>OZ014519.1:456112106-457327393 GCA_963966055.1 Lathyrus aphaca | reverse complement strand
ATTACCAACATGAGGGTAACATTCAAACAGGAGGGGTGAGGATACTTACATCATAAAAGATCAATATACTAAGAACTAGCTAGTATCATAATTAGACACCATTTCTCAACAACAACACAATCACATCATACACACATCATCATCATCATACACAACAACGACAATTATGCAATAAGACTCTACTTGACTTTATACATGTGATACCAAAATCCGATCTCTATTTCAAGATCAAGTTTTCGTCAGAACTCTCGACCCCTCTTTCATGGTCCAGTATGATCCTTATTTCATGATCACACCCATCGACCCCTATTTCATGGTCTAATATGACCCATATTTCATGATCACACCCTCGTATGATCCCTATTTCATGACCGCACCATCCACTGTGATTGTACATAATCACGCCATCAACAACTATGCATATGTCATGAACCATCAATGACGATATGCAACAACATCAATAATATGCAACAACAACAATTAATATACAATAACTCATCACATCAACGACTTTCATCAATATCATGCATATTTTAGCATACAACAATATAAGTCAACTTCAAACTGTTTCACATTACGAGGTATTACACTTCCACTTACCACATCAACAACAGTACCATATAGTCACAACAACAAAACCAATAAACATACTCATCTATGGCCTTTAACTACACCACTTCGATTCCTAAGCGTTACTAAATTAATTAGATAATTTTAAGGAATTTTTTGGAACTAAATTACAACATTTTTTGCTCTAGGTCTCGCTAAGCGAGTGAGATTGCTCGCTAAGTGAGCAACTCACTGTATTCTGACTCTTTCAAAGTCCAACCTGCTCGCTAAGTGAGCTCTACGATTCTCGCAGTACTCCCTTTTACGACCTGCACTCCAACCACTACGAATTTATGCACCAAAAACTACTTTTCCAGCCAGACAATTACATAATTACTCATATTAATATCCAATTCATATAATTATTGCATAATAATATCAAATTACCAACAATTCAACAACAACACTTACTCAATCACCAAAACCCCAAACCTCTAATCATCAACCTACGCAATTCCCATTATAAAACCCTTAAGAGACGGAAGAATCTCATCCTTACCTTGATTTTGACGAGAAAACTTTTTTTCCTCGCGGATTCACCTCTTCAAGCCTTAGCCCTTTCTCTTCTCTCTTCTCAGCTTTTCAAGATCGTTTCTCTTTTCACAAAATACGGTCGTTTTTCCTTCTTACCACTAAACCCCTTAGACCAACTTATGAACTTCCACCTTTACCCTTACTGATTTCACCAAATGACCACCTTACCCCTTAATTTTTATTATTCCAATTATTTATTTACTCGCCATATAATTATTCAATATAAACACATATTATATTAAATAATCTTTCTTCCCTCCACACACAACATACAACAATCTAATTAAAAAAATGATTAAATAAAATTTGGGGCGTTACAATTGCAACTGTGATTTTCAAACTTATTTCTACACAATTGATTTTTTCTCCTTTTAAAATAGTTATCAGAGAAGATTGTTTGGCCTTTGTCATCAGTAGAGAAAATCATATCACTAAAAATCGAAGTAGTAACCAATTGATTTAGAATTATACTACTTCAACTTTAATGGAAGATTCACAAGGTCTGAAACTTATGAAAGCAGGAATATACAGTACAATATGAAATAGTATTAATACATAGTTTGTAATAGAAACCAAAATTGATTGCAAGAAATGTTCATTTTAGAGTTGGTCAATCAAGAGTTGTTTATTTTTTATTACTTCAATATTCACAAATATGTTTTGTCCTATAGGTTGTCGCTGCTGTTGGCTTCAAGAGAAAAAGGCTCGAGATCCCGCGTGAGTTGGATTCATTTTGTCGACATGTTCGGTAGTTATTATCCTTTAATCTATAATTTGATTTTTTTTATTGTGGCAACACTACTGTTGCTTTATGATCATCTGTGAGAAATCCGATTGCAGATACTATTTTGTAGAGTAATCAATTGATAGCAAGATAAAAGTCTACACAGAGATGATGTCGCAGTTTTGTTGATGCAGTGGATATGTTGAAAAATTGGATAATCAAGATATTGCCATCAAACGGACATGGTCCATATTGTCATAGTGTTTTTTTGGGCATTGGGTGTACTGATATTTTAAAAGTTTGTATAATAATAAAATATTAAGAAATAGCTGGCAAGAAAATATTCATAAGTACAATTGAAAACCAACTAAATGTTGCAAAGAAAATTGAATTTTAGAGTTTAGGGTTTAGGGTTTTACATGTTAAGAAATAATTGATCAAAAAGCTGAAGTAGGGTGTTTGAATGATATTGGCTGCTATGTAGTGCAACTAACTCACAAAAAAGTAATCATCATACCCATAATAGTAGTAAAATTTCAGGCAATGCCAAAAATATAATTAGTAAGGGGAATCTCGTTGTCTCGGACCAAGATATCAATCTTAAGAACATGCTTACCGAAACATCGAACCCCACAGTAAGTTTTCATTAATTATTTTTATCAATCAAATTGACACCATCTATTAATAACTAAACCATTTCTATTTTGCAATTTCAGAGAATTGCATCTGCTGTCCAAAACTGGAGTCCTGAACCAAGCTACAACAATACACCTTCTAAAAGGAGCCTAAAAGATGTTCTAATTCAGGAGTCAGAAGTCTCAGACATTTTACCACCAAAATAGTTCACCATCAAGGGTGCAAGATCTAAGAGTGCAAGACTCAACAAAACCAAATAGTTGTCTTCTACCTGATGTTATCTTTATTGACTGTTTTTATCATGTACCAGCTGAAATTTTACATTTTGAAACTCTAATAACTAATTATATTTTAGGCATTGCCTATGATAGTAATCATCATACCCATAATAGTAGTAAAATTTCCAATACTACACATATCATAGGCAATGCCTAAAATATAATTAGTTATTAGAGTTTCAAAATGTAAAATTTCAGCTGGTACATGATAAAAACAGTCAATAAAGATAACATCAGGTAGAAGACAACTATTTGGTTTTGTTGAGTCTTGCACTCTTAGATCTTGCACCCTTGATGGTGAACTATTTTGGTGGTAAAATGTCTGAGACTTCTGACTCCTGAATTAGAACATCTTTTAGGCTCCTTTTAGAAGGTGTATTGTTGTAGCTTGGTTCAGGACTCCAGTTTTGGACAGCAGATGCAATTCTCTGAAATTGCAAAATAGAAATGGTTTAGTTATTAATAGATGGTGTCAATTTGATTGATAAAAATAATTAATGAAAACTTACTGTGGGGTTCGATGTTTCGGTAAGCATGTTCTTAAGATTGATATCTTGGTCCGAGACAACGAGATTCCCCTTACAATCAACTTCCTTTGTGGGGTTAAGATCTGTAGCCTAAACCCAATAATAAGAAAATATTTAGGCAATAGTTTTGTTATATTAAATTTTTATAAAATGGTTACTACAAGCAAAGGAAAACATACATTGGGAGGATTTATGACATCTTTAATTTGTTTCCAGACATATTTATCTTGAATTAGTTTGACGAAAAAGGCCTCTTTGTAGAATGGTTGATATTTAACACGAAAAGCAAACTTTTTTCCAGCATGTTGTCAAGATGTGCAGGATAAATCAAGGGATAGTCTTCATTGGTCTATGATTCACAATGGTTAGCATAAGTAGAATATTATAATTGGAATGATAATACATGATACTTTGAGATAAGTATGAAGGAAGTGAATATTGGTTTTAATAGGTAAGTATTATAAGAATTATTGTAAGAAATTATGTAAATAGGAGCATATTAATTATAAGGTATTCAACATTGTTTTCCTTGTATAATAAGATATGGTTTCATAAGCTGGAAGTTGGGAACATGAACATATTGCATGCAAACCTGTTGCATTAGTTGTCTTAAAGCATGAGCAGACATTCCAACAATTGGTATACATTCTTTGTCCCATAATACGAAATTAGCAACTTGTAGACACATATTTTCGACACCATGATTTGAAAGATAAAATGATGTTTTTTGACAGAGGAAGAAATTCGACAAAGGAAGAAAACTGAAGAAATATACTTGAAGAGATAATTCGACAGTTTCAGTTGATATGTTATTTTCGACAGTTCGACAAAATTGGGTGACAATTGAAGCGTTCGACGTTTTGACAAGGAGAAATGATGCATTGTTTCTATAGATTTGGTTGATATATATGTTTCAACAATTCGATAAGCCTGAAGGGACGCATCGCTTCAACATTAAGGATAAATTCAAATTCAGACAGTTATTTCGTTTGGCAGAAGGACGCGTGGAAGCTTTTGAAGAAATAAGAACATGCAGAAAGTCAAGTGTCATTAGTCTGAGGATTTTTCCGTTGATAGCAGTTATTTTATTTGTATATAAATAGGATAATGTTTGTTAGATTTAGGGTGGTGAAAAAACTTGTACAAAATTCCTGCAAAAATACTCTAAAGTATCCGTGTGAGAGAAAAAGAGTTTTATCTGGAAAATGTACGTGTGAACAACACCATTTTGTTAAATTTATTTTATCAAATTCAAAGTTCTTCATTAATTCTTTCCTTTACATTTACCAGCCATTTATCCTTCATTATTTACTTTATGCAAATCTTTACCTTTGTCAAATTTGCTTTGTCAAATTTACTTTGTTAAATTTATTTTGTCAAATTTACTTTAAATTTTTTACTTAAAATAATCTAATCAAAATCATTCATATATGAAAGACATAACCAATCAAATAAAGGATCAAAAGACTTCTTACTCTAAGAGTTCAGAATTTCATCTAAATTTGCACATGTGTCCTAGGATTTGTGTGGTTGGTCCTGCAAGTAAACCAATTCAGTGAGATTGGAAAATCAGAGGTTGTTCGCTAAAATTCGACAGCGAACAAATTGGCACGCCCGGTGGGACCAGTGCAAAAATTTGAAACTTTAATAGGATAACTCGTAGTTAAAAAGGTTTCTACTACGTTGTATGATTCTAAGAAGCGGTAAATTAGCTGTAACCGATGTTGAAAGACCTAAACGAACAAGAGTAAGAACAATGGTAAATCCACCACATAGTCAAAATTAAAATACTACAATGCTTACCCCCACTCCTTCGACTGGAGGAAATACAAGGTCAATTTCTGTATCAGAAGCCATACCCTCTTCGTCAGGGTCAACACCTGCGTTTGCAGTATCTCAAAATGCACCTAGTTTTTCTTCCATGGGACACCAAATGTCCATGGGAACGCCTCCCGCTATAGGGAACTTTCATAGGCCTTTTGCGACGAACTTTACAATGCCCTTGTTTGGTAGGGAGCAGCCTTACGATATGCCTACTACCATTATGGCAAGTTTGCAAAACGCATCCTCAGTCTATTCTGATTCCTTGTTAAATAGGTCATCATCATTGCAAGGATCAGGATCTGGTGGGAATATGAGATTGAATTAACCCCCACCAAGTTTCCAAATGCCAACAATTAAGAATAATTCTACGTAACTAATACTACAACAAATGGATGAAAGTAATCATGATATGGTCCAAATGTTGACGCAACAAATGGGAGTAGTTTTTAATCCTTTGATACAAAACACTACCCAAACAAACCAAATGTTAGCAGCGCAGATGACACGTATTGCTGAATTTTTTGGTGTCCCACAAATTCGACAAAGAGAACAAATAATTCAGAACCCAGTAGTAAACATCGAAGAGGAACCCACAATAAATCAAAGGCCTTTAGACAATCCCCAACACAAGCCTAGGAACCAAGAAGGAGTGGTCAAACAACCTCGTGTCGAAATCTCTATCCAACAAGAGCCTAGGAGGGTAATAGTCCAGAGAGGTCAGGATGATGATGATGTGTTGCAACAACGAATACGCTATAACAACTTACCTACAGAAAATGGCAGCCATGGTCGAAAGGACAATGGCGCAAAATGGGGTAAATGTAGGATTACAAAGGCCTAGTTATGCCTCCCCATTATTTGAATATGTTCTACAACAGGAATTACCCCCAAGGTGGAAAATCCCCAAATTTACCAAATTTTCAGGGGACACTAGCGAATCCACCATAGAACATGTAGCACATTATTTGATCGAAGCATGGGAAATAACCCATAACGAAAATTTAAGAATGAAATACTTCCCAACTTCTTTAACAAAGAATGCATTTACTTGGTTTACATCCTTGCCTGCAAAATCCATATATATGTGGACCCAGTTAGAAAGATTGTTCCACGAACAATTTTATATGGGACAAACTAAAATAAGTCTGAAAGAATTAGCAAGTGTTAAGAGGAAATTTTCAAAGCCTATAGATGATTACCTAAATAGATTCAGATTGTTAAAAGCAAGATGTTTCACACAAGTGCCAGAACAAGAGTTAGTCGAAATGGCTGCAGGAGGTCTAGATTATTCTATAAGAAAGAAATTAGACACTCAATATTTGAGAGACATGGCACAACTAGCAGATAGGGTGAGACAAATTGAAAGGTTAAAAGCTGAAAAATTTAGAGCAAATAAAAGTAAAAAAAGAAAGGGTGACCTATGTAAGAATATTCCAAGATGACAATTATGACGAAAATGAATCAGTTAATTTTGACGAACAAGAAATTGACTTAGCAGACTTAAAGCAAGGCCCACCATACTCTTGTAAAGCATTGGTTCCATCAAACGGAAAGAATCCAGTCGACTCAGAAAAGAATGATAAGTTTCCTAAAAGAACTTATATGTTCGAAGTCACCAAGTGTGACGAAATTTTCGACGTGTTGGTTAAAGATGGTCAATTAATAAAACCACCAGGCGCTAAAGAGCCTCCTGTCGAACAACAGAAAAAGAGAGGTTTTTGTAAATACCATAACATTTTGGGTCATAAAACTTCTCAATGTTTCCTTTTCAGGGATCTTGTTCAGAATGCAATCCGTGATGGAAGACTGGAATTCGGAGACAAATCAAAACAACAAATGAGGATTGATTCAAATCCTATGCAGATTGTCGAAGCCAATTATGTTGAACCATTCATTGTGAATATGGTCGAAGTCGAAAAGGCGTCTGAGGATAGTTTTGAAATGATAAAAGCTACTGAAGGTTTCGACACCCACATTAACATGGTGGGAATTGCCGATGATCTCCAAGACCAACCTAGAGTGGAAGAAGTATCCAAAAATTGTATGGCCCTGCCAATAGTGATTAAGGTTACTGAATGCCTTGATGTGAAGAAAGTGAATGACTACATCAACAAAGATGAGACTACTGAAGGTTTCGACAGTCAAAACAAAGTTGAGACTACTGAAAGTTTCGACAATCACAACAAAGTTGAGACTACTGAAAGTTTTGACGGTCAGGATAAAATTGAAGTTACTGAAGACTTTGATAACCAGAAAAGAGTGGAAATTACTGAAGGTTTCAACAAAGGAAATAACAACAACATTGTTGAAGATGGAATGATGTGGGATACTTTAGGGGAGCCCAGTGGAAAGTTTGATTATCTCGTGAAATACACTTCTCCCACAAGCTCTAGCATTGACATCAACGAAATCCAACTAACTGGATGGGAAGATGTTCCTGTAAGCTCTAATGAAGAGATAGCTAACAGTTTCCTTAGCGTCGAAAAGAAGGTTTCTGAAGGCTTCATAAAGATGAGCAATGTTGCAAACTGCGTCAACACTGTGAGACCTGTCAATAAGGACATTACAAGAATCAAGGCAGAAGCTGTTGAAGCCCCTGTAAAACCTGCCACTTCTGGGATCCTGCGCAGAACAATGGAAGATCCCAAAGAGAAACAAATCAAAGAGAAAAGTTTCCACCTGACAAAGAACCAGATTGAAGTCGAAGGAGCTCTTGTTGAAAAAATGAATAAATTAAGTATTACTGATGGACAGAAGGTAGACATCAACATAGTGGGCTTGTCTCAAAAAGACCAAGAGAAAGTTAATGAGGATCGTTGTCGGGTAGAGCACCAGAGGTTGGCATATCCAAAGGAGGATGAGAATCTGGCAGAATTCATCCAGAGGTTTCAAAGGAAGAAGACTGAAGTGATGTTATATCCATGTTGTAGTGCAATCTTCGACAGGAAGGAAGCAACAAATTTAGAAGCAGTGTATAAGTCCCAGAAAAAAGGAAATTGGGGGACAATCCCAGCAATCAAAACTGGAAGATATGACCCAAGAAGAAGTGAGCACCACATCCAGAGGTTTGGAGAAAGACACTACAACACCTACAAACCATCTAGCAAAGTTGTTGACGATAAATGGGTCCAGCCCATTAGGGATGCTCAAGGACCAATTAAGTGGAGAAATTTTGAAATTCAGAGAGGATCTTCAGTAGAAGGAAAGAAATAAATTGAAATACCAAAACCAAGACCATACCCATCAGAGAACTACAAAGGGAAGAATCCTATGTCAAGATCCCAATAAAGAAGATTTCAAAGGCAGAAGAGGGCAGGAAAAAAAATTGCAGAAAGAAACATGATCGAAAAGGAAAGTATAAACAAAAACAATGCAGAATCAAGCAAAACTGCCCAGGCCATAAGCGAAGAAGAACCTGCCCAAAAGAACAAACCAAGCAACATGTTAGAGATGTCGAAACTCAATAACAAAGTGTCAGAAGACGATGAACTAACTGATGAATTCAAGTATGACTCAGAAGTCTCATTCAATGTGGTCTGCAATGTGGTGTCTATCCTTCCTAGGGATTACGACAGGATTATAGAGGTCGAAGATGAAGAAGAGAACATGGAAGACAATGCAATGGAACCTAGGCCGGTGTGTTATTATGTAATGAATAACGGTTGCGTCGAAGAGCAGAATGCTTTCTTTGAAAGGCCAGATGACTCAATAAAGGGACACCTGAAGCCTTTATTCATCAAAGGAAAGGTCGAAAATGTTGGTATAAATAAAATACTGGTGGATGGTGGAGCTGCAGTAAATTTGATGCCCCACTTCATGCTGAGGAAGATTGGGAAGGATGATTCCGACGCAAAGCCTCACAACATGGTGCTATCGAATTATGAAGGGAAAGTAGGAACTACCATGGGCGTTATCCATGTGAACTTGACAGTTGGAACCATAACAATACCAACAATGATCATAGTCATTGCTTCAAGGGTGAATTATAACTTACTACTTGGAAGAGAATTGATTCATGGAATAGGAGTCGTACCTTCTTCAATACACCAGCGAATAGCTATCTGGCGTCCTGATGGAATTGTTGAGAATATTTAAGCAGATCAAAGTCATTTTTTGACTGAAATAAACAATGCAAACAATCGAAGTTTCGACAATAATTTGGCTCACATACCTCCCTGCAGTCCAGCAAAATTCGACTTGAAAGCAACTGACAACGCTTACTGTTCCATGTATCTTCACCCAACGCATGGTTTTCAGTGGGACAAAGGAGTAATTGGCAAACCAAGTCACAAATGGGGAATTTCTCCTATTGATCCAACAGGTTGGGGGAGTGAATTTGATGATGATGACTGAAGAAACAACTCTTGAAAGAATTACGGCTTATATAGCCGAAAATAAACTCAAAGCAGCTCTCGAAGCCGAAGTGAAATATATGGTCGTCGAAGCCAATAAAGAAAATTTTGACGAACAATGTCCTCCAAGGGACGTTGACAAAAATTATGATGAAAACCAGTTGGGCGAATGGCAACACCAGAAGCTTGACGTCATCTATGATGACGAACCTCTGGGGTTCGAAAAAGACCCAGTGTCAACTAACATGAAAATGGTGGTGCAAGATCCATTGGAAGAAATAAATCTAGGACTTGGGGCTGAAAGAAAGCCAACTTACATAAGTGCCAAGATGGACCCTCAGTTCAAGGTCGAAATAGTCCGTTTGTTGAAAGAGTTCAAAGACTGCTTCGCATGGGACTATAACGATATGCCTGGTTTAGATAGAAGTCTGGTCGAATTGAAGCTACCAATAATGGAGGGAAAAAAGCCAGTGAAACAGACTCCAAGATGCTTCGCACCAGAAATTCTGTCGAAAATAAAAGAAGAGGTCGAAAGACTTCTAAAATGAAAATTCATCCGCACAACCAGGTATGTCGAATGGATTGCAAATATAGTGCCTGTAGTAAAGAAAAATGGCAAGTTAAAGGTATGTATTGACTTTAGATACTTAAACTCAGCTACCCCAAAGGACGAATATCCTATGCCAGTAGCATAAATGCTAATAGATTCTGC
Source organism: Lathyrus aphaca (assembly GCA_963966055.1). NCBI lineage: Eukaryota > Viridiplantae > Streptophyta > Magnoliopsida > Fabales > Fabaceae > Lathyrus > Lathyrus aphaca. Next base: position 457,317,197 of record OZ014519.1, on the reverse strand, counting down.
GGTAGGCCATGAGTATTTAAGTATGTTAGACGGATACTCTGGCTATAATCAAATCTTTATTGCAGAAGAACATGTTTCTAAAACAACATTTCGTTTCCCTAGAGCAATAGGGACTTACGAATGGGTAGTAATGCCCTTTGGTTTAAATAATGCTGGAGCAACTTACCAACGAGCTATGAACTCAATTTTTCATGATTTTATTGAAACTTTCATGCAAATTTATATTGATGATATTTTAATCAAGTCTGTTTCAGGAAAAAATCATTTAGATCATCTTCGACAATCCTTTGAAAGGATGAGGAAGTTTGGTTTAAAAATGAACCCCCTTAAATGTGCTTTTGGTGTGCAGGCGGGTGATTTCTTAGGTTTTGTGGTCCACAAGAAAGGGATCGAAATAAATGAAAACAAAGCCAAAGCCATAATGGAAGCGAAAGTGCCATCAACAAAAAAGGGATTGCAGTCTCTGCTAGGGAAAATCAAATTTCTCAGAAGGTTTATCTCCAACCTTAGTGGAAAAACGCAAGCCTTCTCTCCTCTACTTCGGCTAAAGAAGGAAAACTTTGCATGGGGACAAGAACAAAAAGATGCCTTTGACAAGATCATGGAGTATCTAGCTAATCCTCCCGTCTTGATGTCCCCTTGTAGAAGAAGAAGTATGAGGTTATACATCTCAGCATCAGACAAAACTTTGGGAAGCATGTTGTGTCAAGAGGATGAAAATGGCGTCGAAAGGGCCATCTATTATCTCATCAGAGTCTTAAATGATGCTGAAACTAGATATAGTGTGATAAAAAAATTATGTTTGTGTGTATATTTTTCTTGTACAAAGTTAAAACAATATATAAAACCAGTTGATGTATATGTTTCTTCTCATTTCGACGTAATAAAATATATGTTATCTAAATCTATATTGCATAGTCGAATTGGGAAATAGGATCTGGCATTGACAGAATATTCCTTGAAATATATGCCTTTAAAGGTTGTTAAAGGACAAGTTGTTGCTGACTTCATAGCTGACCACTCAATAAAAGAAAATGAAATCGAATATGTTGAATTAGAACCATGGAAGTTGTATTTCGACGGTTCCAGTCATAAGAACAGAACTGTCGTTGGGATACTAATTATTTCTCCTGACAAAATTCCAAAAAAATTCAAGTACAAGGTTGAAGGCTTATGTTCAAATAATGAAGCAGAATATGAGGCTCTGATTGCTGGACTTGAAATATTATTGGAATTGGGGGCAACTAGAGTCGAAATAATGGGTGACTCTGAGTTAGTAATAAAACAATTGACAAAAGAATATAAATGTGTCAAAGAGAACCTGATTATGTACTTCGTAATAACTAACATACTCCTTAAAACATTCGACAACGTAGCCATTAAACACATCCCTAGGTTGAAGAATCAAGAAGCAAATGATTTAGCTCAACTTGTATCAGGCTACAAAGTGTCGAAAGAAAATTAGGAGGAAACTATTGAAGTAAGGGGAAAAATTATATCCACCAAATTGTCCCCATCAGTTTTGGAGGCAATAAAATTAGGTTATGGGGATAAAGAAAATTTTGAAATATTCAATGTAGGTGATTCAGAAATTGAAGACTGGAGAAAACCTATTAAGGATTATCTACAAGACCAGAATCAGAAAGTCAAAAGAAAGGTAAAGTACAGAGCCTTAATCTACGTGCTTCTTGGAAATGAATTATATAAAAAGATTGCAGAAGGAGTTTTACTGAAATTCTTGGGCGAAGATGAAGCTTACATAGCTTTGTTGAACGTGCACAGTGGTGCGTGTGGCGCGCACCAAGCAGGCCATAAGATGAAATGGTTATTATTTCGACAAGGTATGTAATGGCCAACAATGTTGAAAGATTGTGTCAAATTTGCAAAAGGTTGTCAGGAATGCCAAGTACATGCATGTATACCATATGTCCCTACAAGTGAGTTGCATTCAATTATAAATCCTTGACCATTCAGGGGTTGGGCTTTGGACTTAATTGGAGAAATTCAGGGGTTGGGCTTTTAGTTAGAATAGATTATTTCACTAAATGGATTGAAGCTATAACTTTTGTGAATGTGGATCAAGAGGCAGTTATAGAGTTTATCCAAAAATACATAATCTATAGATTTGGGATACCATAAACAATAACTACTGATCAAGGATCTTTATTTACTGGGAAAAACATGTAAATGTGTAACACGGTGGGAGAACTGACTTTTAGTCATGTTGCGGATACCAAGAGTCGCCACCGACTTTTATTTTATCCAAGTGGAACGGACATAAAAGAACAGGAAAGACCTATTTTAAAAGACTTGAGTTCGGGGGGTAGGTTATATAAAGGGAAGGTGTTAGCACCCTTTATATCCATGGTTATCCATGGGCTCTTAGTTACTTAGCTCACTTAAATTGTTTTTGAAGAGTGTAGTGTGTGATTAGAAAATTTTCTAAGTACTTTGTAATGATCCTCGTATGGATGTATACAAAGCCTTGTTTTGAAAAATGTTTGAAAGTGAGGTGTAAAAAGTATTTTGAAATGTGAGGAAGCAACTAAGAGGTACCTACCCTAGACTAATTCATTCATGTTCTTATATGTTCTTTCAATGGTAAGACTATCCCTATTATTAAGGAATATGTAGTCATTACCTTGGATGTGTTTAAGGAACAAGCGTAGGGTCATCGTATGGTCATAGAAGGTAACTTAAGGGATGTCTTTAGCAATTCGTAGGGACTATTATCATTTATTTGAAGGGACAAAATCATTATTCCGTAGGCAACCTCGAAGGGGCTTGATCTTTTAAACTGTAGGGACTATGATGATTTATACTTGAAGGGACTTTGCTTAATACATCCATATATTCGAGGGACTTGACCATTTTATTTTAAGGCAACCAAGAGGAATACCCTAGGAAGTGCAAGATGGCGATCAAAGATCGACTTACGTGTGTGAGTGTTTATTTTCAAATATTTATCTTTTTTAAATTAGTTATCTAAATTAAATTAAATACAAATAAGTTTCCACACCTTATTTACTAACCACACAATAAAATATTTATAATAAAATAAAGACGGAAAAATAAATCTAGTATTATTACATGGCTTTGGGATAGTTACAATATAATCGGATAATAATAAATAATAAAACAAATAAAATAGAGCAATAATAATAAAGCAAATAAGTAGAGCAATAATAATAATAATAAAGCAATAAATATTAGAATTTAAAAAGAAAATAATAATAACGAAATAGAGAAAAGTTAGAATTTTTAAAGAAACTAAATAAGTTAGAATTTTTTAGAGTTTATAAGAAAAATAATAAGTTTAAATAATAATAGTAATAAAAGAATAAGGTATTTATACAAAATAAAAAGTCATTATAAAAAAAATGTTTAGGGTTAATGAAAATTAGGTTAAATTTTTAGGGATAGAAAATAATTAGGGTTTTAAAATAATTAGGGTTTTAAAATAATTAGTTAAAATAAGTTAGTTTTTATTTACAAAATATATATATAATAAAAGTTATATACAAAAATAATATTAGGAATATAAAATTAATTAAAATAAATATTAAGAAAATATAAAGTTTAGTTATATATAAGAAAACATTATTAATTTTAGATTTAATAAATTAGTTAATAATCATTTAATTATAAAAAAGGAAAATAAGAAAATATAAAAAAAAAGAAGAGAAAATAACCAAAAAGATAGGACCTGGGAATTGAACCCAGGTCCCTTACCTCCAAATCATAGCACAAAACCAACCAGGCCAGCATGCGTTGGTGATATGATATCACCTTTGGCCAATAATATATGAAATTTGTTGAGAAAATAGAAATAACCAAAAAATTTGGTCCCAGCCAGATTCGAACCTGCATCCTTACTCTCACCAAATCAAATGCCTTGCCAATAAGCCACATGGGGAGCGTCTGAACATAAACAACAACAAATAATTATATACTAAACTTGTTGAATAATGAAAATAATGAGAAAAAGAATGGTCTCACCCAGGTTTGAACTCAGGACTTTCTCTCCACACGCGTACATTCTGACCACTAGGCCACCAAGCGTTTGTTGATGCATAACAGAAACAATACAATAAAATATTAAAACAAATATTTGAATTCCCAGATGGCGCCAAGCCTTTTCTTCAACCTTCAGCCGTCCAGTTAGCTTTTAGTGACAGACGTTCGTCACTAAAACTTATAGTGACGATTTTTATTCGTCACTACAGGTCCTGCAATTTGAAAAATTCATAATACACGAAATAAATTCAGTCTAATGGTACCAATCAATCAATAACAGTCCAATGGATCCAATGAATTCATCAATTTCATTCTAAATCGTGTCTATCCATGAGTTCCCAAATTCGTCCTCAAGAACCCTAATAATGGTGGTTGGCCCTCCCTGCACTAAAACTCGATTCAAATCACCCAGAAACAATGCAGAGATCATAACAAACAAGATTATACAATCAAATTAAAGTTATATAGCATGTATAATAGAAATCGAAATTTAAAAATTTCAAGCCATATATGAATTCGGATTATGCATTTGGATGAGTTTTTGATGATGCAGAGTATTGAGATAGCATCAAGGATGATCAAAGATCATGTTTAAACCTTCAAATTGTCTGAAAAACAACAAAAAGTGAGAAACCGAATTTGAATTTTTCTTTGAAAAAGTTGAAGATTGTTCTTGGTTCTTAGAGGCAGAAAATTCGTCCTTTATGCTATGGTTGTCTTGTGCTTATGTAGTAGAGTGAAATTAGGTCAACAAAACATATAACTTTGTGGGCTTATGGATACCTTGAGTGTGAAGATATCTCCTTGCCAAATTGGTCAAAAAATAAAATATATTCATGCCATAATTTCTTAGCACGAATTAGGAACTTCTCAATCAACTTTAAATGACCTTTAAGAGTTTCTAGAAGAAGGATCCAATCAAATAATTGTGTTTTTATATTTTATTTTGATTTAAAATGAATTTTAATGAATAAAATCCAAATAAATATAAAATAAATTATAAAAATCTGAATAAATAAGCATTGGGTCGTGCATGATGTCATTGTAAGGATTGGATTACAAAATTGCAAGCCCATTTGGAAAAATTTGGTTTTAAGACCTCATTTGCTCAATATACCCCTCAAAACTTTCCCAACTTTGAAAAGGCATAAATCCCTCAATTTTAAAGCTATGAAGGTGTTCTTAGACATTTTGGAAAGCTTAAAGAGTCCTCTAACCAACCTCTTTGGTCTCATGTCCATATCTTTTACCATTTTCAAATTATGCCCTTTGGAAGATGTTGACTTTTTGTTGACTTTTGAAATGACCTATAATGTTTTAGCTCATACCTTCCAAATGAAGCATTTTTAGGCTTGGCTTGTGAGACATAAAGTACTAGAGAATTCAGTTTCCTTCAAAATGAGATTTGGAGTGGAATTTTTTGATGAAGCATGTGAAAGTTATGGCTGGTCAAAGTTCAGTTGACTTTCCTTAAGAAAACCCTAATTTAGAAACTCCTGATTCTTGATGATCTGAAACTTCCTTGATGAATCATGATTAACCCTTGATCAAATGATGAATTTTACTTCATAAACTTGATGTTGGCAAAAAATCTTGAAGTTTGACTTTAATTTGACCACAATTGACCTCAGTTTGACTTTTTAACTGCTTTGACTGATTTTTGCATATCTGATCATCTGACTGGGCAAACTTATTGGGGAAGCTTTAAAACTTGACATGGGGATTATTGAACACATGTAGGATGTTATGAAGCTCACTTGAGGCCTTAAAAATCATTTTAACCTGATGAAACACAAAACCCTGGTTTTGGACACTTGACTTAGGAGGAGGCATTTGTCGCTCCCACCAAATGACACCTGGTCAGAAGGGGTACAGACGCGAACGGTCGGCGAAAGAAAAAAAAGAAAAGAGTCGCCAGCAAGACATTTTTATCCCGAAGGAAAGGTAATGCTGCATAAACCTAGAAAGATATGGATAAGACGGTCGCGAACCAGAGAAACTGAGAAAGGGGGTTGGTTACAACCTGGGAATGTATTAGCACCCAAATTGTCCGCCGTACTCGACGGGATCCACGCTTAAAAGATTTGTGCTAAAAGGGGTAGTGTCAGTGCTATTTTGTGTGCAAAAGCTGGAAAATAAAGTAAGTGTCAGTGCAAAAGAAATGTGAAGTGAAATAAAAGAGTGTCAGTGCAAAGAATGAATGCAAAGCTTAAGACTATGAGGCTTAAAGAATAATGCTGGGGGAGGGGGGAAGAGACAGAGACTTTTGTTCGATAACTGTTAAGTTATGCCTACGTATCCTCTCATGCAATGAGAAGTCAGGACACCGTAGTTCGACTCAAAGAGACTGCAAGATGAATTGACTTGTGAACTGCTTATTTGTCTATGCTCAAGTGTATGACCTGTTTGTCTCAGGTGCAAACTGTCTTGCATTAGACGGAAGAAGCAAGTTTTCGCTTGTGAGTGAATGAGATGAGAAGAGAATCCCGAAGGAGACGATTATTGTTTGTTTTTTGTGTTTTCAATCTTTTATTGCTTTTTAAGGTTTGTCATAAGAAAATGAGCTTAAGTCTAAACCAAGGGTTAGTAAACTCATCACATCCTCCCTCTGATTAGGGGTAATGAGATTACCTTAAGTATGAAGTAAACACCTCACACTTAATCACCATGATGTAGGATTAAGATCATTAACCTACTTGCATTTATTTAAATGTTTTTGGAGTTTTTTTTAGTGTTGAGTAATGAGTTTAAGCCATAATCAAAGATTTAATGGACTCATTACACCATCCTAATAGAAGGATGATAGATAAGAATGTTTAAGCTGAGGAAGGCTCCTGAACTTAATCCATGATTAGGGATTAACCTCATGATAAAACAAAGCCTTTATTAAATTGGATTTTAGTTAATGGTGAGATTAAGAAGTGGATTTTATGATTTGTAAGACAACTTGAGGGGGACTTGTCCATTAACACTAGGGTTAGTCCTTCTTAACCAATTAAGGAAGAATTAGAACCCTAATGCAAGACCCAAGTTATAAGCTTGATGTCTTAGTGTTGCACCCCAAAATTTGCCCTCCACAAGACAAGACTTTGTGTACTAAGAGGTTCACAAGGTTCACAAGACATCTCATGAGGTTCACAATCAATCAGAAAGTTTGACAATTCCCTCAGACAATGCATTCTCCTAAGCAATGCATCTTAAACTAGGGTTTTGACTTTTATCAGGCTAAATGGACTTCCAAGACTTCAAGTGAGCTTCATAACATCCTATATGTGTTCAAGAATCCCCATGTCAAGTTACAAGACTTTCCCAAAGGATTTGCTCAGTCAAATGATCAGATAGGTTAAAATCAGTCAAAGCAGTTAAAAAGTCAGACTGAGGTCAACTGTGGTCAAACCAAAGTCAAACTTCATGATTTTTTTCCAACATCAAGTATATGAAGTAAAATTCATCATTTGATCAAGGGTTGATCATGATTCATCAAGGAGATTTCAGATCATCAAGAATCAGGAGTTTCTAAATTAGGGTTTTCACAGGAAAAGTCAACTGAACTTTGACCAGCCATAACTTTCACATGCTTCATCAAAAATTTTCCATCCAAAGTTCATTTTGAAGGAAATTTAATTCTCTACAACTTTGTGTCTCACAAGCCAAGCCCAAAAATGCTTCATTTGGAAGGTATGAGCTAAGACATTATAGGTCCTTTTAAAAGTCAACAAAAAGTCAACAACTTCAAAAGAGCATAACTTGAGTATGGTAAAAGATATGGACATGAGACCAAAGAGGTTGGTTAGAGGACTCTTTAAGATTTCAAAAATGTGCAAGAACACCTTCATAGCATTAAAATTGAAGGATTTGTGCCCTTGCAAATTTGGGAAATTTTTGAGAGGTTTATGAAGTAAATGGGGTCTTAAAACCATAATTCACCAAATGGGCTGACTTTTTTGTGATCCAATTGGTTCCATGACATCATGAACGAAATTAAATTGATTTATTCATAATTTTATTCATTTTGTTTTTATTTATTATGATTTTTTATATTAACAATCATTTTAAATTCAAATAAAATATAAAATAATGAAAATTGAAATTGATTTGGTTTCTAGAAGGTCATAAATTATATTTGGATCTGATTGATACAAGAATTATGAGGATCATCTTAAAATAGCAAGCTTATATCAAGATATTTCAAGTTTTAAAGTCAAATCTTTTTCAATCTCAAATTATCCAAATATCCAAAGTTTTGTGCAATTTTTTTGACCTAATTCATTGTACCATATATATACAACACAAAGACAAGTACTATTCACGAATTGGCAGCCTCACAAACCACCTTCAAAATTCACAAATTTCCTCCAAAAACACAAATTCAGATTCATCATTACAAGGTGTTTAAAGGTATTTTAAGAACACATGAAGGATCTTTGGAGATCCCTAAACCTATCCCAGCTCTTAAAAACACATGAATCATGCTCATATACATAACCCGAAGCATTCTTGCTCTTGAATTGTTTTTTTTTTATTCCATGGATTTATGTATTTATAATGCACTTTGATCATGTATTAATGTTTGTTTATGCCTATAGATGATTTCTGGATAGCTTGCGTGAAGAATCATAGCCAAACCATGAAAATGCCATTGTTAGGGTTTGGTTGGCCGTTTAGGGTTTTTCGATTGAACAAATATAAATGAGTTCTAATACCACTAATGAATTGGTTAAGACATGGGAATTATAATGCTATGCTTAATTTGGTGAAATTTTACGGTTTTAATGGTGTTTCAAAAAGCTAGGATTTTCTGTAAAAATTGTGCGCAGGTAAATTCGCAGGAAAATTTGTGGAAAATTTCGCAGGTAAATGCGCAGTGACCAAGGAAGAAGACGAGTCCCTGGCGCGAATTCTCTAATTCAAAAATCCATTTGTTTTTATAATGTATATGTTTCATTTGAATATCACAGCGCGCAGGTTGGCCCAGTGGTAAAGAGCTTGGCTTGGTATACGGAAGGGCTTGGGTTCGAAACCAGCCAAAGTACATTTTTTTTGCTTAATTTCTTTTGTTTTTCCAGAACAACAACAAAACAAAATGGAAGTAGGCTACTATCAGCCAGTGCGCGCTAGCCCAATGGTTATGCCCTTGTATTTCTAGGTAAAGGACCTGGGTTCAAATCCCAGGTCTTGTTTTTTTTGGTTTTTTTGTTTTCATTTATTTTTTTGATATTCTTTTATTTTATTAAAACAAATTTCTAAAAAAAATCTAAAATCATTTTCTAATTAAACTTTATTTTCTTTTAAAAATTTACAAACCTAAATTAATATATTTGGTTATTTATATGTTTTTTTCAGTAATATTGATTAATATGTATATATTTATTTAATTATTAAATTAATATTGTAAATTAAAAACCCTAATATTTTTATATATAAAAGCCTAATTATTTTTAAACCCTAATTTATTTTCTAATTACTCAAAACCCTAATTTTCTTTTAAAACTTTAATTTCTCATTTTAATTATTCTTGTTTAATTATACTTAGTAAATAATTCTAAATTAAATCATTAATCGTATTTATTTTGTAAATAAATTTATTATTATTATCTTTATTATTTTATTTTCATATCAAAAAAAATTATAAAAAAAAATGTTTGTTTAATTTTAATTATCATATATATATATATATATATATATATATATATATATATATATATATATATATATATATATATATATATATATATATATATATATATATATATATATATATATATATATATTTTATATTTTGTACTAACCTTTTCTTCTTATTATTATTGTTTTATCACTAACCATTTTATTTTAATTGTTTATTATATAATTATTATTTAATTTGCTTTTATTCTAATGTAACTGTACAAGTCATGTAATAGTTGTAGTATTTTTATTTGTTTATTTATTTATAAATTGCTATGGTTAGTAAATTAGGGAGTGAAAACATGTTTGTACTTTAAAATTAATTTAGATCACTAATTATAAGATAAATGTATGAACTTATACACGCACACACGTATGTCGATCTTTGATCGCCATCTCACTTCTTAAGGATATCCCTCATGTTGCCTAAATAAAATGGTCAAGTAAGGTGTCAAAGCAAAGTCCCTTCTCCATTAATATCATCTTGTCCCTTTACGATTATAAGATCAAGTCCCTTCGATGTTGCCTTCGTAAATGATCTTGTCCCTTTCGAATAAAAGATGATAAGTCCCTTTGAATTGCTAAGACACCTTACAGTTGCCTAATCACAGATGACCCTTCACATGTCCCATACAACATCCAAGGTAATGACTACCTATTCCTTAATAATAGGGATAGTCTTACCATTAAAAGGACATTTAAGAACAGAAAAGATTCAAATTAGGGTAGGTTCCTCTTAAGTACTTGCTCACTCCTTTAAAAACATTTCATAAACACTTCACATTTTCAGACAATTTTTAAAACAAAGTCTTTATATATATCCATACAAGGATCATTATAAAGTACTTAAGAAAATTTTTAATCACACACTACACTTCTCAAAAACATTTTAAAGTGAGCTAAGTAACTAAGAGCCCATGGATAACCATGGATGTAAAGGGTGCTAACACCTTCCCTTTACACAATCTACCCCCCGAACCCAAAAATCTTTTAAGGTCTTTCCTGTTCTTTTATGCCCTTTCCTTTTGGATAAAATAAAAGTCGGTGGCGACTCTTGCTATCCGCAACATACCCTTAGGAATTAGATCACTAAATTTGTTTGCTTTGTTTGTTTTACTTTACTTGTTGGGCTTTATGTGTGAAAGATCCTAACCCGGATCTAGTGTACCTTATGTAAATGGCAATAGACCAAGGAAACTGTACGGCGTATACCGATATGGTTGATCTGGTGGCCATAGTTAGTGTGACTTCTTGGTTGGTGCTTATGTTCCTTAAGTCAAGTTGAGGATAATATGAGGCTGCCATATGTTGTCAATACACTAACTAACTTTTAGAACCTTAGTCATCCCATCTTGACCTTTAGAAAGTAGTGAGATAACCGGCTTTGGTGAAGACTGAAGTTAGTTGATACTCGATACTACGCTCATTGAGATCCTAAACTTGGAGGGTTTTGGTTGGCAAGTAAGTTGCCTACTGAACAACCACCCTTGTGAAGGATCAATGATATTGAGATCCCTTAGAGCCTGGTTACTTTTATAGGACAGGATGAACCAATTAACTGCAGGGGAGGGTACTTACCTTTAAACCTCATGCAAGCCTTCAAACCTAGGGTTATTGTGTGACTTGTTTGTGTGTGCCACATGTTTGTGATTGAGCATAACATCATAGCATCATCATGCATCATAAGCATAGCATTTTCACTAACCATTTCAAGGACCAAAGGATTTATCTTTGTTCTTTGTTGCAGGTCATGGCTTCTGCTCGTAGGAATACCATCAGGATCAACTTTGTAGGAATACCTCCTAAGCTTAAGGAATTGGTCTCTCAAATTTCTGAAAACTCCCAATTCATCAAGAGGCATGGTCACCTACTGGATCTAGTCACTTCAGGGTTCAATGAAGACATGATGAGTGTTCTGTTTCAGTTCTTTGACCCTAAACATCATTGCTTCACATTCCCTGACTATCAGCTGGTTCCTACCTTGGAGGAGTTCTCCAAGCTTCTGGGTATACCTATTCTTGATCAGAGACCCTTCACAGGCTTAGAAAAAGAGCCTAAATCGGAAGTCATTGCTGCAGCTCTCCATTTGAAGAAATCAGACATTGTTCTAGAAACGAGAAGTGGAGTTAAGGGTATTCTTGCTAAGGTATTGATGGAGAAAGCTCAAGTGTTCCTGAAGGCTATGAGTTATGATGCTTTTGAGGAGATCTTAGCCCTATTGATTTATGGTTTAGCGTTGTTCCCCAATCCAGACCAGTTCATAGACATACACGCCATCAACATATTTCTGACTCATAATCCAGTGCCTACATTACTTGGAGACATCTTACACTCTCTTCATACCCGTACTACAAAGGCACGAGGAACTCTGATGTGTTGTATACCTCTATTGTCTAGGTGGTTTATTTCTCACCTTCCTCGATCAGTGATGAAGAATGAACAAGGGTTCAGGTGGTCAAAGAGGATTATGTCACTCTCTCATTCAGATATTCATTGGTGCTCTAGATCTATGGAGAATGTCACTATCATTGACCGTTGTGGGGAGTTCCCTAATGTGCCACTTCTAGACATAAGAGGGGGCATTACTTACAACCCTTCCTTAGCTTTACGACAGTTTGGTTATGCTCGGAGTGATGGTCCTCATGACATGTTGATTCAGGGTATTGTGTTTGACTACGACAACGATCTGCAAGGTTATCATCAAAGGTTTATACGAGCATGGGGAAAAGTGAACAAAGTTGACAGCAAGGCTCTGGAGCCTAAGTACACTATTCCTATGGAAGCTTATCTCAGATGGGTACGAGCTCGTGCTCAGACTCTTATGATGCCATATCCTGCCATCCTGCTAGTTACTATGGAGCCTGTTGCTGAAGGAGATACCTCTTATACCATCCTTCACCCAGACATGCCCACTGACATGGAAGATTTACAGAGGTCCTGGATCCAGTTGAAGGAACAAAGGGATACTTTTGAGACTCATTACAAAGCAAGTCAAGAAAGAATTCTGGAGTTAACAAAGCAACTTCACGAGGAGCGAAATCTCAACTCATACCTCAACACAAAGAGGAAACGTCCATGGGAGACTTAAAACCCCATCTCTTGTATTTATTTCATTTTTATTGTAAGCCCAAGGGGAAAACAGATTTATTTCTAATAAAAGTTTACTTTTTGGTTGTTTAAACAAATTTAAATCCTGCGGTCCTTGAAAACATTGCATACGCATTTATACACCATATCATTGCATCACAGGTTTCTTATGTACATGTATCTTATCTTCTCGCTGTTTATTTCAGCAAAAATGGCTCTTGAACAAACAATCAAAGATCTCCAGGCACAAAATGCACAATTCCAAGAGCTAATCCTGAACTTGTCCAAGGGACAGGATGAGTTGAAGACACTACTGGCCAAGAAGACTAAGAAGACTAGAAGGTCAGGAGGCCTTATCAATATGGGAAGAAGGTTCAGAGGTCCTGTCAAGACCAAGGAACAGGTTGAAGATTATGAGTCTGAGGAGTCTGAGAAAGAGGGAGGAAGTCTCCATAATACAATGGGGAATTCTGATTCTGAAGCAAATTACTATCATGATCCTAATGAAGATAAGTTCAAGATGCTGGTGGATAGAATGGATGCTATGGAATTGCAAAAGTCTTATGGGCTGGATTTTGAAGATTTGAGTCTGATATCTGGAGTGGTTATACCCATTGGTTTCAAGGTCCCTACTTTTGTAGTATATGATGGTGTCTCTTGTCCCAAGCTGCATCTGAGGTCCTATGTCCGGAGGATCCAACCCCATACTGCTGATAAGAAGTTGTGGATCCATTTCTTCCAAGAGAGCTTGTCTGGAGCTCAATTGGAATGGTACTATCAGTTGGAGAGTGTCAACATCCGTGATTGGAATGATCTTGCTGAGGCCTTCTATAGGCAATATCAATACAATGCTGATCTAGTACCAACTCGCATGCAACTCCAAAGCATGTCTATGGGTGCTAAGAAGAATTTCAAAGAGTATGCCCAGAAGTGGAGAGATTTGGCTGGTAGAGTACAACCTCCTCTAACTGACAGGGAGTTAGTGGATATGTTCATGTGTACATTGAATGGTCCTTTTTATAGTCATCTCATTGGAAGCTCATCATCTGGCTTCACTGAGTTGATAATGATGGGAGAGCGTGTAGAAAGTGGTATAAGGAGTGGCAAAATACAAGTGGGTGCTTCTTCATCAAGTACTGCAAAGAAGCCCCCTAGTGGGAAGAAAGAGTCAAATGCTGTTTATGGTCAACCTGATCGTAATAGGAGGCACCAGTCTGTGAGTGCAGTTCATATCTCCAATTTGACTCCTGCAACACCAGAGCCACCACAGGGCAATCAGCAGAGGCCTAGAAGACAGTTCACCAAGATCAACATGTCACTGGCCCAAGCCTTGCAACACTTGTTGAAGGGTGAACTCATCACTTTGAAGGACCCTCCTCAGAATCCCAATGTTACCTCTCCCAGGTACAATCCTAATGCACGATGTGCATATCATTCTAATTGTTAGGGACATGATACCAACAACTGTTGGATATTGAAGAACAAGATTCAAGATATGATTGATGCTGGAGAGATTGAGTTTGACCCTCCTGGTACTCCAAATGTGATTACTGCTCCCATGCCAAATCATGAGAAGACTGTTAATGCCATTGATGAAGGTTCACATATTTCCTCAGTTGCAGATGTGACTACGCCATTGTCTGTTATTAAGAAGAAGTTGGTACAAGCCAGGTTCTTTCCAGGTTGTAATGAAGATTGTTTTTATTGTGCTTATAAACCTGATAGCTGCTTGAAGTTGAAGGATGGTATCCAACGCCTCATGGACAATTACACCATATTTTTTGAGAGGACACCTTCTGTGGAGAGCATGGTTGAACATATAACTCAAGGTGCGAAGGTTGAAGAGGTGGATATGGTTGATAAAGTGCCAGTGAGGATTACTTCCAAGGGCCCTGTCAAAATCACTCATAAGGGTCCTATCAAGATTACTGCTGAAGGCCCTGTGAAGATTGTTGCTGAAGCTAGAGTTGCACCTATGATTATTACCGCTCCTGGTCCTATTCCGTATACTTCTGATAAAGTTGTGCCTTGACATTATGGTTCTGATGTTTATATCCATGGTGTTAAGCAAGAACCCTTAGCTGATACACTTGTTGTTGCTGAAAACCTGGATGTTGATAATATTGCTGGATCCAGTAAGATCACGAGAAGTGGAAGAATTTTCTCTCCTCCGGCTACTTCCAAGAATACAGTTACTCCAACTACCACCTCCACTGCTGAGGCCCGGGGCAAAGGTCCTGTTATTGAACCCATGCAAGCTGATTCACCAACTGCTGATGATCTTTCTAAGCAAATGGAAGAAGTACTAAAGATCATTCGCAAGAGTGATTATGATATTGTTGATCAACTGGGGCATACTCCCTCCAAGATTTCCATGTTGTCTTTGTTGCTGTGTTCTGAGGCTCATGCCAAAGCCTTGATTAAATTTTTGAAGACTGCTCACGTACCAAATGAGATTTCTGTAGATCAGTTTGAAAATTGTGTTGCACACTTGACCTATGATAATGGGTTAGGTTTCTCCGATGCTGATTTGACTCATGCCAAAAGAAATCATAATAGAGCTTTACATATCTCTATTGAGTGTAGGGGCAATACCCTGTCTCATGTATTGATAGACAATGGTTCTTCACTGAATGTGCTGCCCAAAGAGGTTCTGAACAAGCTTAGTCCTGAAGATGCTGTGTTGAGACCAAGTAATATAGTGGTGAAGGCCTTTGATGGTTCGAGAAGAGTGGTGCACGGAGAAATAGATCTCCCAATCAAAGTAGGTTCTCAGATCTTCAATTCAACCTTCTATGTAATGGATATTCGTCCTTCATACTCTTGTTTGCTTGGGCGCCCCTGGATCCATGGGGCAGGTGCTGTGACCTCCACTTTACATCAGAAGTTAAGATATCCAGTAAAGGGAAAAGTTGTCACTGTTTACGGAGAGGAAGGATATATGATTAGCCATGTGAACACATTTAAATATCTTGAAGTGGAAGGGGAATATGTTGAGACCCCGTGCCAGACATTCGAAGTAGTTCCTTGGGTTGTTCCTACTGCTGAAGCTCCTCCTGCTGTCAAAAGAGTTCCTGTAGTTACCAGAGTACCTCCAACAATGGCCTCCCTCAAAGATGCTAGAGCTGTGGTTGAAGAAGGTGGTTGTACTATTTGGGGTCAACTTCCCGACATTCCTTACAAGTCTGACATGTTTGGTTTGGGTTTCACTGCAGAGTCCCAGAAGGCTGTTCGTCGTGCTCGTGCTGTTCGTATCACCAATCAAGGGATTATGAAAGATCAGATCAATGCTGTGGGTGACTATGATGAAGACTATAACCTGGATGATTGGATTTTTCCTACTGTGGGTGATGGGCTCAATAATTGGAAGGCTGAAGATGTTATTCCTATCTCCTTTAGTCAGGAGTAAATACTATTACTGTGTTGTTATTTTTAAGTTTGTAATTTTTGAACAATTAAACTCTTAAGCCTTGTGCCTTACCCGGGGCATAATGGTGTGCTTGTTTCGGGATGTCATTTCATTTGCATACTTCATTCAATAAAAATCAGTGGACGTTTCGTTTCCGTAAATATTGTGTTCCTTGTCTTTCTTTTCTTTTATTTTTGTTTTATCAGCTATGTGTTCTGACACACACCCACATCACTAAAATGCAGATCCTCATCCACTCTGGATCTTGTTGATAACAGTTCTACTATTGCCAATTATAATTTCGAGAATCCGATCTATCAAGCTGAAGATGGAAAGGAGGAAGATTGTGAAGTACCTATAGAGTTTGCTAGGTTGTTACAACAAGAAGAGAAAGCTATACATCCACATGAAGAGTCAATCGAAGTTGTGAATCTGGGAACTGAAGAAAACATGAAAGAGGTCAAGATAGGGGCTGAATTAGAGGATGGTGTTAAGAGCAGATTGGTTCAGATAATACGTGATTATGTGGAGATCTTTGCTTGGTCTTATGAAGATATGCCAGGGTTGGATACAGACATTGTGGTTCACCGTTTACCAGTAAAAGAAGATTGTCGTCCAAAGAAGCAGAAGGTTCGTCGCATGCGTCCTGAAATGTTAGAAAAGATTAAAGCAGAGGTGATGAAACAGTTTGAAGCAGGGTTCTTAGCTGTGACTTCTTATCCTCAGTGGGTTGCAAATGTGGTTCCGGTACCTAAGAAAGATGGTAAGGTACGTATGTGCGTGGATTACAGGGATTTGAACAAGGCCAGCCCTAAAGATGACTTTCCACTTCCTCATATTGATGTTCTGGTAGACAACACTGCTCAGCATAAGGTATTCTCTTTCATGGATGGTTTCTCTGGTTACAATCAAATCAAGATGGCACCTGAAGATGTGGAGAAGACAACATTTGTTACACAGTGGGGCACTTTTTGTTATAAGGTGATGCCATTTGGTTTGAAGAATGCAGGGGCAACATATCAGCGTGCTATGGTGGCTTTGTTTCACGATATGATTCATCATGAGATAGAGGTATATGTGGATGATATGATAGCCAGGTCCCAGAATGAAGAGCAACATCTTGATCATCTGCATAAGTTGTTTGAGAGGTTGAAGAAATACAAGTTGAGATTGAACCCAAACAAGTGTACTTTTGGAGTTAGATCTGGTAAATTCCTGGGTTTCATTGTCAGTGGAAAAGGTATTGAAGTAGATCCTGTGAAAGTGAAAGCTATACAAGAGATGCCAGCTCCCCGTACTGAGAAGGAAGTTAGAGGTTTCTTGGGACGATTGAATTACATTGCAAGATTTATTTCCCAATTAACTGCTACCTGTGAGCCAATCTTTAAGTTGCTGAAGAAAGATCAGGTGATGGAATGGAATGATGAATGCCAGACAGCTTTTGATGAAATTAAGAAATATCTCCTAGAACCTCCAATTTTGATGCCACCAGTTGATGGAAGACCCTTGATTATGTATTTAACAGTATTAGACAACTCAATGGGGTGTGTGTTGGGGCAACATGACGAGTCTGGTCGAAAAGAGCAGGCAATATACTACCTCAACAAAAAGTTTACCGACTGTGAAACAAGATACTCACTGCTCGAGAAAACTTGATGCGCTTTGGCATGGGCTGCTCGCCGACTAAGACAGTATATGTTGACTCATACTACCTTATTGATTTCGAAGATGAATCCAATCAAGTACATATTCGAGAAACCTGCTCTCTCCGGACGAATAGCAAGATGGCAAATGATCTTAACAGAATATGACATACAATACACTACTCAGAAGGCCATTAAGGGTAGTGTGGTAGCTGATCATTTGGCTCATCAAGCAGTGGATGATTATCAATTAATGAGTTTTGAGTTCCCTGATGAAGACATTATGATTATTACCAAAGAACCTGGACAATATGACGGACCTGAACAAGGATCCCGATGGACTATGGTTTTTGATGGAGCTTCTAATGCACTTGGTAATGGTGTTGGTGTTGTGACCAGTTCTCCTGAAGGTTGTCATACCTCGATTATTGCCAGACTTTGTTTCTATTGTACCAATAACATTGCTGAGTATGAGGCATGTATCCTGGGTATCAAAGCTGCCATTGATATGAAGATTCAGTTCCTGGACGTATATGGAGATTCAGCCCTGGTAGTAAGTCAGATCAAAGGAGATTGGGATACCAAGCATGATAATCTCATTCCCTACAGAGAATATGTGTTGTCATTGATCCCATATTTTGAAGAGATTACCTTTGGACATATTCCACGAAGAGAAAATCAGTTGGCAGATGCATTAGCCACCATGGCATCCATGTTTGAGATTAGCTAGGATGATGAAGCTCCCAAGATTACTATTGATAGATTTGAGAAGCCTGCATACTGCAATGAGATTGACACTGAAGAAGCAGAAGAGAAGCCTTGGTTCTATGAAGTGAAAAGGTATCTTGAAGCTCAGGAGTTCCCTGAAGGGGCATCTGTCAAAGATAAGAAGTTTCTGAGGAGGTTTTCAGCTAAGTTCTTCTTGAGTAATGGAATTTTGTATAAGCGCAATCATGATTCAACTTTGCTTCGTTGTTTGGATAAGAAGGAAGCAAATGAGATTATAGAAGATATGCATGATGGGATCTTTGGCACTCATTCTAGTGGTCATACCATGGCAAAGAAGATATTGAGAGCAGGTTACTATTGGTCTACCATGGAAGCTGACTGCTATTAACATTCTAAAACATGTCACAAGTGTCAAATCTATGCTGATAAAGTACATATACCTCCATCACCATTTAATGTGTTGACTGCTCCTTGGCCTTTTTCCATGTGGGGCATTGATATGATTGGTGAGATCAAGCCTACTGCTTCTAATGGGCATCGTTTCATCCTGGTTGCAATTGATTACTTTACTAAGTGGGTAGAGGCAGCTTCATTTGCATCTGTTACTAAGAATGTGGTGGCTTGATTCATTAAGAATAATCTTATATGTAGGTATGGCATCCCTGAAAGGATTATTACTGACAATGGCTCTAATCTGAACAACACTATGATTACTGATCTCTACACGCAGTTCAAGATTAAGCATCACAACTCTTCTCCGTATCGTCCAAAGATGAATGGGGAAGTAGAAACTGCTAATAAGAACATTAAGAAGATTCTACAGAAGATGCCTGACACTTATAAGGATTGGCACGAGATGTTACCATTTTCTCTTCATGGCTATCGTACTACAATACGTACTTCAACAGGGGCAACCCCATTCTCCCTAGTCTATGGTATGGAAGCAATTCTACCCATTAAAGTTCAGATCCCTTCCTTAAGAATCATGAAGGATGCAGGCTTGGATGAAGACGAGTGGATTCAGACTCGACTTGACCAGATAAATTTGATTGATGAGAAGAGGTTAGCAGCTGTCTGTCATGGCCAGATGTACCAGAAACGGATGATCAAAGCTTTTAATAAGAAGGTTAAGCCAAAAGTATATCAGGCTGGTGACTTGGTAATCAAGCGTATCATATTACCACAGGGTGATCCTAGGGGCAAATGGACTCCTACATATGAAGGACCATTTATAGTCAAAACAGTATTCTCAGGAGGTACCATGATGCTTACTACTATGGATGGTGAAGACTTCCCACAGCCTGTTAACGCAGACATAGTTAAAAAATACTACGCATAAAAAGAGACCCGCTAGGTTGACTGGCCTAGGCAAAAATAAGGGCATCCCGGCGAACCAAAAGGGTTCGGGCAAAAATTAGGGATATATATATAAAAAAAAATGTACACCCGGCAAGTCAAAAACCTGAAAAGGCGGCTTGGGCACAAAAGGGTATCCCGGTGGATTGAAAACCTGAAAGGGCAATCCAGGAAAAAGTTAGGGATTAAAGCGTATGACTATGTCTCGTTTGGATCACCCATATAGCTCCAACCAGTTGTGCTACTTAATTCAAGCTCGAACAGATAAAGCTCAATCCAATCGTTTCCGTCTCAACAGTAGAAGATGAGATACTTGAAGATAATGGCAATAGTAGAATTGAAACTCAATAGGATTATTTCCCACATAGCTGATTTTCTTTGTTTTGTAAAAATTTTACGACGAATTCCTCTTACTAGGATTTCTGTCTCCTTGTACAAACTTGTCTATGTATAGGTCACTTTATGATATAAATAAAATTTCATCTTTGAATCCAGATTTACTTTTACCCTATTTACATAAGCGAAACGTCCATTGGTTGTGTTTGAATGTATGTATGCTTTTGAATATGATTGATGTTTACCAGAAATGCATAAAATGCTTGAATATGATTAATGTTTACCAGAATGCATAAAAATGCAGTAATAGTATTTACTAAGGACGAACAAGGGAAGGAATTCAACGAAGCTTCGCCGATTCATCCCCATAAGACAACTACAAATCTCCAGTAGAGCAAATCTATCATCATAGATACTTTGAGTTACATCTCCCCTTGAATTTATGTCCATCTCTTTTATCCTCAGTCGGGATACTCAGGAACTTATTCCTTCAATAGAAGTACGGCGAACGAAGACGGGAGGTTATGAATACTATACTATCAAACGAGACGAGAACGAGTTCCTCATATTCTTCAGCAACGAATCAGGATTTATTTTCCCTAGCCAGCAGTTGTTATACAAAGATATCCAGACGCTTCAGGCTGCATGATTCATCCATACATCATTTACATCATACCATAGCATATCCATAAATACATAATACCTTTACTTAGGTGCATCATACTATGCATACATACATATTGCATAAACTAACATTCTCCTTGCAGGAAAGTTATATGCAGGTAAAACAATATCAACAATTCACAACAGGTCAGAAATGATCCATACATTACTCAAGATGTCCTCGGAGAGTAGGCAAACGGTCTGTAAGAAGATCCATTCCCTAATCCAGGATATTTCCAGAAGATTTCATCTATCTGGTCTCGAATAGCAGGCAAACGGTCTGTACAAAGATCCATTCCCTGGTTCAAGATATTTTCAGAAGATTTAATCTATTGGCTCTTGAATAGCAGGCAAACGGTCTGTAAAAAGATCCATTCCCTGGTTCAAGATATTTTTCAGAAGAACTAATCCTGACGTTCTTTTGGCCCTTGAATAGCAGGCAAACGGTCTGTAAAAAGATCCATTCCCTGGTTCAAGATATTTTTCAGAAGAACTAATCCTGACGTTCTTTTGGCCCTTGAATAGCAGGCAAACGATTTGTATAAAGATCCATTCTCTGGTTCAAGATAATTTTCAGAAGAACTAATCCTGGCGTTCTTTTGGCCCTTGAATAGCAGGAAAACGGTCTGTAAGAAGATCCATTCCCTGGTTCAAGATATTTTTCAGAAGAACTAATCCTGACGTTCTTTTGGCCCTTGAATAGCAGGCAAACGGTCTGTAAGAAGATCCATTCCCTGGTTCAAGATATTTTTCAGAAGAACTAATCCTGATGTTCTTTTGGCCCTTGAATAGCAGGCAAACGATCTGTATAAAGATCCATTCCCTGGTTCAAGAAAATTTTCAGAAGAACTAATCCTGACGTTCTTTTGGCCCTTGAATAACAGGCAAACGATCTGTACAAAGATCCATTCCCTGGTTCAAGATAATTTTCAGAAGAACTAATCCTGACGTTCTTTTGACCTTGGAGAGTAGGCAAACGGTCTGTAAGAAGATCCATTCCCTAATCCAAGATACTTCCAGAAGAGATAATCGTCACGAAGATTTATTTCTACTGGTCCATTCAACAATTCAAATCATGTTGCATAAACGATTCAGAGACGACCTATACGAAGACCTAGTACTGATATCCAATATCAACATAAAGACATCATCACATCCTGATACCTTAGATGGCATCTCTAAGACCATCTCCAGTTCTTCCAAGTGGCATCTTCAAGCCCACTCAAGCATATACAATTAATCATCAGTGTTACTTTACGCATCGACGAGTGCAAATTTTTGGGCTTTTGTGTTCAATCCCCTTCAACCTTCCAGGTCATGACTGGCACATATACCAATCTAACCCCTCAGGTTTCAGAAAATTGAACAGGGGCAGCTGTTGCACCCCAAAATTTTCCCTCCACAAGACAAGACTTTGTGTACTAAGAGGTTCACAAGGTTCACAAGGTTCACAAGACATCTCATGAGGTTCACAAGGTTCACAATCAATCAGAAAGTTTGACAATTCCCTCAGACAATGCATCCTCCTAAGAAATGCATCTTAAAATCCTATATGTGTTCAAGAATCCCCATTTCAAGTTTCAAGACTTTCCCAAAGGATTTGCTCAGTCAAATGATCAGATAGGTTAAAATTAGTCCAAGCAGTTAAAAAGTCAAACTGAGGTCAACTGTGGTCAAACCAGAGTCAAACTTCATGATTTTTTTTGCCAACATCAAGTATATGAAGTAAAATTCATCATTTGATCAAGGGTTGATCATGATTCATCAAGGAGATTTCAGATCATCAAGAATCAGGAGTTTCTAAATTAGGGTTTTCATAGGAAAAGTCAACTGAACTTTGACCAGCCATAACTTTCACATGATTCATCACAAATTTTCCATCCAAAGCTCATTTTGAAGGAAATTGAATTCTCTACAACTTTGTATCTCACAAGCCAAGCCCAAAAATGCTTCATTTGGAAGGTATGAGCTAAGACATTATAGGTCCTTTTAAAAGTCAACAAAAAGTCAACAACTTCAAAAGAGCATAACTTGAGAATGGTAAAAGATATGGACATGAGACCAAATAGGTTGGTTAGAGGACTCTTTAAGCTTTCCAAAATGTCCAAGAACACCTTCATAGCATTAAAATTGAAGGATTTGTGCCCTTGCAAAGTTGGGAAATTTTTGAGAGGTTTATGAAGTAAATGGGGTCTTAAAACCATAATTCACCAAATGGGCTGACTTTTTTGTGATCCAATTGGTTCCATGACATCATGCACGAAATTAAATTGATTTATTCATAATTTTATTCATTTTGTTTTTATTTATTATGATTTTTTATATTAAAAATCATTTTAAATTCAAATAAAATATAAAATAATGAAAATTGAAATTGATTTGGTTTCTAGAAGGTCATAAATTATATTTGGATCTGATTGATACAAGAATTATGAGGATCATCTTAAAATAGCAAGCTTATATCAAGATATTTCAAGTTTTAAAGTCAAATCTTTTTCAATCTCAAATTATCCAAATATCCAAAGTTTTGTGCAATTTTTTTGACCTAATTCATTGTACCATATATATACAACACAAAGACAAATACTATTCACGAATTGGCAGCCTCACAAACCACCTTCAAAATTCACAAATTTCCTCCAAAAACACAAATTCGGATTCATCATTACAAGGTGTTTAAAGGTATTTTAAGAACACATGAAGGATCTTTGGAGATCCCTAAACCTATCCCAGCTCTTAAAAACACATGAATCATGCTCATATACATAACCCGAAGCATTCTTGCTCTTGAATTGTTTTTTTCCGATTCCATGGATTTATGTATTTATAATGCACTTTGATCATGTATTAATGTTTGTTTATGCCTATAGATGATTTCTGGATAGCTTGCGTGAAGAATCATAGCCAAACCATGAAAATGCCATTGTTAGGGTTTGGTTGGCCGTTTAGGGTTTTCAATTGAACAAATATAAATGAGTTCTAATACCACTAATGAATTGGTTAAGACATGGGGATTATAATGCTATGCTTAATTTGGTGAAATTTTACGGTTTTAATGGTGTTTCAAAAAGCTAGGATTTTCTGTAAAAATTGTGCGCAGGTAAATTCGCAGGAAAATTTGTGGAAAATTTCGCAGGTAAATGCGCAGTGACCAGGGAAGAAGACGAGTCCCTGGCGCGAATTCTCTAATTCAAAAATCCATTTGTTTTTATAATGTATATGTTTCATTTGAATATCACAGCGCGCAGGTTGGCCCAGTGGTAAAGAGCTTGGCTTGGTATACGGAAGGGCTTGGGTTCGAAACCAGCCAAAGTACATTTTTTTTGCTTAATTTCTTTTGTTTTTCAGAACAACAACAAAACAAAATGGAAGTAGGCTACTATCAGCCAGCGCGCGCTAGCCCAGTGGTTATGCCCTTGTATTTCCAGG
The DNA here is from genome assembly GCA_963966055.1 of Lathyrus aphaca. NCBI lineage: Eukaryota > Viridiplantae > Streptophyta > Magnoliopsida > Fabales > Fabaceae > Lathyrus > Lathyrus aphaca. The sequence continues at coordinate 457,292,861 of OZ014519.1, read as the reverse complement.
TAAAGGACCTGGGTTCAAATCCCAGGTCCTGTTTTTTTTGGTTTTTTTGTTTTCATTTATTTTTTTGATATTCTTTTATTTTATTAAAAAAAAATTCTAAAAAAATCTAAAATCATTTTCTAATTAAACTTTATTTTCTTTTAAAAATTTACAAACCTAAATTAATATATTTGGTTATTTATATGTTTTTTTAGTAATATTGATTAATATGTATATATTTATTTAATTATTAAATTAATATTGTAAATTAAAAACCCTAATATTTTTATATATAAAACCCTAATTATTTTTAAACCCTAATTTATTTTCTAATTACTCAAAACCCTAATTTTCTTTTAAAACTTTAATTTCTCATTTTAATTATTCTTGTTTAATTATACTTAGTAAATAATTCTAAATTAAATCATTAATCGTATTTATTTTGTAAATAAATTTATTATTATTATCTTTATTATTTTATTTTCATATCAAAAAAAAAATTATAAAAAAAATGTTTGTTTAATTTTAATTATCATATATATATTTTATATTTTGTACTAACCTTTTCTTCTTATTATTATTGTTTTATCACTAACCATTTTATTTTAATTGTTTATTATATAATTATTATTTAATTTGCTTTTATTCTAATGTAACTGTATAAGTCATGTAATAGTTGTAGTATTTTTATTTGTTTATTTATTTATAAATTGCTATGGTTAGTAAATTAGGGAGTGAAAACATGTTTGTACTTTAAAATTAATTTAGATCACTAATTATAAGATAAATGTATGAACTTATACACGCACACACGTAAGTCGATCTTTGATCGCCATCTCACTTCTTAAGGATATCCCTCATGTTGCCTAAATAAAATGGTCAAGTAAGGTGTCTAAAAGCAAAGTCCCTTCTCCATTAATATCATCTTGTCCCTTTACGATTATAAGATCAAGTCCCTTCGATGTTGCCTTCGTAAATGATCTTGTCCCTTTCGAATAAAAGATGATAAGTCCCTTTGAATTGCTAAGACACCTTACAGTTGCCTAATCACAGATGACCCTTCACATGTCCCATACAACATCCAAGGTAATGACTACCTATTCCTTAATAATAGGGATAGTCTTACCATTAAAAGGACATTTAAGAACAGAAAAGATTCAAATTAGGGTAGGTTCCTCTTAAGTACTTGCTCACTCCTTTAAAAACATTTCATAAACACTTCACATTTTCAGACAATTTTTAAAACAAAGTCTTTATATATATCCATACAAGGATCATTATAAAGTACTTAAGAAAATTTTTAATCACACACTACACTTCTCAAAAACATTTTAAAGTGAGCTAAGTAACTAAGAGCCCATGGATAACCATGGATGTAAAGGGTGCTAACACCTTCCCTTTACATAATCTACCCCCCGAACCTAAAAATCTTTTAAGGTCTTTCCTGTTCTTTTATGCCCTTTCCTTTTGGATAAAATAAAAGTCGGTGGCGACTCTTGCTATCCGCAACATAACTAAAGTCAGTTCTCCCACCGTGTTACAGAACTGGCGACTCTGCTGGGGATCTAATAAAAGAGGGGTACCCTTAGGAATTAGATCACTAAATTTGTTTGCTTTGTTTGTTTTACTTTACTTGTTGGGCTTTATGTGTGAAAGATCCTAACCCGGATCTAGTGTACCTTAGGTAAATGGCAATAGACCAAGGAAATTGTACGGCGTATACCGATATGGTTGATCTGGTGGCCATAGTTAGTGTGACTTCTTGGTTGGTGCTTATGTTCCTTAAGTCAAGTTGAGGATAATATGAGGCTGCCATATGTTGTCAATACACTAACTAACTTTTAGAACCTTAATCATCCCATCTTGGCCTTTAGAAAGTAGTGAGATAACCGGCTTTGGTGAAGACTGAAGTTAGTTGATACTCGATACTACGCTCATTGAGATCCTAAACTTGGAGGGTTTTGGTTGGCAAGTAAGTTGCCTACTGAACAACCACCCTTGTGAAGGATCAATGATATTGAGATCCCTTAGAGCCTGGTTACTTTTATAGGACAGGATGAACCAACTAACTGCAGGGGAGGGTACTTACCTTTAAACCTCATGCAAGCCTTCAAACCTAGGGTTATTGTGTGACTTGTTTGTGTGTGCTACATGTTTGTGATTGAGCATAACATCATAGCATCATCATGCATCATAAGCATAGCATTTTCACTAACCATTTCAAGGACCAAAGGATTTATCTTTGTTCTTTGTTGCAGGTCATGGCTTCTGCTAGTAGGAATACCATCAGGATCAACTTTGTAGGAATACCTCCTAAGCTTAAGGAATTGGTCTCTCAAATTTCAAAAAAACTCCCAATTCATCAAGAGGCATGGTCACCTACTGGATCTAGTCACTTCAGGGTTCAATGAAGACATGATGAGTGTTCTGTTTCAGTTCTTTGACCCTAAACATCATTGCTTCACATTCCCTGACTATCAGCTGGTTCCTACCATGGAGGAGTTCTCCAAGCTTCTGGGTATACCTATTCTTGATCAGAGACCCTTCACAGGCTTAGAAAAAGAGCCTAAACCGGAAGTCATTGCTGCAGCTCTCCATTTGAAGAAATCAGACATTGTTCTAAAAACGAGAAGTGGAGTTAAGGGTATTCTTGCTAAGGTATTGATGGAGAAAGCTCAAGTGTTCCTGAAGGCTATGAGTTATGATGCTTTTGAGGAGATCTTAGCCCTATTGATTTATGGTTTAGCGTTGTTCCCCAATCCAGACCAGTTCATAGACATACACGCCATCAACATATTTCTGACTCATAATCCAGTGCCTACATTACTTGGAGACATCTTACACTCTCTTCATACCCGTACTACAAAGGCACGAGGAACTCTGATGTGTTGTATACCTCTATTGTCTAGGTGGTTTATTTCTCACCTTCCTCGATCAGTGATGAAGAATGAACAAGGGTTCAGGTGGTCAAAGAGGATTATGTCACTCTCTCATTCAGATATTCATTGGTGCTCTAGATCTATGGAGAATGTCACTATCATTGACCGTTGTGGGGAGTTCCCTAATGTGCCACTTCTAGACATAAAAGGGGGCATTACTTACAACCCTTCCTTAGCTTTACGACAATTTGGTTATGCTCGGAGTGATGGTCCTCATGACATGTTGATTCAGGGTATTGTGTTTGACTACGACAACGATCTGCAAGGTTATCATCAAAGGTTTATACGAGCATGGGGAAAAGTGAACAAAGTTGACAGCAAGGCTTTGGAGCCTAAGTACACTATTCCTATGGAAGCTTATCTCAGATGGGTACGAGCTCGTGCTCAGACTCTTATGATGCCATATCCTGCCATCCTGCTAGTTACTATGGAGCCTGTTGCTGAAGGAGATACCTCTTATACCATCCTTCACCCAGACATGCCCACTGACATGGAAGATTTACAGAGGTCCTGGATCCAGTTGAAGGAACAAAGGGATACTTTTGAGACTCATTACAAAGCAAGTCAAGAAAGAATTCTGGAGTTAACAAAGCAACTTCACGAGGAGCGAAATCTCAACTCATACCTCAACACAAAGAGGAAACGTCCATGGGAGACTTAAAACCCCATCTCTTGTATTTATTTCATTTTTATTGTAAGCCCAAGGGGAAAACAGATTTATTTCTAATAAAAGTTTACTTTTTGGTTGTTTAAACAAATTTAAATCCTGCGGTCCTTGAAAACATTGCATACGCATTTATACACCATATCATTGCATCACAGGTTTCTTATGTACAGGTATCTATCTTCTCGCTGTTTATTTCAGCAAAAATGGCTCATGAACAAGATGCAATGCAAAATTCAAAATCAGAAGCAAATGACAAGATACAAAATTGAAAATTGGATCAAAGGTACCCTAAACCTATACAAGTTCACTACCCAAAGGGGAAGACCTAACTCTTAACCTAATGGAAGTTATGATTTTTCTAAGTTGGCTAGGGTTTTAAGGCACCTCATAAGAAAAAATGCAAAACAAATTGAAAATGAAAGATACATTCATGCCAATTTTATCTTAGAAACTACATGATATGTGGAATGCAATGCAAAAGGAACCACTATCAAACCTTTCATGGTTAGGCAGAAAAGATTTTTTCAAGTTAGGGTCAAAATATTGCTTTTTAAGAACCTTAAATCCAAAGAAAAATGTCAAAATGGATCAAGAACCAAAAAGAAATTTGTGTGAATAGTTTGATAATGTCTCTAAATGTGTTAAGATACTATGTGAATTTTTTGGTGATTCTTAGAAACTTAAATGGTATTTTAATTAATTAATTTCCATTAATTAATTAAAATAAACATTTAAATATTTTAAAAATACAAATTTTATGCAAAAAATAAAATAAAAATTATTTTCAGAATGAGAAAAATATTTGAAAGAAAAATGCAAAAGATAAGATTTTTTAGATGAGTTTTTGCTATTTTTAATAAAATGGTAAAGAAAATGCAAATAAAATGAAAATTAAATGAATTTTAATGAAAGTCAACTGATCTGAGGGCCAGGATTTAAACCTAAGGGGCGGGAATTGACCAGCGCGTGCATCTGAATGGCTAATATTCAAACTTCACTAATTATGATTAAAGCCCTAATCTGAACCCTAATTACTCTCAGGTGACCGGAACAGTGTTCCGGTCATCTTCTCCGGCCAGCCTCTCATTCAATCTCTCTCAATACGTGAAATCAAACCACCAAACTCTCCAGAAATGATCCCCACCCCATTCTAAACAAGAATCAGTCATCAAAATAAATTTATTTCACATGAACAAAGAGATTCGAAGCAAAACGGAAAATCTTTCAGAAATTTCAGAAGCTTCATACATGCTTAAAACTTAATCATTTTCAAAACCAAAAGGTGCAGTGTGATCAGTGAAGCATGGAGAACAATCTAAGAACTTAAGAAATCATTTCTGGAAAATTTGTTCTTGAGGTTACCTGAACTGAAGCTTTCGAAAATGGCACTGGCTGGCTGCTTCTTTGCCTCAAATCAGCTCCAATGATACTCCTGAAGAGTTTGTGATGCTTGGTTGGAGTTTATATGGCCTCTAAGTGATGTTGGCTGAAACTCAGTTCAAGAAATGTGAAAATCGTGTTTTTGATACAGGTTGTTTCAAAGCAAAATGAAGGGTGAGAAATGATCAGTGATGAATGTGAAGTTGAGTGGTGGAAAAAGTTTGGAGATTTGATGGTTGAGCTATGAGTTTCGAAGGCTTTTGCAAGTTGGAGTGATTTTGTGTATGCTGAGGATTCTTAGGTTTCAGCTTGCAATGTTGTATGTTATGGCTTGGGTTTGATCCACATAATGAGCTGTGATAGGTCAGAGAGTGGGTGGTGGCCTATGTTGATTGGTATGGGCAAGTTGCCAAAATGTCACCATGACTTGTACTTGAGGTATGGGCATGTGGCAGGCTGGGATAGAGGCATGGTTGTGCACAGCAAGGATCAAGGAATGCTATGAAATCAGATTTGATGAGCTGTGGCAAGTGGATGGAAGGTTTTGATCCATTTTGCAATTTTGGGGAAGTTTGGCCCCTTTTGAAATTTGTGAAGTTCAAGGCATGAAAGCTTGTGATTCAAGGCACAAATCTGATCCAAATGAGTTGCACTAGGATGGTATGATGTGTAGAGATGTATTAGAGGTCCCAAATTGGCTTGGTATGAGAATTTGCAAACTTCCCTCTTTGGTGCAAAAGTGAAATTTAAGTGATTTTTCCCAACTTTGACAAACCATAACTTGAGTTCTAAAATGAATTAGATCAAGTTCTTGTACTTTTTGTAAAGGGAATGATCCAATCTACAACTTTCATGACCAAGAATTTTTCATTTGAAGCATTTTTGTATCAAAAAGAGGAGGTTGAAAAACTTTCCCAAAATGGCAAGTTTACATTACAAGTCACTTTCCCAAAATGGCAACTTTGCAAATGGCTTGAAATTCTTCATTTTTGTGAACTTCTAACTTCTTCTAAGATCAAAGAAAGATTATATACACCCAAAATGATGGAGAAGACCCTTTGGTTGGATGATTGGGTGCCTCAGATGCCCTGATTTTGCACTGACTTGTTCAAGAAGTCATCTATTGATCAGATGCCTTCTCCATTGAATTTCTTCATGAAAATTGGTATGCATGATCCTCATATTATTTAGAGACCAATAGAAACAAGAATGACCAAAAAATTAGGAGTTATGGCCTCTGAAACCAAAACCCTAATTTTAGGTCATCTGTGTAGTTAAGCTTGGCTCTGCTTCCATGCTTCCTTCAGTTCTTGTGATTCTTTGACTTCCTTGATCTTGGGAGGATATAATATGATGCTTGAACATACATGGACCCCCTAGAGATGATTGAAGACCTTTAGAGTGGCTCAGATGAATCTTGGATTGCTCAGATCACAAACCCTAGATGCATATGACTTTGAACCAATGCAGTGAAGCAAAAATGTAATATGAGATGATATGATTGAACTTATGCAAATGAAAAGAATCACAAGACATGGTAAAATGAGTGAGGGCAAATTTGGGGTGTTTACAGCTGCCCCTATTCAAACATGAGTTAGCTGTGCAAAATGTAAGCGCCTGGCTTAACAGACAAACAAGATAACTTGTGGTTGAATACCAAAGACAGTCCAGAATTTGCACTCACTGGGGAGAAGAAGAAAAGGGATATAAATTTTAAAAGGAAGCAAAGTGTGATTATAAAGTGCGGACGACGGAGGACGACCGTCGAGCAGGGAACGACTGCTGGGGATGAAGCAATGACGGGGACGACCGACATGCTGGGGAAATGAAAAGATTATGATGGGGACGACCATCGAATACAGTAACAAGGTTCTTTGGGGATTAAAGGTAAACGATGGGGACGACCATCGGGTTGAAGAGATAAATGACGAGGTACGGTCATCAAAGGTGAAGGACGATCACCTAGCAGGGGACGACTGCTCTGTTGGGGATAAGGATGAGGGACGATCATCCAAGGTGAAGGACGATCACCTGGCAAGGTACGGTTGCCGAAAGTATCACGACATATGACGAATGCCGGATAGAAAAGGTCGACGATGGGGACGGCCATCGGATAAAATGATGAAGGACGATCACCTAGCAGGGTCCGGCTGCTTTCGGGGTTTATCGTGACATAGGACGAATGTCAGATAACAAGATCAACGATGGGGACGACCATCGGATAAAATGATGAAGGAAAATCATCAATAGGTGAAGGACGATCACTTAGCAGGGTACGACTGCTAACATATCATGACATAGGACGAATGTCGGATATGAAAGGGTTCCAATAATGGAGACTCCGCTGGGGAAATGATGAGGGACGGTCATCAAAAGGTGAAGGACGATCACCTGGCAGGGTACGACTGCCAAAAATATCATGACATAGGACGAATGTCAGATTGAAAGGAAATAATTTTGCTGGAGAATCTTCTGGGGGAATGACAAACACAGACGAGTGTCTAAAGAATGTATAGGCATTTGTTTGTAGAGAACGTTCGAGCGACTTTACTGGGGAGTGATGACACGGACGAGTGCCAAAGGAGCATATATTTGTATTTGAGAGTGCAAAGGGGACGCTTTGGATTTCTGCTGGGGGATTTGAGAGGTATTTGTGTATCACTGATGTGGTATTGTCGGTATTTACAGGTGACTGGTTCGAACCTGACTTGTGATTATGCAATATGTTTGATTTTTGCCGTAATGCTCCGTATTAGACGGAATGCTACGCTCCGGGGGAAAATGATGTGAATGCTATGATTATGCAAAGATACCGATCCGGGATTCGGATTCCGTTGCTTGTGGAGATCTCTGGCTGATCTGCTTGAAGGGAATGTCCCAGCTGGGCATGATATCATTGGTAGATCTGATATATATATGACTCTTTTTGGGGGAATAAGTCACTGATAGACCCATTCTTGGTGATGAGGAGCCCAACTGGGGTCTGTGGAAGCTTTCGTCACTTTGTTGTGAGATCTCCAGATATTGCTCTTCTGGATAGAGGTTGAGACTCTGCGGGGATATGATTCCCTGTCTAACACTTAGCTAAGGAGGAATGATCACTGAACGACCTTCCTAGAGATTTTGTGACTCTACTGAAGATGATTGAAGCTTGGCAACTCAGCTGGGTAAAAGGCACCTCTGGTGCTATTTGGGAGATGTGCTGAGTGAATAGTGATTCGGCAGCTTGCTGGGGAGAAGCTTTCATGCCCCATGTTGCGCTTTAACTGCCTGTAATCCTGTATGACAAAGAAACGTACAAGTATCCTGAGGTATCCCTTACTGGATTCCATCATAGGAGTTTAGACACTCCCGGGAGCAAATATATTTCCTGTAAGCATGTGATTTAGAAAAAGACGCATCTGTATTCATGCAAACAAGGATATCGGACATTTTTTTGCAAATGAAATAAAATGTAGGAGACCAAATGTGACTTGAAAATATGATTTTATTAATTTGTGTGCCCTGAATTGGCAAGTACAGTCAAAGAAACAGATCCCCTGAAATGAGGAGATCGTTACAAATTGAGAAACAAAAAGGTGCTGGCAATGTTGATGACGCTTCAGTGTGCTTCCCTTTGCTATGACTTGTATGACATTGACATTCTTCTCATCCTGCTTTCTTAAGAAGGTTGATTCTGACCGAGGCTTGAACCTTCCGGAACTTGCCATGTTGTGAATGATACAGACGAATTCAGAATGCAGTTGTTCGCTTATTCCCTTATTTTGCGTGGATTGCCCTTTCGGGTTTTCAATCCACCGGGATACCCATTTTTGCCTGAGCTGTCCAATGTGGCTTTTCAACTCAGCGGGTGTACATTTTTTATTTATTTTCCCTTATTTTTGCCCGAGTCTTTTATTCTGTTTCTGACTCGCCGGGATGCCCTATTTTTGCCTGGACTTACATTCTGTTTTTATGTCCAGCGGGTCATTTTATGCGAAGTATTTTTTAACTGCATCTGAATTCACAGGGGACGGGAAGTCTTCACCATCCATAGTACTGAGCATCAGTGCTCCACCAGAGAAAACTTTCCTTACTATGAACGGACCATCGTAATTCAGAGTCCACTTGCCCCTGTGGTCTGTATGAGGAGGGAGGAGTCTTTTCAGCACAAGATCTCCTACTTGGTATTCTCGAAGCCTGACTTTCTGATCGAAGGCTTTCTTCATTCTCTTCTGATATAACTGCCCATGACAGATTGCAGCTAATCTCTTCTCTTTGATCAGATTCAGTTGATTGTACCGGGATCGGACCCATTCTGCTTCATTCAGCTTAACATCCATTAGTACCCACAAGGAGGGTAATTCAACTTCAACAGGTAGGACTGCCTCCATACCATAAACAAGCTGATACGGTGTTGCCCCAGTGGATGTTCTAATTGACGTACGGTAACCCTGCATAGCAAATGGTAGCATTTCATGCCAGTCTTTATAGGTGACCACCATCTTCTGCACAATCTTCTTGATGTTCTTGTTAGCTGCCTCAACAGCGTCGTTCATCTTTGGCCTGTAAGGAGAAGAGTTGTGGTGTTGGATCTTGAAGTCCCGGCACAGTTCTGCCATCATTTTATTGTTTAAGTTGGAACCATTATCAGTAATGATTCGCTCGGGCACTCCATACCGACAGATGATACCTCTCTTCAGAAATCGGGCTACCACTTGCCTGGTGACATTGGCATAGGAAGCTGCTTCAACCCAGTTGGTAAAATAGTCAATGGCTACCAGGATGAATCTGTGGCCATTTGAAGCAGTCGGTTCAATCTTGCCAATCATATCAATGCCCCACATGGCAAAGGGCCAAGGTGAAGACATCACATTCAGAGGATTGGGAGACACGTGCACTTTATCTGCATAAATCTGGCATTTATGGCATTTCCTGGCATAGGCACAACAGTCTGCATCCATTGTGATCCAATAATAGCCTGATCTTAACAACTTTTTAGCCATCGCATGTCCTCCAACATAGGTACCAAAAGATCCTTCGTGCACCTCGTGCATCAACAAATCTGCTTCTGCCTTATCAACACATCTGAGGAGTACCATATCGAAGTTTCTCTTGTACAAGGAACCATCAGTATTCAAGAAGAAACTACAAGCTAGCATTCTTAATGTCTTCTTATCCTTGGATGATGCCCCAGGTGGGTATGTTTGATCCTCCAAGAAGCATTTGATGTCATAGAACCAAGGCTTATCATCTTTAGCAAGGTCTGCAGAGAATACATATGTTGGTCTGCCAAGTCTGGATACTGAAATCCGAGGCACAAAGTTGGCAGCTTGAACTTTGATCATGGATGAAATGGTAGCCAGAGCATCTGCAAACTGATTTTCATCTCGAGGGATATACTCAAGCTTGACTGTTGTGAAGAAAGTCAGTAATCTCCTTGTATAGTCCCGGTAAGGTATCAGATGCTCCTGGTGAGTATACCATTTGTCGTTGGTTTGATTAATTACCAGAGCTGAATCTCCGAACACAGTCAAAGTCTTGATCCTGAGGTCAATGGCTTCCTCAAGACCCATAATACAAGCTTCGTATTCAGCTTCGTTGTTAGTGCAGTTAAAGGTGAGTTTTGTCGAGAAAGGCATGTGAACTCCCTTAGGTGTAATGAGTACTGCACCAACACCACGACCATTCATATTAACAGCCCCGTCAAACATCATAGTCCATTCTTCTTCTGGGTCAGGCCCTTCAGTGTGAATAGGCTCTTCGTGATCTTTTGATTTTATGAACATGATGTCTTCATCAGGGAAGTCAAATCTCATAAGCTGGTAATCATCAATGGGTTGCTCAGCAAGATAGTCAGACAATACACTGCCTTTGATGGCTTTCTGGGATGTGTACTGAATATCATATTCTGTGAGGATCATTTGCCATCTTACAACCCGTCTGGTGAGTACTGGCTTCTCAAAAATGTACTTGACTGGGTCCATCTTGGATATCAACAAGGTAGTGTGGGTCAAAATATACTGCCTTAGTCGGCGAGCAGCCCACGCTAAAGCACAACAAGTTTTCTCGAGCAGTGAATAACGTTGTTCAAAGTCGGTAAACTTTTTACTTAGGTAGTAAATTGCATACTCTTTTCGACCAGACTCGTCATGTTGGCCCAACACACACCCCATTGATCCTTCTAATACTGTCAAGTACATGATTAGAGGTCTTCCTTCAATTGGAGGTATAAGGATTGGAGGCTCTTGTAAGTATTCCTTGATTTTGTCAAAAGCCCTTTGGCAGTCTTCATTCCACCTGACCGTTTGTTCTTTTCTTAACAACTTGAATAAGGGTTCACAGGTTGCTGTAAGGTGAGATATGAACCTTGAAATGTAGTTCAATCTACCTAGAAACCCTCGAACTTCTTTTTCAGTCTTCGGTGCAGGCATTTCTTGAATGGCTTTGACTTTATCAGGGTCCACTTCAATCCCTTTCTCACTTACGATAAATCCCAGCAGCTTACCAGATCGCACCCCAAATGTGCATTTGTTGGGGTTTAGCTTTAGTCGGTACTTCCTCAGACGCTTGAATAGCTTCAACAGATTTACCAGGTGGTCTTCTTCTGTGAGGGACTTGGCAATCATGTCATCCACATAACATTCAATTTCTTTATGGATCATGTCATGGAATAATATCACCATAGCCCGTTGATAAGTGGCACCAGCATTCTTCAGTCCGAATGGCATCACCTTATAACAGAATGTGCCCCAGGGTGTGATAAAAGTTGTCTTCTCCATGTCTTCAGGTGACATCTTGATCTGATTATATCCTGAAAATCCATCCATGAAGGAGAACACAGAGAACTGAGCCGTATTGTCGACCAATACATCAATGTGAGGTAAAGGGAAGTCGTCTTTCGGGCTGGCTCTGTTTAGGTCCTGGTAATCCACACACATCCTCACCTTGCCATCCTTCTTAGGCACAGGTACAATGTTAGCGACCCATGGCGGGTAACTAGTCACAGCAAGGAAACCGGCGTCCCACTATTTTTGTACCTCTTCCTTTATCTTCATTTCCATATCTGGGCGAGTACGGCGCAACTTCTGTTTTACTGGTGGGCAGTCTTCTTTCAGAGGCAGCTTGTGCATAACAATTTCGGTGTCTAGACCTGGCATATCCTGATAAGACCAAGCAAAAACATCCACATAATCCCGAAGCATGTCAATCAGTTGCTCTTTCACTGAATCTTGCAGGCAGGCCCCAATCTTAACTTCTTTCAAGTCTTCTTCTGTACCAAGATTAACCGTCTCAACTTCCTCCTGATGAAGAGTGATAACCTTCTCCTCTTGTCTCAACAACCTGGCTAGTTCTTCAGGTAGCTCATAATCTTCTTCAACCCCTTCATCAGCTTGATTAATCGGATTGTCAAAGTCATACGAAGTCATATCAGTGTTGTTGTCGGTGCGATCTGGAGGGCATTCTCTGCAAGGGTTTAGATTTGTTTATTTTAGTGATCAGTTTTATCATATTTAGAAAAAAGTGAAAAATGAAGTTATTACTTTGAAAACATTGCCATTTTATTGTTTTGTACAAAAAAATGAAAAATGAAAAATAGTGAGCGGAAAAGAAAAGACTCATTTGCAAAAGATGTCCTGATATTCATTAATTGATCTTTGCACAAAATACAAGATGGCCCGATTACAAAATGAGTCTTGTCATCTTGGGCAAGATGCAGGACTTGATGCATGCTTAAAAAAAACAGGAAATAATAATTACTCTGCAGGAGTAACTCTTATAATTTCCTGGGAAGACCAGTTTGAGACATGGCTCCCCGGGATCCTTGGACGTATCCAGCTTTCCAGGTTGCGCTCGTCCTCTGACTCATCTTCCAAACTATTCACAGCATCCGGGGTGAGCATTCCCCCGCTGACAAACTTGGGCTCCTTTGCAGCCTCCGATTGATCTTGTTGAGTTGGTCTGTAACCCAACCCGAATCGGTCCTCTTTCTTCTCTACGGGCAGCAGCTTGCCCCAGCCTTGGGTGGTACCTTCCTCAACAACCTTCCGAGCTTGTCAATATGATGTGATGGAGGTCCCAGACACAACAGATGTTTCATTAATATTAAGGGCCTCAAACCCTTGGCTCATGGTCTCATGGATCTCCCCATCCATGTCAATGTATTTGAAAGTAGCCAGCTAGCTAACGAAGATATCCTCCTCCCCACAAATGGTAATGACTTGGCCCTCCCACTCGAATTTTAACTTCTGGTGAAGGGTTGACGTCACGGTACCAGTGGCGTGTATCCATGGTCTACCCAATAGACAGCTGTAGGCAGACTGTATATCCATCACAAAGAAGGTCGTTTTGAAAACCTGTGGGCTAATCATTATTGGTAACTCTATCTCTCCCAGAACTGATCTTTTAGAACCGTCAAAGGCTCTCACTACCAAGTTGCTTGGGCATAGTGCCAATCCTTCATACTCCAGCTTCACAAGGGATTTCTTGGGTAGGACATTGAGGGATGACCCTGTGTCCACCAATACGTGAGAAAGAACTGCACCCTTACACTCCAAGGTAATGTGCAAAGCCTTGTTGTGATTGCGACCTTCCGTTGTCAGATTAGTGTTGGTAAATCCTAGTCCATGACTAACGTTGACATTTCCAACCACGGCCTCTAACTGATTGACAGTAATCTCCTCCGGCACATAAGCTGCATGCAGGACCTTTAATAGAGCGTTTCGATGAGCCTCGGAGCACATTAGCAATGATAGTATGGAGATTTTGGAAGGTGCTTGGTGAAGCTGGTCCACCACCTTATAATCGCTCTTTTTGATGAACCTTATGAATTCATCAACCTCTTGATCAAAAGGAGTCTTCAGAATTTCTTTAGTAACTGATTCTTCTTGCACCATGCTCTTCCCTTTTGCCTTAGCAGCAGCTTCTGCTTCAGCAATGGGCCTTAGTATTTGCGAGGCAAAGAGACGTCTGCTTCTAGTGAAGCCTCCGCCTCCCTCCACGTTGTCTATCTGTGGTGAAGAAGTTGATGATTCTAAGGTGATTTTATGCCCCTCGTAGTATAAATCTGAGCCATAATGCCAAGGGATGGCATTATTGCTTTCGTAAGGAACTGGCCCAGGCACCGTGATAGTGACCGGACTGATAGCAGCTGCAGAGGGGACCACAATGGTGTGTGGGTCATAATATATGGTAACCGGAGCTCTGACAGGAGTAGCATTTTGTTGTGAGTTGTTGGAAGGAACATTTGCGGGATCGTAGTATATCGTAACCGTTGAGACGCTTTCATTAACTATTGCTGATGTTGTAAAAGGTACTGTTGACTGGACAAGTGTTGAAGTTGTAGCAGGATATGATGGAATAATGGGTGTTGTCGTTGTAGAAGGAATTGTGACTGAACTTGTGTCTGTTGAAGTGATTGATTGAATATTTGTTGGAGTTATAGCAGAGTCTGTTGGAACAATGGTTACTGACGTTGTAGGAGTATCTGTGATTATTGATGAAGGAATTGTTGGAGTTGTAGTCGCTGTTGTCATAATCTGAAGAATGCCATCTTTAATGAGACCATCTATGCCGTTTCTCAGTCTCTCACATCCATTAACGGCAATGTTGCAATATCCACAGCCGACCTCGCATCCGGGGAACACTTAGCACTCTAACAGCTGAGCTTTGATTTCAACCAAGGGTGTTCGGATTTGTGCAACACTGGTAATTAATGTGAATGGTTTTCCCTCCTCAATAGCATTAATCCTAGGCCCGTTGTGACTAGGCATTGGATTTCTTGTGACGTTTGGAGGAGGTGCAAAGTTGAGAGCTTTTGAGTCCACCAAATCTTGGACTTTCATCTGTAAGGCCCTACATTTTTCAGTATTGTGCCCCGGTGCATTTGAGTGGAATGCATACTTGGCATTTGCATCATAGTTCTTTGGCATATTAAGAGGATCTGGTGGTGCCAATGTCCTTAACTCAACTAGGTTGAGCTTCAGGAGTTGTGGCAAGAGTGCAGCATACGACATTGGAATTAGGTCAATTACCCTGTTTGCTTGTGATGGCCTTTGTTGGAAAGGACGCTATTGTTGGTTGCTATTGTTGTTGTAGGACCTTTGTTGCGGATAATGAACTTGTTGTTGATACTGTAGTTGTTGTTGTTGAGGATATGCTGATTGTTGTGGCAACGGAGCTGGGATGGTAACAACTGCTACTGACCGGTGAGCATACTGAGGCCTACCCCTGCTTGTATGAATGGAATTTGTTTCACCTGCCCTTCGGGGTCTCGCAAAAGGTTTTCGGGGATTGCTGGAGGAACTTGCACCACTGTCGGAAATTTTGCCCATCTTTAAGAGACTTTCAATCCTCTCACCAGCTATGACCACATCATTAAAACTGGTAGAGGAGAAAGCAGCCAGTCTATCAATATAGGTCCCTTGCAATGTATTCATGAACATGTCAACCATTTCCCTTTCTGACATGGGTGGTTGGACAGCAGCAGTAAGCTGTCTCCACCTTTGGGCATATTCCCTGAAGCTTTCTCGGGAAGATTGAGATATTCCCATTAGAAGGGTCCTGTTGGGAGCCATGTCTAGGTTGTATTGATATTGACGGATGAAAGCTTCAGCCAAATACTTCCAGCATCTTATGGTGGCCCTAGACAAATGCGAATACCATTCTATCGAAGCTCCAGTTAGACTGTCTTCAAAGTAGAACATCCATAGCTTTTCATCCATGGTATACGCTTTGAGTCTTCCCAAGAAAGACTGCAGATG
The DNA here is from genome assembly GCA_963966055.1 of Lathyrus aphaca. NCBI lineage: Eukaryota > Viridiplantae > Streptophyta > Magnoliopsida > Fabales > Fabaceae > Lathyrus > Lathyrus aphaca. The sequence goes on along the minus strand of OZ014519.1, from coordinate 457,277,154 downwards.
AGTGCGAGGACAGGAGGTACCATTGTATTTTTCAAAGCATGGGGGTTTGAATTTGTGGGGAATTCTCACCCCATCCACCAATCCCATGTCCATCACATCGAAGCCCAAAGAATTCTGAGATTCCAAGGATCTTAACTTTTCAGCAATCTCATCTAACCTTCTGTCGTATACCTCATCTCCAGCTCCAATAACTGTGAACTGTTCTCCCTGGGGATCCTCCTGCAGGATTGGGCTCCCAGTAGCATTACCTTGAACATTTCTTTGGATGTTAACCTCTGGATTCAGATGAGGTCCATACTCTTGTGGGTCAATACGAGGCTGGCCCCGCTCATTGTTGCTAGTTCCTCCTGTTCCCAGATGAGGTTCCTCAGGAGTTTGTCTCTCCACCAGCTCTCTTAGCCTCTCCTGACTCTGGGCTAAGCCAGTCATCACTGCCATGAACTGAGACATCTGATTTCTCATCTCTAATCTCTCATTGGCCATCTGATTTCTGACCTCAGTCAGATCCTGCTGTACTTGTTCCATTTGAATGCCGGGAAGATTGTTACGAGTCGGGTACCGGTGTGCGCGGTTGACAGGGAACACTCGGCGACGAGCAATGTTTCCTGAGATCACAACAAAGTTAGAAACAATAAATAACAACAAAACCTACAAAACAAAAACAAAGTTATTATGCAATGCAATATGCTTATTTGTTTTCCAATGTATTCGGTTTGGTTCTTGGTTTTGACCTTCCCAGACCTCGAGGAAGATGCTTGGTGTTGTTTGAGAGAAAACCCAAATGAAAACAAACTAAATATATTACAAGTAGTGATCAATACATAGTTTTTTTTACAACACATGCCCATGGAGGGTTAAAATACAATAAAAGGAAAAGTACATCAAATGGAAATAAACAACAAGCAAAGAATCAGACATTTAGCCCAAATTCATCTTCTCTGACCTCCTTCAGGAGTGCCTCAGTCACTGGACCAGCTGGGTGCTCTGTAATGGTCCTAATGAGGAGGTTCCTAGTAGCAATGGCAGTGGTCAGCTTCTTATGCCTGTCCTGGTCCTTTGACCTCTTCAAACCTGCCCTAAGCTTCAATTCTGAAATCTCCTTCTGAGCTGCCAACAAAGCCTCCCGCTGCTTCTTCTCACTAGCCTCTAGCTGTTCAATCTTGGCTTGAGTCTTCCAGTCTTCTTGTGTACGGGCTTCAGTGATCCTGACCCACCTAGCCTGGCTTTCTTGCAGATAGTGCTCAACCCTAGCCTTCTGAGTTTTGGCCTCCTTACAGGCATTCTTCAATATCTGTTCCCCCAACCCTTGCTTTCCTTATGTAGTCCTCTGTCTTCTCAATTTTGGCAAGATGCTCCATCCTGAGCTTTTCCAATCTCTCAATGTCCAGACGACCATCACTCCTTTCCCAAAGGGTCTTCTTCAAGGCTTGAGATAGCTGCTCATTCCTTTCTTTCAACTTTTCAAATTCCTCCAGGCTTACTGTTGCTACAGGCTGTACTGTGGATGGCCCAGGTATGTCTTCCAAGATGAAAGGCATTCTGGTAATCTGAGCTCTAGTACGGAACCAATCATAGTACTAAGCTGAAGCAACATTGTTGCATCTTCCAAGAATAGACACTCCTTTTATCTGGATGTTGTCCCAAGCCCAGGATGCTTGTCTGACAACGGCTGAATTAGGTTGCACTTCACAATACAAGGTCTCAGTTAAATCCTGTCCTCTGGGAGGGTGAACCAAGGCATATCCCAGTTGTCTCTTAAACAGTAAAGGATTGTAGTTGATGCAACCCTTCACTCCTATCAGAGGCACATTTGGGTATTGCCCACAGCTAGTGATAATGTCCTTGCGTTTGGTGCTCTGGGTGCACCATCTGATATCATCTGAAGTCAAGGCAATGAGCCTCTTAGCCCAATTCTTCTGCTGGTGGGGATTCAAAAAAGTATCTGACTTAGGCAGGTGTCTGAGCAGCCAGGTGTAAAATAAAGGAGCACAACATCTTACCAACTTCCCCCTTTGTTTCTCATTCCTCTGATGAATGGAGTAATAAAAATCTCCTAGCAATGTAGGTACTGGGTTCTTCAGGAGAAACAGATGGATGGCATTCTTGCTGACAAATTTGGGCTCATCTGCAAACAGTATAGCCCTATATATGCTGAGGGCTAACAGTGCACAGACTGCCCTCCACTCTCCCAATGAAGCTTTCAGGATGGCCTGAGAAATCAAGAAGTCCAAGTGCAAACCAGGGATCCCAGCCTTTGTTGTCATATTTTGCTCAATCAGGGCAGGCTCCAAGTACAGTGCCCTTTCCATCTCTTCATTTCTGGGAGCAGTCATCTCTGGGTTGAAAGGGATTCCACCTCTGATGGGTACTCCAATCAATAAAGAAAACTCTTCCAGTAGAGGCCCTAACTGGAAGTCTGGAAAGGTGAAGCATCTCAAAGGAGAGTCATAAAACTGTAAGCAGGTGTGGATCATGCTCCTCTGAGAAGGATCAAGGTCCATAACCATATCCAGGATACCTTCATAATGCTCTCTAAACAATGGGATGTGATCAGGTGTGATGAGTGACTGGACCTGCCTGATACTAGTCAACACAAGCTCAAAGAAGTGGTAGGATATGTTGCTCTTCCTGGGAGTAGACATGAATGCTGCTGAAGAAGCTGTAGACAGATGCTGGTGAAGATCACAAACTGAGATGCTGAAAGATGACCTCTGACAAACTGGTGCTGGTGAGGATGGAGATAACTGAAGCAAATAACTGGTGAAGACAGCTGAAGCAGAGGTCTATGCAGGAGAAGGGGTCAAAACCAAAACCAAGATACAATGAAATGGATACCCTGAAAAGCAAATAAACAAATGTTAAATAATGCAATGATGGTATATGCAAATGTTATGCAAGGGTTTGTGATCAAGCTGGGTCTGATTATCTGTCTTGACATAAGGCCCATGCATGTTCAAAAAGTCCAGATGGAGGTTTGGAAGTCCAGTAACCAGGGTGGGGGACTCAAATAAAGAGTCACATGTCCGAGGTTAATCACAAGAACTGTCCAAAGTGAAGTATTCTTAAACAATACAGTAACAGGGTATGATGTGGCCAAGGGTTCCTGCAAATCTGTAAACAGCCCAACCCCCTCACAGGTAATGTTCTAGAACAAGGATCCTCAGACTTGGATCAGTTATGAGAAGTGTAAACACTTCTAACCCGGAGGTACAGTGTTTACAATAACCATAAAAGATCCTCCTCTAATTCACCTCAGTTTCTGAAGGTCATAGTAAAGGTCATCCAGACTTAGCAGGCTTCCTAGATAGCCCTAGCACTACAGGAAATCTGTAGCACAGAGTTCTCAAGAAGAAACCCACATCTGAACCGTGTTTCATATTCCCGCACCAGACCGAAATGGAATGGGAAAGAACATGAACCACTCTAGCCTAGGTGTCACTCAGGTCCCAAGTATAGGACCTTAAACTCTCAATGGAACCCCACCCACCAAAATAGCAAGCCAGATCCAGCAGATGACAGTATGACAGTATGATGTATAAAACTGTAAATAAAGCAATAAATAAAACAGTACATCAAGCAGTAAATAAGGCAAAAACAAATAAACACACATAGCACATAACACCCCAGTAAACACAAATCAAACAAGTGCTAGGAGGAACCCACAAAAAGAACCAGAAGCCCTGGTTGCAATATAAGGGTCCCCAGCAGAGTCGCCAAGCTGTCGCTCCCACCAAATGACACCTGGTCAGAAGGGGTACAGACGCGAATGGTCGGCGAAAGAAAAAAAAGAAAAGAGTTGCCAGCTGGGCATTTTTATCCCGAAGGAAAGGTAATGCTGCATAAACCTAGAAAGATATGGATAAGACGGTCGCGAACCAGAGAAACTGAGAAAGGGGGTTGGTTACAACCTAGGAAGGTATTAGCACCCAGATTATCCGCCGTACTCGACGGGATCCACGCTTAAAAGATTTGTGCTAAAAGGGGTAGTGTTAGTGCTATTTTGTGTCCAAAAGCTGGAAAAGAAAGTAAGTGTCAGTGCAAAAGAAATGTGAAGTGAAATAAAAGAGTGTCAGTGCAAAGAATGAATGCAAAGCTCAAGACTATGAGGCTTAAAGAATAATGCTGGGGGAGGGGGGAAGAGACAGAGACTTTTGTTCGATAACGGTTAAGTTATGCCTACGTATCCTCTCGTGCAATGAGGAAGTCAAAACACCGTAGTTCGACTCAAAGAGATTGAAAGATGAATTGACTTGTGAACTGCTTATTTGTCTATGCTCAAGTGTATGACCTGTCTGGCTCAGGTGCAAACTGTCTTGCATTAGACGGAAGAAGCAAGTTCTCGCTTGTGAGTGAATGAGATGAGAAGAGAATCCCGAAGGAGACGATTATTGTTTGTTTTTTGTGTTTTCAATCTTTTATTTCTTTTTGTGGTTTGTCATAAGAAAATGAGCTTAAGTCTAAACCAAGGGTTAGTAAACTCATCACATCCTCCCTCTGATTAGGGGTAATGAGATTACCTTAAGTATGAAGTAAACACCTCACACTTAATCACCATGATGTAGGATTAAGATCATTAACCTACTTGCATTTATTTAAATGTTTTTGGAGTTTTTTTTAGTGTTGAGTAATGAGTTTAAGCCATAATCAAAGATTTAATGGACTCATTTCACCATCCTAATAGAAGGATGATAGATAAGAACGTTTAAGCTGAGGAAGGCTCCTCAACTTAATCCATGATTAGGGATTAACCTCATGACAAAACAAAGCCTTTATTAAAGTGGATTTTAGTTAATGGTGAGATTAAGAAGTGGATTTTATGATTTGTAAGACAACTAACACTAGGGTTAGTCTTTCTTAACCAATTAAGGAAGAATTAGAACCCTAATGCAAGGCCCAAGTTACAAGCTTGATGTCTTAGTGATTATTAAGTGAATTGATTAGAGGATTTAAACACATTAAGGGTTTAACACTTAGGATTAAAGTTATACACTCCATCCTAATAGAAGGATGCAGGCATAAGCTTAATCACAAAGCCTTAAAACCTTTAAGGTTTAGTCCTTGATTAAGAGGTGAGAAGAGAAGACACAAAGATGATACAAAGGTAAAACTAATGGGGGACTAATCAAACCCTAATTGTTATCATGCTTGTGTGCTCCTAGGGTTAATGAGGCTTGCAAGAAGATCTTCAGAGAAACCACCAAGGAAGAAGCAGATGAAAGGGAGGAGAAGCAAGAAGAAGCAAGACAACTTACTTCACTTAAGAAGATAAGTTGCTTGGAGAAAGAAGGTGAAGAAGGAGAATGAATGAGCAAGCTCACTCAAATACAAAAGTAAAATGCAGTAATTATTCATAAGAGAGATGAGAAGAGATTATGAGAAGTGGAGGCAAATTCACTTCTCAAACACTTACCACCTGAAAAGTTAGCAACAAGAAATGAAATGAAATGAAAATGAGATGAAATTCAAAGATGAAAACCAAAGTCAGAAGCACAATCATGATGTAAATGATGGTATGAGATGGTATGAAAGCATGTCAAGAGATGAGGATGATCATACAAGTAATGTAGATGCAAATGAGACATGAAAGGAAGCATGAAAGTTCATTAATGCATATGACATGAAATGAAAGCAAAAACAAGGCAAATGGATGATGCAATGATCAAGCATGATTCTAATATGCTCTAAGATGTCTTACATTTCATTTGGATGCACAAAATGTCATGGCAAGTTCATATATGCAAGCATATGAAGGATGGATGCAAATGGAGATGCAAATTAGGGTTCATGAACAAGATGCAATGCAAAATTCAAAATCAGAAGCAAATGACAAGATAAAAAATTGAAAATTGGATCAAAGGTACCCTAAACCTATACAAGTTCACTACCCAAAGGGGAAGACCTAACTCTTAACCTAATGGAAGTTATGATTTTTCTAAGTTGGCTAGGGTTTTAAGGCACCTCATAAGAAAAAATGCAAAACAAATTGAAAATGAAAGATAAATTCATGCCAATTTTATCTTAGAAACTACATGATATGTGGAATACAATGCAAAAAGAACAACTATCAAACCTTTCATGGTTAGGCAGAAAAGATTTTTTCAAGTTAGGGTCAAAATATTGCTTTTTAAGAACCTTAAATCCAAAGAAAAATGTCAAAATGGATCAAGAACCAAAAAGAAATTTGTGTGAATGGTTTGATAATGTCTCTAAATGTGTTAAGATGAAATGTGATTTTTTTGGTGATTTTTAGAAACTTAAATGGTATTTTAATTAATTAATTTCCATTAATTAATTAAAATAAACATTTAAATATTTTAAAAATACAAATTTTATGCAAAAAATAAAATAAAAATTATTTTCAGAATGAGAAAAATATTTGAAAGAAAAATGCAAAAGATAAGATTTTTTAGATGAGTTTTGCTATTTTTAATAAAATGGTAAAGAAAATGCAAATAAAATGAAAATTAAATGAATTTTAATGAAAGTCAACTGATCTGAGGGCCGGGATTTAAACCTAGGGGGCGGGAACTGACCAGCGCGCGCATCTGAATGGCTAATATTCAAACTTCACTAATTATGATTAAAGCCCTAATTTGAACCCTAATTACTCTCAGGTGATCGGAACAATGTTCCGGTCATCTTCTCCGGCCAGCCTCTCATTCAATCTCTCTCAATACATGAAATCAAACCACCAAACTCTCCAGAAATGATCCCCACCCCATTCTAAACAAGAATCAGCCATCAAAATAAATTTATTTCACATGAACAAAGAGATTCGAAGCAAAATGGAAAATCTTTCAGAAATTTCAGAAGCTTCATACATGCTTAAAACTTAATCATTTTCAAAACCAAAAGGTGCAGTATGATCAGTGAAGCATGGAGAACAATCTAAGAACTTAAGAAATCATTTCTGGAAAATTTGTTCTTGAGGTTACCTGAACTGAAGCTTTCGAAAATGACACTGGTTGGCTGCTTCTTTGCCTCAAATCAGCTCCAATGATCCTCCTGAAGAGTTTGTGATGCTTGGTTGAAGTTTATATGGCCTCTAAGTGATGTTGGCTGAAACTCAGTTCAAGAAATGTGAAAATCGTGTTTTTGATACAGGTTGTTTCAAAGTAAAATGAAGGGTGGGAAATGATCAGTGATGAATGTGAAGTTGAGTGGTGGAAAAAGTTTGGAGATTTGATGGCTGAGCTATGAATTTCGAAGGCTTTTGCAAGTTGGAGTGATTTTGTGTATGCTGAGGATTCTTAGGTTTCAGCTTGCAATGTTGTATGTTATGGCTTGGGTTTGATTCACATAATGAGCTGTGATAGGTCAGAGAGTGGGTGGTGGCCTATGTTGATTGGTATGGGCAAGTTGCCAAAATGTCACCATGACTTGTACTTGAGGTATGGGCATGTGGCAGGCTGGGATAGAGACATGGTTGTGCGTAGCAAGGATCAAGGAATGCTATGAAATCAGATTTGATGAGTTGTGGCAAGTGGATGGAAGGTTTTGATCCATTTTGCAATTTTGGGGAAGTTTGGCCCCTTTTGAAATTTGTGAAGTTCAAGGCATGAAAGCTTGTGATTCAAGGCACAAATCTGATCCAAATGAGTTGCACTAGGATGGTATGATGTGTAGAGATGTATTAGAGGTCCCAAATTGGCTTGGTATGAGAATTTGCAAACTTCCCTCTTTGGTGCAAAAGTGAAATTTAAGTGATTTTTCCCAACTTTAACAAACCATAACTTGAGTTCTAAAATGAATTAGATCAAGTTCTTGTACTTTTTGAAAAGGGAATGATCCAATATACAACTTTCATGACCAAGAATTTTTCATTTGAAGCATTTTTGAATCAAAAAGAGGAGGTTGAAAAACTTTCCCAAAATGGCAAGTTTACATTACAAGTCACTTTCCCAAAATGGCAACTTTGCAAATGGCTTGAAATTCTTCAATTTTGTGAACTTCTAACTTCTTCTAAGATCAAATAAAGATTATATACACCCAAAATGATGGAGAAGACCCTTTGGTTGGATGATTGGGGGCCTCAGATGCCCTGATTTTGCACTGACTTGTTCAAGAAGTCATCTATTGATCAAATACCTTCCCCATTGAATTTCTTCATGAAAATTGGTATGCATGATCCTAATATTATATAGAGACCAATAGAAACAAGAATGACCAAAAAATTAGGAGTTATGGCCTCTGAAACCAAAACCCTAATTTTAGGTCATCTGTGTAGTTAAGCTTAGCTCTGCTTCCATGCTTCCTTCAGTTCTTGTGATTCTTTGACTTCCTTGATCTTGGGAGGATATAATATGATGCTTGAACATACACGGACCCCCTTGAGATGATTGAATACCTTTGGAGTGGCTCAGATGAATCTTGGATTGCTCAGATCACAAACCCTAGATGCAGATGACTTTGAACCAATGCAGTGAAGCAAAAATGTAATATGAGATGATATGATTGAACTTATGCAAATGAAAAGAATCACAAGCCATGGTAAAATGAGTGAGGGCAAATTTGGGGTGTTTACAGCATTGTCTGAGGAAACTTCCATACTTCTTGACCAATTGGGAGTCTTGAGGATATTGTGATCATTTAGAAGTCTTGAGAGATATTGTCTTGATTGTGGGAGGGAAAATTTTGGGGTACAACAACTTCCCCTTGTTCAATTTTCTGGAATATGAGGAGTTAGATTGGCATGTATGCCATTCGTGACTTGAAGATTGAAGAGGATTGAACACAAAAACCCAAAAATATGCACTTGCTGATGTGTAGAATGATACTGTTGGTTGACTGTAATGCTTGAATGGGCTTAAAGATGCCATTTGAATAAAGAGTCTTCTGATATGCTTCTTAAATATGGAGATGACATTTTTGGGAAGAATAAACGACGGCCCAAAAATGAGATAACCTGCGGGAAGAATAAACGACGACCCGAGGTAACAAGATAACCATTGGGAAGAATAAACTACGGCCCAAGGTAAGTTGATTTCTGGGAAGAGTAAACGACGGCCCAAAAATGAGATAACCTGCGGGGAGAATAAATGACGGCCCAAGGTAACAAGATAACCATTGGGAAGAATAAACGACGGCCCAAGGTAAGTTGATTTCTGGGAAGAATAAACGACGGCCCATAAATGAGATAACCTGTGGGAAGAATAAACGATGGCCCGAGGTAACAAGGTAACCATTGGGAAGAATAAACGACGACCCAAGGTAAGTTGACTTTTGGGAAGAATAAACGACGGCCCAAAAATGAGATAACCTGCGGGAAGAATAAACGACGGTCCGAGGTAACAAGGTAACCATTGGGAAGAATAAACGACGACCCAAGGTAAGTTGACTTTTGGGAAGAATAAACGACGGTCCAAAAATGAGGTAACCTGCGGGAAGAATAAACGATGGCCCGAGGTAACAAGATAACCATTAGGAAGAATAAACGACGGCCCAAGGTAAGTTGACTTTTGGGAAGAATAAACGACGGCCCAAAATGAGATATCCTTCAGGAAGAATAAACGACGGCCCGAGGTAATAAAATAACCATTGGGAAGAATGAATGACGGCCCAAGGTAAGTTGTTGATGAAGTTTGTCTGCTAGAGAATGAACTTGAAAAACAAGATTAGTTTGGTACAAGTATAATGATATATATAATAACCTGCAAGATATTATTTTATGAGGATGCGTATGATATGATATGACGTATGTACGAATGAATTATGATATGATGTGATATGATATGATGTGATGTAAATTATGTAGCTGAAGCGTATAAGTAGCTTCGTAGAACAACTGCTGACTAGGGAAAATAAATCCCGATTCGTTGCTGAGAAGTATGAAGACCTCGTTTTCATCTTGCTTTAAGAACATCGTACTTAGAACCTTCTCCTTTTCGTACATTTTATTGAAGGATTAAGTTCCTGAATATCCTGACTGAGGATAAAAGAGATGGACATAGATCCGGGAGACCTATTTGGTTAAGTATCAATTCTTCTGAGGATATGTCATGCTTGGAGACTTCATAGAGTTGGAAGTATAAGATATTACTTGAAGTACTTCGTAAGGATATCCGTAAAGATTAATCTGTGGGGATGAGTCCGCGAAACTTCGTTGAATTCCTACCTCCGTTCGTTCTTAGTAAATGCTATTATTGTATTTTATGCATTTCTGGTAAACATCAATCATATTCAAAAGCATATATTCATTCAAACATAATCAATGGACGTTTTTCGCTTTAGTAAAAGGGGAAAAGTAAAGTTGAATAAAGAGGGAAAAGTAAAGCTGAATAAAGGAGGACAAGTAAAGCTGAATATGAAAAATGGAATTTTTCTTATTCTTAGAAATAAACCTATAATTAGACATGTTTTAATACGGAGACGAAAATCCTAGTAAGAGGAATTCGTCAAAGAAACTTTTACAAGGAAAAATAGCTATGTGTACATGACCCTATTGAGTTTCAATTTTGCTATTGCCATTATCTTCAATTATCTCATCTTCAGCTGTTGGAGAGGAAACAATTGGACTAATCGGTATCGGTTGAACTTGACAATGATAATACAACTAGTAGAGGCTGCATGGGTGATCCAACGAGACATATCCATACGCTTTAATCCCTAACTTTTGCCTGGATTGCCCTTTCAGGTTTTCAAACCACCGAGATACCCTTTTTTGCCCAAGCCGCCTTTTCAGGTTTTCGACTTGCCGGGTGTACATTTTATATATATATATATATATATATATATATATATATATATATCCCTAATTTTTGCCCGAACCCTTTTGGTTCACCGGGATGCCCTTATTTTTGCCTAGGCCAGTCAACCTAGCTGGTCTCTTTTCATGCATAGTATTTTTTAACTATGTCTGCGTTCACAGGCTGTGGGAAATCTTCACCATCCATAGTGGTAAGCATCATGGCACCTCCAGAAAATATTCTCTTAACAACAAATGGCCCTTCATAGGTGGGAGTCCATTTTCCCCTGGGATCACCTTGTGGTAATATAATACGCTTGATTACCAAATCACCAACCTGATACATCTGTTGTCTAATTTTCTTATTGAAGGCTTTAATCATACGTTTCTGATACATCTGACCATGACAAACAACTTCTTGTCTTTTCTCATCAATCAAGTTTATTTGGTCAAGTCGAGTTTGAATCCATTCATCTTCATCCAAGCCTGCATCTTTCATAATTCTCAAAGAGGGAATATGAACTTCAATGGGTAAAACTGCTTCCATACTATAGACAAGGGAAAATGGGGTTGCCCCTGTTGAATACGTATAGTGGTACGATAACCATGAAGAGAAAATGGTAACATCTCATGCCAATCCTTATATGTAATTGTCATCTTTTGCAAGATCTTCTTAATATTCTTGTTGGCGGCTTCCACTGCGCCATTCATCTTTGGACGATATGGAGAAGAATTGTGATGTTTAATCTTGAATTGCATGCAGAGATCAGTAATCATAGTGTTGTTCAAATTAGTACCATTGTCTGTGATAATCCTTTCCGGGATGCCATATCTTCATATAAGATTATATTTGATGAATCGATCCACAACATTCTTAGTAACAGAAGCAAATGAAGTTGCCTCTACCCATTTTGTGAAGTAATCAATAGCTACAAGGATGAAACGATGTCCATTAGAGGTAGTAGGTTTGATTTCACCAATCATATCAATGCCCCACATGGCAAAAGGCCATGGATCAGTTAGAACATTCAACTGAACTGGAGGTACATGAACCTTATCAGCATAAATCTGGAATTTGTGACAAGTTTTGGAGTGTTGATAGTAGTCAGCTTCCATGGTAAACCAATAATACCCTGCTCTCAGAATCTTCTTAGCCATTGTATGCCCACTAGAATGAGTACCAAAGATCTCATCATGCATGTCTTCCATAATCTCTACTGCTTCTTTCTTATCCACACAGCGAAGCAAAGTCGAATCGTGGTTGCGCTTGTACAGAACTCCATTACTCAAGAAGAATTTGGCTGAAAACCTCCTCAGAAACTTCTTATCATTGACAGATGCCCCTTCAGGGAACTCCTGAGCTTCAAGATACCTCTTCACTTCATGGAACCAAGGCTTTTCTTCTACTCCTTCAGTACCCACTTCATTGCAGTATGCAGGTTTGTCAAATCGATCAATAGTAATTCTCGAAGCTTTATCCTCCCAACTGATTTCAAACATAGATGCCATGGTAGCTAATGCATTTGCCAACTGATTCTCTTCTCGTGGAATATGTCCAAAGGTAATATCTTCAAAGTACGGGATCAAAGACAACACATGCTCTTTGTAAGGGATGAGATTAGGATGCCTGGTATCCCAATCTCCTTTAACCTGACTGACTACTAAGGCTGAATCTCCATACACATCCAAAAATTGGATCTTCATTTCAATAGCAACCTTGATACCCATGATGCACGCTTCATACTCAGCCATATTATTGGTACATTTAAAATAAAGCTTTGCAGTAATTGGTGTATAACAACCTTTAGGAGAAATAATCACAACACCAACACCATTACCAAGCGCATTAGAAGCTCCATCAAAAACCATAGTCCATCGGGATCCTTGTCCAGGTCCTTCATATTGTCTAGGTTCTTTAGTAACAATCATAATATCCTCATCTGGAAACTCAAAATTCATAGATTGGTAGTCATCCACTGCTTGATGAGCCAAATGGTCAGCTACTACACTTCCCTTGATTGCTTTCTGAGTAGTATATTGTATGTCATATTCTGTCAAGATCATTTGCCATCTTGCTATTCGTCCGGAGAGAGCAGGTTTCTTAAATATATACTTGATTGGATCCATTTTTGAAATCAATAAAGTGGTATGAGTCAATATATACTGTCTTAGTCGGCAAGCAGCCCATGCCAAAGCGCAACAAGTTTTCTCGAGCAGTGAGTATCTTGTTTCATAGTCGGTAAACTTTTTGCTAAGGTAGTATATTGCCTGCTCTTTTTGACCCGACTCGTCATGTTGCCCCAACACACACCCCATTGAGTTATCCAATACTGTCAAGTACATAATCAAGGGTCTTCCTTCAACTGGTGGCATCAATATAGGAGGTTCCAGTAAATATCTTTTGATTTCATCAAAAGCTGTCTGGCATTCATCATTCCATTCCAATACTTGATTTTTCTTCAACAACTTGAAAATTGGTTCACAAGTAGCAGTCAACTGGAAAATAAATATTGCAATGTAATTCAGTCGTCCTAGGAAACCTCTAACTTCTTTCTCAGTGCGAGGAGCAGGCATCTCTTGTATAGCTTTACCTTTACAGGATCTACTTCAATACCCTTACCACTGACAATAAAACCCAGAAGTTTACCAGATCTAACTCCAAAAGTACATTTGTTTGGATTTAACCTCAACTTGTATTTCTTCAACCTCTCAAACAACTTGTGCAGGTGATCAAGGTGCTCTTCTTCATTCTGAGATCTGACTATCATATCATCCACATATACCTCTATCTCATGGTGAATCATATCATGGAACAAAGCTACCATAGCACACTGATATGTTGCCCCAGCATTCTTTAAACCAAATGGCATTACCTTATAGCAGAAAGTGCCCCATTGTGTAACAAATGTAGTCTTCTCCATATCTTCAAGTGCCATCTTAATCTGATTATACCCAGAGAAACTATCCATAAAAGAGAATACTTTATGCTGAGCGGTGTTGTCTACCAGAACATCAATATGTGGAAGTGGAAAATCATCTTTAGGGATGGCTCTATTCAAATCCCTGTAATCGACACACATGCGTACTTTACCATCTTTCTTAGGCATCGGCACCATGTTTGCAACCCATTGTGGATAAGAAGTAACAGCTAAAAATCCTGCATTGAATTGTTTCATCACCTCTGCCTTGATCTTTTCTGACATATCATGATGCATACGACGAACTTTCTGCTTTATCGGGAGACAATCCTCTTTTACTGGTAAACGGTGAACCACAATATCTGTATCTAACCCCGACATATCTTCATAAGACCAAGCAAAAACTTCCACATAGTCATGTAACATCTGAATCAACCTGTTCTTGATACCATCTTCTAGTTCAACACCTATCTTGATTTCTTTCCTGTTTTCCTCGGTTCCTAAGTTCACGACTTCAATTGGTTCCTCATGTGGTTGTATAGTTTTCTCTTCTTGCTGTAGTAATCTAGCCAACTCTATAGGTACTTCACAATCTTCCTCCTTTCCATCCTCGGCTTGATAGATCGGATTTTCGAAGTCATAATTGGCAATAGCAGAATTGTTATCAATAGGATCCAGAGTGGATGGATATCTGCATTTAGTGACATGGGTGTGTGTAAGAACACATAACTTTATTTTTATAAAAGGAAAAAGTAAAAGAAAGACAAAGAGCACAATATTTACGAAAGCGAGAAACGTCCATTGATTTTATTGAATGAAAATATGCAAATGAAATGACAACCCTAACAAGCATATCATTGTGCCTCGGGCAAGGCACAAGACTTAAAAGTATTTAATTGTTCAAAGTTACAAAAATAAATTTAGAAAAATGAAATAGCATTTACTCCTGACTAAAGGAGATAGGAATAACGTTTTCAGCCTTCCAATTGTTGAGTCCATCCCCCACGGTAGGAAAAATCCAATCGTCTAGGTTTTAACCTTCATCATAATCTTCCACGGTATTGACTTGGTCCCTTATGATTCCTCCATGAGTGATACGAGCAGCACGAGCACGACGAACAACCTTCTGAGATTCTGCAGTAAAACCCAAACCAAACTTGTCAGACTTGTAAGGAATGTCAGGAAGCTGACCCCAAATAGTACAACCACCTTCTTCAACCACAGCTTTAGCATCTTTGAGGGAGGCCATTGTAGGAGGCACTCTAGTAATCGCAGGAACTCTTTTGACAACAGGGGGAGTTTCAGTAGCAGAACGACCCAAGGAACTACTTCAAATATCTGGAAAGGAGTCTCAACAAATTCAAATTCCATCTCAACATATTTAAATGTATTCACATGACTGACCATGTATTCTTATTCACCATAAACAGTGACAATCTTTCCTTTCACCGGATATCTCAACTTCTGATGTAAAGTGGAAGTCACAACACCTGGCCCATGGATCCAGGGGCGCCCAAGCAAACAGGAGTACGCAGGACGAATATCCATCACATAGAAAGTGGAATTAAAAACTTGAGAGCCTACTTTGACTGGAAGATCCACCTCTCCATGCACCATTCTTCTTGAACCATCAAAGGCCTTCACCACCACATTACTTGGTCTTAATACTACATCATTCAAATTGAGTTTGTCTAGAACCTCCTTAGGTAACACATTTAATGAAGAACCATTATCCACCAATACATGAGACAAAGTAGTGCCCCTACACTCAATGGAGATGTGCAGAGGTCTATTATGGTTTTTTCCGACAGGAGTCAGATCAGCATCATTAAAACCCAAGCCATTATCACTAGTTAGATGAGCAACACAATTTTTGAATTGATCTACAGAGA
This sequence comes from Lathyrus aphaca, assembly GCA_963966055.1. Lineage (NCBI taxonomy): Eukaryota > Viridiplantae > Streptophyta > Magnoliopsida > Fabales > Fabaceae > Lathyrus > Lathyrus aphaca. The sequence goes on along the minus strand of OZ014519.1, from coordinate 457,261,660 downwards.
TTTCATGTGGCACATGAGCAGTCTTCAGGAATTTGATTAAAGCCTTGGCATGGGCTTCAGAACATAATAGCAGAGATAGCATAGAGATTTTGGAGGGGGTATGCCCCAACTGGTCAACAACATCATACTCACTCTTGCGGGTGATCTTCAGTACTTCTTCCATCTGCTTAGAGAGATCTTCACTAACTGGTGCCTTAGCTTGAATAGGTTCAATCAATGGTCCTTTGCCCCGAGCCTCAGTATTTGGCCCAGAGTTAGAGATATGAACTGGAGTAGCTGCAGCTTTTGAGGTGTCTTCTGGAGAGAAAATTCTTCCACTCCTGGTAACCTTACTGGATCCAACAATATTGTCCACATCAAGATTAACATCAGTAATAGGTGCATCAGTCAAAGGCTCTTGTTTGACACCATGGATATAAACATCCTAACCATAATTCCAGGGTATAGCTTTGTCAGAAGTATATGGGATAGGACTAGGAGTAGTAATAATCATTGGAGCCACCTTTGGCTCAGCAATAATCTTCACAGGACCTTTAGAAGTGATCCTCACTGGACCATTGGAAGTAATCTTCACAGGAATCTTGTCAACCATAGCCACATCTTCAAATTTCAAATCTTGAGCCAAACCTCCACACAGACTCTCTATGGAAGGGGTTCTTTCAAATAGTATAGTATAGTTATCTATCAGGCGTTGAATACCTGACCTCAACCTCCAACAACTATCAGGTTTATAGGCACAGTAAAACCAATCTTCCCTGCAACCCGGAAATAAACCGGCTTGCACAAGTTTCTTCTTGACAATCGCTAGAGGAGTAGTTATTTCAGCCACAGTATGAAAATAAACAACCTCATCAATAGCATGAACAATCTTCTCATGTTTAGGCATAGGAGCAGTAATCACATTAGGAGTTTCCGGAGGATCAAACTCAATTTCTCCATTCTCAATCATATCTTGGATTTTGTTCTTCAATGACCAGCAACTGTTAGTATCATGGCCAGGGCTATTAGAATGGTATGCACACCTTGCATTGGGATTGTAACGAGAAGAGGAAGTATTGATATTCTGTGGTGGGTCCTTCAAAGTAATCAATTCTCCTTTCAACATATGCTGCAAAGCCTGAGCCAATGACATATTGAGTTTGGTAAACTGCCTCCTTGGCTTGGGATGATTATTTTGTTGTTGCTCTTGTGGTGGAGGTGTAGGATTAGAAATCAAAACAGCTCCCACATATTGGTTATGATCATTACGACCACGCTGGCTATACACAACATTGGATTCTTTCTTCCCAGGAGGGGGCTTCTTGGTAATACTTGAAGAAGCAACTATCTTAATCTTTCCACTTCATATCCCACTTTCCACACGTTCTCCAGTCATTATCAGCTCAGTGAAGCCAAATGATGATCTTCCAATGAGATGACTATAGAAAGGACCAGTCAATGTACTCATGAACATATCAACTAATTCCCTGTCAGTCAAAGGGGGTTGAACTCTACTTGCCAAATCTCTCCATTTCTGAGCATACTCCTTGAAACTTTCTTTGGCATCCATGGACATGCTTTGGAGTTGCATACGATTTGGTGCTAAATCAGAATTGTATTGGTACTACTTATAGAAAGCTTCAACAAGATCATTCCAGTTGCGAATATTGGTACTTTCCAGTTGATAATACCATTCCAGTTGGGATCCAGACAAACTCTCTTGAAAGAAATGTATCTATAACTTCTTATCAGGAGTATGGGGTTGAATTCTTATGACATAAGACCTTAAATGCAGTTTTGGGCAAGACACACCATCATACACCACAAAAGTAGGAACTTTGAAACCCATAGGGATGGAGACTCCAGAAATCAAACTCAAATCTTCAAAGTCAAACCCAGAATTCTTCTGTAGTTCCATAGCATTCATTCTGTCTACCAGAATCTTATACTTCTCTTCACTAGCAGGATCATGATAATATTTCTCCTCAGAATCAGAATCTTCCGCAGTATCATGGAGACTACCTCTTCCTCTCTCAGAATTTTCAGACTCAAGATTCTCAACCTCTTCTTTTGTCTTGACAGGACCTCTGAATGTTCTACACAGGTTGACGAGGCCTACTGATTTTCTAGTCTTCTTCTTTTTCTTAGTCAGAAGTGTCTTCAGCTCATCTTATCCCTTGGACAAGTTCAAGATCATTTCTTGAAATTGTGCATTCTGAGTCTGGAGATCCTTAACATTTTGTTCGAGAGCCATTTCTGCTTCAAATAAACAACGAGAAGATAAGATACCTTTTTATAAGAAACCTGTGATGCAATGATATGGTATGTAGATGCATATGCAATGTTTTCAAGGACCGCAAGATTTAAATTTGTTTAAACAAAAAAAAACAATATTTTATTAGTAAATTCTTAATATAAGTTTTGCCGCTTGGGCTTACAAAGAAATGACAATAAAATACAAAAGATAAATATATGGGTTTTTAAGTCTCCCATGGACGCTTCCTCTTTGCGTGGAGGTACTTGTTGAGGTTTTTCTCCTCGTGAAGTTGCCTTGTTAGCTCCATAATTCTTTCTTGACTAGCTCTGAAATGAGTCTTAAAAGTATCCCTTTGCTCCTTCAACTGAATCCAGGACTTCTGCAACTCTTCCAAATCAGTGGGCATGTCTGGATGAAGGATGGTATAAGGAACATCTCCTTCAGCAACAGGCTCCATAGTGACTGGTAAAACAACAGGATATGGCATCATAAGAGTCTGAGCACAAGATCGGACCCATCTGAGATAAGGTTCCATAGGAATGGAGTACTTTGGTTCCAAAGTCTTGCTCTCAACTTTATTCACCTTGCTCAAAGCTCGTATAAACCTTTGACGGTAACCCTGAAGATCGTTGTCATAGTCGAACACAATACCCTGGATAAGCATGTAATGAGGACCATTACTCCGAGCATAACCAAACTGACGTAGAGCTAAAGAAGGGTTGTAGGTAATGCCCCCTCTTATGCCAAGGAGTGGCACATTAGGGAATTCCCCACAACGGTCAATGATAGTAACATTCTCCATAGATCGAGAGCATCAATGAATGTCTGAATGAGAAAGTGACATGATCCTCTTAGACCACCTGAACCCTTGTTCATTCTTCATCATTGATCGAGGAAGGTGAGAAATAAACCACCTAGACAATAAAGGTATGCAACACATCAGAGTTCCCTTCGCCTTCGTAGTACGAGTGTGAAGAGAATGTAAGATGTCTCCAAGTAATGTAGGCACTGGGTTGTGAGTAAGAAATATGTTGATGGCGTGTACGTCTATGAACTAGTCTGGATTAGGGAACAATACTAAGACATATATCAATAGGGCTAGGATCTCCTCAAACGCATCATAACTCATAGCCTTCAAGAACACTTGAGCTTTCTCCATCAATACCTTAGCAATGATACCCTTAACTCCACTTCTCGTTTCTAGGACAATGTTTGATTTCTTCAAATGTAGGGCTGCAGCAATGACTTCAGGTTTAGGCTCCTTCTCTAAGCCTGTGAAGGGTCTCTGATCAAGGATAGGTATACCCAGTAATTTGGAGAACTCTTCCATTGTAGGAACCAGCTGATAGTCGAGGAATGTGAAGCAATGATGTTTAGGATCAAAGAACTGAAATAGGACACTCATCATGTCTTCATTGAACCCTGAAGTGACTAGATCCAGTAGGTGACCATGCCTTTTGATGAATTGGGAGTTTTCAGAAACTTGAGAGACCAATTCCTTAAGCTTAAGAGGTATTCCTACAAAGTTGATCCAGATAGTATTTCTACGAGCAGAAGCCATGATCTGCAACAAAGAACAAAGATAAATCCTTTGGTCCTTGAAATGGTTAGTGAAAATGCTATGCTTATGATGCATGATGTCATGATGTTATGCTCAATCACAAACATGTAGCACACACAAACAAGTCACACAATAGCCCTAGGTTTGAAGGTCTGCATGAGGTTTAAAGGTAAGTACCCTCCCCTGAAGTTTAGGTGGTTCATCCTGTCCTACAAAAGTAACCAGGTTCTAAGGGATCTCAATATCACTGATCCTTCCCAAAGGTGGTTATTCAGTAGGCAACTTACTTGCCAACCAAATCCCTCCAAGTTTAGGATCTCAATGAGCGTAGTATCGAGTATCAACCAACTTCAGTCTTCACCAAAGCCGACTATCTCACTACTTTCTAAAGGCCAAGATGGGATAACTAGGGTTCTAAAAGTCAGTTAGTGTATTGACAACATATGCCAGCCCCATATTATCCTTAACTTACTTAAGGAACATAAGCACCAACCAAGAAGTCACACTAACTATGGCCACCAGATCAACCATATCGGTATACGCCGTACAGTTTCCTTGGTCTATTACCATTTACCTAGGGTACACTAGATCCATGTTAGGATCTTTCACACATAAAGCCCAACAAGTAATATAAAGCAAACAAAGCAAAAAATTTAAAGTGATCTAATTCCTAAGGGTACCCCTCTTTTACTTAGTAAATCCTCAGCAAAGTCGCCAGTTCTGTAACACGGTGGGAGAACTGACTTTTAGTCATGTTGCGGATAGCAAGAGTCGCCACTGACTTTTATTTTATCCAAGTGGAAAGGACATAAAAGAACAGGAAAGACCTATTTTAAAATACTTGAGTTCATAAAGGGAAGGTGTTAGCACCCTTTACATACATGGTTATCCATTGGCTCTTAGTTACTTAGCTCACTTAAATTGTTTTTGAAGAGTGTAGTGTGTGATTAGAAATTTTTCTTAGTACTTTGTAATGATCCTCGTATGGATGTATACAAAGCCTTGTTTTGAAAAATGTTTGAAAGTGAGGTGTAAAAAGTATTTTGAAATATGAGCAAGCAACTAAGAGGTACCTACCCTAGACTAAGTCATTTATGTTCTTATATGTTCTTTCAATGGTAAGACTATCCCTATTATTAAGGAATAGGTAGTCATTACCTTGGATGTGTTTAAGGGACAAGCGTAGGGTCATCGTATGGTCATAGAAGGCAACTTAAGGGATGTCTTTAGCAATTCGTAGGGACTATCATCATTTATTCGAAGGGACAAGATCATTATTTCGTAGGCAACCTCGAAGGGGCTTGATCTTTTAAACTGTAGGGACTATGGTAATTTATACTTGAAGGGACTTTGCTTAAGACATCCATATATTCGAGGGACTTGACCATTTTATTTTAAGGCAACCAAGAGGAATACCCTAGGAAGTGCAAGATGGCGATCAAAGATCAACTTACGTGTGTGAGTGTTTATTTTCAAATATTTATCTTTTTTAAATTAGTTATCTAAATTAAATTAAATACAAATAAGTTTCCACACCTTATTTACTAACCACACAATAAAATATTTATAATAAAATAAAGACGGAAAAATAAATCTAGCATTATTACATGGCTTTGGGATAGTTACAATATAATCGGATAATAATAAATAATAAAACAAATAAAATAGAGCAATAATAATAATAAAGCAAATGAGTAGAGAAATAATAATAATAATAAAGCAATAAATATTAGAATTTAAAAAGAAAATAATAATAAAGAAATAGAGAAAAGTTAGAATTTTTAAAGAAACTAAATAAGTTAGAATTGTTTAGAGTTTATAAGAAAAATAATAAGTTTAAATAATAATAGTAATAAAAGAATAAGGTATTTATACAAATAAAAAGTCATTCTAAAAAAATGTTTAGGGTTAAAGAAAATTAGGTTAAATTTTTAGGGTTAGAAATAATTAGGGTTTTAAAATAATTAGGGTTTTAAAATAATTAGTTAAAATAAGTTAGTTTTTATTTACAAAATATATATATAATAAAAGTTATATACAAAAATAATATTAGGAATATAAAATTAATTAAAATAAATATTAAGAAAGTATAAAGTTTAGTTATATATAAGAAAACATTATTAATTTTAGATTTAATAAATTAGTTAATAATCATTTAATTATAAAAAAAAGGAAAATAAGAAAATATAAAATAAATGAGAAAATAACCAAAAAGATAGGACCTGGGAATTGAACTCAGGTCCCTTACCTCCAAATCATAGCACAAAACCAACCAGGCCAGCATGCGCTGGTGATATGATATCACCTTTGGCCAATAATATATGAAATTTGTTGAGAAAATAGAAATAACCAAAAAATTTGGTCCCAGCCAGATTCGAACCTGCATCCTTATTCTCACCAAACCAAATGCCTTGCCAATAAGCCACATGAGGCGCATCTGAACATAAACAACAACAAATAATTATATACTAAACTTGTTGAATAATGAAAACAATGAGAAAAAGAATGGTCTCACCCACGTTTGAACTCATGACCTTCTCTCCACACGCGTACATTCTGACCACTGGGCCACCAAGCGTTTGTTGATACATAACAGAAACAATACAATAAAATATTAAAACAAATATTTGAATTCCCAGATGGCGCCAAGCCTCTTCTTCAACCTTCAGTCGTCTAGTTAGCTTTTAGTGACAGACGTTCGTCACTAAAACTTATAGTGACGATTTTTATTCGTCACTACAAGTCCTGCAATTTGAAAAATTCATAATACACGAAATAAATCCAGTCTAATGGTACCAATCAATCAATAACAGTCCTATGGATCCAATTAATTCATCAATTTCATTCTAAATCGTGTTTATCCATGAGTTCCCAAATTCGTCCTCAAGAACCCTAATAATAGTGGTTTGCCCTCCCTGCACTAAAAATCGAATCAAATCACTCAGAAACAATGCAGAGATCATAACAAACAAGATTATACAATCAAATAAAAGTTATATAGCATGTATAATAGAAATCGAAATTTAAAAATTTCAAGCCATATATGAATTCGGATTATGCATTTGGATGAGTTTTTGATGATGCAAAGTATTGAGATAGCATCAAGGATGATCAAAGATCATGTTTAAACCTTCAAATTGCCTGAAAAACAACAAAAAGTGAGAAACCGAATTTGAATTTTTCTTTGAAAAAGTTGAAGATTGTTCTTGGTTCTTGGAGGCAGAAAATTCGTCCCTTATGCTATGGTTGTCTTGTGCTTATGTAGTAGAGTGAAATTAGGTCAACAAAACATATAACTTTGTGGGCTTATGGATACCTTGAGTGTGAAGAAATCTCCTTGCAAAATTGGTCAAAAAATCAAATATATTCATGCCATAATGCCTTAGCACGAATTTGGAACTTCTCAATCAACTTTAAATGACCTTTAAGAGTTTCTAGAAGAAGGATCTAATCAAATAATTGTGTTTTTATATTTTATTTTGATTTAAAATGAATTTTAATGAATAAAATCCAAATAAATATAAAATAAATTATAAAAATCTGAATAAATAAGCATTGGGTCGTGCATGATGTCATTGTAAGGATTGGATTACAAAATTGCAAGCCCATTTGGAAAAATTTGGTTTTAAGACCTCATTTGCTCAATATACCCCTCAAAAATTTCCCAACTTTGCAAAGGCATAAATCCCTCAATTTTAAAGATATTAAGGTGTTCTTGGAAATTTTGGAAAGCTTAAAGAGTCTTCTAACCAACCTCTTTGGTCTCATGTCCATATCTTTTACCATTTTCAAATTATGCCCTTTGGAAGATGTTGACTTTTTGTTGACTTTTGAAATGACCTATAATGTTTTAGCTCATACCTTCCAAATGAAGAATTTTTAGGTTTGGCTTGTGAGACACAAAGTTGTAGAGAATTCAATTTCCTTCAAAATGAGCTTTGGAGTGGAATTTTTTGATGAAGCATGTGAAAGTTATGGCTGGTCAAAGTTCAGTTGACTTTCCTTAAGAAAACCCTAATTTAGAAACTCCTGATTCTTGATGATTTGAAACTTCCTTGATGAATCATGATCAACACTTGATCAAATGATGAATTTTAATTCATAAACTTGATGTTGGCAAGAAAATCTTGAAGTTTGACTTTAATTTGACCACAGTTGACCTAAGTTTGACTTTTTAACTTCTTTGACTGATTTTTGCATATCTGATCATCTGACTGGGCAAACTTATTGGGGAAGCTTTGAAACTTGACATGGAGATTCTTGAACACACGTGGAATGTTATGAATCTCAATTGAGGCCTTGAAAATAATTTTAACCTGATGAAACATAAAACCCTGGTTTTAGACACTTGACTTAGGAGGAGACATTGCCTGAGGAAACTTCCATACTTCTTGACCAATTGGGAGTCTTGAGGATCTTGTGATCATTTAGAAGTCTTGAGAGATATTGTCTTGATTGTGGGAGGGAAAATTTTGGGGTACAACAAAATGTTTGCAAAAGAAACATGTTTTAAACTCTTAACTTCGACACCTTATTATGCCCAAGAAAATGGACAAGTCGAAGCATCAAAAAAGGTTGTGATAAATTTGATCAAAAAACACATAGGTAGAAAACCTAGAAACTGACATAAGACTTTGGATCAAATTTTATGGGCTTGTCGAACGTCTCCCAAAGAAGCAACAAACTCTACCCTATTCAAATTGACTTATGGACATGATGCAGTGCTACCAGTCGAAATTTATTTATAGTCGATACGAGTTCAAAGGCATCATGAAATCCCATCAGAAATTTATTGTAATATGATGATGGAAGAATTAGTTGATTTGGATGAAGAGAGGTTGCGCACTTTAGATCTGATAAAAAGGCAAAAAGAAAGAGTCGAAAAATTTTACAATAAGAAAGTGAAATTTAAGACCTTTTTAGTGGGTGATCTTGTTTGGAAAGTAATTCTTCCCATGGATTGAAAAGATAGATTAATGGGAAAATGGTCTCCTAAGTGGGAAGGACCTTTCCAAATTTTAAGGGTTTTTTAAAATGGAGCATATGAGGTCGAAGAGATGGACAGAGATAAAATAATACTAAAGAAAAATGGGAAGTATTTAAAAAAGTATAAGCCAATATTGCAAGAAGTAAAGATAGCCGAAAATTAAAATTGCATATAAGGGAAAATAATGTATTTTTTCAAACAAAAGGCAGTAGATTCATTACAAACAAATTACTGGCGAATTAACTAGTACATAAAAATATATTCACTATCCCTATTAAAATTTAATTTTTTCAAAAGATTTCTTTAAATCATCAAACTTTTTCTTCTGAATTTGGAGTCGACGCTCATAGAAGCTCTTGTTGGTCGAAAGGGTCTCAATTTCCTGAGTGAGTAGTTGAGCCCTTTCAGCATGATGACCCCCAATTTTAACTCCTCATCAATCTCTTTCTGATTAGGCTTCTGAAGAGTCTCTTTGCGCTTCTTCTTCTGAGAAAGTTTCTTTTGAAGTTCAGGCATCTCCTCCTCCCATTTCTGAATGTTGGTGTCGCATTCGACAATCTCTTTGGCATAGGCCTCAAAGATCTTCTGCAACTCTGTGATTTTGTTGGTGGAAACGGTGGTGGCATCCCATTTAGCAATCTGAGTTTCAGATTTCTTGGAGATTTGTTTGGCAAAATCCTTCAGACGATTTAAGTCAGCACTCACCATGTCGACCAGGGTGGTCAGGTCCATCACAAGGCTGCTCACTTCAGTAGGAGACTCCAAGACATTAACTTATTTTAAGATATTCTTCAAGTCGAAGAAGGAAGTTGAATTTGCATCCAAAACCGTGAACAAGTTCACGTCAAGGATTTTTTCCTTGATCTCAGCTAGGACAGCTTCAAGAGAATGTACGCTGGAAGTGGCTCCTGAAGTGGTCAAAGTGCTTTGAGAAGAATCTTGAAAGTTGAAGTGGGCACTGAGTATAGCTTTAAGATACTCCAAGGGTTTCTGTACTTTGAGATTATCAATCTCTTCACGAGAAAGAGTTGTCGAACCAGTTGACCCTCTTTTCTGTGATTCAGCATTTGACTGACTTGGTTGCCCTTAGTGATACCTAACATGTTCTTCCTTTGACTTATCACCATCACCGCCAGTCACTCCTTCTTCGATATTTGGAGGTGGAGAAGGAGAGCGGTCATCAGAATATTGAGGAGAATCAGACATTGGTGGTTCTTCCACTTCTGGTTCCTTCATCATTTGTTTAGGAGAAGAGGGAGTTTGACTGGCACTTCGATGTGTTGGAATATCTTGTTCTGTTTCTTGCTCTTGTGGAATGTTGTCGAATTTAACTTGCGAATAGCCCAAGAAATCAAAAGAAATAAAATATATTAAGAAGATAAGAGTTAAACAGTCGGACAAGGACTTACCTGAGGAATCTCAGTGTGAAAACCAGAATTCCCACTTTATACGTCCTTTACTTGCACATTTGCAGTTGGACTTGGTGGAGGAGTTTCTTTCACCACCTTGGATTTTGACTTTGGAGTGGGAGCTTTTGTAGGTTTCTTGCATTTTTGGGGTTGACTTGGTTCCGGTGATTCGTCACCAGATTCTTCACTAGACACTCTTTCTTCTAGTTGTTTTCTTTTGAGTGTAGGTGGTGGCTTTCGACTTTCCTGGGTATGGTAACAAAAGACAATTTAGTTTTTTTTAAAGATGAAAAGGGAGGCTGACCTGAGAGAAAAAGACTTGTACCTTAGTCGAAGTTTTCTTAGTGGCAACAGAGGGATCTTCCTCCATCACGTCAGTGGTATTTTTGACAGCAGCCCTTCTGGTTTGGACCTTGGTAGCTGAAGAAAACAAAATGAAGTCAGAAATAAAAAGAGAGACAAGTTCAAAATATTGAAAATAAAGAATGTTGTCCTTTACCTTTTTTCGTCCGGTCCTGCACAAGAGTAAATGCATTGGTCAGGTGAGTTGTGAATGCTTTTACATCATATAATTTGGTGCAATAATACTCCCTCCACCAAACGTCGAATTCATGTGTGCAAAGAAAAGAAGGTCGAAAAACCACTGGGCAGATTTCAACAGAACCATCAAAATATTTCTTTGCCAGCTGGAGACTTTGTTCCTCAGAGTGGTAGGAGTTGTAGAAAAGAATGGAGCCTTTCTTTGAAAAAATAGGTTTTGGTTTCGGTTGGACCAATCCAAATTGTCTAGCAACCAGGTTGGGTTGGAAAACGATTAAAGCAATTTTGGTCTTCGTCACATTATGGTGGGAAAGAAAGAATCTAGGGACCAAGAAAGCTTCCCAAACGTCAAGTAATTTTTGTTCAGCCTCTTCCATCTTAAAGGGAGGTTGTGAGGTAAACCATTCAAGACCAATTATTTTGTGGGCAAAAGGTGCCATGGAAGGAGTGAAATTATATCTCTTGGCGAACATCATGACGTAACTTGTGAAGGCCTGTCGAAGACTGAGTCCTTCATCAAATGGCGTCAGTTTTGCTAACCTGGGCCATTCGACATCTCTATTTTTCACTTCTTCTTCGTTCACTATCTTCTTAACAGGGATAGAAGTTTCAAAAGTGGTATTAAGCCACAGTTGTAATAGCCAAAGGGGTCTTGAAATACTAAGTTTCCCTTTGTCAGTGGCAGTTTTCAGGAAATCTATGCTTTCACTTAAGGACTCGTACAAATTCGCCAAGATCATTTCGCCCAAGCATAGTCTGATCCCTTCTTCAAGTTCGTTAGCTATGGTGAAAAATTTCTTTGCCACTTGCAAGGAACGGGAGCAGAAGACATACTTCGACAACCATAGAGTTAAGAAGGATATATGCTCTTCTTTAGATACTATATCGGTTGTCTTATCATGATAGTGATTGATAAAAACTGAGTAAGAGGCTTTGCTGGTGTCGAAATTAATGGAATATTGGTTTTGAAGAGTTGGGTCGAAGTTCCATCCTAGAGGGATGAGTCCACATATAACTGCCAGGTCGAAAAAGGTTGGTGTGACCATTCCACAAGGAAGGTGAAAGTTGTTATAGGTGTTATCCCAGAAAAAGAGAGATGCTAAGATCATGTTGGGACAATATCTAGGTCCTACTTTCGACAGTTGGATTAAGTCGAAGATTCCCATTTCTCTCCAAAAGGGTTCTTTAACCTTTTCAATCTTTGCCAACCAAGCAAGATAGTCGGATGGATCTTTTGCCATGGGACTTGTTCTAAAGATCCTAGCATTGTTTAAGTGAAACAAGTTTAGACCTTCATCAGTGGTCGAATTTGAACCCTCAGTTGGTTCCTCAGTCTGTTTGGGTTTTACCCCAACTCATATGGGCTTTAAGCGTTGATATGAAGGGAAATATTCTTTTAACTTATCTGGGTTAAGGTCTGGATTGGGGAAAGGTCCTAAAATAGAATGACAACTACCAGAAACTAGTATAGGAATTAATACCTGAGACCTATAAATGCTAACTTTTTCTTTTTCATTGGGAGGCTCTGGAATGTATTGTTGGTTTCCAATTATCATAGGTCCATTCAGTCTGTACGCGTATGGAAGTGTGGTGGAGCTTTTAGTCGTCTTGCTGCTGGAAGTTTTCTTGGAAGGCATTGTTGTCTAAAGTGAAGTCTCTTTAAGGTTTAAAGTGATGAAGTTCTTTGCCTTAGAAATAAGAAGGCTGTGAGAAAAGTTTGGAAGAAAGAAAATGGTTTAATATTTATAGGCAAAAAAGATTGAAACGGTTAAGTTTAAATTAAATCATGGGCCACATGGCAAATTTATCTCATAAAGAAAGTGGGTTGATGGCAGTTGAGAAACTCATGATTTCCTAGCCTTAGGGGTAGTGGAGTAGTTATCTAGAACGTGGATTGAGTTGACATTTTGAGAAAAGATATGATGATTAAGATTTCTTGGGATTTGAAATATCTAACCTTGGAAATGATGAAAATAAAAGTTGATATGGCGTCTAAGCAATTCTCAACAACAAATGACTTTTCTCCAAAATAGTCGAAAAGACCTTTGCTAGGGGGAAATTTGTAGACACATATTTTCGACACCATGATTTGAAAGATAAAATTATGTTCTTTGACAGAGGAAGAAATTATACAAAGGAAGAAAACTGAAGAAATATACTTGAAGAGATAATTCGACAGTTTCAGTTGATATATTGTTTTCGACAGTTCTACAAAATTGGGTGACAATTGAAGCGTTCGACGTTTTGACAAGGAGAAATGATGCATTGTTTCTACAGAATTAGTTGATATATATGTTTCGACAATTCGACAAGCCTGAAGGGACGCATCGCTTCGATATTAAGGATACATTCAAATTCAGACAGTTATTTCGTTTGGCAGAAGAACGCGTGGAAGCTTTTGAAGAAAGGGAAACATGTAGAAAGTCAAGTGTCATTAGTCTGAGGATTTTTCCGTTGATAGCAGTTATTTTATTTGTATATAAATAGGATAATGTTTGTTAGATTTAGGGTGGTGAAAAAACCTGTACAGAATTCCTGCAAAAATACTCTAAAGTACCCGTGTGAGAGAAAAAGAGTTTTATCTGGAAAATGTACGTGTGAACAACCCCATTTTGTTAAATTTATTTTATCAAATTCAAAGTTCTTTATTAATTCTTTCCTTTACATTTACCAGCCATTTATCCTTCATTATTTACTTTATGCAAATCTTTACCTTTGTCAAATTTGCTTTGTCAAATTTACTTTGTTAAATTTATTTTGTCAAATTTACTTTAAAACTTTTACTTAAAATAACCTAATCAAAATCATTCATATATGAAAGACATAACCAATCAAATAAAGGATCAAAAGACTTCTTACTCTAAGAGTTCAGAATTTCATCTAAATTTGCACATGTGTCATAGGATTTATGTGGTTGGTCCTGCAAGTAAATCAATTCAGTGAGATTGGAAAACCAGAGGTTGTTCGCCAAAATTCGACAGCGAACACAACTGCACTGCCATGTTCAACTTCAATCCTAATCTTGTACCTTTTGCAACAACAATTTGAATGAGTTAAAGGAAAGGCGGGGAGACGAACAAAAAAGCTAGAAAAAATGGTTAATTATGGAATGAACATATTTTGTTTAGTAAATGATACTTAGTTAGTGATAAGATTTTACTTGTCGGCACACATGCACTGATTAGTCTTGTTACATTTTTGACAAACCTCATAATACCAACCAAAAGGATTGGATTTGAACCTCACAGTTTTCCCAATTGTATTGCAGAATGATTCCTACATAAAAATACAATGCCTTATTAAAGCAATATAACAATATGAAGTTTGATTTAGTAAAAGATCTTGTTAAGGAAAAGAATTTACATCACATAGTGTGAGCATGTCGATAATGCTCCTGACATCCTTCGTAAAGGAAAAAGACATATCATTAAATATCCCTTGTGATCATGAATTGATTGATATACTCTATGAGGCATCCAGAGATGGATTTCCATCACCAAACCTAAGCGTAAATATAAAATATGATTGTCATGGAAACCATAAGATGTAATTTTTTTTTACTAAAATATAATGCAAACTGAACTAATAGAAACTGCAAATATACTCATACTTTATCTTGAACTCATCAACTTATGGATGGTCAAAATTCAAAAGCAACTTAGAACCATTCCAAGCATTTGAAAGGTTTAACTTTCTAAGGCTGCATTTAGAATGATTAACAACATTATGAAATTATAAAGATGACACCATAAAAAGTGTAAAAATCAAATAATAATGGTATATACATGAACTTTGACGACACCAAGAATGCATCATTATAAGGATAAACTCTTCATTGTCAACATTATACGACATAAATTGTGTCGCATATGACTCCCATAGAGTGAGATCCATTTCACGGGCACTTAAAAAAAGGTTAAAAAAATTAATGGAATGGATTTATATTGATACAAATAAGATGTCAACCATGTGTAAATGCAGTCCAAAATATCTAGCATCTGCCATAATTAAATTGGCGCAAGTCTTCTTTCCAGCAACAGGTTTTTGTGTCCTAACAACTTGTTGGACAACACCAATAACATTTGTATATTGAATCATACCATTAGATTGTTTTTTATAATTAGAAAGAATAATGGATATAATGAATAAAAGTTACTTACCATACAAACGATCGACAACAAAATCACCACTTCGAAAATCCTTAAAAGACTTGAAATTGAATGTGTGTTGTGGAATGTCTGGAATCTCTGTCGCAGTGACAGTGGTGGAACGACTCCAAAACATCTTGTAGTCGTTGACACAAATCTTCAATGGTAGATCATTGAGCAAAGGTTCACCATTATAGACTAAGTAAGTATTGTCTTCCTGTATTGCATTGTTCTACATATCGAAATCACGGAAACATGTAATAACATGTATCTGGTCACCCTATTTATTAAAACCACAAAGAAATTCCATGGTTAAACTCAATTTTTAGAACACAAAATAGAATGTACAAAAAAAATAAAGGCAAAAATATCACATTTGCATCTTGGATGATGGATTCAAGATGCTACTGTTTGTTACGCTCCTTCATGCACCATATAGCAATGACACGAACAATGAGTTTTCAAACGTTATAGTTAGGCTTCAAGCCTTTGATGAAAATTGTTGGTCTAGACATGATCCTTAAAAGAAGTGAAATGGAAAAAACATTGAGAATGCTATCATGTTGATGTTCGCTAGGAGATTTGTGATATAAAAATAATCATAGTAGACTTATTCAACAACTTATATTTCACTAAACCTGAGAAAAGGCGTTTCTCTTTTTCTCCATATTTCAACAAATACATGTCTCAACTTATGGTTCAACATATATGTTAGCATAACCAACCAAAGAATGCAGAAAAAAAATCATTAAACACCCCAAAGATCATTAAATATAACACTACAACTTATATGTGAAATAAAAATAATCATAGTAGACTTATTCAACAACTTATATACTTTCCAAATTTCACTAAACGGATGAAAAACATGGTAACATAAAAACAGTAACTTTAGAACTACAAGTTAACATTTTGAAAACATTAAAGGAGACATTGAAGTGATAAAAGACATGTTCTTTTTTTCTCCATATTTCAACAAAAACCTGTCTCCAAACATCATTAACTATAACACTACAACTTATATTTTTCATTTAAAATTTTACACTTAAACATACTTTGAAAATAACTGAATGAAAGAAGAAAATAGGATCTATAGCATAAGAAGTTGATTTTTTCGAAAATAAATGGATGAAAATACGACTAGAAAATAACAACATTGATTGAACTTCTGATAAAGCATGCAGTCAATAACGTTTTCACACTATTGTTATATGAAAGTTGAACTGCAATTGGAAGTCGAACAACTCAGGAAGCAATGTTTATGTTGCCGGAAGGGTTTGGCGGACAAAGGACCAGGTTGACTTTTTGGGCATTGTGTGTACTGAAAACACTACTTGACTTTTTACAAAGAGAAATGTTATTCCTACACCAAATCATACACTACACCGTATTTACTGTTCACCAATTCATACGGTGAACAGTAAAATATTATAATAATAAAATATCTTTTATTTTAAAATATAAATTTTTATTTTTATTTTTATATCTGGGTATTTATTAACCAATTTTATATCTTCATTAACCAACTTTTTACATTGTATTAACCAACTTTATTTTACTATAAAAATTGTTTTTATAACTGGATACTTATTAACCAACTTCATAACTTAATTAACCAACTTGTTTTAGTAATAAAAAATATTTTTCATGAATTATTTTTTTGGTACTGTTCACATGGTACTGTTCATGTACGATTCTACTGTTCACGTACTATTCACTGTATTTGTGAACAGTACATACGGTGTAGGTGTATAATATGGTGTAGAGATAACATTGTTGTTTTACAAAATGGAAAACAATAATATTTTTTGTTCTAATATTTTTCAATTTATAAAAATACTAAAATAAAATAAATAAACTTTAAGATTTACAAATTTAAAGAACTATTTTATAATAAATTAGGAATAAATAAATGATTAAAAAATATTTATTGCATATTTAAATACATTTAAATCTAATATTTTATATAATTGATACAAGGAAAAGAAAATACATAGAAAAAGTGAGATATAATTAATGTTGCTGATTAAAATTTATACAATTAAAATAATAATTAAAAAATTAAATACAGAGAAATTAAAAATTATTTTTAATAAAAATTTATGACATAATAAAAATGAAAATAATAAAGTATAAAAATAATTATAATCAAATATATTAAAGAATTGTTTTTAATATAAGTTTATAAATTAATAATATTAAATGTAATTATATATTCTTTTATCTTCTATATACTATAACTTTTGTTCTTTGTTCTCTAAAAATTTCTTTAAAATATTGATCCTCTATATATTTTAATATCAATTTTAATTTTAATTTTTACAAAATTTTAAATTGCACGCTCTACATATACAAAATTTTAAATTGCACTTAGATATTGAGTTTTATTTGACAAATATAAAAGGGTGCAATCGGTTAAACTAGTATATCAATCAGTTACATGCACGTGAATTACTTTTTTCTCTTAACACACCACCTTAATTCATGCGTTCAAGTCTTCTATGCTCATTAACTTCTTCAATCTCTTGAAGACTTCAATTGTGACTCATTTGGTCAACTAATCAATCATTTGGTCTTCACTTCTACAATACCTTTATCTCAACTTTCCTTCATTAACAAGTTCTCTCAAGTAGTGAAACTTCATCTAAATGCTCGTTTCTCCCATGTGTAATGGGGTTCTTAGCAACATTTATAGTGGAAATGTTATCTACCAAGAAAATTACAACAACACCCTCTTTATTGTCCATCTCATTCAACAGATTTATCAACCACGTGGTTTGGCACGCTTAAAAAGAAGTTGCAATGTACTCAATCTCACAATAGAGAGTGCCAATATTGGATCCTTCTTCGAATACCAAGATATCGGTGTTTATATTAACATAAAGATGTATACAGTTGTGGATTTTCTATCATCTTTATCTCTACACCAATTGGAACAGAGAATTCGAGTAAATTGCATTTTTCCCTTGCCCGTTGCAGGAAAGATAATTCCACAACCAACAGAACTTTTGACGTATCGTAGAATCTTTTTGACATCTGCCAAGTGAGACACCTTCAGTCTCTCCATGAATTGCTCACAATATCAACATTAAACACCAATTTCGGTCTTGTATTGCATAAGTAATGTAATACCCCAAATTCGATTAAATTATTTAATTGAATTATTTTGATTTATTTCAATTAATTGTTTGATATTGGTGTGCATTTGAATAGATTATATGATAATATGTTTTTGGGAGCAGTGATAAAAATAGGGTGCGATGGGAATTAGTAATTTGGTCGAATAAATTAGAAAATAATTAGAATAATTAGTATGTTAATTATTAAAAATAAAATGAGAAAATTGGTGAAAATGAGATATTTGGGAAATTTGTGTGAATTGAGGAAAATATGAGGTGAAATGAGAGAAACTGAGAATAAATTGGGCAAAATTTATAATTTTGAGAAAATAGTTTGAAACCTTATAAATTTTAAAAGTTGGGAGGAAGCTAGGTTTTAGAGAAACATTTGACAGTATGTAAAATAAGAGGCACGAAAAACCAAGGGCTTTGGGAAGGAAAGTAAGGATTAGGAAGAGGAATCTATATAAGTTGTTTGATTCGTCAGCGTTGCAGGAAATCTAAGGTAAGAGGGACAAAGGGATATCAATACATGTGTACTTGTTTGATGGTATTTGGAGTTTGAGCATGTGTGAGCTGATCCACTAAAATGTGTACTAACTCTAATGTTCTTGATATGTAGTAGTTGTGGTGTGTGCTGATATATGTCCAGGCTGACAACTATTGACTACTTTATGTGCATGCACGTATGGATGTGTATGTGACTTTGAGAGTATTGTATTTTCTGTTGTAGCAACCATATTTCATGTTTTATGATTATGCTATTTCTGCTACTGTTGTTGTTGGCTGCTCTATGTGCCTGTGTGTGGTGTGTTTAATGCTCAACTTATGTTGCACATCTTGTATGTTTTTGAAAATGTTGTTTTTGCCAAAATTTGCCAAAAGGGGGATTGATGTTCCTTTTTTAATTGACTTCATTATGCAAACCAACATGGTATGTTCCAGCTATTTTTGTGAAGAAATGACACATGTTGAACATGATGTTATAGCAGATATGGCACATCTGGCCCTTGTTGTTGCTACTGCATTGTCGTGTTTTCTGTTTCGATTTTGAACGCATTTTTAGATTTGTTTCTGATTGATTTATTGCAATATTCAAGCAACCTAATTAATAGATTTGTTTGATGATTTATTATATTCAAATTTAAAAGATTTGGATATTTAAATTTGAATTAAAATCAAATCATATCTTGTTATGGAGTTGTTTTGGAAAAACAAATCTTAACCAGATTTGGACTTTATCTGCTGATTCCCATTGGAGAAAAGCTAATTAGAGGAATTATATTTGAAGAGACTCAATCCCATCATTGAAGAAAACGAACAAGTATTAAAGATATCTAGTGTTAGAGTTTTATTTGAGTTATTTGTTTGTATTGCTTATACACCATGTTAACGCCCTCGTCCATATCATAAGGCACAATGTTGGTTTGTTTAGTTGAGTTGTAATTCAACGTTATCTAAGTTGTTTATTAAAGTTGATCACTTGGGTTTAGTGATTAAAATAAAGTGAAAGGGGTTCTCATGTTTAAGGGGGACCTAAATAAAAATTCACTAGGATTCAGAATAGGCGTTGAACAACATGGGGTTATTATTCCTATAAGACTAATTTTACTAATTCAAGATAATGCATTTCCATTGTTAGGTAGAGTGCCCCTAGACGTAGATGTGATTTCATCGACCTGGGTTAACAATTTTGTTTGTTCCTTTATTGCTTTCTCATCATATTTATCAATTGTTTGTTATTTCTGGTGTAAGATATTGAACACCCTTACTTAAGCATATGATCCAACATTTATTCTCTTAAGAACAAAATTTCGAGAGATCACCAGATTCATCATGAAATAGGAATTTCTCCTTAAGTGCATGATGCACCTTGAAGAAATGGTACTTTGAGTGCTCGTAGATGACTCAAAGAGATAGAAGAAATTTTAACTAGACTAACCACTCAAAACATAAATCGATCCTACTCCTAATTTTGAGTGTGTTAAAATATAAAAAATAGAACGGCAATGTAAGTTACTTTAAAGTGCTTTTACATCAGTTCAAAGCTTCTAATATAGGCCCAATTATTGGGGAGAAGCCGAGAAGGGACGGTATTAAGCCGACACATATCTCTTTGAATTTCACCACCTTTTGAAGTTGCAAGTCTATTGGAGTTGCAGGTAGGACATTTATGATACACATCACCTTCGATTCCATATTGGATTTTTTTTTCAAATTTTTCTTACCATAAAGTTTTTTAGACTTATTGCTTATCAAACTAGATAAAGAGAGGTTGGTTGTGTAATGGTATAGGTCTAAGAATCTCAACCCAAAATATGTCATGTGTCATCAACCAAGGAAGACCATACTTCATACTACATAATATGCTTAATAGATAGGCCCAAAGCTATTTCCTGACGTGCCCATCTAGACAACACGAGATAAAACAACGCCATATATCTACCTATAGATAATCCTTGTGAATTGACACATATATTATCCAAATTGGTATAAGCATTGAAGTGTTAGTGCAGTTCCAAACAAGGAGTGTGTTCAAACTGGATGTTGTCCATTGCATATCTCGAGTCAGGTACTCTAACTAGGCCACACCTATCTATGAATGATCCTCGAGATCGTCTTAGCTCAGATAACAACCACTTGGAGCACATCATTTCTCGTCATTTTATAAATAGGGCCTTAGACCATCTCCAACGGTGTAACTCATTTTTGAGTTTTTTGTGAAAACTATTAGGTTACATCATTTTAAAGCAATTCATTTAATTTTGACTCCAATGATACAACTCTATTTTAGGTCCCCACAATTTTAACTCATATTAATATTTTATTCACATTAAATATTATTTTAACTCTAAACAACCTATTATTTATATTTATTATTATTTTAGTAAATTATTGTTATTATATTTAATATATTTTGAGATTGTCGTACGTTGCTTCAGGCACCATTTTATTGTTTCAGATTCCAACGATGATGCCACCCTGGCAGACTATTCTTTAACTCCAATGGCCATTTGTGAGAAAAGTGAATGACATGTTGACGAACTAGGTAGAAAAATCTACCGCTGCAGATGCTCTTATGATCTAAGTATGATCATACAATCAATTTACTCATTTGTGATGTTCTATCACGCTATCTAACTTAGAGATAAGAGAATATTTAACATGTCCCCTCACATCCGGAAAAGTAGTGGAGCAAAGAAAATAACTACATATTCCGACAAAACGATCGATACATAAATCATACGTCACTTTTTAAAGTGATTTATGTAATATCCTATTTACTCTTAAGTTCTCTAAATGTTATTAGTTAGGACAATTAGAATAATCATTGGAATCATAAGAGATCAATCATTATTAAAAGAGATTGAACTTTATTAATCAGTACAAGAAAGCACATTTTGATAACATCGTTAAAAAAAAGTCTCATTTGATATATATATATATATGTGTGTGTGTGAAAGAGAGAGAGAGAGAGAGAGAGAGAGAGAGAGAGATAGTAAGAGAAAGGAGAAGTGGATAAGAATAAGAGGGAAGAAGAGAAAACCAGTAAGAAAGAAAAGAAGAGAAGAAAGCAACAAAAAGAAAGAAACAAGAGAAAGAGAGGAAGGAGAAATAAGAAAGAAGAAGAGGAACTTCAAGAAGTCACAGAAGCTTATAACCATCATTTCATCATCTTTATGTTCTAGAGGTGAATTCCTAGTTAGATTAGCTTTGGGTGGGAGAAATTCATGAAATTGGGAATTAAGGCTTTAAACTTCATGATATATGCATGATTGTTGTTGGTTTCCATAATTATATGTGTTATTCCATAATCGTTACATGTTGTTTGGTGTAAGAGCTTGTTATGATTTGTTTTGTTGTGTTAAAACCATGATATTGTATTGGTTGGTGTTGATTATTGGATGATGTTCTTGATTCTTAAGTTATGGATGTTAATCCCATGAAATAATGTTAGTATATGTTTTGGTATGATTTGGTATTGTTAAGGATGAAAGAAGATATGTTTAGAAAGGACTTTTTTGAGAAAAGTTACAGTGACAATCAATTGCACCCCTCTGACAATCGATTGTCATGCCCAAAAATACAGTTTTCGCGTTGGCAGCGAGTTGAGGAAGTTTTGTGCATTCGATTGTTGCCTTGTTTTCTTCCAAAAATCCATTTGTTTCATGGTTCTAAACTACCCTAAGAAACTTTGTAGAGCCGAGTGGACCCATATGATATGGAAACTCACTAAGATTATTATCTCACTACAATATTATTTTTAGATGTTGTTTCCAGGTTATATACAAGACAAGTGGTATGTTGATGTTTCAAAGGATTCTGACTATTGTGATCTTCCATTGTGGATTGTGTGCAATGAAAATATTCTACATAGAAATTAGTTTTTATTTAGGCACTAATGTATGTCATGTGCCACAGTTTGTATTTTATTTTATGGGCATGTATATAATGTTGCCGCTAGGCACTTGTGTTGTATTAGTACCAAATTAATGTCTCGTATAATGTATTTTCTAAATGTATATTATACGGGTTGTTATAATTTATCTGGTTATTTCAAATAAAAATAAGTATGTCAGGTTGTCCATTTATATACTATTGGTGCATTTTTAGACATTGCGCTTGTAGTTAAAATCATTCATGTTAAAGGGTTTGAACTTGCTATAAATGTGATATTGAACTAGTATAATATTTTGGTTGATTATTTATTTCCTTTATCTCTCTTATTGTTTATTCTTTGTTTGATTTATTAATTGTGAATTTGAAAGGTTCAATCACATCAAATTATTGTTAAAATCTGTTCCGGACTATATTGGGCTGCGGCCCAATATGTCAAGCAGAGGCCCATATGCTCGGGCAGATACGTCTGATAGACGGGAAGAGGCGCTTAACGGTCGGGCACATATCCTAGATGTCAGGAACACACTCAAATGGGCAAAGAACATGTCTGTCAGTTCACTTGCCACGTCATACAACTGTCCCCCATTATCTCCTGAAAGATAGGGGCAGTTGAACCAAGGACCAGACCATTTAGCTAGGCCTTTACGCTTTTCACGCGTTCCTTGACAGTTCTTCCTTGGGCCTAGCTGATCTAGCCCAAGGAAGGACCTTGGCCCAGCGCTGGGGGCTCTCTATAAATACCCTTTTTCACTAATGGGTCAGGTATTCTGATTCCATTCTTCTAACTTACCTACTTATTGTACCTCTATTAACTTTGGCATCAGAGCATCTTGCAGGTACACCCCCTCGATTCCATCCACTTGCTGTTACACCCAATCGCTGGAAGGCCCTCCTGATCAGGTAAGATCAGTGGCGTCGTCTGTGGGAAACTAGCTTCGCCTTCTTCCACAGCAGAAGATCAAAGCTCAACTGCTCGATCCTTTCAGCATGGTCGGAGAACAGCCCAACGACCGTAATCGTCCCCTCGTCGACTACACGATGGAGGACAATTTGAACTACCATGAATCTGACACCCGAGATGGACGCCCTTCCACCTCATCCCCTGAACCCGAGGACAATGGGAACCAACCTCAGATTCAGGACCAGGAGATCACCACGTTCCAGCCCATCCTTGTGCCCGTCGAGGGGGATGCCACCATGATTGCTATGGTGAATGCCCTTAATCAGGCTAGCTTCATGCTCTACCAGCAGCATGAAAGAATCATGGCCCTGGAGGCTGACCGGCAGGAGATCCGACCTCAGCAGGAAAGAAGGACGCAACAACGTCCAGAAGCGGCGAAGAAGCGGGGACGATGCTCCCCGGAACCCAACAAGAGCAGGTCACGAGCACGCCGTGATTCCGACCGATCAGGGACCTCGCCAAGGCACGACCAGATCCCTGGTAATAATGAGCTCTCCCCACCAAGGAGCGACGAAGAAGACCCGCATTGCCCCCTCTCGCGGGCGATAATGGAGGCTCAACTCCCCAAGGGCATGGAGAAACCCCCAAATTTAGCCATTTACGACGGGACCACTGACCCCGACGATCACGTCGACAACGTTAATGCGATGCTCGACTACCGCAATGACATCACCGGGCACCTCAAATGCAGGTTGTTCTCGACAACTCTCAGGAAGGGAGTCATGGCCTGGTACAAAAGCTTAGCCCCAGAATCCATCACATCCTGGAGAGTCATGAGATCCATATTCACGAGGCATTTTTCGGCCTCCCGACGTTATCCCAAGATCGAGGCGACCCTCGAAGCCATAGTGCAAAGGAAGACTGAAACATTGCACTCGTATATCGAGCGGTTCAACCAAGAGGTTGTCGAGGTGGACACCACGGAACACATGAAGAAATACCTCCTCGAGAGGGGACTCTTGCCCGGAAGTGAACTTAGCAGGGCAGTCGGGATAGAACCTCCCCGCACCCTGAATGACCTCCTGCATAAAGCCCAGACTTACATTAGATATGAAGAAAAATAGGTCTCCCACAACGCTCGTAGTAGTCGCAACACCGGGGAGACCGACCATCCCAAACGCGAGGACCCGAACGTTCCCCGTCGCAACGGGGACAGGAGAAGGGAGGAGAAACCTCGCGAGCCTCGCGAAGGAAGAGGACCTGTGGGCCGATACAACGAGTACACATTGCTAACAACTCCCCACGAGCGCATCCTCGCCTAATACATCAACTCCGACTTCAAACAGGGCAGGGTGAGGTTCCCCAAACCTTCTGCACCCAAGCCTCACACTGACAAATCCAAGTACTGCAGGTTCCACAGAAGCCATGGGCACGTGACTGAAGACTATGTCCACTTGAAGGAAGCAATAGAAATTTTGATCCAAGAGGGCCATCTCAAACAGTACACCAGGAAGAACAAAGCTTTCAAGCACGAGGAGCAAGAAAAGAAGAGGCCCCGCGAGGATACTCCCCCCGACGACTCTTCTTATCAAGTGACCATATGCATATCACGACCAGAGGACTTCATCTTCCCTGATTCGCAACCAGAAGGGCGGATCACTGCCCTTAGCCCCTAGGAAGACTTCCCAACCGCCCTTGTCATATCGGGGGGAGGGATGAATGGCGAAAGCGTTGCCCTTTCAGTAAAGCGCAAGTTCGACGAACTCCTGCTGACTGCGCCCGAGCAAAAGGCAACATTGACAAAATACCGAGGCAAGTCCAATCCGATATCCTTTTTCCTAGAGGAGCTTCTGGGTGGTTCCCCCAACTCGAGCATCCCGCTGCTGATCAGAGCCAAGATGGCTCACTTCGACGTCCGATGCATCCTGGTCGACCAAGGAATTTCGGTGGACATCATGTACGTCCACCTATTCAAAACCCTAAAGCTGAACAAGACCAACCTATCTCCTTACGTCGGATCCAACCTCCAAGGGTTCAACGGGGCCACGACAAAGCCGTGGGGTTGCGTTGAGCTCCTCGTTACCTTCGGAGAGCAAGAGACGGCCAGAGAAATCAAGATCCAGTTCCTGGTCATAGAATGCCCTCCCTTTACAACTGCATCCTCGGTCGCCCGACTCTAGCTAAGCTGACAGCGGTCCCATCCACCGTTCACCTGAAGATGAAGTACTACACCAAACTGGGCCGCGTGGTCACAATCCATGGCGACATCGAGGCCGCCCGAAGGTGTTACGATGTTGCAGTAAAAGGACAAGCCACAATCAACACCAAAAACAATAAGAGGCTCAGGGTCGAAGAGCCTCCCCCCCAGGGAATCAACGTCATCGACCTCGATTGCTACATCGGCAAGGACGAAGCTGAAGAACAGAGACCCATCGAGGGGCAAGCTCCCACTCATCCATTCCGCCCAATCCCAGACGGAGAGTTCGAGCTCATCCCGCTAGGCGATGACCCCGACAGAGCGGTGAAGATAGGCACAGGCTTGCCCGAGGAAACAAGGAAGTAACTCGCGATTTGCCTTAGAGAGAACGCTGACCTCTTCGCATGGAACGTCGCAGAGATGCCCGACCTAGATCCTGAAGTCGCCTGCCACTAGTTAGCTTTAGACCGGGCGATTAAGCCTGTAGCATAGCGTAGGCGCAAACAGTCCCCCGAGAAAGCGGAGGCTGCCGAGCGAGCTGTAAAAGACCTCTTAGAGGCAAATTTTATTTCTGAAGCCCAGTACACAACCTGACTCGCTAATGTAGTCCTCGTTAAGAAAAATAATGGAAAATGGCGTATGTGTGTTGACTATACCGATCTTAATAGGGTTTGCCCCAAAGATGCGTTTCCTCTCCCTAACATAGATAAACTGGTCGACAACTCTGTAGGTTTCAAACTCTTGTCCTTCATGGAAGCATATAGTGGATACAATCAAATCCCTATGTCGGACGTGGACAAGAGACACACGACATTCATGACCCAGACGGGCAATTACTATTACAATGTAATGCCCTTCGGGCTAAAGAATGCTGGGGCCACATACCAACGCATGATGAACAAAATCTTCCGAGGAGAAATCGGAGACATGCTCGAAGTATACATGGACGACATGATCGTCAAATCACACGAGAAGACCGATCACGCACGACACCTTCGCCAGGTCTTCGAGCGGGCGCGACAATGCAAAACGAGGTTTAACCCTGAAAAGTGCACATTCAGTGTCCGGGCAGGAAAATTCCTCGGCTTCTATCTCACTGAATGGGGAATCGAGGCCAATCCCGACAAATGTCGGGCATTCTCGGATCTCCCGACCTCGAAGTCTAAAAAATCCATTCAATCCCTCAACGAAATAATTGCCTCACTCTCCCGTTTCGTCGCCAAGTCCGCTCAGCACACTTTACCTTTCTTCAAACTCTTCCGAAGAAGGCACTCTCCGTCTGAAGAAGGCACTCTCCGAGCCCCCGGTCCTGTCCCAACCACTGGAAAGGGAGACCCTGTACCTATATCTATCTGTGGTGAACGAGGCCGTCAGCGTCGCACTCATCAGAGAAACCAACGAAGGTCAAAAGCCTATATACTTCACGAGCAAAGCACTCCAAGGCCCCGAGCTCAGATACCAACAAATCGAAAAGGTCGCGCTAGCCCTCATAAACGCCGCGAGAAGATTACGTCACTACTTCCTCACCCACACGGTCAAAGTGAGAACCGATAAACCAATAAGACAACTCCTTGGTTGACCAGACATGGCTGGCAGAATGTTGAAATGGTCGTTGGAGCTTTCTGAATTCGACATCCAATACGAGAGCAAGAAAGCTCAGGCCCTAGCCGACTTCTTCGTAGAAATGACGTACAACCCAAAGCCAGCGGACAACGCCCACAAATGGACGATCTTCGTCGACGGTGCCTCTAGCCCGGCTGGAAGCAGTGCAGGAATCATCCTCGAAAACGAAGACAGAATCCTGATCGAGGTCTCATTGGCATTAGCCTTCCCAACCTCCAACAACCAAGCCGAGTACGAAGCTTTCCTCACCGGTCTAAGAATAGAGTCGCCAGCTAGGCATTTTTATCCCGAAGAAAGGGAATGGTAATGTTGCACAAACCAGAAGAAAAGAAGAGGAAGGGCACAGGTCCTACGAACCAAAGGGACTGAGTTCGGGAGTCGGTTACGACCTGGGAAGGTATTAGCACCCAGATCGTCCGCCGTACCCGACGGGATCCACGCTTGCAAGGAAACTGTTTCAAAGGGTGAGGGTATGAAAACTGCAGCAAAGAAATGAAAATGAACTGGAAAAGAAACTGAGAAAAGCAAATGAATGAGAAAACAAAGAGAAAAATGTAGGGAAAATAAAAGATTGTGCTCAAACGGGCCCTACCCCGCTGTCTACGTACCTCATCAGGATAATGAGGATCAGAGACGCCGTAGTTCCCCTAACTAGGGGTAACAAGGAAATTGCTTGTGAATTAAGGCTTGAACTGCCTATGCCATTGCTCAGGTGTTGCAGACTCAGACGACGAGTGCGTAACCGTCTTGCAAAGTGACAAGTAGGAGCAAGTTCGCGTACGGAGCGAATGAGATGAGAAAAGAATTCCCGAAGGAAAGACGCTTATCGTTTGTTTGTGTTTTTTTAGAAGATTTTTATGAGTGTGTCACAAGGAAGTGAACTCAAGCTCTTTTCCATGGAATGTGCACTTGTCACTACATTCCAAGAGGGAATAATAGAGCAAGCACACTCAAGTAAGGAGAAGATCCCCAAAACTTGAATCCAAAGATTAGGGCCTAAGCTCACTAACTTGTTGAATTGTTAAGTGTTTTTGGTATTTACAGTGAAGAAGTGTTTTTATGCTTTTCTTTATGAAGAAGATACCTTGATCAGACTTGTGCATCACAAGGTAAACTTGTACTATCCCAAGATGGGAAGACTACAAGCATACCTCATGGGATAAGGCTATTGCTCAAGGCATTACTTCAAACTTTATTAAGATGTTTTTTATGGTTATGAGATGAGAAGAGAAGAAGAACCAAAAGGATCACAAAGGCAAAATTCTAAAAGGGGACTAAAGAATCCTAAGTGTTAACATGCATGGATATCCTAAGGTTAGTGTGGCTTACTATCCTAAAGAAGAAATTAAGAAGGAGAGAAGAAGAAGCAAGAAGAAGAGATGAGTAAGGCCTAAGCCCAACAAGCAAAGGGTTAGCACAAATAAGAAATGAGAAGAAGAAGAGATGAGATTTGGAGATGTGGAACTCACATCCACACCTCTCACTTACCATAGCCCCTACAAGGTTAGCAAAATCCAGCACATGCTCATTAATAAAATCATGGCAATGCCGTGCTCAAAGTTCACACCAATCAAGATCACATAATTAGGTCACGCATGGCACAAACAAGCATTTACGTGTCGAAAACACGGAAGCATGCATTGATCAGCAGGAAAATCACTCAAACAAACATGTTCAATGATCATATAATGATCCATGGTACTTAGAACAAGTATGGAGATCAAACATGCCAAAAACAACTCAAAAGTAGCTTACTGCTTCAGTGTTAACCGGTTAACCAAAGCATTAACCGGTTAACCAGTCAATAACCTGCATAAACACAGCACAAATCAGGTGCGTTAACCGGTTAACCAATCCGTTAACTGGTTAACGCTGTTAAAATAGCAGCAATTCTGCAGAAAATCAGCTTGCAATCAGCTTAATCCAATAATCCTGTACCAGACCAGCAAGCATTTGAACATGAAACTAATGCATCAATTCACATTAAATGACATCATCAAGCTTATGGACATTAATCAATAGATCCAGTTACCAATCAATCAATTAAGCAACACAAGCCAATATGCAAACATGTGGTGGATCTAAAGCTCAAGCATGCAAATAAACTAAAAACCGAGCTAGATCTGAATTTAACCAACCTACAAAGCTGAGGTATGCTTTGGTAATTGTTGATTGAGCTGAAAACGATAGATCTCGCGCGAAACTTTGAAGATTCGACACTCCGTGCAAAATAAATGCAAGAACAAGCTCTTGATGCAGAATTTTGGATCCAAAAGCACTTCTAGATCTCAAACCATATCTGAATCACCACTAAAACCAGCAAAAGATGTAATGAAGTTATGGATGAAGGTCTAGTTCCAAGATCTACACACCTCAAGGCAAGGTTATGTGATCTTCAAAGAGGAACTTTGAGTGATTTGGAAAATTGGGAGAGAAAAGTGAGAGAATTGTGAGTGAGAGGAGTGAAAATTCAGAAAATGAGAGGGAAAAATGAGGGAGAGATCTCTTTGGTTTGGAGAGAAATGATTAAATATGCTTTAGGTTTGGGGCCCAAAAATTAGGATTGGAATCCAAAATTATGGTTTGGGTAGTGTGATTAGGATGTAGCAATGGGATTAGGCTTGGACAAGGGCTCTAGATCCTTCTCTTTAATCTCCAATTAATTCAAAATGAATAAAAATCAGAAAAATGAAAAATGGAGCAAAAATCACACATGCTGAATTGCTGCTGGAAATTCAAAATTCGTGGCCGTTAACCGGTTAACCAATCCGTTAACCGGTTAACGCCAGTAAATTTTGAATTTCACTCCTTTTGGTGGGAACCTTCAAGAATAAGCCGATGCCAATCGTTTTGATCTGATTTTTATCCTCCATCCTTTATAATGCTTTAACCCTGATGTCAACCTTGTAACCTGCCTTGTGAGCCTTGAATTTCCCTGATGGTTGATCACATGCCTGATGCTGGAATATGCAAGTGCCATGCTTCATTTTTTTATGCAATATGCTAAGGACATGATATGTTCATGATGAATATGATGTGATATGATGCTTAAAATGAAGAGGGCAAATTTGGGGTGTTACAGCTGCCCCTATTCAAACAACTGTTAATCTGAAAAGGACGGTAGCACAGGCTATCGACCGTTCAAGATAAACTGTGGTTGAATACCCAGAAGACCAGAAATTTGCACTCTTACGAAGAATGCAACACTAGGAAATAAACCCAACCAAATGACGCTTTGGTGACTGAAGGGGAGAAAAAGCAGACGAGCTTCTTCCAAGTTGAAACTATTATATGGGAAAAAAACACTTTGACAGACGAGTCTTCTTCGAACAATCTTGTTACGCCAGGAGCTGGACATACGAGTCCTTAAACACTTTGCAAGAACATATGACTTGAGATAGACGAATCTCCTTCGGATATACCTGTTACGCCAGGACTGGGATGCACTTAAGTCTGTGGGATAGACATGCATAATCAAGGTAGACGAACCTTCTTCATATATTATCCGTGGATATATGGTATAACACAGACGAGTCTTCTTTGAGCAAACCTGTTACGCTAGGTGCAACAATAATAAGTGCCTGAGACAGATGAGCCTCCTTCGGATTTACATGTTACGCCAGGACCGGTAACCATTTTGACATTTATTCCCACTGTCAGGAGTTTAAACCTCTTCAATACAGACGAGTATTGGATGATCATCAAGATAACACAGACGAGTGCCAAAAGTCAATGATACAGACGAGTATCAGACGATGATCTAAGAAACACAGACGAGCGCTTCAGGCAATGATACAGACGAGCATCAGCCACTGGTATAGACGAATACCAGAAATTCAAACACAAACGAGCATTTGGAGTAGCAATACAGAAGAACAACAGGATGATTAGTAAATCCTCACATACAGGTGTAAGCCTAACACAGACGAGTGCTGGGGATGATACAGACGAGTATCCAAGCAAAGCAGACGAGCTTCAAACAGATAATAACATCAAAACACAGACGAGTGTTGCGGAGTGCATACGGGCAACAACAGAGATTACATATAAAACACAGACGAGTGTTGAGAATTGCATACGAGTAATAACAAAGATCAAATATCAAACACAGACGAGTGCTGGAAATTGCAGACGAGCAAACAACAGAGATCACAACATCAAAGCACGGACGAGTGCTGAAACTTGCAGACGAGCAACAACAGGTAATAAACACAGACGAGTGTTGGAACTTGCAGACGAGCAACAACAGGTAATAAACACAGACGAGTGTTGGAACTTGCAGACGAGCAAAAACAAATACTGGGAAATCAAACACAGACGAGTGTTGGAAATTGCATACGAGCAATGTCAAAGGTAATCATGTCAAACACAGACGAGTGTTGAGAATCGCAGACGAGCAAAAACAAGTAATCATAGACCACAGCTTGGGAAAGCAAACGAGAAATACCAAAGTGATAACACAGACGAGTGTTGCGAGATGCAGACAAGCAACAATAAATCATGAGCACAGACGAGTGCTGGAGATTGCAGACACCACAAGAAAATTGGAAAATTACGACAGTTAATATTGGCAGATTACGACAATTAGAACCGACGCAGATTGCAAATCACGACGGTTTCTCTTCTGTCGTAGAAATGTGCGTCGCGAGGCTGTTTTGCGACGGTTTGTAAAACTGTCGTTCCAACTGTCATAACATTCCATGACGGTTTTGAAACTGTCTCCAATATATTATTACGATGGTTGTAATCGCCATAAATATATAATATATATTGAATTTAATTAAAAATTGTGACGGTTAGAACCGCCATAATTATATAATATACATTGAATTTAGTTAAAAGTTGCGACGGTTAGAACTGCCATAATTATATAATATATATTTCATTAAAGATAGCGACGGTTAGAACCGCCGTTAATTACATTTTTTTAAAATAAAAAAAAAAACTAAAAATCCCTAGGTGTTCACTATCAATGCCCAATAACTTCATCTCAAAATCAGAAATCTTTATCACATAAACCAAATAATTAAGTCAGAATAACATTAACTACAATGTATAAGACATAAATGACACCAACACAAATATATTATCAAAACATGTCAATCTAGCAAGTCTTTCACATTGTTGATCTAACATCGCGATCCAACGCTTCTGCCGAAAGCATGCCCAGAGCTAACGAGTTGCTTGTATAGATTATGAACACCTCTACATCCCATAAACTCATCCTCACAAAATTTAAAACACAGCTGCTTTAAATCTCCTAACCAACTCCTTCCTATTCACAAAAACAAAAAATATCAATGTCAGAAACAATATAAGTATTAAAAATATTCATAAGACTCAAACTGTAATGATTAACAATATATTAAACATTACGTTTACTAATGAATAACAGAAAATACTATGAACATAATAAGGGCAGAAAATGGAAGACTAGTAAAGAACTAAGCTAACTAATAACTTCTCCTTGGCAAAATCTGTGAATTCCTTTTGAAATGCAAAATGGGATGGAAATGAATAAGTTATAGGCAATATCATATTAAAGCATGACAAATATAGGAAAAATAAAAAATTGACTTAAAAAATTACTGTATGATCTCTCCATTCAACAAAGACTAATTTATGAAAATGTTTAAGATGATTTGAAAACCATTTATCAACCATCAAAGAAATTAAGTAATTAACACCAATCAACCATTTATCAAATTAAGCAACTTCTATTAAATAAATAAATAAAGCAATACCAAATAATGGTAAGCGGTGATTTTAACTTGGAAATGGTAATATATCAAAGAGTAAATTAGAGATATAAAGTGTAAACAAGAAGCAGTCCACACTCTTACACAGTTTAGCAAACAGCCTAGGAAAAGAGACAGAAAAACAATTTCCAGGATATAGCCCTATATATATTATCATCTAACAATTAAAAATAGTCGTGTGTGTGACAAAATAGTAGAAAGGAAAACCATCTTATGTCAAACATAATCCATTGGGAACAAACTGGCAACCGATGAGATTAGGATTATAATATATTAGTGTTTTCATTCATAAAGAAATTAACTCATTTCATTTAACTCCTGGACTATCAAAATGAGTGAAGAAAAGACACACATAGAAAACAATGTATTAAATATGACATGAAAGCATCACAAACTATATTACCAGATGGGCACCAATTGGACCAATAGGAGGCATCTTAAACCTTTGATGATATCTCTCAATTATACGTAACAGATTAATCACTATATTTCCTCCAAAAGTTGTGATCTGCTTCCAAAAAGATTGGTAGTATCATAAAACACTCACAACCAACATCCAAGGCATTAATTTGAACAACATATAGCTGCATCTTTTTGTGTAGATCTATCCTCGTCATCCAAATAGATAACAATTGATTCCCTTACAAATTCAAGTAAATCATGGCCCTATATCAACAAAGTAAAATGGCGTTACAATCTCTGGCCATTTTCGAATGAATTAGAAATATAAATAAATAAAAAAGATGAGGACTTCATCACCCATGACAGAAGTTCATACATAAAAGAGTATACATAACCTTAAAGTTAAGCGAGCAAGGGTCTACAAAGCAAGTTGTATGAGAGCAGAACCACTAAGCTCTGAAACTTGCTGACCGATATTTATAATTGTTCCTTTATCGATTCACTTACACACTTATTGATTTAATTAGCCTTTAACTAATTCAATCAAAATAATTGGCTAGTTTCAAAATTCTCACAAACTTTCAAGCTAATTCAAGTCTTCATTAATATAGTAGTTCAATTTTCAAACACCTTAACTAGTTACTCGTTTCCAACTTTTAATATCTAGTTCAGTGCCCCCTTAATTCCTAATTCTAACAATTGGCACTAACCTAATTAATAACTAACATTGTCTCTAAACTGACTTAATCAACATAATAACTCAACATTCTAACTAACAAACACCATACATAATTTAGCTACTAACAGTTCAGTTCAAACCATATCCTACTAACTACTTCTTTTTCCTTAACATGTAAATAATGTAACATGCAAATGAGAACTCCTTTATTTGATGAGAATACTGCTATGGATTTACACAAACCAAATTTTGATCTTGTTCCATTGTAGGATTACAATGTTTATAAACATGGAATTATTCTAAATAATATCATTGCACCTTGAAAGGAAATACAAGAAAATAGTCGTTAAGAACTCCAAATACACATTATATATTATGTAATTAGAAATCCAACTTCACACTAAAAGCTATATTTCTTGTCAACTAAATTTAATGCATGAAAACTATATTTTTCCTTCCATTAAATTAATAAAATAAATACTAAAATCACAATAAATCTATTTCCACCTATACTCCACCCTACAAAGCCTAACTATGTCTCTCATCAAACTCTATCCTAATTTCGTTAGCCTCCTAAATAATTTAGTTATCAATAACCTCTATAGGTATTCTAGAACTACACACATAAGTTTTAACCAAAAACCAAAAACTTTGCTAGATAATAACACCTAGTAGAAGAAATTTCATTGGAAATTATTTTTTTTAAAATTAATTCATACCTTATCAGTTCCAGCTATTACACTTTTAACCAACAATATAATCTTGCTACTTCTCTCTATATCATACCCCAAAATTACTTTACTTGAGATAAATCAATCACAATAGCTGAAGCACGTGTAAAGCCAGATATTATAGAATAGCTACTGAAACAGATCAACCACTGAAGCATGTGAAAACCAAACAAAGGTATTTACAAGTTAATCAAAAAATAATAAGATTTGAAATATAAACATAAGCATCAAGCCATCGAACCTGCGGCAGAAAATGATGTTGGGTGTAAGACAAAATCATTATCATACACTCAGTTTTTTGGCATAAAAGAGATTCTATCAAATTTGTTCAACATTTTCTTGAAAACAACCCTAATTGAAGAAAAGGAAATTAATTTTTTAGGTAAAAAGAATAAAACACCATAAGAATACACAAAATTGAAGAAAAAGGACAAACCTTGTTAAAATAAAAAACAATATAAGGATTTTTTATCTTGTGACCAAATCTCAAAGTTGAGTGGTTGCCATCTTTTGTTGAAGAGAGAAAGAGAGAAATTGAAGAACTTGAGAGAATCAAATTTAGGGAAATAAGATTATTTTCATGAATGATTCTGGAGAGGGGTTGTGATTTAGAGAAAGAGATGTGGTTTCTATGGAGAACATATCTAGCGCAAAAATTGGATTTCTTGAAGTGGATAAACAAAAGCCGAAAGTGAATGGTGAAAAAAATATGCGGTCTTTGGGGTTTAGAAGTAACACAAAGACGGTTCCAAAAAGTGTCGTAGACATGTTGAAAACTCACATTCAGTTTTTTGGATTTAATTTTTAATATAAAATATGTTTCTAAAATTTTGATATATATAATTTAATTTGGATACTTTAATTTTGGATATAATATCATTTTTACTTTAATTTCTTAATTTAAGTTTTTATTTTGAGTATATATAATATTTTAATTTTTATAGTTTAATTTTGATACATAAAATATTTTTATTAAAATTAAATCTAATTTCTAAAAATATTTAAAATAATAATTTGAATAATTTATAATTAATTTTAAAATAAGTTTAATTTATTTGATATTTATTTAAAATAATGGAATTTATAATAAAAAAATAGTTAAATAAAATTTTGAGAAAAATACTCAAATCATTTCATCATTTAAATCATATATATATATATATATATATATATATATATATATATATATATATATATATATATATATATATATATACATATAATAGTGTGTTTATCAAAACAATTATATAAAAAATATTTATAATATATTAAAGTAAATTGAGTTTCCAGTTGAGGAGTCGATAAGGATTTTTTATTTATGAATTGGGAGGAACACATTTTTTTTTATTTAGCGCTCAATCAAAAAATTTATTTTATCAAATAAAAAGTTAAGTAAAAAATATAATAAGGACAATTTTGTGATAACTGTCGTGACAACCGTCGCAATCTAGTCCCTAACTGTCGTGACAACCGTCGCAGTCCAGGAATAAGGACAGTTTTGTGATAACTGTCGCAAAAAATCTACGACAGTTGACTCCAACTGTCACGGCAACCGTCGCAATGCAGGAATAACAACGGTTTTGTGAAACTGTCGCAACTCAAGTGTTGTAAATCTCCTTTTTTTCTTGTAGTGAGACGAGCAATAAACAAGGCTGGAGCACAGACGAGTGCTGGAGATTGCATACGAGCAACAAACAAGGCTGGATGGGCTCCCTGAGTTACAACTCTGCAGGGGAAGACAAGTCAGGAGGCCTGGATACCTAACTCTGACTAAGGTGATGAATACATGACTTTATCATCATATTGACCAACATAATGGCAACTTCGCCGGGGAATATTTCACTGACGGAAGTGAAAATCAAATACGAACTCTGTGGGGACAGATCATCTTCAGACTTGGCTGGGAAAGATGCTTCAACAATGCTCTAGCTGGGGTGAACATTTGA
The DNA here is from genome assembly GCA_963966055.1 of Lathyrus aphaca. Classification (NCBI taxonomy): domain Eukaryota; kingdom Viridiplantae; phylum Streptophyta; class Magnoliopsida; order Fabales; family Fabaceae; genus Lathyrus; species Lathyrus aphaca. Next base: position 457,225,021 of record OZ014519.1, on the reverse strand, counting down.
TGGTTCAAGCTCTGGCTGTGACCCTTGCTGGGGATAGAATTCTGGCAATTCTAACTCTGTGGGGAGATCAGGCATTCAGCTACCTGCTGGGCATATTCCACTGGGGGAAGAATAAACTGCTTGGGCTGCCTGCCAAGGCTTAGCTTGGGAAGAACTCTGCTGGAGATACCCTACTGGGGAAGAGTAAATTGCTTGAGAGAATGTGACGCCATCCTGCAACCTGCAACAACAGAAAACACAAGTGTGCCCTGGGGACTTGCATGGTATGATCTGTTCATCCATCGTCACCCGACACTCAAAGAGGGTTACAGTTTCCCTGCATGTCATTTTTTTTTCAAATTATCACCATGTTTAAATGCAATGCTATTTTTGCCAAAAATTTAGGACATTTCGCAAACAAAAATAAACACATACAGCTTTTTGACTGAATATTCTTTTTATTGAAAGGCCTCTGAATAGGCAAAGATTTTACATCAGGAAGCAACCACCTGGAAAGAGGTAGCCACCATAAAATTGAGAAAAGAAATTATCCTAATGGCAATGGGCACGGCATCCCACTGAGTTCCATTTCTGCTATGACCAGCCTGTCTTCGAGACTCTCCATTCTGCTTTTGCTTTCTGAGAGGATGAGGGGACTGTTTCCTATCCTTCTGATATTGTCAAGTTGTATGAAACGATGATGTGGTTCAGATTACTCGGATCGCGGTTGTTCGCTTATTCCCTTATTTTGCGTGGATCGCCCTTTTGGGTTTTCAATCCACCGGGATACCCTTTTTTGCCTGAGCTGTCCAATGCGGCTTTTCAACTCAACGGGTGTACATTTTTTTTTATTTCCCTAACTTTTTCCCGAGCTTTTTATTCTGTTTTTAGCTCGCCGGGATGCCCTTTTTTTCCTGGACTTCAATTCTGTTTTTGTGTCCAGCGGGTCTCTTTATGCGAAGTATTTTTTAACTACGTCCGAGTTAACAGGGGATTGGAAGTCATCTCCATCCATAGTGGTGAGCATCAGTGCTCCTCCTGAAAATACTTTCTTCACTATGAATGGTCCTTCGTAGTTTGGGGTCCACTTGCCCCTGTGTTCTGAACCTGGAGGAACGATCCTCTTCAACACAAGCTCTCCCACTTGATACTCTCGAGTACGTACTCGTTGGTCGAATGCACGCTTCATTCTCCTCTGATAAAGCTGACCATGACAGATAGCCGCTAATCTCTTTTCCTCAATTAGACATAGCTGATTGTAACGAGCACGCACCCATTCAGCCTCATCCAGCTTTACATCCATCATCACACGCAATGAAGGAATCTCTACTTCAACAGGCAGGACTGCTTCCATGCCATATACCAGAGAGAAGGGAGTTGCCCCAGTAGACGTCCTGACTGACGTTCGGAGGAATATTGTTTTGAATTATTGCGCTACACTCAGCAGTAAGTGTAACGGTTCCGTTATCCTCTATCTTTTTCTTATTGGATAAGATTTCCTTTAGAAACTTAGCATACGAGGGAATTTGAGTGATAGCTTATGTAAACGGAATAGTAATATTCAATTGTTTCAGAAGTTCAACAAATTTCTTAAACTGGCCCATCGTCTTAGAATTGGTTAATCTCTGAGGGTACGGAATTAGTGGTTTATAAGGTGGTGGAGGCACATAAGGCTTTTCTTTCTCCACTGCCTCTTGATTATTATCTTCCTTTTCTTCTGGTTCATTCTCCTTTTCAGTCGGCTTATCTGGTTTTTGGTACATGGCTGGATTGTCAAGTCTTGGATCGGCAGGTCCGTCAAGTTCCTTGCCACTTCTTAATATCACAGCATTGGCCTGTCCTTTTGGATTAGGTTGGGGTTGTCTAGGAAATACTCCAGTCTAGGAAATACTCTTGCCACTTCTTAAGAGAAGTTCGGATGATTCTTCCAACCTGGATTGTATGTGTTTGAGTACGGGTTTCCTTGAGCATAATTCACTTGATCTGTGGGAATTCCTGCTAATAGTTGACAATCAGGGACATCATGTCCTGGAACTCCACATAACTCACAGTTAGGTGTTACCGCATCCACGGTGGCTGTTGGTGTTATGGTCAAGTTGTCGATCTTTTGGTTAAGTTGGTCAAACTTTGCATTGACTTGGTCCATACTACTCACTTCGTACATACCTCCTTTTGTTGGTTTCTCAGTTGCGACTCTCTCGCTTCCCCATTGGTAATGGTTCTGAGCCATACTCTCGATAAGTGCATAAGCATCATTATATTCTTTGTCCATTAGTGCGCCGCCTGCGGCAGCGTCAATCGTCATTCTTGTGTTGTACAAGAGTCCATTGTAGAAAGTATGGATGACCATCCATTCTACTAATTCGTGATGTGGACAAAGTCTCAGCATATCTTTGTAGCGTTCCCAAGCTTCGAAAAGTGACTCATTTTCCTTTTTCTTAAATCCGTTGATTTGAGCTCTTAGCATAGCTGTCTTGCTCCTTGGGAAATATCTTGTCAAGAAGACTCTCTTTAGTTCCTCCCACGTAGTTACTGAATTCGAGGGTAGAGATTGAAGCCAGGCTCTCGCTCTATCTCTAAGTGAGAAAGGAAAAAGACGTAATCTAATAGCTTCTTGGGTAACTCCATTAGCTTTTACAGTATCTGCGTACTGCACAAATATCGAAAGATGAAGGTTCGGATCCTCGGTAGAATTTCCGGCGAATTGATTTTGTTGCACGACTGATATCAGCGAAGGTTTCAATTCAAAGTCGTTTCGGTTGATAGCTGGCGCAGCAATGCTGGAATGCTGCTCAGCTTGTGAAGGACTAGCGTAATACTTTAGTGGATGATTTGGTTCTTCAGCCATCTCTGCGTCCTTCGATGTTCCAACTGGTTTAGGTGGATCAACTTGAAGATCTGGAATGTTGTATTTTCGTTCGTATTCGAATATTCGTCTTCTTAAATATAAGAAACGTTCTAATTCTGGGACTGGAGGTTGTAAGTCTTCGCCTTGAGAGCGAGTACTTGGCATACACTCGGGAAATTAGATTAGGAAAAGAATAAGTTGTTACCTTAGTCTAGACAATGCTACTCTAATAGTGCACTAGTAACTAAATCAAGGTCCCCGGCAACGGCGCCAAAAACTTGATGGGCGCGAAGACGCGATATGTGTCTAGCGGTATCTGAACTGCAAGCGCACAGTCTATCGAAGTAATATAAAAGATTGTCGATCCCACAAAGACTTTGTAATCACTTAGTGCTAGAAGGTCTGCTAGTTTAGCTAAGGCGGATGTTTGTCACGATTTTGGTTTTAAGGATTAAAAACGGGAATTAAATTTAGTTTTAAGGAAATAATGAGAAGGCGGTCGGTATGTAATTATGCTAACCTACGCGGGTCAATCTAACCTAAGCTTATAAAGATGGTTCACTTAAATTGTTCTGTAGAGATTATCAGTTTAAATACCCTCGACTCACACTCTCGTGGTCTTATCTCAGATCTTACTCCTAAAGCCCTATGCCTGCTCTCGCTAGCCCATAAGTGTTTAGAAAATAAATTTTGAAAACTTAATAAGTCTAATTCATTTTAAAGCGCTCTCGCTGTATTTAAATCAAATGCCTAACTTTAGCTATCCGGTTAAAATCTCACACTCTCGTGGTCTCGACCTAACCTATTACACTTTTCTTACTCTCGTAACAAAAAGATTGATTTTAATTATAAAAAGCCACAGCCAGAATATAAGTTCTTAATTATTTTAGCTTAGATTCGATTTTACCGGTTTGGTTTAGTTTATTACATACCGCCTAATTAATTTAGCTACTCATTTTTGTTGTACCAGACAGATGCAGAAATAAACAAATATTAATTAAAACATACATTATAAAATAATAACAATATCTTAACATAAACAAATAAATAACTTAATATAAATGCAAAAATATAAAAACCTGAATGATTAAAATCTTAAAACTCCTTCTTCCACAGATTGGCAAGCTCGGAATGTTCGGAACCGGAATCAAAAAAATAATACTAAACAAATTCTGAAGGCTAAAAAGAAATTAATAATAACAATTTCCTAATGTTGGAAATTGTTATTGAATTTGGGTTGGATATAGAAGCAGAAAAATAAACAAGAACAATGCTGGAAAAATTAAATAAGGGTTCAACAAAATTACGGCAGAGCTTCCGCGGAAAAGTTAAAAAAAATACTCCGTTCTTTCAATTTGTAACTAGGGTATTTATAGAACATAATTTTTGGGCTTGGGCAGTTGAAATTTATGAGCATGGGCATCGTTCCATAAAGAGAAAATCCAGCGAAAGTGCATACTGGGTCTGAGGAAAAGTAGGAATCACATTTGACTCACGTTGCACACGTCCTTATGAATTCTTCAATTTAATTAAACCTACTTTCCTTTGTCACGTTCGTGACAGGGACGTAACAGCCACATTTTCCAATTCAAGCGTGTCACGGTCGTGACACTTGAGTAACGATCGTGAGACCTCAAAGTAGGGCGTCACGGTCGTGGTGATGTTGTGACGACCGTGAGTGTTACAAAATATGCAGACTTAGCAGAATTCCTCTCTTCATCTTATTTTCATGCTTGTTTTTGTTCATTTGATCTTTTTCTCATGATTTATCTCTAGAAACGTTATACCTGCAATGTGACATAAAAAACTCGAACAATCGGGAGTTAATAAGATCAATGTGCGATAAAACAGACTTAAAACGTAGTAATAAAGTGATACGATTTCTCGTTATCAAACTTCCCCAAACTTAAACCTTTGCTTGTCCTCAAGAAAATAGTCGGTTGAAAAATGATTGGACAATTTTCATCGGACGCATACACATAACAAACCATACAAGAAATCATTTAGCTAGATAAACCAGTACTAGAAAAGAACACTAACGATACACTAATGACACAAGCAACAAGCTAAGTCGTCGACTTCCCGTTTAAACGAAACATTCGGTAATTGCGTTATGATTCTACCTAGAGTCTTTCGATCTTATTTCACCCGGTTTCAGTCTAGCGCAATCACATTAAGCCCTTTGCCTTAGCACGCACGTAGTGGAGTAGCCGGTTAGTGACTTTGATCCTTTATAAGCATGGGGTCTGGTACACGAATGTGGAAACCATATATATATATTATCCAAATTGGAGGTTGTTGGGGATCGAGCCGTAACACGCCCTACCAAGTTCAGAACCAGGTACCTCTGAACCAACCCGCAATGGACTCATTCTTATATTTCTCATTTCTTATATGCGACCTTGTACTTTGGTGCAATTTCTTTTTATTGGCATCGAGATATGAAGGATCGTTTATAGATTAGGCATCAAACACTTATGTTCATCGGCTCCCCACGTGGTTTGTGTTCAGACGGTGCTGACTGCTAGTATAAACTACTAGGGGTTACTTTAGAACTAAGACTTAAGGTGTAGTCTTAACAATTATCAGAATGGAATGCTTAAGTAGGAAGTCTAAGGTGTCAAGACTGTATTGATCTTGTTAGATCTTTCTCAGCTTCCTAACTACGATTTCATAGGTAAGTCAAGTAATGCGAAGATAAAGCAAAAAATTTCGGTATGGCTAAATAAACGGGGAAGAATTGAAACTTAAGAAATAACATAAATATTACTTTGTTTAATTGAAAATACGGAAAGGGAAATACAATGAAATGGAAAATGCGGAAAGGGAAAGGTATCTCTCCTACACTATATCAGACATTGTCCTCAATGTTGTGATATAATAGCGGAGAAAATACAATACAAAAACAGAAAAGCAGAAACAAAAACATAAACTAATGTTGTTGACGACCACGGCCTCGGCTTCTGGTGCGGGAGCGTCTGGTAGGAGTGGCTTCCTGATCAGAACCGGTGGTGGTGAGAGTAGTGATATCTATACGCAAAGCTTCCAGCTCGCTTAAAATCTCTCCTAGCTTTTCATCTGTTGTCCTCTGGTTATTGGCAACAGTTGAAAGGAGTGCATCGTATTGCTCTTTCTGCCTTCGCTCAAGTGCGGCATTGATCTGATTCTACTGATGAATGGCACGGAGGATGTCTTCAAGTGTAATGTCGTCTGAAGGTGGCTGCCTGGTGGAGGACTCAGGGATGTCCTGAACTGGCTCAGCAGCATCCATCGTATCCTGCATCTCGTCCGCAGGTGCATCAGGCTGCTCGTCAATAATCGGAACATGGCCTGCAGCATCCGGCAGATCAAATAGCCAATTGGCTCTGTTCGATGGATCAATGCGGTCCCTGCAAGGAAAAGTGATGTGATGATAGATGGTGCCTTGGATCACAGGGTTGAACCTGCCATCCTCTCACTGCGAGATCAAATGTGCGGACTTGCAATAGCTCTTGGTAAGCAGCTCCGGTGCGCTATGAGGCAAGTGAGATATCTGGTCACCAAGCTCCAGTTGTATGGCAAGAGAAGTGACAATCCCGCCAATGAAGAAGGGAGTGGCGCCTCTTTGCGCTACAGACTAAATATGGGCCAGAAGGAATGGAGCAGCATTGATGCGTTCCTCATTCAAGGCACAGTGCAAGAATAAGAGCTCTTTGGAGTTCAGCTTGTGGTTGCTCTCTCTTGCAAAGATCGTGTTGCAGATGATGCGATGGAAATACCGAATCGCAGGATTATGGATGTGGGTGGCATTCAGACTCTGGTTGGAAGTAGCACGGCTATTCGTGATGTTGTGCCACAAAGTGAAAGCAACTTCATTGAAGTTGTCGGGCACGCGGAGGTGAGCACCATCGCCGTGGCTGAAACCTAACAGTTCAGCGATCCTTGTTTGAGTTAATTGGAACTCTCTTCCGAGCATTCTGAATTTTGCAATGCCGGTGAGTTGACTTGTTGAACCGGATGGTGTGATATACTGAAACGAACTCAGAAACTCCAAGGTGAGATTTTCGAATGTCGGTTGCGGTTGACTGCATAAGTCCCACAAGCCAACATGCTCAAGCAGCAGCTTCACTCCGTCTAGCAATCCTAACTCCCTCAAGCAGTCAAGGTTGACGTACCGAGTGGGTTGGATGCCACGGTTTTGAAACCTTACAAACTTCTGTCTTTGGGCTTCTCCTTGGTCACCATCTCTAAACTGTATATTCTCCATTGCATGCAAATGAGGTAAATGAGAGATAAGTGTTTTTGAGGTTTTGTGAGAAAATGAAGAAATGTGAAGAAATTGTTCGGATTAATAAGGAATGAAATGAATGTGAGGAGTTGTGAATAAATGGAGAGGTGGACGGGTTAATGGAATTGATTGAGAGTAATGGGTGGTTACGGGAGAAGAGGAGATAATGGGAGGTTTTCAATTTTTATGAAAATGGAAATGGGGTTCTGCGAAGGTGAACGGTTCTGTAACTTCAGAATTCGTAATTGGGGTTGTCACGGTCGTGAGGGGGGTCTTACGGTCATGACGCGCTAAATAGTCTGTTACGATCGTGAGGGAATGGTGACGACCGTGATGACTACAAAACATGGAATTTTTCACAGAATGTATTACCTCAGTTCAGTTCAATTGCAATTTCTTATCACTTCCATTTAATTCCAACATAAACATAATAGTGGATCAATATATATAAGTAGTAGATTTCATCAGACGAGAATTCATAAAATATCCAGCAATTTGAATAAATCAGTAAATAATGAAAAGCATGGAAATTGATTAAATTGGAAAGTTGCATAAATAGAAGTACTTTGCTTTTGACATAATAGAAAGAAAATCACAGTAATAAAAATAAGCTACGAAATGTTGCAAAATATCAAATCTAACTAGAAACAAAAACGAAAAGTAAGATAAATCAAATCACTACAGCATTATCAAAGTTGCTTCTTCAAATCTTCAAGTGCGGAGTTTAAATGATAGAATTGTTCACATGTTATGTCAGTTAAACCTATAACGTCCAAACGCATGCTTTTAACTTCATCCTTAACAGCATTAATATCGGCTTGGTAAACTTCAAGAGTATTCAGAATTTTCTTTAAGTTATCAGCATATCCTACTTGATTTATTTCAGGGGTTTCAATAACTTCATCAGTGTGGTCGATGTCATGGTAACCAGGAGGTGTCTCAGGGTCACTTTCTACATCAGTCATTATGTCATCCCTAATTTGGTAAGATTGTGGTGTTTCCGGTGTGGATGGATAGTCAGGAGGGGTAAGCTCATAAAGCCAATTATCTTTATTGTGAACACTGACTTTAGCATGGTTCGGTAATGTGAACAGGGTTACTATTTCATTTCTGATTAGGTACTCGTAAGGTGGTTGTCCTAAGTTTCTTATAATTTGGCGGTTAAAGCAGAAGTTCAGATTCATAGGACGGATGGTACCTAATCGGTTGCACTTGTGTAATTGGTATCTAAGTCCGAGGGCATCAACAATCATGGTGACCAGGCCTCCTACCAATATTGGTAGATCAGGTTCCTCTTGGATTCGGGTAAAGGTTTGCATCATGAATGGTACAACATTAACGAGTTTTCCATCGGTCAAACAGGACATTATGAATATCTCATCTTTAGATACTCCAGTGAGGTTCTCTTCCTTTCCAAAGAAGGTGTGGGCAAGGATCTTATGGAAATAGCGGATAGCAGGGTTATGTATTTCATCATTGTTCATGTTATCCGGCTTAGGATGGTAATTTCCGGTTAAGGTTCCCCAAAAGAAGTCTAGCTCAATATCCATTAATTCTACCTGGGTGGTAGTAAAGGCAAAAGGTCCACTAGGGAATCCTAGTAAGTCAGCTAGTTCCTTATGGTTAAAGTCATATTCGATCCCGAATAGTCGGAAACTAATAAATCCTTTCCTTAATCCAAATCCGTGCTCGGGTAAGTAAACTAAGGAGCTTAAAAACTCAAGGGTGAGCTCGCGGTAAGTAACAAACTTTTGTTTTATGAGAGCATTCTCCCATCCAAGTTGGTTAAACAGGTATAGGATGCTATCATGTATACCTAAAGTTTCCATAGTCAGTTCATCATGGTACAGAGTCAAATCCATTTGTCTCTGCGATAATTCCTCAAATTTCATTCTTTGGTTTCTACCTCTAAATTTGGTTTCCATAATGTTTCTTGGTTGGTTAGCCATAGTTAGTGTTAATGTGGAGGAAACAAATCAGGGGGAAAAGGAAGGTGGAAAAGACTTTAGAAAATCTGTAAAGTGATTTAGAAAATAAAAATTAAAATAAGAAAATAAATGCATAAATGAAATCAATAATGATAATAATGAAATAAAATGATAAAATGATAAAATGATAAAATGATAAAATGGGTTGCCTCCCACTAAGCGTTGTTTTTATCGTCATAAGCCTGACGTAATGCTTAGGCGTAGATTAATCAGGGAAATTAGTGGACAAATCTAAAAGCTTTAGACTATTTGCATAATCTCTATTTTCAATGTTATGGTAATGTTTTAATCGTTGTCCGTTTACTGTGAACGGTTCACTATTCCTACCCTTAATTTCTATTGCTCTGCTCGGGAACACTCTAGTTATTTCAAAGGGTCCTGACCATCTAGATTTTAGTTTTCCAGGAAAGAGCCTAAGTCTTGAATTAAAGAGGAGTACAACGTCTCCCACACTAAATTCTTTCCTAGATAGGCGTTTATCGTGCCATCGCTTGGTTCTTTCTTTATATATCTTAGCATTCTCATAAGCATCTAACCTTAATTCTTCTAATTCATTAATGTCGAGGATTCGCTTTTCTCCTGCGGCATTGTAGTTTATATTGAGTGTTTTAATCGCCCAATATGCTTTGTGTTCTAGTTCTACCGGGAGATGACAAGCCTTTCCATACACTAGTTTGAAAGGTGTAGTTCCTATGGGTGTCTTGTAGGCTGTCCTATAAGCCCATAAAGCTTCATTAAGTTTAGATGACCAATCTTTCCTAGATATGGCGACAGTCTTTTCTAGGATTTGTTTTATTTCTCTGTTTGAGACTTCGACCTGTCCACTTGTTTGTGGATGATATGGTGTTGCTACACGATGTCTGACTCCATACTTAGATAGTAATTTGTCAAATATTTTCAAAATGAAATGCGAGCCACCGTCACTAATGACAAGTCTAGGCACACCAAATCTTGGAAAAATTATATTCTTGAAAAGCTTAATTACTACTCGTGTGTCATTTGTAGGAGAAGTTATAGCCTCAATCCATTTTGAAACATAATCGACAGCTACGAGTATGTACTTATTACCGAAAGATGATGGGAATGGTCCCATGAAATCTATTCCCCAGACGTCGAAGACTTCTACTTCTAATATTCCTCTTTGAGGCATTTCATCTCTTCTTGAAATATTACCGGTGCGTTGACACCGATCACAATTTATAACAGTGATGTGGACATCTTTCCATAAATTAGGCCAGAATAGGCCGACTTGTAAGATTTTTGCACAAGTCTTGGAAGTGCTTGCATGTCCACCATAAGGAGATGAATGACAATGAGCAATGACATCTTCTATTTCTTCTTCGGGAATACATCGACGAAAGATTCCGTTAGGTCCTCTTTTAAACAATAATGGTTCGTCCCAATAGTAATGCTTGAGATTGTGAAAGAATTTCTTTTTCTGCTGATAGGTTAAGTCAGGTGGAAGTGCTCCTGCAACTAAGTAGTTGACAATGTCAGCGTACCATGGCAGTGCTACGGTTGTTTGGATTGTTTCCACGGTTTTTGGTTCATCTAGGTCTAACTGAACTTGGTCGCTTCCTATTTGTGCTATCAGCTGTTCATACGGAAAATCGTCGTTAATCGGCACTTGTTCGGGTTTAATACCTTCTATTCTATATAAATGGTCCGCTACGACGTTTTCAGTACCTTTCTTATCTTTGATCTCTAGATCAAACTCTTGTAAGAGTAAAATCCATCTCAAGAGTCTTGGTTTAGCATCTTTCTTGGTTAATAAATATATGATAGCAGCGTGGTCTGTGTAGATGATTATTTTTGGTCCCACTATGTAGGAACGAAATTTATCAAGCGCAAAGACAACTGCTAACAATTCTTTTTCAGTAGTGGCGTAGTTCATCTGAGCAGAATCTAAGGTTCTACTGGCATAGTAAATTGCGTGAAGTTTCTTGTCCTTCCTTTGTCCTAGAACTGCGCCTACAGCATAGTCACTAGCATCGCACATGATTTCGAAAGGTAATCTCCAATCAGGGGGTTGCATGATTGGTGCGGTGATGAGGGCTGTTTTTAGAGTTTCGAATGCTTTAAGACAATATTTATTGAATATGAACTCAGCGTCTTTCATTAATAAACCGGTAAGAGGTTTAGTGATTTTCAAGAAATCTTTTATGAATCGTCGGTAGAAACCGGCGTGTCCTAAAAAACTTCGTATTTCTCGAACGGTCTTAGGGGGTTGAAGATCTTTTATGACTTCTATCTTAGCTTTATCAACTTCAATTCCCTTATCAGATATAACGTGTCCTAGTACGATTCCTTCTCTGACCATAAAATGGCATTTCTCCCAGTTAAGCACGAGGTTTACTTTTACACATCTTTCTAATACCATTTCTAAATTTGATAGACATCCTTCAAAACTTTGCCCGCATACAGAGAAGTCGTCCATGAACACTTCCATGATGTTATCTATGAAATCTGCGAAGATTGACATCATACATCTTTGAAAGGTTGCAGGAGCGTTACATAATCCAAAGGGCATTCGTCTATAAGCGAACGTTCCATAAGGGCATGTGAATGTAGTCTTCTCTTGATCATCTGGGTGAATCGGGATTTCGAAAAATCCTGAGTAACCATCTAGATAACAGAAATACGAGTGTTTGGCTAATCGTTCTAACATTTGATCTATAAAAGGTAGTGGGAAATGATCTTTTCGAGTGGCTTTGTTTAGTTTACGATAATCGATGCACACTCTATGTCCGGTCACTACTCTTTGTGATATCGATTCGCCTTTAGCGTTTTTCACAACAGTGATACCTCCTTTCTTTGGTACTACATGTACTGGACTAACCCATTTAATATCAGAGATTGGATATATTATTCCATCGTCTAGTAGTTTCTTAACTTCTTCCTTTACTATAGTGCTAAGGATTGGGTTAATTCTTCTTTGAGATTCTCTGGAGGTTTTGCAATCTTCTTCTAGCAGAATACGATGCATACAGATTGAAGGACATATTCCTTTGAGATCAGATATGTTATATCCTAATGCAGTTGGATATTTCTTTAAGACATCTAAAAGTTTCTTTGTTTCAATTGTTCCTAAACTGGAATTGATTATAACTGGTCTTGTACATTCAGTGTCTAGGAATTCGTATCTTAGGTTCTTAGGTAAAGTTTTTAACTCTAATGTAGGTTTATTCTTACTTGGCATGGGATCCGGTGTAAGTGCTAAACTTTCGCTTAGACTATCTGTAGCGGTAAAATCGTGAGTGTAAGCTATTGATTAACTTAACTCGATGTACACAGAGTCGCCACCGCGCTTTTCTTTATTTCCGAAAGGAAAAAGGTAAAAGAACGAATAAAAACCTAGGAGTCTAAAAGCAAAAGCTAAAAGAAACAAACAGAGAATGGGTAAGGGGATTGGTTACGAACCGGGAAGGTTTTAGGCACCCGACTCGTCCGTGGTACTCCACGGGAGCCCTTTGAAATATTTATTGCTTTTTGGTCTGAAATTGGTTTGCTTGAAAAGATGGAAGAGATGAGGAGAAGAATATTTTTTAATGATTTTTGTGTTTGATAAGGTTTTAACGCCTTATGCCTACGTACCCACAAAGTGCAATGCGAGATCAAAACCTCGTAGTTCGTGGTACAAAATTTGAAAAGAAACAATGGGTTGAATTGATTTTAAAATGTAGAGATAAGTTGTCATCCCTTAGAGAATAATTCTGCTAGAAAGGATGAATCATATCTAAACATGTGAAAAGAAAAGATGCACAAAGCACAAAAACAATTGAGTGGGTTTGCATTTTTTAAAGTATGTAAGAAAATGGTTTTTGATATATTTATATGAATTAACATTGATTAAGGAAATAAAGTGAAAAGATTAAAAATCGCTTGACCTAAGTCAAGGTTTGTTTATGAAAGCATTTGAAGTTTAGAAAACAAGAATATTTTTTGAAATAGGGAGAAGTTTTGAAAATTTAAGAATGGGGAGGAGATGAAGGGACTAATCATAATACTTGAATTAAAAGGTTAAGAAAAGAGTTTACCAAACCATAATATGCACAATTCTTCAAAGTTCGGACTTCCATCTTCAAAGGCTAATGAAATAATTTGAGGCCGAGGTTTCTAATCCACTCCAACTTGAGCAAGGGGGAAGATCTTAAAGTCTAAGTCCATTCTCCAAAAAGCTCGGGATAGTAACCATTAGTCCAAAATTAGAAGTCACAAGTCTTTTAAGTGTTTAAGCCTTTATTAGTGTTTTGATATCCAAATGGACAAAATAAAAAAACAAGCAACAATATAAACATAAACAAATGATATATGATATAATATGATAAAGCATAATAAAGAGATAAGGGAGCAAGAGATTAAAATAAAAGGATAAGGTGCGAGAGATTAAATTTAAACGGATTATATTCACAATATTATAATATTTACAATATAAGTGGTATGATGAACTTAATCAAGCACAACCACAACAAGGAATAATAAAATCGAGGCAACCGGATCCAAGTGGATCTTAATTCAAATCGGGACAACTTTAGGTCTATGTTAAGCAATCGCCGAGTAATTTACGAAGTAATTACCCTACAAATGAGGCCGGCCACCACTAGTTAAAGTGGAAAATATTCGTGTTAATACATGTTAGAGAAACGATATAATGAATCGTTCTCCGAAAACATGCCACACTAAAAGAAAAAGGATGGTCTAATCTTAATCGAGATTTTCGTTGAATTTCATCGAAAAGCAACCTATCACGATCTCAAAGTATGGAGAATGATCCAAATGATCATTCATCCATAGAATTGAAATAATGAAGATTAAACTAATCGGAAATCAACAATCCCGAATCGGAGATTGTCATCGACCAAAAGAGAAAAAGATGAAGAAAATGGATCTAAAAAAAAATAGATCCATAAAAGAATTCAAGATATTTTTTAAATCATTTTCTAAAACTCTTTTTTTAAAATCTTTTTAAAATAATTTTTTAAAATAACTTTTTCTAACTCTCTTTTTCTAAAACATTTTCTCTAATTCTTTTTATATCAAAATATTTGAAAACCAAAATCTAAAGAAAATAAAAAACTAAGTAATATAAAAGAAATTAAAAAAATAAAAGAGGGGGAGGGGGAGATAGATCCACGGGTTGTGGATAACAACACAAGGGATCCACTTGGATCTCAGCCCAAATCAACATATTTTATATAAAACACAATGAATAAATTAATTATAAAAAACAGAGAAAAAGAAATCAGAAAAAGAAAATATGAAATGGTCTTCTTCTTCAATGCGTTAATGGCGGTGAAACAGGGGAAGAAAAAGAAACACAAGCGGCGGCACTTCGAGGCTCACCTTCAACAATCAAACAACAAAAACTTCCTCTTTCTTCTCTATTTCGTTTTCACTCTCCTTCTTCTTCTCTTCTTCCGATTATTTCTTCTTTTCCGAAACGAAATTCTCTCCCTCTCAATCAATCGATGAATTCCTCTTCTTCTTCTTTTCAGGTTCAATTCGGTTTTGAATATTGAAGGTGATTGAGGATGAAAATTCAATTGTAGGTTGAAGGTGATTGGGGATTTGAAGGATTTCGAAAAACATTTGGGAAAAAAATGGATCGAAATTGGATTTGGCAGCGGTTCGGACGGCTCTTGAAGCTTGGATTTGAAGTGCAAGGGGGTTTGCTATTTAAAGAAGAATGAATGAAGAGGGTGATGCCATTTTGAAAGGATTCGGATTGCGTTTTGGTAAGTCACGAGTATTGCGTTTCAGCTTGCGTTTCAGGTTGGGATGATTTGCGTTTTGACATTTCATTTTGATTGCTGCGTTTTTTAATTCAAGCAGGTGCTTTGTTTGTTCGTGGGAAGCTCGTGATTACCGCGTGTGGGTGAAGCTTGTTTGCTTCAGCTTGGGCCAGGCGTGGAAATGCTTCGGCTAATTATTGTTTGTGATGCGCGGGATGCGCGTGAGGAAGCTTGAGCTGGAAATTGTTGTTGGCTGAGGTGTGAAGTGAGAAAGCATTGGGCCTGCGGCGTGAAGCGTGTTTTGCACTTGGCTTATGCTGTTATTTTTGTTTGGCTGCGGGAAACTTTGGCTTGGATTGATGGATACGGCTTCGGCTTGTTTTCGTTGCTTGTACGGCAGGCTGTGTCATGAAAATTTTGTGGCTTGGATGCTTTTGATAGCTGGTTGCATTTTGCTTGTGAAGCTTATGGTGTAGGCTAGTACAACTTTGGCTTGGGATATTGCTGTACGGATTGGCAGCTGGAAAGGTTGATTTGGCTAGCTAGGCTTGTGAGATAGGCAAGGTTGTGGGCGTGTGGCTTCATCTTGGGCGGTTTGCACGTGAAGAGCTTGAATTTTGCTTGGGGATTTGGGCTGAAGGTGTTGTGGGCAAAAGTTACTTGGCTTTGGAAAGAAAAACAAACAAATGGAAAGGCTTGTGACTATTTGTAATTCTCATAAATCAATTTTTTTTCATTTTTTATTATTAATGGTAAATGGGCCCTAAAAGAAAATATATGGTCTAAAAAAATTGGTTTATTAATATTTATGAATAAAAATAGAAAATGGATATTGATGAATATAGAAATGAAAATATAAAAAAAATGGAAAATTGAAAATCGGTTGAAAATGTTAATTTGGATAATTGAACTAAAAAATGTATGAATCGGATGATCAAGAGAAATGAAAAAAAATGGTCATTGGGTAAAATGGATATTAGAAATCGGAAAATAAAAATGGTTAATGGACTAAATTTGGAATAATGGAAAAGGGTATATGGATGAATAAATGGATACAAAAATGGTTTGATCGAAAAAGAAAAATGGATATGACATGATGATTTTTAAAGGCCCACAACCAACTTCCGATTTTTCACAAGTCTCTGAACACAGCCAACACAGACCCACTGAACAGCCCAAATAACTCGCAACTTGCCAACTGTCATCTGAAAACTGTCTGATTTATGCCCTGATGATTCGAAACCAAACTGAGGAAAATAAATCCTCAGATGAATTGCTGATAAATTAATGAACCGATGAACTGATAAACACTGAAGATTCAAACCAAACCTCGCACAAAACACTGTCACTCAACCCAACTTGTACTTTGAAAACGCATTGTCCGAGAATGAATTACTGGCACACACAACTAGCAGTCGAAACAATTTATCTGATAGTTTGACCAATATTAGGTCAAACATCCACTTGAAATCGAATTGTGACTGAACAAACGCATCTGAATGAAATTACTGTCTTATCTTCGCAAACCTGCAACACAGAGAAGAAGAAGAACACTGCAACATATTTTTGGTATTTTGATTAGAAGTCAGTAAATATAAACAAATATAAAGAAGTAAAAATAGTGGTGATCCCCTGAGAAGCATAGACCCTACATCTGAGAAGAAACTCGAAGGCCAGTGCGATCTTGTTTGTATGCGAAATGCAGATGATATGCGAAGAAATCTTAGGGCAAAAATTAGGGTGTTACAGCTGCCCCTATTTAAGTTTCTTCAATCCGGAGATATGAAGATTGACATCTTCGTCTCTACAAGATGGGAGAGACTTAAATACAGAAAACCCAATTTTTGTCCTAAGAGAACAAATGATATGATATGAATATGATATGCAAACCCAAGATCTCTGTGGGGAAAATATGACCGCCAGAGAAAAGCAAAAACTTGGGGACACATAAGAAAATCCCGCTGGGGAAACAACAACAGACAGCAAAAGAGTTACCAGGAAAATAAATCACTGGATAACCGACTCCACTTGGGAAAAGATATGAAATAATCAAGGTATCAGATATTCAACCAGGGAGAGATAAACACCCTGCCAGGAATATCAATCAAACACAGTATTCGAGTCCAGAAATGGAGAAATACTGAGTTGGATAAGAATCATTAACTACCTGTTTACTGGGTAGGAAATATAACAGACTCGACTATCAATTTACTGGATAGGAGCAAAATATAGAGGAATAACTTCTACTACCTTTTTACTGGGTAGAAATATTCTCAACTACCTGATTTACTGGGTAGGAAATATAACAGACTCGACTATCAATTTACTAGATAGGAGCAAAATACGGAGGGATAACCTCAATCACCTTTTTACTGGGTAAGAAAAAATATTCTCGACTACCTGATTTACTGGGTAGAGAATATAAAAGACTCGACTATCGATTTACTGGGTAGGAGCTTAAGCAAAGGACAACAAACTCTATTACCTTTTTACTGGGTAAGAGAATAAAATCTCGACTACCGGATTTACTGGGTAGGAGTACAAGTAAAAGAAACTTGACCAATTTGGTAATATTACCCACTATCGATTACTGATAGCTTAATTCCAAAGTAATATACTCAAGCTGGGGAAAATGTTGCCCACTATCAAACAATGATAACTTAATTCCAAAGCAATATATCCACAAAAGGGGACCAAAGTTCAATCCAAGAACAATTTGGAGAGAAACGGTCAAACAAAACTCATCCCGAGGAGGAAATATCTCAACTGGGGAAAATTCCATCCAGATAATAAACTGGGGAGGAAACTGAATCAACATCATCCACGAGAAACAAACTCAGTGGGGAATTAGAAAGGATTAACACTTTCTGCTTAATGGTCGACACTCTAAACTTGAGAGGAAGACGACACACACACTCTGTGGGGAAAGTCCACACCAAAGAGCAGAGAACAATGATAAACGCAAGAATGCAAGCAAACGATGCTATGCTTATGCTTATGAATATGCTGACAAAACAGACATAAAGATAAGAAACAGGGTGACACGAACACCACAATAACCAGATACTCGGCTAATCCCAAGGCAACAATGCAGGGAAACATGCTGGAGATTCAACTTGAAATCTGCAGGGGAAAATCATAAGCCATCAAAGGAATACATTCCTACTACAAGGCTTAAATCATGATAAGATAGCATCTGCTAGGAAAATCATCCTGCTGAGGAAAGGTAATAATCTGCTGAGGATGGGAGTATTCTTTGATAAAAATCAAACTTCACGAGGAATAACTATCATATCACTCCTGCTCCACCTGGGGATAGAGTGCGAGACCTGCTAAAAAACACATAGGACTTTGCTGGAAATCAACACATGCATACCTACTGGGGATCCATATTGGGATATCAGAAGTTAACAACATAGCCAAAACACAGTTACGAGGGATTTTAAATCTATACCCAATATAGGGTAAAAGAAAACCTCTAAACTGACTGCTTATATCAATACTTCCATATTCAAGGATGCAAACAAATCAAGCTGGGGAACAAGAGCTCAGCTGGGGATCCCCAATACCTCTCAATTTAAAGATAACTTGCTGAGGAAGAGATCACAACTCAACTAGGGATTCTTAAGAATATCCCTTCCAACAACTCTTCTGGGGAATACATACAATCTCCATTCAACATCATTGTTGGGGAACAAAACATCATTAACATAAATCTGTTAAGACTATCCAGGAACTTCACATGGATACAACCGAATCAAACCCTCCTTTGGGAGAGACGAGTTACACATATCCAGACTTTACCATTCTCGGAATCACTATTGATATCCTTTCTTTGTTCACATATCAAAAGAAAAATGTTTTTAAAATCTTCAAAAATTAAATTTATTAAATTTGTTTCAAAAATCATCATCAACAATAAATTGAAATTTTGTAAACAGAAACAATATAAAGAATTGCAAACAATTGGATAAAAGCTCAAATTTATTGATAGAATGGTAGTCAGCAAATGGCATGACTCCATGGATCATTACAAGTTTGAAAAATGGTAAATACATGGAAAAGGGCTACATTGAGATACAATGATCACTATTCTCCCTATCAACTTTGAACTCCACTGTGTCCGAAACTTCAGTCAAGGATGAGTGAATAAGAATCTTTGATGGATAATTCTTCTGAGTGATAGAATCTGAAATCCTCGGTTGCTACAAGTGATCCAGTCTGTCGACGCAGTTACTTGCCATGATCCCTAACTTTTGCCTAGATTTCCCTTTCGGGTTTTCAATCTACCGGGATAATTATTTCTGTTTTAGTCTCTAATTTTTGCCTTGACCGCCCTTTCGGGTTTTCAATCCACCGAGACGCTCATTTTTGCCTAAGCCGCCCTTTCGGGTTTTCAACTTAGCGAGCTGTTCTTTTATTTTTTTTAGGCGAAGTATTTCTTGACTGCATCCGCATTCACAGGGCGAGTGATCTCCTCACCATCCATAGTTGCAAGAATTAATGAACCGCCAGAGAAGGCTTTCTTAACAACATATGGGCCATCATAGTTCGGA
Organism: Lathyrus aphaca; assembly: GCA_963966055.1. NCBI lineage: Eukaryota > Viridiplantae > Streptophyta > Magnoliopsida > Fabales > Fabaceae > Lathyrus > Lathyrus aphaca. The sequence continues at coordinate 457,205,651 of OZ014519.1, read as the reverse complement.
GTCCACTTGCCCCGAGAATCTTTAAGGAAAGACTGAATCTTTTTGAGCACGACGTCGCCTTCTCTGAATACACGAGGTTTGACCTTATTATCAAAAGCTTTCTTCATTCTCTGCTGGTACAACCGACCATGACACAAAGTTGTTATTCTCTTTTCCTCAATCAAATTCAACTGATCAAATCTACTCTGACACCATTCAGCCTCAGTCAACTTGGCTTCCATCAGAACTCTCATTGATGGGATCTCAACTTCGACGGGGAGCACTGCTTCTGTACCATAAACAAGTGAGAAAGGGGTTTCCCCTGTTGAAGTGCGGACAAATGTACGATACCCATGCAAAGCAAAAGGGAGCATCTTATGCCAGTCCTTGTGCGTCACAACCATCTTTTGAATGATCTTCTTAATGTTCTTGTTCGCAGCTTCAACAGCCCCATTCATCTTCGGTCTATAAGGAGAGGAATTATGGTGTTGAATCTTGAAATCTTCACAAAGCTCTTTCATCATCTTATTGTTCAAGTTCGAACCATTATCAGTAATGATTCTATTCGGAACACCGTATCGGCAGATAATATTATTCTTGATAAACCGAACCATGACTTGCTTGGTCACATTAACATACGATGCCGCTTCGACCCACTTGGTGAAGTAATCAATTGCCACGAGAATAAAACGATGTCCATTCGAAGCCTTGGGTTCAATCATGCCAATCATATCAATTCCCCACATGGAGAAAGGCCATGGGGAAGAAATCACATTGAGATAAGCTGGTGGCACGTGAATCTTATCAACATACACCTGACACTTATGGCACTTTTTCACATACTTGCAACAATCAGATTCCATTGTCAGCCAATAGTAACCTGCTCTCAACATCTTTTTAGCCATTGCATGCCCATTGGCATGAGTGCCAAAAGATCCTTCATGAATTTCTTTCATCAACATGTCTGCTTCGTGTCTATCCATGCATCTGAGCAAGACCATGTCAAAATTTCTCTTATAACGCACATTTCCATTCAGGAAGAAATTGCCTGCCAATCTCCTCAAAGTCCTCTTATCTTTATCAGATGCCCCAAGCGGGTACTCCTGACTCTGGAGAAAACATTTAATATCGTGATACCAAGGCTTGTCATCATGGACCTCTTCAACTGCAAACACATGAGCTGGTCTTTCAAGCCGCATCACACTGATCATGGGAACATCATTCCACTGGTGCACCTTTATCATAGAAGCTATAGTTGCTAAAGCATCTGCCATCTGGTTCTCATCACGAGGAACATAATGAAACTCAACTTTAGTGAAGAAAGTTGATATCTTCCTAGCATAATCTCTATAAGGGATCAAGTGGGGTTGATGAGTTACCCACGTACCCTGGATCTGATTAATTACCAAGGCAGAATCTCCGTACACATCAAGATGCTTAATCCTCAGATCAATAGCTTCTTCAAGACCCATAATGCAGGCTTCATACTCAGCTTCATTATTGGTACAAGGAAAAGTCAACCTTGCGGCAAAAGGAATATGTGAACCATGGGGAGTAATGATCATTGCCCCAATTCCTCTTCCACGTGCATTCACAACACCATCAAAAACTAAACCCCATCGAGATCCAGGCTCCGGCCCTTCCTCAATCAAAGGTTCATCACAATCTTTCACTTTCAAAACCATCACATTTTCATCTGGAAAATCAAACTTGATTGGTTGGTAATCATCAATCGGTTGATGTGCCAAATAGTCAGCCAAGATACTACTTTTTATAGCTTTTTGAGTTCGGTACTCGATATCATATTCTGATAATAACATTTGCCAACGAGAAATCCTCCCAGTCAAAGCAGGCTTTTCAAAGATATACTTGATTGGATCCATTTTAGAGATCAACCAAGTCGTATGATTCAGCATATACTGGCGAAGACGCTTTGCAGCCCAAGCTAAGGCACAACAAGTTTTTTCAAGCATGGAATACCGAGACTCACAATCAGTGAACTTCTTACTCAAGTAGTAAATTGCATGTTCTTTTCTTCCAGATTCATCTTGTTGACCAAGCACACAACCCATGGAATCTTCCAACACAGTCAAGTACATGATCATCGGTCTACCTTCCACCGGAGGAGACAAAATAGGAGGTTCAAGCAGATATTCTTTAATACTTTCAAACGCCTTCTGGCAATCATCTGTCCAGACACAACCTTTATCTTTCCGAAGCAACTTGAAAATCGGAGCACATGTGGCAGTCATGTGAGAAATAAACCTCGAGATATAATTCAGACGGCCCAAGAATCCTCTTACTTGCTTTTCGGTTCTTGGATCAGGCATTTCCTGAATAGCTTTCACTTTATCAGGATCAACTTCAATACCTCTTTGGCTGACAATGAAACATAGCAACTTTCCAGAACGTACACCAAATGTGCACTTGTTCGGATTCAGACGAAGCTTATACTTCCTTAACCTTTGAAACAACTTCAGCAAATGTTCAACATGATCCTCTTCAGTCTTCGACTTGGCGATCATATCATCAACATATACTTCGATTTCTTTGTGCATCATATCATGGAAAAGTGTAGTCATAGCTCTCTGATACGTCGCACCAGCATTCTTCAATCCAAAGGGCATCACTCTGTAGCAGAATGTTCCCCATGGTGTAATAAATGTGGTCTTTTCCATGTCCTCGGGTGCCATCTTTATTTGATTATAACCGGAAAATCCGTCCATAAAAGAGAACACATCAAACTTAGCCGTATTATCTACCAACATATCAATGTGTGGTAATGGAAAATCATCTTTCGGACTGGCTTTGTTCAAATCTCTGTAATCAACGCACATTCGGACTTTTCCGTCTTTCTTCGGAACAGGAACAATATTGGCCACCCATTCAGGATAAGTTGATGTCACAAGAAAACCTGCATCAATCTGCTTTTGAACCTCCTCTTTGATTTTTACTGCCATGTCTGGATGAGTTCTTCTCAGCTTCTGCTTTACAGGTGGACATTCAGGCTTCAGCGGCAATCTATGCTCCACAATATTGGTATCAAGACCTGGCATGTCTTGATAAGACCAGGCAAATACATCAACATATTCTCTGAGAAGCTCAACAATCCTCTTCTTAACATCAGGACCAAGCAATGCTCCAACTTTGACTTCTTTCTTTTCATCTTCAGAACCCAAGTTGACCATCTCTATAGACTCTCCATGAGGCTGAATAATCTTCTCCTCGTGCTCAAGCAACCGAGAAATTTCATCAGGAATCTCTTCATCATCCTCTTCCTCAGCTTCAAACACAGGGAATTCAAAGTTGGGAGAGGACATAGGATCATTGTTTTCAATGGGTTTATCAATCAATCTGCACAATGATTTTATTTTTATTTTAGAGCATGAATAAAAGTGCAAACATTATGCAGATAAACAATTATTATTATTTTGGTTTTTTCATGTTACCATTTTTCAGAATAAAGCAAAAAGGAAAAACACATATGGAAATAACAAAATAACAATTTATTGATGATGATAAAATTTGAAACAAAGCCCGACAAACATCACTTTCACCTTGGGCAAAGCGAAAGGATTTTTGAAAGAAAATAAAAACAAATTACTTTGAAGAATGAACGATAAAAGGAACATCAACAGCAATCCAATTCTGGCAAATCTTTCCATGCGTCACGAAGTCAGGCATTTCTTCGTCTTCATCATCTTCAATGATGGCAGCAGCGGAATGATCGTTGATAAATCCAGCACTTCTGAAGCCTTCTTGAATCGTCTTTGGATCTTTGATAACTGCACCAGGTGCAAAGCAGATACCAAAACCTTCCTTGTTGTCGACAGCATCAATAATTCGCCCCCAACCATCAGACTGACCTGCTTCAATCACTCGCAGAGCATCCTTGAAAGAGGACATGGGCATGGCATTCTTCTTAGCAACATTATCCACAACAGAAAGAGCTTGAAACAACGTTCCCACCTCCTCCTCAGCATCAATATAAGAAAAAGAAGACAAATTACTCACAAGCATCGCTCTTTCACCTTCGATGGTCACCAATTTACCTTCTCTCACAAACTTCAACTTCTGATGAAGAGTGGATGTTACAGCTCCAGCTTCATGGGTCCAGGGTCTTCCGAGGAGACAACTGTATGTTGGACGTATATCCATTACTTGAAAAGTAATCTTGAATATAAACGGTCCAATAAGAATAGGAAAATCCACCTCTCCAATCACTGTCTTCTTCGACCCATCAAACGCTTTCACTATAATCCCACTGTGCCTCATGGGAGCACCTTGAAACGCAAGCTTTGACAAAGTCGATTTTGGCATAACATTTAGAGACGATCCGGTATCAACTAGCACCTTGTACATAGCATCTTCTTGACAATTCACCGAGATATGCAACGCCAAGTTATGATTTCTTCCTTCTTCAGGCAGATCGTCATCACAGAAGCTTAAATTGTTGCAAGATGTGATATTCGCTACAATACTATCAAATTGATCAACAGTCACATCATGGTCAACATAAGCCTGATCGAGAATCTTCTGCAAAGACTGCCTATGAGCCTCAGAACTCATCAAGAGAGATAAAACTGATATCTTCGATGGAGTCTGCAACAACTGCTCCGTGATGTTATACTCACTCTTCTTTATCAACTTTAGCACCTCATCATCATTATTACCAGATTGACCCGATTGGACAACAGCATCCATAATCTGTTTACTCGCACTCGTATCTTCAACTCTTTTCGGAGGATCTGAAGCATACACTCTGCCGCTTCGGGTAACCTTCGTCACGTCAGCAATGCTAACCACAGACTTTGGAGTAGGACGAGGGACTTCCCTACCATTCTCTATCATCGTAGCATTATACCGGTACGGAATAGCTTTATCAGACTCATATGGCATTGGACCAGGCACATTAATCACCAATGGAGTAACAGCAGTCTTGCGACTATCAAAAGAAATAACCAACCTCTCAGGAGCAACCCTTTCAGGAAGATTGAACTGAGGCATAATAACATTCACTTCATTCTCATATTCATCTCTCTTTGTTGTTACTTCAATCAGCTTATCATCCATCATCTTTTGAATATCTCTTTTAACAATCACGCAACCACGAGGATTCACCGAGCAAATACAACATCCAGCATAGTCGTGATCAATATCGTGATATTCACTCAAGAAAGCATGCATCTCCACCAAAGATCTTCGGATATGACGGACTTCATAGATTTTGAACAAACCAGGACAACCATTAACCATATTCACAGACGCATTACCATGCTTCAGCAGCGGATTCTTCTGCACATTAGGATTAACATCATTGAAATACAGAACATTGTTCCTCATCAATTTCTGTACCTCAAACTTCAATGGATAACAATTCTCAACATCATGCCCCGGGGCACCTTGATGAAAAGCACAGCGAGCTTCTGGCTTATACCACCATGGAATAGTCTCTGGAACTGGAGGTGGAGAACGAGTTTGCACAAGATTCTTTGCGATTAAAGATGGAAGCAGGTCTGCATACGGCATTGGAATAGGATCAAAACTTGGCTTAGCCCGAGCTTGTTGATTACCACCTTGTTGCACAGAAGGTTGCTGATAATGGGGTTGGTACTTCGGAACAGCTGGCAAAGTTGGGGCCACGTTAATCATTGGTGTTACAGAAGCCACATGCTGCGAATGGTGATTCTCACGACTGTGAGGTCTTCTATAACTTTCACGAGATACTGCATTAGTCTCATTTTCCTTCTTTTTCCCGAAGTTGAACCTTCTAGAGCTTGAACCATTACTATTCTCTTGACTCAATCGTCCCTCGCGGACACCTTCTTCTAAACGCATCCCCATGCTCACCATCTCAGTGAAATCGGAAGGAGCGCTTGCTATCATCCTCTCCTAATAAAAATAGCCCAACGTCTTCAAGAAGATCTTCGTCATTTCTTTTTCTTCCAGCGGAGGAACAATCTGGGCTGCCAGCTCTCTCCATCTCTGCGCATATTCTTTAAAAGTCTCTTTGTCCTTTTGGGACATAGCACGAAGTTGATCTCTATCAGGCGCCATATCAACGTTGTACTTATACTGCCTCACAAAAGCTTCTCCCAAATCGTTAAATGTCTTGATTTGGCTATTATCCAGACTCATATACCACCTCATGGGTGCACCGGTCAAACTGTCCTGAAAATAGTGAATCAACAGCTTATCATTATCAGTCTGAGCAGACATCTTTATTGCATACATCGTCAGATGGCTCAACGGACAAGTGTTGCCTTTGTACTTCTCAAACTCAGGAAGCTTGAATTTGTACGGAACTTTAACATTCGGGACCAGACAGAGGTCATAGGCATCTTTTCCGAACAAATCCTTATGCTTCAAAGCTCTCATCTCTCTCTGGATCTCAACAAAGCGTCCCTGGAAGTCATCAAGTCTTTCAGCTACACCAGCGCCTTCACTAGCCTCAGCATGGTAAATCATTTCATCATAGTGTGGAATATTGCGCACCACAGGCGGTATAGTAGTCACAACTAGAGGAAGAGTAGTCCACACTGGTGGTGGGAGAGTATTAAATGCAGTAGTCTCTAGATGATGAGGAGGACGATAACCGGCAGGAATAAAATCAACTGGCATGCCCCAGGGTGTGCTAGCAGGTATACGATAACGAGGAGAAATAACAGTCTCAACAGGAATTGAAGCGGTAACAACCTCAGAGATGATAGTATTCTGAACAGGGGAAGGAGGTGGCTGATTCTGAGCAGCCACCAAATTTTCCATCATAGTAGAAACTCTTTCCAAGCTTTCCCTCAGATAAGTAACTTCTTCGCGCAGCTCGCGATTCTCTTGTTGCAAAGTTTCCATCACCCTTCTTCGATTAGCTCGAGTATCAAAACGATGAGTCAGCTTGACAGGAGAAATGGATGAAGACCAGAAAACAACAATAAGATCCCTGGAGAACACTCAAAAAGCAAGACAAAATGCGAGTATGATGCATGGTATGTGTATGCAAATGCAAAGATTTCAAAGGACTATATAAGATAACTTGCAATATTCATAAAGAAACATTTTTGAAATACTTAAAAACTCATTCTCATTAAGATCAAAGTGAGGATTACAAATGAAGTACAAACATCAATAATCCTAATACATAAGAGCAAAAAGTAAACTAGGCCTAAGGAATCATATCCGAAGAAGCTCCAAACCCTGGCTGATACTTCATGCGAATTCTCTTGATCTCATTCTTGTACCGATCTTCCATATCTTCCTTATCCTTCACCAACTTGTCGACAATGGCCTTCCAAGCACCAGAAGTAGGAGGAATAGTAGATGGAGTGCTAGAGGAAAATAAATCCTCTCTCGGCCTCTTCATGACACGCCGCTCAAGTAGCTCAATAAGATCATCCTTCTCTTTTAGCTGCTCCTGCATAATAGTCCTCTCAAGTAGCCATTCTTCTTTTTCTTTCTTCATCTTCTCTAACTCTTCTTGAAGAACCAACTTCTCATCAACGGGAGGAAGAAAAGCAGACAAAGGCAATATGGGAAACAAAGGCTCCTCAGGTGGATAAGGCATCTTGAGCTTGGAAGCTCTAGATCGAACCCACTGGATATAACAATCGGAAGGAGGAAGGTGTTGTCTTCCCAATTGACCTCTCTCTTTCCTATGAACAGCATGCCAAGAGTGAGCAATCCTTTTCTTCATCTCTATATGATCAGCACCATTAAGAAAGAAGAAACGGGATAAGGCAAGATTGTTTGGAACATCCTTCAAACAATAACCAAACTGTCGTCTAGCCAGAATGGGGTTGTAGCTAATTCCCCCACGTGTACCAAGAAGAGGTACATTAGGAAATTCTCCACAACTATCAATAAGAACTCCGGTGTCGTAATGAGAACTATACCATGTCATGTCCTTATGAGAAAGTGACATCAACCTTTGAGACCATCTTCGATTCTCTCTGTTGTCCTTGAATACATCCGACTTCGGTAGGTGCAAAATAAACCACCTATAAAGAAGAGGCGCACAACATACAATCTCTCCGTCACCTTTGGAGGTCCTATAGTGAAAAGCATGATACATATCTCCAAGCAAAGTAGGAATCGGGTTCTTCTTCAAGAAAATTTGAATAGCATTCTCATCCACAATACCATCCAAGTTCGGAAACAAGACAATCCCGTAAATAAGCAAAGCAAGAATAGCCTCAAATGCATCCTTGTGACCCAAAGTAAGTGAAGTAGAAGCCTTTCCCATCAAGAACTTAGCATTAATACCACGAACACTCCCCTTTGGAAGAAACTTCCCATTAAGATCGGATTCCTTAAGAAAAAGTGCTTTGGCGATGACCTTGATAGTAAGCTCCTTCTCTAAACCAGTAAAAAGAAACTCCTTGTCCAGAATAGGAAAACCTAACCAATGAGAATACTCCTCCAAAGTCGGCACAAGCTGATAATCCGGAAAAGTGAAACAATGGTGCAACGGATCATAAAACTGAGCTAAAGTAGGGAGAATCCCCTCAGGTACATCAGTATTCAACATATACAAAAGCTTCCCATGACATCTTCGGAACTCTTGGGTATCAACAACCAAAGCTCCTAGCTTTCTCAACTCTACAACATTAGGATTCTTGAAAGTGTACTTCTTTGTGTTCCTCCTTTCAAAAGTCATAGCCATGGACATCTGAAATTTTGCAAGAGTTCCTTATAAGTCCTTTGAAATCTTACGAACAATGCTCATGAATGTATGATGGCATGTATGCAACAAACACAAACAAGATCACATAAGGCACACGGGCTTAGGTTCCGAGTCACGAGCATGAAGTCAAGGTAATAGAACACCAACCCACACAGGTAGTACTAAGGTTTTGTCTTCATTGTACCTGCAGAAAACCAAAAGGGTGCTAACAGAGGTGCCCGGAGTTAACAGCCATCTTTAGAATATCACCGGTACGTTGGATTACTCCCCAACCGATAACATTCTTAAAATAGACCTCGTCCGAGTGTAGTATCGTGTGACAACCGCCTTAGGTTTACACCCAGACAATTTCCGCACTACGTTCCTAAATTGGCTTAGATGGGTTAAGGGTTCTACGGTCCTCAGTATGATCAGCTCAAGGTCGGAAAATAATGCCATGTACGATTACTCGTCATGACATTGATAGTCCAAGAGAGCCTAACCGAGTGGAGATTATCAAATTGATATTGATTTGGACTACTCCATCGCATATCGCTTCGAATATCGCCGTCCTATCATAAGTTTCAACTCAGATCCGGGTTAGAATCTATCTCTCATAGAGGATCACCAAAACCGAAACAGAACAACCAAATAACAAACAAATCAAACCAAAGCAGTAAATAAATCAAAGTAGGCTAAATCTGCTTAGAGATTACTCCCCAGCAGAGTCGCCACTTTTCTGTAGCGGTAAAATCGTGAGTGTAAGCTATTGATTAACTTAACTCGATGTACACAGAGTCGCCACCGCGCTTTTCTTTATTTCCGAAAGGAAAAAGGTAAAAGAACGAATAAAAACCTAGGAGTCTAAAAGCAAAAGCTAAAAGAAACAAACAGAGAATGGGTAAGGGGATTGGTTACGAACCGGGAAGGTTTTAGGCACCTGACTCGTCCGTGGTACTCCACGGGAGCCCTTTGAAATATTTATTGCTTTTTGGTCTGAAATTGGTTTGCTTGAAAAGATGGAAGAGATGAGGAGAAGAATATTTTTTAATGATTTTTGTGTTTGATAAGGTTTTAACGCCTTATGCCTACGTACCCACAAAGTGCAATGCAGGATCAAAACCTCGTAGTTCGTGGTACAAAATTTGAAAAGAAACAATGGGTTGAATTGATTTTAAAATGTAGAGATAAGTCGTCATCCCTTAGCGAATAATTCCGCTAGAAAGGATGAATCATATCTAAACATGTGAAAAGAAAAGGTGCACAAAGCACAAAAACAATTGAGTGGGTTTGCATTTTTTAAAGTATGTAAGAAAATGGTTTTTGATATATTTATATGAATTAACATTGATTAAGAAAATAAAGTGAAAAGATTAAAAATCGCTTGACCTAAGTCAAGGTTTGTTTATGAAAGCATTTGAAGTTTAGAAAACAAGAATATTTTTTGAAATAGGGAGAAGTTTTGAAAATTTAAGAATGGGGAGGAGATGAAGGGACTAATCCTAATACTTGAATTAAAAGGTTAAGAAAGGAGTTTACCAAACCATAATATGCACAATTCTTAAAAGTTCGGACTTCCATCTTCAAAGGCTAATGAAATAATTTGAGGCCGAGGTTTCTAATCCACTCCAACTTGAGCAAGGGGGAAGATCTTAAAGTCTAAGTCCATTCTCCAAAAAGCTCGGGATAGTAACCATTAGTCCAAAATTAGAAGTCACAAGTCTTTTAAGTGTTTAAGCCTTTATTAGTGTTTTGATATCCAAATGGACAAAATAAAAAAACAAGCAACAATATAAACATAAACAAATGATATATGATATAATATGATAAAGCATAATAAAGAGATAAGGGAGCAAGAGATTAAAATAAAAGGATAAGGTGCGAGAGATTAAATTTAAACGGATTATATTCACAATATTATAATATTTACAATATAAGTGGTATGATGAACTTAATCAAGCACAACCACAATAAGGAATAATAAAATCGAGGCAACCGGATCCAAGTGGATCTTAATTCGAATCGGGACAACTTTAGGTCTATGTTAAGCAATCGCCGAGTAATTTACGAAGTAATTACCCTACAAATGAGGCCGGCCACCACTAGTTAAAGTGGAAAATATTCGTGTTAATACATGTTAGAGAAACGATATAATGAATCGTTCTCCAAAAACATGCCACACTAAAAGAAAAAGGATGGTCTAATCTTAATCGAGATTTTCGTTGAATTTCATCGAAAAGCAACCTATCACGATCTCAAAGTATGGAGAATGATCCAAATGATCATTCATCCATAGATTTGAAATAATGAAGATTAAACTAATCGGAAATCAACAATCCCGAATCGGAGATTTTCTTCGACCAAAAGAGAAAAAGATGAAGAAAATGGATCTAAAAAAAAAATAGATCCATAAAAGAATTCAAGATATTTTTTAAATCATTTTCTAAAACTCTTTTTTTAAAATCTTTTTAAAATAATTTTTTAAAATAACTTTTTCTAACTCTCTTTTTCTAAAACATTTTCTCTAATTCTTTTTATATCAAAATATTTGAAAACCAAAATCTAAAGAAAAAAAAAACTAAGTAATATAAAAGAAATTAAAAAAATAAAAGAGGGGGAGGGGGAGATAGATCCACGGGTTGTGGATAACAACACAAGGGATCCACTTGGATCTCAGCCCAAACCAACATATTTTATATAAAACACAATGAATAAATTAATTATAAAAAACAGAGAAAAAGAAATCAGAAAAAGAAAATATGAAATGGTCTTCTTCTTCAATGCGTTAATGGCGGTGAAATAGGGGAAGAAAAAGAAACACAAGCGGCGGCACTTCGAGGCTCACCTTCAACAATCAAACAACAAAAACTTCCTCCTTCTTCTCTATTTCGTTTTCACTCTCCTTCTTCTTCTCTTCTTCCGATTCTTTCTTCTTTTCCGAAACGAAATTCTCTCCCTCTCAATCAATCGATGAATTCCTCTTCTTCTTCTTTTCAGGTTCAATTCGGTTTTGAATATTGAAGGTGATTGAGGATGAAAATTCAATTGTAGGTTGAAGGTGATTGGGGATTTGAAGGATTTCGAAAAAAATTTGGGAAAAAAATGGATCGAAATTGGATTTGGCAGCGGTTCGGACGGCTCTTGAAGCTTGGATTTGAAGTGCAAGGGGGTTTGCTATTTAAAGAAGAATGAATGAAGAGGGTGATGCCGTTTTGAAAGGATTCGGATTGCGTTTTGGTAAGTCACGAGTATTGCGTTTCAGCTTGCGTTTCAGGTTGGGATGATTTGCGTTTTGACATTTCATTTCGATTGCTGCGTTTTTTAATTCAAGCAGGTGCTTTGTTCGTTCGTGGGAAGCTCGTGATTACCGCGTGTGGGTGAAGCTTGTTTGCTTCAGCTTGGGCCAGGCGTGGAAATGCTTCGGCTAATTGTTGTTTGTGATGCGCGGGATGCGCGTGAGGAAGCTTGAGCTGAAAATTGTTGTTGGCTTAGGTGTGAAGTGAGAAAGCATTGGGCCTGCGGCGTGAAGCGTGTTTTGCACTTGGCTTATGCTGTTATTTTTGTTTGGCTGCGGGAAAATTTGGCCTGGATTGATGGATATGGCTTCGGCTTGTTTTCGTTGCTTGTACGGCAGGCTGTGTCATGAAAATTTTGTGGCTTGGATGCTTTTGCTAGTTGGCTGCATTTTGCATGTGAAGCTTATGGTGTAGGCTAGTACAACTTTGGCTTGGGATATTGCTGTACGGATTGGCAGCTGGAAAGGTTGATTTGGCTAGCTAGGCTTGTGAGATAGGCAAGGCTGTGGGCGTGTGGCTTCATCTTGGGCGGTTTGCACGTGAAGAGCTTGAATTTTGCTTGGGGATTTGGGCTGAAGGTGTTGTGAGCAAAAGTTACTTGGCTTTGGAAAGAAAAACAAACAAATGGAAAGGCTTGTGACTATTTGTAATTCTCATAAATCAATTTTTTTTTTCATTTTTTATTATTAATGGTAAATGGGCCCTAAAAGAAAATATATGGTCTAAAAAAAATTGGTTTATTAATATTTATGAATAAAAATAGAAAATGGATATTGATGAATATAGAAATGAAAATATAAAAAAAAATGGAAAATTGAAAATCGGTTGAAAATGTTAATTTGGATAATTGAACTCAAAAATGTATGAATCGGATGATCAAGAGAAATGAAAAAAAATGGTCAATGGGTAAAATGGATATTAGAAATCGGAAAATAAAAATGGTTAATGGAGTAAATTTGGAATAATGGAAAAGGGTATATGGATGAATAAATGGATACAAAAATGGTTTGATCGAAAAAGAAAAATGGATATGACATGATGATTTTTAAAGGCCCACAACCAACTTCCGATTTTTCACAAGTCTCTGAACACAACCAACACAGACCCACTGAACAGCCCAAATAACTCGCAACTTGCCAACTGTCATCTGAAAACTGTCTGATTTATGCCCTGATGATTCGAAACCAAACTGAGGAAAATAAATCCTCAGATGAATCGCTGATAAATTAATGAACCGATGAACTGATAAACACTGAAGATTCAAACCAAACCTCGCACAAAACACTGTCACTCAACCCAACTTGTACTTTGAAAACGCATTGTCCGAGAATGAATTACTGGCACACACAACTAGCAGTCGAAACAATTTATCTGATAGTTTGACCAATATTAGGTCAAACATCCACTTGAAATCGAATTGTGACTGAACAAACGCATCTGAATGAAATTACTGTCTTATCTTCGCAAACCTGCAACACAGAGAAGAAGAAGAACACTGCAACATATTTTTGGTATTTTGATTAGAAGTCAGTAAATATAAACAAATATAAAGAAGTAAAAATAGTGGTGATCCCCTGCGAAGCATAGACCCTACATCTGAGAAGAAACTCGAAGGCCAGTGCGATCTTGTTTGTATGCGAAATGCAGATGATATGCGAAGAAATCTTAGGGCAAAAATTAGGGTGTTACACTATCATCCTGATATGGTTTACGCCAATTGTCATCTTCGAAAATCGGAGGGATTTGAATTTTCATAATTTCAGAATAGGTAGTTTCTTTCATTTCCATTTCTCTTACACATTCGTCAATTACATCCAATAAATAGCATGTATCCTCTATAGCTGGTGATTGTAAGAATTGTGTTAAAATAAATTCAACTTTCTCTTCACCTACTTCAAAGGTTAGCTTTCCTTTCTTTACGTCTATAATAGCTCCGGCGGTAGCTAAGAATTGTCTTCCTAGTATGATAGGTGTAGTGGAGTCTTCAGAGATGTCCATGATTATAAAATCAGTAGGAATTTAGAATTGTCCTATACGTACTGGGACATTTTCTAGTATGCCTACAGGATATTTAATAGAGCGATTGGCTAGTTGAACAGACATTTTAGTTGGTCTTAGGTCTCCCATGTCTAGCCTTTTGCAAATTGTTAAGGGCATAACACTGATACTGGCTCCTAAATCGCATAGAGCTTTGTCAATGACGAATTTTCCTATTACACAGGGTATAGAGAAACTACCTGGATCTTTTAACTTAGGAGGCATATTGTTTTGAATTATTGCGCTACACTCAGCAGTAAGTGTAACGGTTCCGTTATCCTCTATCTTTTTCTTATTGGATAATATTTCCTTTAGAAACTTAGCATACGAGGGAATTTGAGTGATAGCTTCTGTAAACGGAATAGTAATATTCAATTGTTTCAGAAGTTCAACAAATTTCTTAAACTGGTCCATCGTCTTATAATTGGTTAATCTCTGAGGGTACGGAATTGGTGGTTTATAAGGTGGTGGAGGCACATAAGGCTTTTCTTTCTCCACTGCCTCTTGATTATTATCTTCCTTTTCTTCTGGTTCATTCTCCTTTTCAGTCGGCTTATCTGGTTTTTGGTACATGGCTGGATTGTCAAGTCTTGGATCGGCAGGTCCGTCAAGTTCCTTGCCACTTCTTAATATCACAGCATTGGCCTGTCCTTTTGGATTAGGTTGGGGTTGTCTAGGAAATACTCCAGCTGGTGCAGTGGTAGGTGCTTGTTGTTGAGCTACTTGTGAAATCTGAGTTTCAAGCATTTTGTTATGTGTAGCTAACGCATCTACCTTGCTAACTAATTGCTTAATTTGCTCACTAGTGTGTATGTTTTGATTTAAGAAATCCTTGTTTGTTTGAGATTGGGTAGCTATGAATTTCTCCATCATCAACTCAAGGTTTGATTTTCTAGGAACATTAGGAGCAGTCTTTTGATATCCTGGTGGTGTAGCTGGTGCTTGACCTGGTGCGTATAAAGCATTGTTGTTCTTATAAGAGAAGTTCAGATGATTCTTCCAACCTGGATTGTATGTGTTTGAGTACAGGTTTCCTTGAGCATAATTCACTTGATCTGTGGGAATTCCTGCTAATAGTTGACAATCAGGGACAGCATGTCCTGTAACTCCACATAACTCACAGTTAGGTGTTACCGCAGCCACGGTGGATGTTGGTGTTATGGTCAAGTTGTCGATCTTTTGGTTAAGTTGGTCAAACTTTGCATTGACTTGGTCCATACTACTCACTTCGTACATACCTCCTTTTGTTGGTTTCTCAGTTGCGACTCTCTCGCTTCCCCATTGGTAATGGTTCTGAGCCATACTCTCGATAAGTGCATAAGCATCATTATATTCTTTGTCCATTAGTGCGCCGCCTGCGGCAGCGTCAATCGTCATTCTTGTTTTGTACAAGAGTCCATTGTAGAAAGTATGGATGACCATCCATTCTACTAATCCGTGATGTGGACAAAGTCTCAGCATATCTTTGTAGCGTTCCCAAGCTTCGAAAAGTGACTCATTTTCCTTTTGCTTAAATCCGTTGATTTGAGCTCTTAGCATAGTTGTCTTGCTAGGTGGGAAATATCTTGTCAAGAAGACTCTCTTTAGTTCCTCCCACGTAGTTACTGAATTCGAGGGTAGAGATTGAAGCCAGGCTCTCGCTCTGTCTCTAAGTGAGAAAGGAAAAAGACGTAATCTAATAGCTTCTTGGGTAACTCCATTAGCTTTTACAGTATCTGCGTACTGCACAAATATCGAAAGATGAAGGTTCGGATCCTCAGTAGGATTTCCGGCGAATTGATTTTGTTGCACGACTGATATCAGCGAAGGTTTCAATTCAAAGTCGTTTCGGTTGATAGCTGGCGCAGCAATGCTGGAATGCAGCTCAACTTGTGAAGGACTAGCGTAATACTTTAGTGGATGATTTGGTTCTTCAGCCATCTCTGCGTCCTTCGATGTTCCAACTGGTTTAGGTGGATCAACTTGAAGATCTGGAATGTTGTATTTTCGTTCGTATTCGAATATTCGTCTTCTTAAATATTAGAAACGTTCTAATTCTGGGACTGGAGGTTGCAAGTCTTCGCCTTGAGAGCGAGTACTTGGCATACACTCGGGAAATTAGATTAGGAAAAGAATAATTTGTTACCTTAGTCTAGACAGTGCTACTCTAATAGTGCACTAGTAACTAAATCAAGGTCCCCGGCAACGGCGCCAAAAACTTGATGGGCGCGAAGACGCGATATGTGTCTAGCGGTATCTGAACTGCAAGCGCACAGTCTATCGAAGTAATATAAAAGATTGTCGATCCCACAGGGACTTTGTAATCACTTAATGCTAGAAGGTCTGCTAGTTTAGCTAAGGCGGATGTTTGTCACGATTTTGGTTTTAAGGATTAAAAACGGGAATTAAATTTAGTTTTAAGGAAATAATGAGAAGACGGTCGGTATGTAATTATGCTAACCTACGCGGGTCAATCTAACCTAAGCTTATAAAGATGGTTCACTTAAATTGTTCTGTAGAGATTATCAGTTTAAATACCCTCGACTCACACTCTCGTGGTCTTATCTCAGATCTTACTCCTAAAGCCCTATGCCTGCTCTCGCTAGCCCATAAGTGTTTAGAAAATAATTTTTGAAAACTTAATAAGTCTAATTCATTTTAAAGCGCTCTCGCTGTATTTAAATCAAATGCCTAACTTTAGCTATCCGGTTAAAATCTCACACTCTCGTGGTCTCGACCTAACCTATTACACTTTTCTTACTCTCGTAACAAAAAGATTGATTTTAATTATAAAAAGCCACAGCCAGAATATAAGTTCTTAATTATTTTAGCTTAGATTCGATTTTACCGGTTTGGTTTAGTTTATTACATACCGCCTAATTAATTTAGCTACTCATTTTTGTTGTACCAGACAGATGCAGAAATAAACAAATATTAATTAAAACATACATTATAAAATAATAACAATATCTTAACATAAACAAATAAATAACTTAATATAAATGCAAAAATATAAAAACCTGAATGATTAAAATCTTAAAACTCCTTCTTCCACAGATTGGCAAGCTCGGAGTGTTCGGAACCGGAATCAAAAAAATAATACTAAACAAATTCTGAAGGCTAAAAAGAAATTAATAATAACAATTTCCTAATGTTGGAAATTGTTATTGAATTTGGGTTGGATATAGAAGCAGAAAAATAAACAAGAACAATGCTGGAAAAATTAAATAAGGGTTCAACAAAATTACGGCAGAGCTTCCGTGGAAAAGTTAAAAAAAATACTCCGTTCTTTCAATTTGTAATTAGGGTATTTATAGAACATAATTTTTGGGCTTGGGCAGTTGAAATTTATGAGTGTGGGCATCGTTCCATAAAGAGAAAATCCAGCGAAAGTGCATACTGGGTCTGAGGAAAAGTAGGAATCACATTTGACTCACGTTGCACACGTCCTTATGAATTCTTCAATTTAATTAAACCTACTTTCCTTTGTCACGTTCGTGACAGGGGCGTAACGGCCATTTTTTCCAATTCAAGCGTGTCACGGTCGTGACACTTGAGTAACGATCGTGAGACCTCAAAGTAGGGCGTCACGGTCGTGGTGATGTTGTGACGACCGTGAGTGTTACAAAATATGCAGACTTAGCAGAATTCCTCTCTTCATCTTTTTTTCATGCTTGTTTTCGTTCATATGATCTTTTTCTCATGATTTATCTCTAGAAACGTTATACCTGCAATGTGACATAAAAAACTCGAACAATCGGGAGTTAATAAGATCAATGTGCGATAAAACAGACTTAAAACATAGTAATAAAGTGATACGATTTCTCGTTATCAAACTTCCCCAAACTTAAACCTTTGCTTGTCCTCAACCAAATAGTCGGTTGAAAAATGATCGGACAATTTTCATCGGACGCATACACATAACAAACCATACAAGAAATCATTTAGCTAGATAAACCGGTACTAGAATAGAACACTAACGATACACTAATGACACAAGCAACAAGCTAAGTCGTCGACTTCCCATTTAAACGAAACATTCGGTAATTGCGTTATGATTCTACCTAGAGTCTTTCGATCTTATTTCACCCGGTTTCATTCTAGCGCAATCACATTAAGCCCTTTGCCTTAGCACGCACGTAGTGGAGTAGCCGGTTAGTGACTTTGATCCTTTATAAGCATGGGGTCTGGTACAAGAATGTGGCAACCCTATATATATATTATCCAAATTCGAGGTTGTGGGGGATCGATCCGTATCATGCCCTACCAAGTTCAGAACCAGGTACCTCTGAACCAACCCGCAATGGACTCCTTCTTATATTTCTCATTTCTTATATGCGACCGTGTACTTTGGTGCAATTTCTTTTTATTGGCATCGAGATATGAAGGATCGTTTATAGATTAGGCATCAAACACTTATGTTCATCGGCTCCCCACGTGGTTTGTGTTCAGACGGTGCTGACTGCTAGTATAAACTACTAGGGGTTACTTTAGAACTAAGACTTAAGGTGTAGTCTTAAAAATTATAAGAACGGAATGCTTAAGTAGGAAGTCTAAGGTGTCAAGACTGTATTGATCTTGTTGGATCTTTCTCAGCTTCCTAACTACGATTTCATAGGTAAGTCAAGTAATGTGAAGATAAAGCAAAAAATTTCGGTATGGCTAAATAAACGGGGAAGAATTGAAACTGAAGAAATAGCATAAATATTACTTTGTTTAATTGAAAATACGGAAAGGGAAATACAATGAAATGGAAAATGCGGAAAGGGAAAGGTATCTCTCCCACACTATATCAGACATTGTCCTCAATGTTGTGATATAATAGCGGGGAAAATACAATACAAAAACAGAAAAGCAGAAACAAAAACATAAACTAATGTTGCTGACGACCACGGCCTCGGCTTCTGGTGCGGGAGCGTCTGGTAGGAGTGGCTTCCTGATCAGAAACGGTGGTGGTGAGAGCAGTGATATCTATACGCAAAGCTTCCAGCTCGCTTAAAATCTCTCCTAGCTTTTCATCTGTTGTCCTCTGGTTATTGGCAACAGTTGAAAGGAGTGCATCGTATTGCGCTTTCTGCCTTCGCTCAAGTGCGGCATTCATCTGATTCTGCTGATGAATGGCACGGAGGATGTCTTCAAGTGTAATGTCGTCTGAAGGTGGCTGCCTGGTGGAGGACTCAGGGATGTCCTGAACTGGCTCAGCAGCATCCATCGTATCCTGCATCTCGTCCGCAGGTGCATCAGGCTACTCGTCAATAATCGGAACGTGGCCTGCGGCATCCGGCAGATCAAATAGCCAATTGGCTCTGTTCGATGGATCGATGCGGTCCCTGCAAGGCAAAGTGATGTGATGATAGATGGTGCCTTGGATCACAGGGTTGAACCTGCCATCCTCTCGCTGCGTGATCAAATGTGCGGACTTCCAATAGCTCTTGGTAAGCAGCTTCGGTGCTCTATGAGGCAAGTGAGATATCTGGTCACCAAGCTCCAGCTGTATGGCAAGAGAAGTGACAATCCCGCCAATGAAGAAGGGAGTGGCGCCTCTTTGCGCTACGGACTGAATATGGGCCAGAAGGAACGAAGCAGCATTGATGCGTTCCTCATTCAAGGCACAGTGCAAGAATAAGAGCTCTTTGGAGTTCAGCTTGTGGTTGCTCTCTCTTGCAAAGATCGTGTTGCAGATGATGCGATGGAAATACCGAATCGCAAGATTATGGATGTGGGTGGCATTCAGACTCTGGTAGGCAGTAGCACGGCTATTCTTGAAGTTGTGCCACAAAGTGAAAGCAACTTCATTGAAGTTGTCGGGCACGCGGAGGTGAGCACCATCGTCGTGGCTGAAACCTAACAGTTCAGCGATCCTTGTTTGAGTTAATTGGAACTCTCTTCCGAGCATTCTGAATTTTGCAATGCCGGTGAATTGACTTGTTGAACCGGATGGTGTGATATACTGAAACGAACTCAGAAACTCCAAGGTGAGATTTTCGAATGTCGGTTGCGGTTGACTGCACAAGTCCCACAAGCCAACATGCTCAAGCAGCAGCTTCACTCCGTCTAGCAATCCTAACTCCCTCAAGCAGTCAAGGTCGACGTACCGAGTGGGTTGGATGCCACAGTTTTGAAACCTTACAAACTTCTGTCTTTGGTCTTCTCCTTGGTCACCATCTCTAAACTGTATATTCTCCATTGCATGCAAATGAGGTAAATGAGAGATAAGTGTTTTTGAGGTTTTGTGAGAAAATGAAGAAATGTGAAGAAATTGTTCGGATTAATAAGGAATGAAATGAATGTGAGGAGTTGTGAATAAATGGAGAGGTGGACGGGTTAATGGAATTGATTGAGAGTAATGGGTGGTTACGGGAGAAGAGGAGATAATGGGAGGTTTTCAATTTTTATGAAAATGGAAATGGGGTTCTGCGAAGGTGAACGGTTCTGTAACTTCAGAATTCGTAATTGGGGTTGTCACGGTCGTGAGGGGGGTCTTACGGTCGTGACGCTCTAAATAGCCTGTTACGATCGTGAGGGAATGGTGACGACCGTGATGACTACAAAACATGGAATTTTTCACAGAATGTATTACCTCAGTTCAGTTCAATTGCAATTTCTTATCACTTCCATTTAATTCCAACATAAACATAATAGTGGATCAATATATATAAGCAGTAGATTTCATCACACGAGAATTCATAAAATATCCAGCAATTTGAATAAATCAGTAAATAATGAAAAGCATGGAAATTGATTAAATTGGAAAGTTGCATAAATAGAAGTACTTTGCTTTTGACATAATAGAAAGAAAATCACAGTAATAAAAATAAGCTACGATGTTGCAAAATATCAAATCTAACTAGAAACAAAAACGAAAAGTAAGATAAATTAAATCATTACAGCATTATCAAAGTTGCTTCTTCAAATCTTCAAGTGCGGAGTTTAAATGATAGAATTGTTCACATGTTATGTCAGTTAAACCTATAACGTCCAATCGCATGCTTTTAACTTCATCCTTAACAGCATTAATATCGGCTTGGTAAACTTCAAGAGTATTCAGAATTTTCTTTAAGTTGTCAGCATATCCTACTTGATTTATTTCAGGGGTTTCAATAACTTCATCAGTGTGGTCGATGTCATGGTAACCAGGAGGTGTCTCAGGGTCACTTTCTACATCAGACATTATGTCATCCCTAATTTGGTAAGATTGTGGTGTTTCCGGTGTGGATGGATAGTCAGGAGGGGTAAGCTCATAAAGCCAATTATCTTTATTGTGAACACTGACTTTAGCATGGTTCGGTAATGTGAACAGGGTTACTATTTCATTTCTGATTAGGTACTCGTAAGGTGGTTGTCCTAAGTTTCTTATAATTTGGCGGTTAAAGCAGAAGTTCAGATTCATAGGATGGATGGTACCTAAATGGTTGCACTTGTGTAATTGGTATCTAAGTCCGAGGGCATTAGCAATCATGGTGACCAGGCCTCCTACCAATATTGGTAGATCAGGTTCCTCTTGGATTCGGGTAAAGGTTTGCATCATGAATGGTACATCATTAACGGGTTTTCCATCGGTCAAACAGGACATTATGAATATCTCATCTTTAGATACTCCAGTGAGGTTCTCTTCCTTTCCAAAGAAGGTGTGGGCAAGGATCTTATGGAAATAGCGGATATAAGGGTTATGTATTTCATCATTGTTCATGTTATCCGGCTCAGGATGGTAATTTCCGGTTAAGGTTCCCCAAAAGAAGTCTAGCTCAATATCCATTAATTCTACCTGGGTGGTAGTAAAGGCAAAAGGTCCACTAGGGAATCCTAGTAAGTCAGCTAGTTCCTTATGGTTAAAGTCATATTCGATCCCGAATAGTCGGAAACTAATAAATCCTTTCCTTAATCCAAATCCGCGCTCGGGTAAGTAAACTAAGGAGCTTAAAAACTCAAGGGTGAGCTCGCGGTAAGTTACAAACTTTTGTTTTATGAGAACATTCTCCCATCCAAGTTGGTTAAACAGGTATAGGATGCTATCATGTATACCTAAAGTTTCCATAGTCAGTTCATCATGGTACAGAGTCAAATCCATTTGTCTCTGCGATAATTCCTCAAATTTCATTCTTTGGTTTCTACCTCTAAATTTGGTTTCCATAATGTTTCTTGGTTGGTTAGCCATAGTTAGTGTTAATGTGGAGGAAACAAATCAGGGGGAAAAGGAAGGTGGAAAAGACTTTAGAAAATCTGTAAAAGTGATTTAGAAAATAAAAATTAAAATAAGAAAATAAATGCATAAATGAAATCAATAATGAAAATAATGAAATAAAACAATAAAATGATAAAATGATAAAATGATAAAATGGGTTGCCTCCCACTAAGCGTTGTTTTTATCGTCATAAGCCTGACGTAATGCTTAGGCGTAGATTAATCAGGGAAATTAGTGGACAACTCTAAAAGCTTTAGACTATTTGCATAATCTCTATTTTCAATGTTATGGTAATGTTTTAATCGTTGTCCGTTTACTGTGAACGGTTCACTATTCCTACCCTTAATTTCTATTGCTCCGCTCGGGAACACTCTAGTTATTTCAAAGGGTCCTGACCATCTAGATTTTAGTTTTCCAGGAAAGAGCCTAAGTCTTGAATTAAAGAGGAGTACAACGTCTCCCACACTAAATTCTTTCCTAGATAGGCGTTTATCGTGCCATCGCTTGGTTCTTTCTTTATATATCTTAGCATTCTCATAAGCATCTAACCTTAATTCTTCTAATTCATTAATGTCGAGGATTCGCTTTTCTCCAGCGGCATTGTAGTTTATATTGAGTGTTTTAATCACCCAATATGCTTTCTGTTCTAGTTCTACCGGGAGATGACAAGCCTTTCCATACACTAGTTTGAAAGGTGTAGTTCCTATGGGTGTCTTGTAGGTTGTCCTATAAGCCCATAAAGCTTCATTAAGTTTAGATGACCAATCTTTCCTAGATATGGCGACAGTCTTTTCTAGGATTTGTTTTATTTCTCTGTTTGAGACTTCGACCTGTCCACTTGTTTGTGGATGATATGGTGTTGCTACACGATGTCTGACTCCATACTTAGATAGTAATTTGTCAAATATTTTCAAAATGAAATGCGAGCCACCGTCACTAATGA
Source organism: Lathyrus aphaca (assembly GCA_963966055.1). NCBI lineage: Eukaryota > Viridiplantae > Streptophyta > Magnoliopsida > Fabales > Fabaceae > Lathyrus > Lathyrus aphaca. The sequence continues at coordinate 457,182,579 of OZ014519.1, read as the reverse complement.
CAAGTCTAGGCACACCAAATCTTGGAAAAATTATATTCTTGAAAAGCTTAATTACTACTCGTGTGTCATTTGTAGGAGAAGCTATAGCCTCAATCCATTTTGAAACATAATCGACAGCTACGAGTATGTACTTATTACCGAAAGATGATGGGAATGGTCCCATGAAATCTATTCCCCAGACGTCGAAGACTTCTACTTCTAATATTCCTCTTTGAGGCATTTCATCTCTTCTTGAAATATTACCGGTGCGTTGACACCGATCACAATTTATAACAGTGATGTGGACATCTTTCCATAAATTAGGCCAGAATAGGCCGACTTGTAAGATTTTTGCACAAGTCTTGGAAGTGCTTGCATGTCCACCATAAGGAGATGAATGACAATGAGAAATGACATCTTTTATTTCTTCTTCGGGAATACATCGACGAAAGATTCCGTCAGGTCCTCTTTTAAACAATAATGGTTTGTCCCAATAGTAATGCTTGAGATTGTGAAAGAATTTCTTTTTCTGTTGATAGGTTAAGTCAGGTGGAAGTGCTCCTGCAGCTAAGTAGTTGACAATGTCAGCGTACCATGGCAGTCCTACGGTTGTTTGGATTGTTTCCACGGTTTTTGGTTCATCTAGGTCTAACTGAACTTGGTCGCTTCCTATTTGTGCTATCAGTTGTTCATACGGAAAATCGTTGTTAATCGGCACTTGTTCGGGTTTAATACCTTCTATTCTAGATAAATGGTCCGCTACGACGTTTTCAGTACCTTTCTTATCTTTGATCTCGAGATCAAACTCTTGTAAGAGTAAAATCCATCTCAAGAGTCTTGGTTTAGCATCTTTCTTGGTTAATAAATATCTGATAGCAGCGTGGTCTGTGTAGATGATTATTTTTGCTCCCACTATGTAGGAACGGAATTTATCAAGCGCAAAGACAACTGCTAACAATTCTTTTTCAGTAGTGGCGTAGTTCATCTGAGCAGAATCTAAGGTTCTACTGGCATAGTAAATTGCGTGAAGTTTCTTGTCCTTCCTTTGTCCTAGAACTGCGCCTACAGCATAGTCACTCGCATCGCACATGATTTCGAAAGGTAATCTCCAATCAGGGGGTTGCATGATTGGTGCGGTGATGAGGGCTGTTTTTAGAGTTTCGAATGCTTTAAGACAATCTTTATTGAATATGAACTCAGCGTCTTTCATTAATAAACCGGTAAGAGGTTTAGTGATTTTCGAGAAATCTTTGATGAATCGTCGGTAGAAACCGGCGTGTCCTAAAAAACTTCGTATTTCTCGAACGGTCTTAGGGGGTTGAAGATCTTTTATGACTTCTATCTTAGCTTTATCAACTTCAATTCCCTTATCAGATATAACGTGTCCTAGTACGATTCCTTCTCTGACCATAAAATGACATTTCTCCCAGTTAAGCACGAGGTTTACTTTTACACATCTTTCTAATACCATTTCTAAATTTGATAGACATCCTTCAAAACTTTGCCCGCATACAGAGAAGTCGTCCATGAACACTTCCATGATGTTATCTATGAAATCTGCGAAGATTGACATCATACATCTTTGAAAGGTTGCAGGAGCGTTACATAATCCAAAGGGCATTTGTCTATAAGCGAACGTTCCATAAGGGCATGTGAATGTAGTCTTCTCTTGATCATCTAGGTGAATCGGGATTTGGAAAAATCCTGAGTAACCATCTAGATAACATAAATACGAGTGTTTGGCTAATCGTTCTAACATTTAATCTATAAAAGGTAGTGGGAAATGATCTTTTCGAGTGGCTTTGTTTAGTTTACGATAATCGATGCACACTCTATGTCCGGTCACTACTCTTTGTGATATCGATTCGCCTTTAGCGTTTTTCACAACAGTGATACCTCCTTTCTTTGGTACTACATGTACTGGACTAACCCATTTACTATCAGAGATTGGATATATTATTCCAGCGTCTAGTAGTTTCTTAACTTCTTCCTTTACTACAGTGCTAAGGATTGGGTTAATTCTTCTTTGAGATTCTCTGGAGGTTTTGCAATCTTCTTCTAGCAGAATACGATGCATACAGATTGAAGGACATATTCCTTTGAGATCAAATATGTTATATCCTAATGCAGTTGGATATTTCTTTAAGACATCTAAAATTTTCTTTGTTTCAATTGTTCCTAAATTGGAATTGATTATAACTGGTCTTGTACATTCAGTGTCTAGGAATTCGTATCTTAGGTTCTTAGGTAAAGTTTTTAACTCTAATGTAGGTTTATTCTTACTTGGCATGGGATCCGGTGTAAGTGCTAAACTTTCGCTTAGACTATCATCCTGATATGGTTTACGCTAATTGTCATCTTCGAAAATCGGAGGGATTTGAATTTTCATAATTTCAGAATAGGTTGTTTCTTTCATTTCCATTTCTCTTACATATTCGTCAATTACATCCAATAAATAGCATGTATCCTCTATAGCTGGTGATTGTAAGAATTGTGTTAAAATAAATTCAACTTTCTCTTCACCTACTTCAAAGGTTAGCTTTCCTTTCTTTACGTCTATAATAGCTTCGGCGGTAGCTAAGAATGGTCTTCCTAGTATGATAGGTGTAGTGGAGTCTTCAGAGATGTCCATGATTATAAAATCAGTAGGAATATAGAATTGTCATATACGTACTGGGACATTTTCTAGTATGCCTACAGGATATTTAATAGAGCGATCGGCTAGTTGAACAGATATTTTAGTTGGTCTTAGGTCTCCCATGTCTAGCCTTTTGCAAATTGTTAAGGGCATAACACTGATACTGGCTCCTAAATCGCATAGAGCTTTGTCAATGACGAATTTTCCTATTACACAGGGTATAGAGAAACTACCTGGATCTTTTAACTTAGGAGGAATATTGTTTTGAATTATTGCGCTACACTCAGCAGTAAGTGTAACGGTTCCGTTATCCTCTATCTTTTTCTTATTGGATAAGATTTCCTTTAGAAACTTAGCATACGAGGGCATTTGAGTGATAGCTTCTGTAAACGGAATAGTAATATTCAATTGTTTCAGAAGTTCAACAAATTTCTTAAACTGGCCCATCGTCTTAGAATTGGTTAATCTCTGAGGGTACGGAATTGGTGGTTTATAAGGTGGTGGAGGCACATAAGGCTTTTCTTTCTCCACTGCCTCTTGATTATTATCTTCCTTTTCTTCTGGTTCATTCTCCTTTTCAGTCGGCTTATCTGGTTTTTGGTACATGGCTGGATTGTCAAGTCTTGGATCGGCAGGTCCGTCAAGTTCCTTGCCACTTCTTAATATCACAGCATTGGCCTGTCCTTTTGGATTAGGTTGGGGTTGTCCAGGAAATACTCCAGCTGGTGCAGCGGTAGGTGCTTGTTGTTGAGCTACTTGTGAAATCTGAGTTTCAAGCATTTTGTTATGTGTAGCTAACGCATCTACCTTGCTCACTAATTGCTTAATCTGCTCACTAGTGTGTATGTTTTGATTTAAGAAATCCTTGTTTGTTTGAGATTGGGTAGCTATGAAGTTCTCCATCATCAACTCAAGGTTTGATTTTCTAGGAACATTAGGAGCAGTCTTTTGATATCCTGGTGGTGTAGCTGGTGCTTGACCTGGTGCGTATAAAGCATTGTTGTTCTTATAAGAGAAGTTCGGATGATTCTTCCAACCTGGATTGTATGTGTTTGAGTACGGGTTTCCTTGAGCATAATTCACTTGATCTGTGGGAATTCCTGCTAATAGTTGACAATCAGGGACAGCATGTCCTGGAACTCCACATAACTCACAGTTAGGTGTTACCGCAGCCACGGTGGCTGTTGGTGTTATGGTCAAGTTGTCGATCTTTTGGTTAAGTTGGTCAAACTTTGCATTGACTTGGTCCATACTACTCACTTCGTACATACCTCCTTTTGTTGGTTTCTCAGTTGCGACTCTCTCGCTTCCCCATTGGTAATGGTTCTGAGCCATACTCTCGATAAGTGCATAAGCATCATTATATTCTTTGTCCATTAGTGCGCCGCCTGCGGCAGCGTCAATCGTCATTCTTGTATTGTACAAGAGTCCATTGTAGAAAGTATGGATGACCATCCATTCTACTAATCCGTGATGTGGACAAAGTCTCAGCATATCTTTGTAGCGTTCCCAAGCTTCGAAAAGTGACTCATTTTCCTTTTGCTTAAATCCGTTGATTTGAGCTCTTAGCATAGTTGTCTTGCTAGGTGGGAAATATCTTGTCAATAAGACTCTCTTTAGTTCCTCCCACGTAGTTACTGAATTCGAGGGTAGAGATTGAAGCCAGGCTCTCGCTCTGTCTCTAAGTGAGAAAGGAAAAAGACGTAATCTAATAGCTTCTTGGGTAACTCCATTAGCTTTTATAGTATCTGCGTACTGCACAAATATCGAAAGATGAAGGTTCGGATCCTCAGTAGGATTTCCGGCGAATTGATTTTGTTGCACGACTGATATCAGCGAAGGTTTCAATTCAAAGTCGTTTCGGTTGATAGCTGGCGCAGCAATGCTGGAATGCAGCTCAGCTTGTGAAGGACTAGCGTAATACTTTAGTGGATGATTTGGTTCTTCAGCCATCTCTGCGTCCTTCGATGTTCCAACTGGTTTAGGTGGATCAACTTGAAGATCTGGAATGTTGTATTTTCGTTCGTATTCGAATATTCGTCTTCTTAAATATTAGAAACGTTCTAATTCTGGGACTGGAGGTTGCAAGTCTTCGCCTTGAGAGCGAGTACTTGGCATACACTCGGGAAATTAGATTAGGAAAAGAATAATTTGTTACCTTAGTCTAGACAGTGCTACTCTAATAGTGCACTAGTAACTAAATCAAGGTCCCCGGCAACGGCGCCAAAAACTTGATGGGCGCGAAGACGCGATATGTGTCTAGCGGTATCTGAACTGCAAGCGCACAGTCTATCGAAGTAATATAAAAGATTGTCGATCCCACAGGGACTTTGTAATCACTTAATGCTAGAAGGTCTGCTAGTTTAGCTAAGGCGGATGTTTGTCACGATTTTGGTTTTAAGGATTAAAAACGGGAATTAAATTTAGTTTTAAGGAAATAATGAGAAGACGGTCGGTATGTAATTATGCTAACCTACGCGGGTCAATCTAACCTAAGCTTATAAAGATGGTTCACTTAAATTGTTCTGTAGAGATTATCAGTTTAAATACCCTCGACTCACACTCTCGTGGTCTTATCTCAGATCTTACTCCTAAAGCCCTATGCCTGCTCTCGCTAGCCCATAAGTGTTTAGAAAATAATTTTTGAAAACTTAATAAGTCTAATTCATTTTAAAGCGCTCTCGCTGTATTTAAATCAAATGCCTAACTTTAGCTATCCGGTTAAAATCTCACACTCTCGTGGTCTCGACCTAACCTATTACACTTTTCTTACTCTCGTAACAAAAAGATTGATTTTAATTATAAAAAGCCACAGCCAGAATATAAGTTCTTAATTATTTTAGCTTAGATTCGATTTTACCGGTTTGGTTTAGTTTATTACATACCGCCTAATTAATTTAGCTACTCATTTTTGTTGTACCAGACAGATGCAGAAATAAACAAATATTAATTAAAACATACATTATAAAATAATAACAATATCTTAACATAAACAAATAAATAACTTAATATAAATGCAAAAATATAAAAACCTGAATGATTAAAATCTTAAAACTCCTTCTTCCACAGATTGGCAAGCTCGGAGTGTTCGGAACCGGAATCAAAAAAATAATACTAAACAAATTCTGAAGGCTAAAAAGAAATTAATAATAACAATTTCCTAATGTTGGAAATTGTTATTGAATTTGGGTTGGATATAGAAGCAGAAAAATAAACAAGAACAATGCTGGAAAAATTAAATAAGGGTTCAACAAAATTACGGCAGAGCTTCCGTGGAAAAGTTAAAAAAAATACTCCGTTCTTTCAATTTGTAACTAGGGTATTTATAGAACATAATTTTTGGGCTTGGGCAGTTGAAATTTATGAGTGTGGGCATCGTTCCATAAAGAGAAAATCCAGCGAAAGTGCATACTGGGTCTAAGGAAAAGTAGGAATCACATTTGACTCACGTTGCACACGTCCTTATGAATTCTTCAATTTAATTAAACCTACTTTCCTTTGTCACGTTCGTGACAGGGGCGTAACGGCCATTTTTTCCAATTCAAGCGTGTCACGGTCGTGACACTTGAGTAACGATCGTGAGACCTCAAAGTAGGGCGTCACAGTCGTGGTGATGTTGTGACGACCGTGAGTGTTACAAAATATGCAGACTTAGCAGAATTCTTCTCTTCATCTTCTTTTCATGCTTGTTTTTGTTCATTTGATCTTTTTCTCATGATTTATCTCTAGAAACGTTATACCTGCAATGTGACATAAAAAACTCGAACAATCGGGAGTTAATAAGATCAATGTGCGATAAAACAGACTTAAAACATAGTAATAAAGTGATACAATTTCTCGTTATCAGTTCTTAATCTGAAGATTAATAGCCTCCTCTATTCCCATTATGCATGCCTCGTATTCCGCTTCATTGTTGGTGCAGCCAAATGTAATTCTAGCAGCGAAAGGTAAGTGAACACCTTCGGGAGTGATAAGAACGGCACCAACTCCACGTCCATTGATATTGACTGCCCCATCAAACATCAACTTCCATTTGGATTCAGGGTCTGGCCCCTCCTCCGGAAGTGGTTCCTCGCAATCGTTTGCTTTGAGGTACATGATGTCCTCGTCAGGGAAATCAAACTTCATTGGCTGATAATCATCTTCAAGAGGTTGTTGTGCAAGGTAATCCGACAATACACTTCCTTTGATGGCTTTCTGAGAAGTATATTGGATGTCATATTCAGTTAAAATCATTTGCCACCTAGCAACCCTTCCGGTTAACGCTGGTTTCTCAAAGATGTACTTGACAGGATCCATTTTGGAAATTAGCAGTGTGGTATGAGTCAACGTGTACTGTCTCAGTTGGTGAGCAGCCCATACCAAAGCGCAGCAAGTTTTCTCGAGCAGTGAGTAACGGGATTCACAGTCGGTAAACTTTTTGCTAAGGTAATAAATAGCGTACTCTTTTTGACCAGCCTCGTCATGTTGGCCTAGAACACACCCCATTGACCTTTCTAGCATGGTCAAGTACATGATTAAAGGTCTTCCTTCCACTGGAGGCATTAGAATTGGAGGCTCCTGCAAATATTCTTTTATTTTGTCGAAAGCTCTTTGGCAGTCTTCGTTCCACCTGACCATTTGCTCTTTTCTTAGCAATTTGAAAATTGGTTCGCATGTGGCAGTTAGATGAGATATGAACCGAGAAATGTAGTTCAACCTCCCTAAAAACCCGCGCACTTCTTTTTATGTCTTCGGTGCAGGCATATCTTGAATAACTTTTACTTTGGCAGGATCTACCTCAATTCCTCTTTGACTAACAATGAAACCCAGCAGTTTCCCGGAACGCACTCCGAAAGTGCACTTATTTGGATTCAACCTCAGCTTGTACTTGATCAGTCTATCAAACAACTTCTTCAGGTTGACCAGATGCTCTTCTTTGTCTCGGGACTTAGCAATCATATCATCCATATAACACTCAATCTCCTTGTGTATCATGTCATGGAACAATGTGACCATCGCTCGTTGATAAGTTGCCCCGGCGTTCTTCAAACCAAAGGGCATGACCTTATAGCAGAATGTACCCCACGGGGTAATGAACGTTGTTTTCTCCATGTCTTCCGGTGCCATCTTAATCTGATTATATCCGGAGAAGCCATCCATGAAGGAAAATACCGAGAATTGAGCAGTATTGTCTACCAACACATCAATGTGAGGCAACAGAAAGTCATCTTTTGGGCTTGCTCTATTCAAATCCCGGTAGTCAATGCACATCCGGACCTTGCCGTCCTTCTTTGGTACAGGTACAATATTAGCTACCCAAGGTGGGTAACTAGTCACAGCAAGGAACCCGTCATCCCATTGCTTCTGAACCTCCTCTTTGATCTTCATCGTCATGTCAGGACGAGTTCTTCTCAATTTCTGTTTCACAGGAGGACAGTCCTCTCTCAGAGGTAGCTTATGCACAATGATGTCGGTATCCAACCCTGGCATATCATGATATGACCAAGCAAAGATATCCACATACTCTCTCAGCATACTAATCAGCTCTTTCTTGACGTCGGCCTGCAGACTGGCCCCAATTTTGATCTCTTTCTTCACATCCTCACTGCCAATGTTGATGATCTCGATCTCTTCTTGATGAGGCTGAATAATCCGTTCCTCTTGTTTCAACAATCTGACCAATTCTTCAGGGAGGTCACAGTCTTCCTCAACCCCTTCATCAGCTTGGTAGACAGGATTGTCAAAGTCATGCGTGGTCATAGTAGGAACGTTATCAGTGGAATCCGGATGATCAACACTGCACAGATGATGTGCTTATTCAGAATCTGCTTAATTTGAAAAAGAGACGCTAACACAAAAACAAAAAGGAAAAACACATTTCCATTTTTATATTTTTTGTGAAAAGTTTAAAACAAAGAAAGAGAACACAATTTGTCTGAAAATGTCCTTTTATTTCATAGCAAAAATAAGATGCAATACAAAACATGGTGGCCCAATACAATGGATCCTAGCATCTTGGGCAGAATGCTGGATTTGACAATGCAGTATGATAATAAAAGGAAACAAAATGAATTACTCTGAGTTCCAGGTAACTTGTATGATGTCTTCAGCAGACCAGTTTTTCAGCTCCTCGCCGGGCGCACACGGGTGAATCCAGTTGTCCCAATCACCATCACTGCCTCCATCTTGGCTTGTTGCACAAATCTGGTTGCGGTCGAGCAACCCAGCGCTTGTAAAGGTAATGGCTTTACCACTTGGAGTAGATCCACCAGGCTGATACCCCAAACCAAACTTGTCGTCTTTCTTTTCCAGCTCCAACAGCTTGCCCCAGCCTTGGGCACTTCCTGATTGAACAACCTCTTTTTCCTGTTTGTAGGAATGGATAGAGGTGCCTTCTTTCTCACTGCTCTTCTCTACAGGAGTCAAGATGCTGACGTTGACTGCTTCGAAGGCTTGACATAAAGTCTCATGGATCTCTCCATCCATCTTTACATACTTGAACGTCGACAAGTGGCTTACAAATATGTCTTCCTCTCCGTAGACTGTGATTACCTGGCCATCAACCACATATTTGAGCTTCTGATGTAGGGTTGAAGTAACAGCTCCAGCAGCATGAATCCATGGGAGTCCCAACAAGCAGCTGTACGCAGGCTAGATGTCCATGACGTAGAAGATACTTTTCAAGACTTGAGAACCTATTTTGACGGGCAACTCAACTTCTCCAAAGACTGATCTTCTAGAACCATCAAAAGCTTTGACAATCGGATCACTTGGTCTCAAGACTATTCCATCAACATTGAGCTTTATTAATGCCTTCTTCGGAAGCACATTCAGGGAAGAGTCTGTGTCTACAAGAACATGTGACAACACAGCACCCTTGCACTCCATAGTGATATGTAGTGCTTTGTTGTGGTTTCGACCCTCTGACGTGAGATCTCTGTCTGTAAAGCCTAGGCCATGGTTGGCATTAACACTGCCTACAACAGCTTCAAGTTGGTTGACAGTGATTTCCTGAGGAACATAGGCCATCTGCAGTACTTTCAATAAGGCCTCTCTGTGTGCGGGAGAACACATCAGTAATGATAGAATGGATATCTTGGAAGGTGTCTGGTTCAACTGATCGACCACCTTATAATCACTCTTTTTGATAATGCGCATGAATTCCTCGACCTCTTTTTCAAATGTACCCTGCCCAGCAACAGGAGTAGTTGATTCATCAGTCACAGCTTGCTTTCCTTTGGCTTTGGATGAAGCCTCAGCCTCAGGATCCCCTCTCAAAACAGGGGGAGCAAATAAACGACCACTTCTGGTAAAGCCTCCAACTCCTCCGACATTCTCTACATTCGGGTCAACAGCAACAGACTTGCTCTCAATCTTCTGCCCAGCTACGTATACGTCTGAGCCGTAATGCCATGGAATGGCTTTATCGTCTGTGTAAGGAACAGGCCCAGGCACGGTGATAGTCACAGGACTAATCTCAGGAGCATAGATGGTAACAGGCTCTCTTCTGACAGGCATGTCAGCTTCATCATAAAAAATGGTTATTGTTGACACATCATCAGCTTCATCACCAACTTTGTTAAACTGCAAAAATCCATCATCAATCAAACTCTGCAATCCCCTCTTCAATTTCTCACATCCATTCTCTGAATTCAGACATTCTTCACAATTAGCACTGCAACCAGGAAACACTTGACAATTCAGCAGTCTCTCTTTCACTACCCTCAAAGGAGTCTTTACTTCTTCAATACTCAGCACAAGACTTAACTTTTCACCACCCTAAACAACATTGATTCTTGCCCCTCCGTGATTCGGGATAGGGTTCGAAGTAACATTCAGCGGTGGTGCAAAATTGATTGCTTTGGAGTCTATCAAGTCTTGAACCTTGTGGTGCAGCGCCCTGCACTTCTCAGTCGAGTGCCCGGGTGCCCCAGAGTGGAAAGCGCATCGTGCGTTGACATCATAACCCACTGGAAGCTCTCCAGGTGGTGGTGGGGCCAAAGTTCTCAATTTGATCAGATTCAAATCCAACAGTCTTGGAAGCAAAGCAGCATAAGTCATAGGGATGGCCTCAATCACCCTATTAGCCGGGAGAGTTTGCCTTGGCTGATACGGTCTCTGCTGATAGTTGTTACGGGGTGGTTGTTGTTGTTGATGTTGTTGTTGAGGTTGCATCTGTTGCACAGGAGTAGAAGGAATTGTGACTGCTGCCACATGCTCGTATGGTCTTCTATAACTTCGGCCCCGGCCTCGGCCAAATACAGCATTTGTCTCACCTTCTCTTCTCCTAGGAGGTCCACTGAAAGCTTTCCTCGCTCCATTCGAGCTGCTAGCACTTGGATCTTGGATCTTCCCCATCTTCAACAAGGTCTCAACCCTCTCTCCAGCAATTACAATGTCGTTGAATTTGGTGGCAGAACTGGACGCCAATCTTTCAAGAAACACACCCTGCAAAGTCCCTATAAACATGTCAGCCATCTCATTCTCTAACAGCGGTGGTTGCACTCTGGCAGCAAGCTGACGCCACCTCTGAGCATATTCTTTGAATCCTTCTTTAGCAGTCTGAGCCATGTGCTGCAATTGCGTTCGATTTGGAACCATGTCCAAATTATATTGATATTGTCTCACAAAAGCTTCTGCTAGGTCTTTCCAACTCTTTATGTTGACTCTGCTAAGCTTCATATACCATTCCAGAGAAGCTCCAACCAAGCTGTCTTGAAAATAGTACATCCAGAGTTTTTCATCATCGGTGTGAGCAGCAATCCTCCCCACAAAGGATTGAAGATGGGTCTTCGGGCATGCAGTGCCATTGTATTTCTCAAAAGTTGGAACTTTGAACTTGTAGGGGATTCTGACCCCTGGAACCAATCCCAAATCTGTTATGTCAAAGCCCAAAGAGCTCTGGGATTGAATAGCTTTGATTTGTTCTGCCATCTCCTCAAACCTCTTGTTCATCTCATCCCTCTGACCCTCAGCTTCGTCCAGCAGAGTGAACTTTTTGTCCTGATTATCCATTTGCACATTATTCAACCCATCATTGATTATTGTAACCCCTGGCTGTGTAACAGGGATTTCCACTTGACGTGCGCCCGCACCGTTACGATTATCAGCAGCAGCAGTGTTGTTCCTGGCTTGATTCTCAATTAACTCCCGTAGACGCTCTTGGTTCTGACCCATGCCTGCCATCAGAGTCATAAAGTTATCCATTCTCAGTCTCAAATCTGCTAAGTCAGCTTGCATCTGGTCCATGACTCGCTCTCTGTTAATCTTTGTTGGATATCTGTGTGCGACTGGTTGTTCCCGAACTTTTCTGGGAGCTATAGTGCCTAAAACACAAAACACGTTAGCAACTGAGACACTACCTGAAAAACAAACAAACAGGTTATATGCAATGCAATGTAACTGCTCATGTTCCCAGGTTTTAAGCATTTGCATGCCCCAGTTCTGGCATCTATTCTCAAACAGTCACTTTTAGGATTAACTTTCAAACTTTCTCTTTGAAGAGTGTTCAGACATTAGCAGTATCAGACAAACGAGTCTTGCACATTCAGAAATGATAACTTGCACATTAATACTGTATATGGACAAACCACTGCCGGCTAAAAGTCAGAATACAACCAGAAATATTCTCCGAAGGGTTACAAGCCAATACATGAATAAAAGACAAAGCAAATAAAGCAAGACTCCTACAACAAGCCTGTAGGTAGTCTGAAAAGATAAACTAAGCTAAAGACCCAGGCTCTGCCACCTCTGCTCTGCTCTTCTTGACACCCGCTCTCAGCTTGAGCTCTTCAATCTCTTTCCTTGCTTCCTCCAGGGCTAACTGGCTTTGTGCTAGCTGCTGAGTCTTTTCCCTCCGGATGGTATGGACTTGCTCCACCTCTTCCTTCTTGAAGGCCATTTTCACTTCAAAGAACTCTTCTTTCTCTCTGAACTTCTTCTGCTCCTCCTCCCTTTGGCCTTGCAACCAAACAATGGATTGACGAGCATCCTTGAGAGTCTTCAAAGTCTTTTTGCGTTCAGCTTCTCGTTTAGCCTCCATCAGACCCAACCTGTGAAAATGGGCTTCTCTTCTAGCAAAGTCTTTCTCTTTAGCTTCCAAAGAGGCTTGGATCTTCTGCAGCTTGTCTTCAGCTTCATTCTTAGCCCTGTTGGCATGATGGTACAAGCTTACCATTTTAGCATTCTCCACTCGAACTTCATGCAGCTGAGCTTCTAGCTTCTTGTACTCTTCAAGGGAAACAGTACCACTCTGACCTGGAACTTCTCTGGGATAAAGTGGAGCTTCAATTGAGAAAGTCATGAGAACTGCTTCTACATGTCTTTGCAACCATGCAGCAAATGGTGGATACGTCTTGGGATCAACTCTGTCGAAGTCTTTCTTACCCTTTTCTTATCCTGTGAGCCTAAGCTTGGACTGCTTGCAATACTAACTCCTTGTTTCCTTCAACAGGAAAGTACAAAGACTCATCAAACTCTTCCATCTGTGGTGGATCTTTCAAAGGATAACCAAACTGCTTCCTGGCTAATGTTGGATAATAACTGATGACACCCTTCCTTCCCAGCAAAGGCACTCCAACAAATCTTCCGCAACTGACCAGCAACTCTTTACCTAGCAGATCTCTGTCATATCTCCAGGCAATATCTTCAACATTTAACCCCATCAGTCTTCTGGACCATCTCCACTCATCCCTCATCTCCTTGAAGGCACCTGATTTTGGCAGTTGTCTGGCAAACCACTCAGCAAATAGAGAAGCATAACAGCAAACTGGACCACCCCTACCCTTCTCATTCCTGTAATGAACACTGTAATAGAAGTCACCCAATAGAGTAGGCACTGGATTGCCTTTTGCAAAGATTGAGATCACCTCTAAGCTTACAAATTATTCTCTCCAGGGAACAAGCTGGACCCATATACCATCAATGCAAGCAAAGCACCAAAGTCATTCCAATTAGCCTCTGTAGCATACCTCTCTGCCTCTGGTATAAGCACACTCCAAGGGAGTCCTTTGCCTTCACTCTCTTGTAAAGCCCTCTTGACTGTAGCAGCTGGCAGACGACAAACTTTGGCTATGTCTTCATCTTTAAGCACACCCTCAGACCCATAGAATGGCAATGTCTCTCTGACTGGAACATTCAGCATGCTGGAGATCTCTTCCAATATTGAAGCTAAGATGTAACCTGGAAAAACAAAGCAACGCAGCAGGGGATCATAAAACTGCAACAAAGTATGCAAACTGTCTTTCTGGTCTGCAGTGGGCTTGTCCACATACTTCAGTATCTGGCCATATCTTTTCCTGAAATTGCCCAAGACTTGGTCATTCATCAGACCTGCTAACTTCTGAACACCTCTAACTTCAGGCTGAAGAAAGGTATAATGAACATTATTTTTCCTTGGAACTCTTCTGATTTCTGCCATAGAGATAAGATTTACCAGAACTGGGAGCTGATTAAGAGCAATGACCTGAAAAATGGGAAACATAAACAGTTAATGCAAAGATGATGCAAATGCAATGCAATGCAGGCATATGATCAACTGGGACCATCTGAACTGGACACTGAACACAAGGGCCCCTCTGATCACTGGCAAATCAAAAGTCCTCTGAATCACAACTCTCTGATAGAAGATCTCAGAACTACAGTACCAAGAAAACCAGTACCAAGAAAACCAGAACTCCGGAACCACAGGATCATAGAACCAGAAATCATAATCATAGGACCACAGATCATAACAAGGACCACTGATAAAGAGGTGTATGTAGAGGCCAAGGGTTCCTGCAAACCTGTAAACCCCTCCCAATCTCACTGGTAGTAGGCTCCGGGTCAGACATCACAGACTCTCAAAGCCGAATAGCAATAATACTTTCACCATCTCCGAGAAATGGCTCATGACCAAATCAGGGAATCGGTTTGGCATTATATACTACGCAGGGAGGCCTCAGCCGAGTCCGGGAAACAAGGTCATCCTATGTGATTCCCAGGTGGGCCCTCGGATGCGAATGGGTTTGCCATACAATGTGGTCTGCTACTGTCATCACTAAAGAGGGATGTTTCCACAAGGTTCTCAATGATCGGTCCCCAGCTGCACATGACTGTCAAGGTTATGTAATGAGAGAGGAAGATCCCCAAATCAAGACATTTCCAAGACAATCGCAAATCTGGGCGTGGAACTCACTACTACCCCCATGACGAGATCTCATGAGGCCAAAGTGGAACCACTCTAAGTCCTAAGGTGCTCTCGAGCCGTGGTAATGAGCTCATCTCTCAAGGACAAGTAACACCCATCCCACCAAACAGAAAACCAGTCCAGACAGTCCAGCATATATACATGATGCAGAAAATAAATACTGAAAACTGTAAATAAAGCTGTAAATAAACAACAATAAAATACGACAAGCCAAGCAAACAAACATCACCCAATGAAACAGAAACACACAAGCGCTAGGAGAGACTCACAGGGGAACCAGAGATACTCTGGTTAGGAGTCCCCAGCAGAGTCGCCAGCTGTCGCTCCCCGAATTTCCATCCTGGTACAAACGCGAAAGTGGCGTGGAAAAGAATAGAGTCGCCAGCCAGGCATTTTTATCCCGAAGAAAGGGAATGGTAATGCTGCACAAACCAGAAGAAAAGAAGAGGAAGGACACAGGTCCTACGAACCAAAGAGACTGAGTTCGGGAGTCAGTTACGACCTGGGAAGGTATTAGCACCCAGATCATCCGCCGTACCCGACGGGATCCACGCTTGCAAAGAAACTGTTTCAAAGGGTGAGGGTATGAAAACTGCAGCAAAGAAATGAAAATGAACTGGAAAAGAAACTGAGAAAAGCAAATGAATGAGAAAACAAAGAGAAAAATGTAGGGAAAATAAAAGATTGTGCTCGAACGGGCCCTACCCCGCTGCCTACGTACCTCATCAGGATAATGAGGATCAGAGACGCCGTAGTTCCCCTAATTAGGGGTAACAAGGAAATTGCTTGTGAATTAAGGCTTGAACTGCCTATGCCATTGCTCAGGTGTTGCAGACTCGGACGACGAGTGCGTAACCGTCTTGCAAAGTGATAAGTAGGAGCAAGTTCGCGTACGGAGCGAATGAGATGAGAAAAGAATTCTCGAAGGAAAGACGCTTATCGTTTGTTTGTGTTTTTTTAGAAGATTTTTATGAGTGTGTCACAAGGAAGTGAACTCAAGATCTTTTCCATGGAATGTGCACTTGTCACTACATTCCAAGATGGAATAATAGAACAAGCACACTCAAGTAAGGAGAAGATCCCCAAAACTTGAATCCAAAGATTAGGGCCTAAGCTCACTAACTTGTTGAATTATTAAGTGTTTTTAGTATTTACAGTGAAGAGGTGTTTTTATGCTTTTCTTTATGAAGAAGATACCTTGATCAGACTTGTGCATCACAAGGTAAACTTGTACTATCCCAAGATGGGAAGACTACAAGCATACCTCATGGGATAAGGCTATTGCTCAAGGCATTACTTCAAACTTTATTAAGATGTTTTTTATGGTTATGAGATGAGAAGAGAAGAAGAACCAAAAGGATCACAAAGGAAAAATTCTAAAAGGGGACTAAAGAATCCTAAGTGTTAACATGCATGGATATCCTAAGGTTAGTGTGGCTTACTATCCTAAAGAAGAAAGAAAGAAAAAGAGAAGAAGAAGCAAGAAGAAGAGATGAGTAAGGCCTAAGCCCAACAAGCAAAGGGTTAGCACAAATAAGAAATGAGAAGAAGAAGAAGAGATGAGATTTGGAGATGTGGAACTCACATCCACACCTCTCACTTACCATAGCCCCTGCAAGGTTAGCAAAATCCAGCACATGCTCATTAATAAAATCATGGCAATGCCGTGCTCAAAGTTCACACCAATCAAGATCACATAATTAGGTCACGCATGGCACAAACAAGCATTTACTTGTCGAAAACACGGAAGCATGCATTGATCAGCAGGAAAATCACTCAAACAAACATGTTCAATGATCATATAATGATCCATGGTACTTAGAACAAGTATGGAGATCAAACATGCCAAAAATAACTCAAAAGTAGCTTACTGCTTCAGTGTTAACCGGTTAACCAAAGCGTTAACCGGTTAACCAATCAATAACCTGCATAAACACAACACAAATCAGGTGCGTTAACCGGTTAACCAATCCGTTAACCGGTTAACGCTGTTAAAACAACAACAATTCTGCAGAAAATCAGCTTGCAATCAGCTTAATCCAATAATCCTATACCAGACCAGCAAGCATTTGAACATGAAACTAATGCATCAATTCACATTAAATGGCATCATCAAGCTTATGGACATTAATCAATAGATCCAGTTACCAATCAATCAATTAAGCAACACAAGCCAATATGCAAACATGTGGTGGATCTAAAGCTCAAGCATGCAAATAAACTAAAAACAGAGCTAGATCTGAATTTAACCAGCCTACAAAGCTGAGGTATGCTTTGGTAATTGTTGATTGAGCTGAAAACGATAGATCTAGCGCGAAAGTTTGAAGATTCGACACTCCGTGCAAAATAAATGCAAGAACAAGCTCTTGATGCAGAATTTTGGATCCAAAAGCACTTCTAGATCTCAAACCAGATCTGAATCACCACTAAAACTAGCAAAAGATGTAATGAAGTTATGGATGAAGGTCTAGTTCCAAGATCTACACACCTCAAGGCAAGGTTATGTGATCTTCAAAGAGGAACTTTGAGTGATTTGGAAAATTGGGAGAGAAAAGTGAGAGAATTGTGAGTGAGAGGAGTGAAAATTCAGAAAATGAGAGGGAAAAATGAGGGAGAGATCTCTTTGGTTTGGAGAGAAATGATTAAATATGCTTTAGGTTTGGGGCCCAAAAATTAGGATTGGAATCCAAAATTATGGTTTGGGTAGTGTGATTAGGATGTAGCAATGGGATTAGGCTTGGACAAGGGCTCTAGATCCATCTCTTTAATCTCCAATTAATTCAAAATGAATAAAAATCAGAAAAATAAAAAATGGAGCAAAAATCACACATGCTGAATTGCTGCTGGAAATTCAAAATTCGTGGCCGTTAACCGGTTAACCAATCCGTTAACCGGTTAACGCCAGTAAATTTTGAATTTCCCTCCTTTTGGTGGGAACCTTCAAGAATAAGCCGATGCCAATCGTTTTGATCTGATTTTGATCCTCCATCCTTTATAATGCTTTGACCCTGATGTCAACCTTGTAACCTGCCTTGTGAGCCTTGAATTTCCCTGATGGTTGATCACATGCCTGATGCTGGAATATGCAAGTGCCATGCTTCATTTTTTTATGCAATATGCTAAGGACATGATATGTTCATGATGAATATGATGTGATATGATGCTTAAAATGAAGAGGGCAAATTTGTGGTGTTACAAGCTGAAGACCTAGGAGCAAAGGAAGTAAAGATATTGACAGACTCCCAACTCGTGGCATCACAGGTACGGGGGGAATACATGCCAAGAACGACAACCTCATCGAATATTTGTCATTGGTAAGGGAAAGACTAGAAAAAATTGAGAAGTGGGAGGTCCAACACGTGCCCCGTGAATATAACACGCGGGCGGACGTCCTGTCGAAACTCGCGAGCACGGGGAAGAAAGGCGGAAACAAATCAGTAATCCAGGAAATCCTTCCTCGACCTAGCACCGAAAGGTCGCCACCTCCGCTCGAGGTAAACGTGATCGGGGACGATCATTGCTGGATGACACCCATCTACAACTATCTCACAAACGACGAACTCCCCGCGGACCCCAAAGATGCAGCCACAACTAAGCGGAGGGCGTGCTCATACGTCCTCCTCGAAGGGAAACTCTATCGTAGGAGACTCTCCATCCCGTTGCTCAAATGCGTCGAGGAGGAGAAAGTCCCCGACATATTAGGGGAAATACACCAGGGAATCAACGCCCAACATCCCGGCGGAAGGTCGTTGGCGCGCAAAGCTTTACGAGCAGGCTACTATTGGCCGACTATGCAGCACGACTCCAAATAGCACGTCAAAAAATGCGACAAATGCCAACGACACGCTGATATGCATCTCGCACCTCCCAACAAGCTAAAAATGATCTCCTCCCCTTTGCCCTTTGCATGGTAGGGCATGGACATCCTCGGCCCATTTGTGACCGGTTCTTACCAAAACAAATACCTCATTGTAGGGGTATACTACTTCACCAAGTGGATCGAAGCAGAAGCACTGGCCAAAATAACGGCGCAGAACATTCTTCGATTTTTCAAACGAAACATCCTCGTCCGGTTAGGTATACCCCAGGTTCTCATCACTGACAACGGAACATAATTCACGGACGGAGGATTTCAGGACTTCGTAGCCAGCCTAGGCACTAAACAACACTTCACGTTCGTCGAGCACCCTCAAACCAACGGACAAGCTGAGGCGGCCAACAGGGTAATCCTGCGCGAACTAAAGCGCAGACTTGGCGAGGCAAAGAGGGCATGGGTCGAGGAACTACACAGCGTCCTGTGGGCATACCGCACAACGCCACACTCCACGACCGGGGAGACCCCGTTCAGACTAACGTACGGCACCGAAGCAATCATCCCAGTGGAAATTCGAGAGCCGACGAGACGCGTGGAGGCGCCCCTCGACAAAGAGATGAACGGCGAGGCACTTCGAGCCGAGCTGGATATCGTCGATGAGATCCGCTCCGAAGCGGCCCTTAGGGAAACCTCCCTCAAACAAAAAATAGCCTTACACCACGACGCGAAGGTCATAAAAAGAGAGTTCCAGGTGGGCATCCTGGTCCTCAGAAGAAACCAAAAAAACCCAAGAGAGGGCAAACTGGCCGCCAACTGGGAAGGCCCCTACCGCGTCCACGACAAGACAAGCAACGGGGCCTATTATCTGGAAAACTTACAAGGTGAAGAACTCACTCGACCATGGAACGCAGAAAAACTTAGATAATATTATAGCTAAACATAACCCGGGGAGACATGGGAGGTACGACCACGCTCTTCACCACCAAACACAAAAGGGAGGATCTATGCTCCTCAGGGGCGAACACAACCCTCCCCGACGCTGGGCACCTCAAACGAGCCCCAATGTCGTAGTACCACGTTGGCAGGGCACCCATCTCGCGATGGGAAACCCAAGCCCCGAGGTCAGAGTTCTCCGATCACAAACCCTACCTCGATTTAAGGCGAGCACAACGTTCGCCACCTTGTCGGTTCCCTAAACCAACGAGACCAGCAGTGTCGAGCACAAACAGTTCAAACATAAATAAATAAAACAAATTAATATCGAAAATAACATTCATTAAACACGATCGTAGCCGACCAAGAAAAATACAAAGGGAGCCCGAAGGCCAATATTCAAACGGGCACAAAAGGCCATTATAAACAGGCACGCAGGCCTTACAAAAAGACAACAAAAAATTCTAAAGACTCCGCCCGGAGTTACTCTTCACGACCATCCCCCTCCTCATCTTCCAGCTTCTCCTCAGCTTCGAAGGGGCATACGATCTCCCCGTCAACCACACAATAGTTGTGGGCCGACCCCTCCGTCACTAGCCTGGGATTCAACACCTTCAGCTGCTCAGTGACGTTGTCGAAACCATCCTTGAACATTACAACCATCTCTTTGTTGAGTTCGCGGATATGTCCGACCAACTCGCCCCGGGTACGAAGGGCAAGCTCCTCCTCAGTCTCATCATCCCGGGGACGGATTGTACCCTCGAGCAGAGCTGCCCGAGCACGAAGTTGCACGTTTTCTTCAACCACCTTCTTACGCCCCGCAACTTGATCCTCCAAACTTTTCTTCTCGGCCTTTAGAGTGTCCTGCTCGAGCTTCAGTTCCTCTAGCTCCTTCTTCAGCCTCTCCTGCATCTGGTGCTCCTCCTTGTAGTCGGATAGATCCTTAGACAATCTATCCTTCTTAGTCCAGGAAGCTAGAAGAGCATCCTCTAAGGAAGTTGTGGAAACAGTAGTCTCGGACAGGACCATGGCAGTCTCCATCACCCAGATAACGGCGGCCAGGTCCCCAACTAGGTCTCTTCGCCGGGTGTTGGCATCTTAGTTCAGAATGGCCTTTGCCTCAGGCGCCGCCACCACGACGGAACCTTCGGCCTTAGAGAACTCCTGCTCCAGATAGCAAGGAGGCATCAGATAACTCCCAGGGGCATCAGAATCATTCCCCCCCATAGCAGCAGACCGGGCAAGAGTCCCGTCCAGACGCTTCCGCTTGAGCAAAGGAGAGGTGGAAGGAGGAGGATTATCCCGTATCTGGATCGGAGAGGCTTGTTGAGCAGGTTGAGGGGAGTTGAACACCGGGCTAGCATTACCCGAGGTACCTACCCCGAGCTCCGTGGCCACCTCTTGGACACGGGGTGTCGCTTTCTTTTTCTTTTTAGGGACCCTGTCTGGGGCCCTAGCCTGGTTCGCCAGCTTCAGAACTCGTTCACGATGAGTGGGCATAGTTCTTACAAAACAAAAACAAAGATTAGTTAGACATACACAAGACCAAGAAAAGAAAATAAGTAAAGAAAACCTACGCAGTAACTCCAAAGCCTCATCATCCATATCACACTCGAGCAGAGTCCTCGTGTTTATAAGACGGGTTTCATAAATCGGCACCCCGACCTCATCGACATAGGGGGCACCTTTCCGGTCAACCCAAACCGCCAGGTTGAAGCTCTGTACATACTCCACCAGCCTCTTGTAGGCTAGCCTATCCTCGATCCCCATGCTCGAGAATTTTACCCGATAGTGACTGGTCGATAGATTGAAGTGGTCAGATTGCCACCTCAAGGGGATCCTTGACATAAGTTTTTCCTCCCCGACGGCATTCCGTTTGTAATAGTAAAGGGAGTTTAAGGCAGAACGAGTGATCGGCTTCACCGTATACCACCACCCTTTGAAATGTCGGGCAGAATCTACATAGGTCTTGAATAGCCTCACTGGCTACTTCAGAGACACCCAGTTGTGACGTCCCCAGGCACCAGACCGTTGTAGGTGGAAGATTTGGAAAAAGAGGGGCAAAGTGCACCCAATGCCTAGAAAACGGCAGACTAGCTCGAACGCCCGAATAAAAGCGATGGCGTTCGGATTCAGTTGTGACGGTGCCAGTATGAGCCACCTGAAAACCCCCATCTGAAAAGAGTTGAAGGGCAGCCTGACCCTCGCTTCTCGGAAGGCAAATTCGTACATAGAAAACTGCTTCCCCGGAAAGCGGTGACATATCTGGTCCGACTCTTGAGGATCAAGGCATTGCCAATTCGCAGGGTCCTCGGGACTGAGGTCTTCCATCACGGCGTATGCATTGGTCGTCTCATCGGCAAAGTATGACTCTTCTTCCAACGTCGGCATTCCTTTCGTCGGGGTTCCGATGCGCGACCTCCCCTTCATCAACTTGACGACGTTCGACATTCCCTTCCCTGACCTGCCGATGCTCGGCCGTACCTGAAACGCAGACAGAAAAAGTGAATTCGACATCGCATCAAATTCATCCTTCCACCGCAAGTCAAGTGAAAGGGCGAAAACTAAAACGCCCAAAATCCGACTAAACTAACCTAGACCGACGAAGGGGCAACCCCCACACGCATTC
Source organism: Lathyrus aphaca (assembly GCA_963966055.1). Lineage (NCBI taxonomy): Eukaryota > Viridiplantae > Streptophyta > Magnoliopsida > Fabales > Fabaceae > Lathyrus > Lathyrus aphaca. Next base: position 457,160,417 of record OZ014519.1, on the reverse strand, counting down.
GGGCACATAAAGATTCGACCTACAATTTCATACATACATGAACTCTATGCTCGTGTCATGCTGACCTTGCCCGGGATATTTATACGCATATGAATTTCACGCCAGTGTCATGCTGACTTTGCCCGGGATATTCATACGCATATGAATTTCACGCCCGTGACATGATAGTTTTACTCGGTTTATTCAAGTACATATTAAATTTTTGGTCGGGACATTCTAATCCTGCCCGGGACATTCATACCCAAAACCTAAAAAACTATCCCTAAACCCAGATTTATCTACTCTAGACTAAAGTTTGCTTACTCTACACAGACATATCAGGCATTTTCCTATCTAAAAAACGAAAAAGCATGCAAAACAAAGAATTTGAGTTGTTACCTGACATATTGAAGACGAGGAGAAGACGGTGACGCGCGGGCAGAAAATTGCGGTGCAGACGGCGGAGATGAGCGGAGAGAGGATTCTTCTCAGAGCTTCCGGTCAAACGTCAGAGCGAAAAAGTACAAATGAAGTGGACCACCCCCTTTATATAGCCACAAGCGCGTGGATGGACGCGCCAGGTAATCATTACCTAGACCATACGCCACCGTTTGCACAAGAAACGAAGCGACGCACCATTAATGTTGAGACACGTCAGTCCACAAGAATCCTGAACGAAGTCGAGCAACTGCAAATCTCCCCGACTATAAGAAGCATCCTCGACTCAGTGAAACACCACATGCCCGACAGACTCAACAACACGTGTGTCATACCCCAAATTTGTCCTACCTTTTTATTTTACTGTCTAATCATTGTTTCAAAAAAATCAAAAAAAAACTTGTACCATTTTATTTCTCTGTCTAACAAATATTTCGAAAATTAAAAAAACATGTATTATTTTATTTTGTCTGATATTATAAAATTCAAAAAAAATATGTCACATTTCCTTTTATTCGAAAAATGCATTCTCTCCCTATGTCAAGTTTTTTATTCTTCATTATTTAGTCATTACAAAAATTCTAAAAAAAATCAATTTATTTTTCCTTATTTTATTTTAGTCCATATTTCATTTCTAAACAATTTCTTTCAATACCCAATTACCATTTTCTTTTTATTATTAACAACTATTAAGTCCATTAATTTTGACCAATTCCAAAAAATTACAAAAATTCATTCTTATTATTATTTTCATTGCATTTACTATTTCCATTATTATTATTATTATTATTATTATTATTATTATTAAACCAATTTTCATAAATCCATATTACAAAACCACTTAGGCCCAAACTTCATTGCAACCAAATTGCCAAACAAAAAATGAAAAAAACCGTGCTAGCTGCAAGCTGTAACAAGGACGTATACCAAAAGGAAAAACGCAGCATTCACATACAACAAATACCTCCACTCACTCACACCAGACATCAACAACAATATCACACCAACAAACCAATGGACTCTCGATTTTCAATCCTTCACTCTCACTCTTATCCTCTTTTCTTTTCATAAGCCGCTACCATTTTTTTTTAGCCTCAGCAATAAACCTTGAGCCAAATCATGAACACCAAAATCTTGAGCCAAACCAAAAAATTGAAGTTGAACCATGCACTAAAACAACAGAAATAGAAAGATGAAGAGAGATTAAAACCAAAATCTTTTCAAACCTTTTTATCTGCATCGATTCACAAAACACACCATAACACCACAGTCATCTTCAGAACCGCAAATCGTCACCCACGCCAATCTCATCCAAAACAGCCATGAATCTTCAAATCGCATACCATCTTGAACCACCAGAACCAAAAGCCACGAACCTCTCTCCACTACTCCAAAAAACCATCCAAACTCGTCACCATCTGACCACTCACCACTAAACCGAACTTCCGCCTTCAACTAACCTTCAATAGAAAACAAACCGAGAAATCGAAAAAAAAAACATAACACAAACAGAGACGGCGCCGCAGAGAGATTCTGAGAAGAAACGGAAACGTAGAACCCAACCATTCACAAATGCGACCCGCACAAACCCATGAACCACCTCCGAACATCGAAAACAGAGAGAGGCTGAGAGGAATCTAAAAACCACATCAAAATAACAAACAAACCGCGACCGATTTTTGGGTGAGATCTATGAGGAACGAGAGCCAGAATCGCATGAATCGTGAACTGAGTTTGAGAGAGTGAGACCGTCGGTGTTGGCTTTGAAAGGTTGGTTTCTGTATTTTCGTTGTTTTCCTTGTGTGGAGATAAAAGAGGCGTTATGTTGTTTTTAACCCTAGTCTGTTCATTTTTTATTTTTATTGTTTCATATTAGGTAGTGATTAGAGGCCCATGATGTTTTTTTGCTGCACACCGACCCACCCAAGTGATTCATTTTCTTCCCTTTAATTCAAATCCTCAAATTATTTCATTCTATTTTGTTTATTTTAGTTTAGTTTTCTCATAAAATTCTGGTTTGGGCTAAGCCCGTTGTTATTTCAAATCCCGCTATACACACATCTGTAGATCTGTTTCTCCACCTCTTTCTTACATGTTTTTTTAGGGTTTTAATTTTCTTGTATATTATTATTTAGAATCATATTAATTCTAATATCTAGTTTTAATTTTAATTTCCATTTTTTATCTTTTTTTACATTTTATTTTAATTGATTTTATTTGTTTTTGAGCCAATGATATAACAAAAGGTCGATGCTTCGCCCGATTTCGTTAAATCGGTGATACTCGATCAATATGAGGCCCGTGCAATTTTATTTATTTATTTTTCCATTTTTTTCAATTTAATGTTATTTCACAAATTAATTTAATTCATTATTTTTATTTATTTATCGGTTATACCACTTTATTCAATTTATCGCTTTTAATACATAAAACGTTTCGACTCCTCATAGAACAATTTCTTTAAATCGGCTCTAAGGAAGTGAACGAACCAAATTTCGACGCATCCGAAAAGGTCCAACGCCTTCGAATAGTTGTCTTCGAATAAAAAGGCCGAACGCCTTCAAACAGTTCAAAAACACTGCACACACGCTTTCTCTTGGGCAAATTACAACGAGACCCCTTTATTTCGCGCAATCCCCTGTAATTTATTTTGTATCCCTCCCCCATTTTATGTATGCATTTATTTTTCGTATTTTATTTTGTTCGCGAACCCTTGGTCCAACGCCAAGCGGTTGCACTTGCACACTCACACTTTATTTTTCAGTTATCGTTTCGTTTATTAGGATCCACCTCACCTTGCGAGCCGAGCGCACCGTGTCTCGCTAAACAAACCACAAAATAAACCTCCATTTGCATTCACCCTCTAACCTCAAAAAACCAAAATGTTTCGATTAGATCCAAACCCTTGATCTAACGTCAAGCGGTCATTAGGTAATAAAACATTCTAATAAAACGAGAAGAACTGTACGCCACGAGCCTTAAGCGGTAGAAAGGAGGATAACGAGCTCTCGTTACTCGCTCCGATTATTTTGACGCAAGACACTCATCTTGTTGGACGGAATAAATTATCCATAGTCTTTAGTGCAATTCGACTCCTAAACCCTTTCATCGAAGAAAGGTAATAAAATCAACAACCATCAATCGTAGTAGGCCGAACTACGAGGCTCTGACTTTCTCATTGCACGCGGGAGTACGTAGGCACAAGGATCTCAATCCTTGCCGAGCACCTAGGATCAATCTAACTTATAATTCAACTCATTTCCCTCTAGAAAGTAATTCGTTTAAGCATAAACATCCTTTCGCACGTGATAACTTAGATGGTTCCCATCGAGTACGATGGATGTAGGGGGTGCTAATACCTTCCCCCTACATAACCGACTTCCGAACCCAGGCAATGGTTCCGTTGACCTTTGTCCTCATCCCTCTCTTCCCGGGTTGTATCTATATCTTCCCTTTCCCTCTTCGGGAATAAATAGAATTAGGTGGCGACTCTTCAGTCCATCCAGCGTGCAGCTCCGTCCTTTCGGATCGCGTGAGGTCGTATTTTTCGGGGTGCGACAGCTGGCGACTCTGCTGGGGAGGTGGTTCACCCCTATGCGAGTCAAGCCTAGTCTAGGTTTCCACGCTTGTTTGGATGTTTGCTTATATGCTTTACTTGTTTATTTTTATTCGCTTTCTTTATCGCTTTCCATCTTATATCTTGTGGCTCCTTTGTACTATAATTTGGATCGATACTTTGATCGCAAAAGAACTTGAGGAAAAGGCTCTATACCCGGGCTTACGAGTACAAATATAAGTTAGCGAGGTTGTGTAGTATGGGCTCCCGAGGGAACCTCTCTCGTGGGTTGTCGATACGAAAACCTGACTTGGAGTAGATTTTAATGAGAATACTGACGACCGTCAAGTTCTTGGCATGTGTGCTCAGTTGTTTTCATTAGAGTCATCAACTTTGAGGACCTTTAGAACCATTTTGGTTAAAACATCGATTGATGGTCGCGTAGTATTGGCTCCCGAGAAATTTGCTCTCGTGGGTTGTGTCATACCCCATATTTGTCCTATCTGCATCATTTTATTTTACTGTCTAAAAATATGTACCATTTATTTTTCTGTCTGATATTTAAAAAAAAATCCCAAAAATATGTCACTTTTTATTTTTTCATCCATATCCAAAATCCTTTTATTCTATATTTTATCCAAAAAATCAATCATCAAAAGTCCAAAAAATATATTTTTATTTTTAAACTAAAAAAAAACTCAAATTCTCTTTTTATATTATAAGTTTTTCTATTTTATTATTTAGTTCATTTTCAAAAGTTCATATTATCTTCCATTATTTTTATTAAAAACATTTATTTCTTTTATTTCTATTTTTTAGATTAAATCATTTAAATCCATTATTCTCCATTTCCACTCTTTTATTTTATCATTTGATATTCTTGTATTCTATTATGACTATTCATTATTTATTATTATTATTATTTATTGTTATTATTATTGTTTTTTATTATTTTATTTACTGTCTAACCATTATTCGGAAAATCCAAAGGCATGTATCATTTTCTTTTTTGTCTTATAATCGAAAAAATAAAAAAAATATGTTTTTACTTTTCTTTCGGGTTTGTGCAAAAGTCGGGGTTCATTTTGAAATTGGCGTGTGCGTGCGCGTGCAACATGTTGTGTAGAGTTTTTTTGTTCAATTCTAACTTTCATTTTCTATCTATCATTTTTCATAAAAAATTTATTCTCTTTTCATATTATTATATGTTTTCATTTTATTTAGTTCATTATCAGAAAATTATAAAAAAAGTCTTATCTCATTATCCTTTTTATACTACTTTAAACCATTTTCATTTTTATTATTATTACAAAAGCCCACAAAATTTAAAAATTATTTCATTTAAATTTATTGTTTCTCATTTTTTTTCTATTATTATTATTATTATTAATTTAATTATATTATTATTTATTATTATTATTATTTATTTTTATTATTGTTATTTATTTTTCATTATTATTTTTTATATTATTATTATTACCATTGTCATTATTAGTATTGATATTACTTTCTTTTCACTCAATATTCATGCCACCAATTCCAGCCAGTACAGGTCACGTGGCTTTTATTCACAACAACAAATTTGGCAGCAAGCAGCACAATTGAAGGGCCCACCTCTAACCATTTTTCATACACATTCCATCAGCAATTCAACAATTGTACAACGCACACCACCCCACTCACAAAACTAAATTTCTCTCCACCAACATTTCTTCACCATAACAAACCTTCTTTAGACCAATTCCTCAAATACCCTTCACCTCTCTATATTATAATTCTCAAGAATCTTAAATTGAGGGGAAGTTGTGGAAAACCATACAAGCTATGCAAAAAATCACACAAAGCAAAACTTCAAAAAAAAAATTTCAACAAATTTGTTTTTCATAAATCTTCAAAATCTTCCTCTTCTGCAAATCAACAATAAAATAGCGTTTACTTTCAATCCTTTCAATAGCTCCTCATACATCATGCCAATATCAAACATAAACAAAAATCTCCAAACCCTTTAACCTTCATCAAACCAAATTACAAAAAAAACGAAAATACCTGAAACCCCTTTTGACAGCCACCGTAAATCACAAAACCACTGTGAATGAGTAAGAACTTCGATCCAAAACCATGAAGCCACCGTGCGATTGAGTGCAAAAACGCGAAATCAGATCCACGAAACCCATTCTTCACCGCAAAAAAACCAGAAACCGAGTTGCCTCTTTATCTTCGCCGAAACCCACTGATCAAAACCAGAAAAACGTGCGGAAAAAAACAAAGACGGTTGAGATAAAGAAAGTGTCGCGGCCGCTGTGTTTTTCTTTGAGAGGGTAGGTTCCCTTCTGAACCGTGGCTGAGGCAGTGTGTTTCCTGTTTTACTTGGATGCAGATTTATTTCTATTATTATCTTCTAATTTAAAAACTTTATGATTTATTTTAATTATTATTTTATTTTAGTTTTGATATTGATGGGCTTAAGTTTTTGTTTCTTTCTTATCTACACCTTCATCGCCACATCCTACTTCTTTTTGTTGTTTTGTTTTGGGCTTTCAGCCCAGATGCAGATTACTTATTATTACCACCCTTTAATTTATATTTCTTTTTATTTTTTGTGCTTTTTATTTTTATTATTATTTGTTTATATCTCATAATATTTATTTGTTTCTATCTATTTTAATAATCTATTATATATATGTATAAGTTTTATTTCTTTGTTTGCTAGTAGCCTTTTAGTTTTTTATATATATTATTTTTATTAAAAAAAAGAGAGAAAATATATTTTTATTGTTTATGGGGCCAATGATATATCAAAAATTTAAGTTATTTTCGATTTCATTAAATCGGAAAACTTGATTAATATGAGGTCATTTTTAGTTAGGATTTTTATTTAACATTTTATTTCTACAAAACCATTTTATTTAGTTTAGTTTATTTTTTGTATTATTTCAATTATTTGTTATGTTATCGAATTTTTAATTTAATTTATTTTTATCCGATATTCTATTCCTATTTAATATCTGCAATTTAATTTAGTAAATTTATTTAATTTAATTTGTCGCATTTCAATATAAACGATCGACTCCTAATAGAACGATTTCAATTTTAAATCGGCTCTAAGGAAGTAATTGAACTATATTTCGACACGCCCGAATAAAAAGGTCCAACGCCTTCGAATAGTTAGGAACATTGCACACACGCTTTCTCTTGGGCAAATTACAACGAGACCTCTTTATTTATCGCAATCGCATTTATTTTCCGCAACTTTATCGTTCTAATCTAATCGCAAACCATGTAAGCCGAGCACACCGTACCTCGCCATCAAACTTCTTTCAACTCGAATGCTTCAAATATTTTCTTAATTAAATAACGGAAAAACTGAATTCTGGAGTCTAGCATTCCTCGAATTCTTGAATGAACGCTCCCGAGGCTCGCCCCACGGGACGTTGTTCATTCGACTTTCCGTAATTAAAACACTTAATCCACACATCAAATAACGAAAGAATTGAATTCTGGAGTCAAGCATTCCTCGAATTCTTGAATGGACGCTCCTGAGGCTCGCCCCACGGGACGTGGTTCATTCACCCTTTCGTTCTTAAAACATTAATTAAATCGAACATTTTTCCGTAAACGAACATTATTTAAATCCTTTCTATCTCGCAAACAAGATAGCGCTTCAACCTTCTATCGCGAGCAGACAAGCCAACGCTTAATAGTTAGAATGTGGTCTAAATAATCGTTCATTAAAACAAATCAACCAACCAAACTTAGTACCACAAACTACGAAGCTATGACTTTCCCATTGCACAAGGGAATACGTAGGCACACGGATCTTACTCCTTGCCGAGCACCCTAGGAACAAAATAACCCATTTCTCCCCTTAACCCTAATTTAGAATCTTTCGCATTTACTTTATTATTCGAAGAAAACAGAAAGCGTAAGTCAACATTAGATCGCAAGTTAAACTAAGAGGTTCCCGTTGAGTACAACAGTCGTAAGGGGTGCTAATACCTTCCCCTTACGGAATCGACTCCCGAACCTAGAATCTGGTTTCAAAGACCTTGTTCTATCCGTTTTTTAAAGGGGTTTCTCGATATTTTCCCTTTCCTTAATTGGAATAAAATAAGTTCGGTGGCGACTCTGTTGTTTTAATTTTCATCCTCGGTGTTTTTTATCGCGAGGTCGTATTTTTCGAGGTGCAACAACTGGCGAATCTGCTGGGGAAAGTCAGAGAGTCAAGCCTAACTTAGTTTACTTTGCGATCAATGTTTATTTTGCTTACCTATTTTTCTTCATGCTTTTTATGCTTGTTTATTTTCTCTCTCTTTATTATGATTATTATCATACCTGCTTGTTGGATCCTGGGTTGGCATCTGAGTTTGCGAAAAAGAAGAGGGAACACCTAGTTTAGAATTGGAAGTTATTAGTGTTAGTCTCCAAGGACTCGCTCCTTGCAAGCCTAGCATGAAAGCTCCCCCAGAGAGTAGACCTATTCGTAGATCTCGTCATAACGCAGCCAGCCTGTTGCATGACTTGATTCATGAAAGGGTTGTGACTCTGGAACCACTCTTAGAACCAGTTTCAATGTTGGCAGTCGCGTAGTGTTAGTCTCCGAGGACCCGCTCCTCATACGGCTAACATGAGAACTCCACTCAAGGTAGATCCTATTGTTATTATCGTCATAATACAGCTAGCCTGTGGCAGGACGTTAGTACGATTAGCATCCATGACCTTGAGTATCTCATCCATAACCGTAGAAATTATCCTGTGAGTGGTTTTACGGGTAAAAAAAATTAGAACAATCCTATAAGAGTCTACCTATACCGGTTATTTATTCGTTACTATGGTTTACCTCAGAGCTAATTATACTCGGGATCCTGGATCTTGCATTGCATCCATACGCATATTCATTTCATTTGCATTAATGGTTCATCTTGCATTTCATTCCAAAGCCGTAAACTCATTGCATGTTCTTTCATCTTCAGTAAATCAAGTTGGTTTCTCGATGCTCGTATCGTGCTAGACGCCCTTACCTATCTAGAGCCGATACTAGAAGACTGATGGACGTGATTCAAGAAGAGCAAGCTGCTATGAGGGAAGAAATTGACTCGGTCAAGAACAAGATTGACCAGATTTACGAGACTATCCAAGCCTTGGCCAGGATGGAAGAACGCCGCGAAGCTGCTGCCGCAATGAACAATGCTCTAGTACAAGGATCTGCCTCGCGAGCAATGCCTTCAGTTCCAGTTCCAAATCCTTTGGTCTATGGTTTGCCTCCAGGCTTCACTCCTGTTGTTGAGGAATTCACTTCCCAACCAATACCTACCTCTGGTGTTACTGTTGGTGATATTCCTCAAGCTCAACCCATTCCAACTCAAGTCCAGTTTCCTCATGCTGAAGAGGACCATCAAGTTGAATATGAGATGCATACTGCTGTTCCAATCATCAACCCCCACGCGGTTCAAGAATCTGAAGCCATGAAGATGTGTCGTGAGTTGGCTGAAAAACTCCGAATCATGGAAGGACACAACTCAACCTCTCTGAGTGCTTCAGAAATGTGCTTAGTTCCAGATGTTGTGATCCCTACTAAGTTCAAACTTCCCGAATTCGAGAAATACAAAGGCCTCAGTTGCCCTGAACTCCATTTGAGAATGTACTACAGAAAAATGGCCGCTCATGCTAAAGATGATAAGCTTATGATCCATTGCTTCCAAGACAGCCTGTCTGGAGCATCTCTAGAATGGTACATGCAGCTCGAACGCAACAATGTTCGTACTTGGCTTGATCTATCTGATGCATTCAAAAAGCAGTACAAGTACAACACTGACCTTGCTCCTAACCGTACTCAACTGCAGAGTATGACTCAAAAGGAAAGCGAATCCTTTAAGGAGTATGCCCAACGCTGGAGGGAGTTAGCTGCCAGAGTTCATCCACCTTTGGTTGACCGTGAACTAATTGATATCTTCATGGGTACCCTACAGGGGCAATACTACGAGAAGCTGATCAGCGGCGTATCTTCTGGATTTTCTGACATGGTGATGGTAGGAGAAAGAATTGAAGAAGGTCTGAAAAGTGGAAAGATTCAAGGAGGTTCTAGCAACCAAACCAGTGTCAAGAAACCTTTCAACGGGTACAAAAAGGGCGAAACAAATGCCATTTCTTCTGCAAGTGGGAATCCGCAACAAAGTACACCTACTTCAATTCCCTACTATCAGTACCCGTATGTTGTTGCTGCACAATATGCTCTTATGCCATATCAGCCAATTCCTCCAATGCCTTATCAGCAAGCTATTCAAGCTCCATTTCCGCCTCAGATGGCTTATCAACCACGTCCATATCCTATGGTCGCTGCTGCGCAATATGCACCTGGACCATACCAGCAACCGGCTTATCCACAACGGCCTGGTCAACAACAACAACGCGCTCCTCAACAGCGTCCACCATATCAACAAAGAGGATATGATAGACACATTGATCCCCTGCCTATGACATATTCTGAGATCTTTAATCAGCTGATGGCAAAAGGATCTCTTACTTTGAGAGATATGCCACCTCAGACTGGTAATGCCCGGAACTATGATGCCAATGCTCACTGTGAGTATCACAAAGACGCTCCAGGTCACACAATCGAGAACTTCCATGCCTTCAAACACATGGTTCAGGATATGATCAACTCTAAGGACCTCACTCTCACTCCGAGAAATGCAAATGTCCAGAACGATCCAATGTCGCCACACGGTGCCAACAAGTGAAGACATTTGAAGGGGTTGTTGAAGACCGAGCTGAGTAGTCTCCAACTCTGAAGCATTCAATCAAGAGAAGTTCATTCCTCAAATCAAGGCAGCCAGTGCCATTTATGATTTCCGCATTTCTGTTATTTTGTAATGTTTGTTTAAGTACTGTTTGCTCTGAACATTGTTATATATATTTGGTTTTGTTAATATTATGTTTATGCATGTTTTGAATCAATTTATTCGCATTCGCTCATCATTTATCATTTATCATAAAATCACAAAATATTTCCCTCACTTCACTTTAGCAAATATTTGAGGGAGGATGATGAAAACGAAATACCTATGACTGTTGCAGTATGCTTTCGGATAAAACCTCGTCCATGATGTACATGCATTCTTTCAAATCCCCAAACACTCGAGATATAAGGAGTTAATCCCTATTCAACCACTTCGAGCCTAGAAGTAGGAGTTTCTTTCGGATACAAACCCTTACATCTAACCCGGGGCAGGGTAGTTGTTCAGTTAACCTGACTACACCTTCGAATCGCAAGATGAGACATCCCGTCGGAGGACCAATCAACAAATGACTTGGCAGTCACAACATTCAAACAAAAAGAAAAGAAAAGAAAAAACCGCTAAGTTGAGCACCCGAAGGGAGACTTAGTAAAAAAAAAAAAAAAAAAAAAAAGAAATCGAAAGAGGAACTCAAATCCTCATTAAAAGCAAAACAAATATCAGTGACCACCAAATCAAGAATCAAAGGGTCACCAATAACAGAACAAGATGACTGCCACTTCCAAGTGAACATTAAAGCTTCATATTCACTCTTGCAAAGTCAAAACAAATGCATGTGCGGAGTTAACTGAATGTAGGACTGGAGAACATTATGAAGAAGGGTGGATACAAATCAAACTTTGAGCCTTATATCCTTTGTTTCTCAAACCATTAACCAAACCATGTTACAGCCCTCGAAAGTCCTAATTGAGGCATGGTTTATTCTGAAAGCATGCTACCAACAAGGTTGCGTAACTTGACTCCCATATATTTGCTAATCTTCAAACTCGATTGCACATTATTCTTGTTACATACTTCACGCACTTTCTAAATCAGCACCTCGTTTGGGCTAATGGTTCATCCGTCACACTATCACAATCATTCAAATAAATTGACTTTTTTCAAAAATCACACGAACGTTACATTAACACTACCATTTGTGTATGAATAATTTAATTGCAATTCAGTGCTTGACATCAGTGCAATCCCAACAAAGGGAAATCAAAAGAGAAATTTGAACTTCATTGGTGCCAACATGAATCAAGTCTATCTCAATAGTCCAATCAGGGGCAAAGAATCTTCAACAGCCTAATCAGGGGCAATTTATCTCAAAGTCCATTAATCAGGGCCAAAATTATTCTCAACGGCCCAATCAGGGGCAAATCATCTTCAAACAATTCAACCATGGGCAGATGCCTGCCAAATCCAGATACAGGGGCAGATCATGTCATGATCACTCTCAAAGTTTCCCCACCAGAATTCTCTCCAATACCTTACAGACAGGGGCAACCAAACAAGGAGCAAATATTCCTATCTCTTCTCCCCAGCTAAACCAGCAGATTTTGCTGGACGTTGGCAATTATTCAAAGCAAATCAGTTCTTATGCTTCAATCAAGGCGCTTCGCTCATCAGCAAGTGACCGAACTTGGAGCTTTCAGGTCCATCTTCTGACCATACATCGTCAAAGATCGAGTGTCGGGGAATCAAGCCCTCCACCCACCCAAAGTCCAATCGTTATTGGCAACTACCAGACCAAAAGTCCACCAAGCTGGCAACTTTCAATTCCTCATATGCATCATTATGCATCATCAACGTCATAAGCATCATTTATATCAATCATTTACAGCATATGCATCAGTTGCATACCTAAATAAATTAGCTTTTCATACTCCCAACAGTTTTAACTTTCAGCAATGCATAAGCACTTGCATCGTATCTCCATCCTTATGGAATACCATTTCAAAAATAGTCAAGCATAGTTGCATAACCCAAGATTCCAGGCCCTTCCCCAGCGGAAGTCAGGATCATATCAATCGAAGTTTCTAAACATCTCCTTGGCGGATTCAACGGCCGTATTTAAATTTCAATTGTCTTATCATCCTCTGGTGATAAGTGATTTTATTTTCAGTCGTTTCGTCTTATCATCCTCTGGTGATAAGTGATTTTATTTTCAGTCGTTTCGCCTTATCATCCTCTGGTGATAAGTGATTTTATTTTCAGTCATTTCGCCTTATCATCCTCTGGTGATAAGTAATTTTATTTTCACTTATTCCGCCTTATCATCCTCTGGTGATAAGTGATTTTATTTTCACTTATTTTGCCTTATCATCCTCTGTTGATAAGTGATTTTATTTTCAGTCATTTGCCTTATCATCCTCTAGTGATAAGTGATTTTATTTTCCGTCATTTGCCTTATCATTCTCTGTTGATAAGTGATTTTATTTTCGGTCATTTTCCTTATCATCCTCTGGTGATAAGTGATTTTATTTTTCGTCATTTGCCTTATCATCCTCTGTTGATAAGTGATCTTATTTTCAGCCACTCGCCTTATCATCTTCGGTGGTAAGTGATTTTATTTTCAGTCACTCGCTTTATCATCCATCGGTGATAAATGATTTATTTTGTCAACTTATTCGTTGTGTCACCCGTTTTTCCAGTTTTCAGTCATTTAGCTTTAAAAAGTGCATTTTTCTGTTGTCGGACAAATTTGGAGTCTGTTAGTATCCAATTATCTTACACCTTGAAAGTTTGAACATGAGACAGTTCATCTTACTCGGTCTAAGCTAGTTCGATATGGGCAACTGTCATACCCCAAATTTGTCCTATCTGCATCATTTTAATTTACTGTCTAAAAATATGTACCATTTTATTTTTCAGTCTGATATTTAAAAAAAAATCCCAAAAATATGTCACTTTTTATTTTTTCATCCATATCCAATATGCTTTTATTTTATATTTTATCCAAAAAATCAATCATCAAAAGTCCAAAAAATATATTTTTATTTTTAAACTAAAAAAAAACTCAAATTCTCTTTTTATATTATAAGTTTTTCTATTTTATTATTTAGTTCATTTTCAAAAGTTCATATTATCTTCCATTATTTTTATTAAAAACATTTATTTCTTTTATTTCCATTTTTTAGATTAAATCATTTAAATCCATTATTCTCCATTTCCACTCTTTTATTTTATCATTTGATATTCTTGTATTCTATTATGACTATTCATTATTTATTATTATTATTATTATTATTTATTGTTATTATTATTGTTTTTTATTATTTTATTTACTGTCTAACCATTATTCGGAAAATCCAAAGGCATGTACCATTTTCTTTTTTGTCTTATAATGGAAAAAATAAAAAAAATATGTCTTTACTTTTCTTTCGGGTTTGTGCAAAAGTCGGGGTTCATTTTGAAATTGGCGCATGCGTGCGCGTGCAACATGTTGTGTAGAGTTTTTTTGTTCAATTCTCACTTTCATTTTCTATCTATCATTTTTCATAAAAAATTTATTCTCTTTTCATATTATTATATGTTTTCATTTTATTTAGTTCATTATCAGAAAATTATAAAAAAATTCTTATCTCATTATCCTTTTTATACTACTTTAAACCATTTTCATTTTTATTATTATTACAAAAGCCCACAAAATTTAAAAATTATTTCATTTAAATTTATTGTTTCTCATTTTTTTTCTATTATTATTATTATTAATAATTTAATTATATTATTATTTATTATTATTATTATTTATTTTTATTATTGTTATTTATTTTTCATTATTATTTTTGATATTATTATTATTATCATTGTCATTATTAGTATTGATATTACTTTCTTTTTCACTCAATATTCATGCCACCAATTCCAGCCAGTACAGGTCACGTGGCTTTTATTCACAGCAACAAATTTGGCAGCAAGCAGCACAATTGAAGGGCCCACCTCTAACCATTTTTCATACACATTCCATCAGCAATTGTACAACGCACACCACCCCACTCACAAAACTAAATTTCTCTCCACCAACATTTCTTCACCATAACAAACCTTCTTTAGACCAATTCCTCAAATACCCTTCACCTCTCTATATTATAATTCTCAAGAATCTTAAATTGAGGGGAAGTTGTGGAAAACCATACAAGCTCTGCAAAAAATCACACAAAGCAAAACTTCAAATAAAAAATTTCAACAAATTTTTTTTTTCATAAATCTTCAAAATCTTCCTCTTCTGCAAATCAACAATAAAATAGCGTTTCCTTTCAATCCTTTCAATAGCTCCTCATACATCACGCCAATATCAAACATAAACAAAAATCTCCAAACCCTTTAACCTTCATCAAACCAAATTACAAAAAACCGAAAATACCTGAAACCCCTTTTGACAGCCACCGTAAATCACAAAACCACTGTAAATGAGTAAGAACTCCGATCCAAAACCATGAAGCCACCGTGCAATTGAGTGCGAAAACGCGAAATCAGATCCACGAAACCCATTCTTCACCGCAAAAAAACCAGAAATCGTCGTCACCCTCCACCGCCGCCAACACAAACACCGAAACCTTGGGCTCAACCCGCCGTTCACAAATCGAGTTGCCTCTTTATCTTCGCCGAAACCCACTGATCAAAACCAGAAAAACGTGCGGAAAAAAACAAAGACGGTTGAGATAAAGAAAGTGCCGCGGCCGCTGTGTTTTTATTTGAGAGGGTAGGTTCCCTTCTGAACAGTGGCTGAGGCAGCATGTTTCCTGTTTTACTTGGATGCAGATTTATTTCTATTATTATCTTCTAATTTAAAAACTTTATGATTTATTTTAATTATTATTTTATTTTAGTTTTGATATTGATGGGCTTAAGTTTTTGTTTCTTTCTTATCTACACCTTCATCGCCACATCCTACTTCTTTTTGTTGTTTTGTTTTGGGCTTTCAGCCCAGATGCAGATTACTTATTATTACCACCCTTTAATTTATATTTCTTTTTTTTTCTGCTTTTTATTTTTATTATTATTTGTTTATATCCCATTATATTTATTTGTTTCTATCTATTTTAATAATCTATTATATATATGTATAAGTTTTATTTCTTTGTTTGCTAGTAGCCTTTTAGTTTTTTATATATATTATTTTTATTAAAAAAAAAGAGAGAAAATATATTTTTATTGTTTATGGGACCAATGATATATCAAAAAATTAAGTTATTTTCGATTTCATTAAATCGGAAAACTTGATTAATATGAGGCCATTTTTAGTTAGGATTTTTATTTAACATTTTATTTCTACAAAACCATTTTATTTAGTTTAGTTTATTTTTTGTATTATTTCAATTATTTGTTATGTTATCGAATTTTTAATTTAATTTATTTTTATCCGTTATTCTATTCCTATTTAATATCTGCAATTTAATTTAGTCAATTTATTTAATTTAATTTGTCGCATTTCAATATAAACGATCGACTCCTAATAGAACGATTTCAATTTTAAATCGGCTCTAAGGAAGTAATTGAACTATATTTCGACACGCCGAATAAAAAGGTCCAACGCCTTCGAATAGTTAGGAACACTGCACACACGCTTTCTCTTGGGCAAATTACAACGAGACCTCTTTATTTATCGCAATCGCATTTATTTTCCGCAACATTATTGTTCTAATCTAATAGCAAACCATGTAAGCCGAGCGCACCGTACCTCGCCATCAAACTTCTTTCAACTCGAATGCTTCAAATATTTTCTTAATTAATTAACGGAAAAACTGAATTCTGGAGTCTAGCATTCCTCGAATTCTTGAATGAACGCTCCCGAGGCTCGCCCCACGGGACGTTGTTCATTCGACTTTCCGTAATTAAAACACTTAATCCACACCAAATAACGAAAGAATTGAATTTTGGAGTCTAGCATTCCTCGAATTCTTGAATGGACGCTCCTGAGGCTCGCCCCACGGGACGTGGTTCATTCACCCTTTCGTTCTTAAAACATTAATTAAATCGAACATTTTTACGTAAACGGACATTATTTAAATCCTTTCTATCTCGCAAACAAACTAGCGCTTCAGCCTCCTATCGCGAGCAGACAAGCCAACGCTTAATAGTTAGAATGTGGTCTAAATAATCGTTCATTAAAACAAATCAACCAACCAACCTTAGTACCACGAACTACGAAGCTCTGACTTTCCCATTGCACAAGGGAATACGTAGGCACACGGATCTTACTCCTTGCCGAGCACCCTAGGAACAAAATAACCCATTTCTCCCATTAACCCTAATTTAGAATATTTCGCATTTACTTTATTATTCGAAGAAAACAAAAAGCGTAAGTCAACATTAGATCGCAAGTTAAACTAAGAGGTTCCCGTTGAGTACAACGGTCGTAAGGGGTGCTAATACCTTCCCCTTACGGAATCGACTCCCGAACCTAGAATCTGGTTTCAAAGACCTTGTTCTATCCGTTTTTTAAAGGGGTTTCTCGATATTTTCCCTTTCCTTAATTGGAATAAAATAAGTTCGGTGGCGACTCTGTTGTTTTAATTTTCATCCTCGGTGTTTTTTATCACGAGGTCGTATTTTTCGAGGTGTGACAGGTTGTCAATACGAAGACCTCACTCAGAATAGATTTTCTCAATGGAGTTGATTGACTGTCAAGAGCTGACATGTGCATCAAACATTTGAGCAAAGTCCATAACTCTGAGGCCTTTGTTTAAACCTTGTGTCGATGATCACATAGTATGGGCTCCCGAGAAAATTTGCTCTCGTGGGTTGTCGATACGAAGATCTCACCCAAAATAGATTCATATGGCGGACTCAATCAACCGTTATGCTTATGGCGTGTGTGATGAACAACCATATGAATTGATAACTTTGGGATCCCTGAAACCTTAGAGTCTACCCAGTGAGTTCTTGATCAGAGTATCATCCATCCGTACCTTGGACTCATGAGACCCTGATCTTGTGATCCTAGATTCTGACATTGCATATCATTTCATTAGCATTATTTATTCATATTGCATTTCATTCCAAAGCCGAGAACTCATTTCATGTTCCTCCATCTTCAGTAAATCAAGCTGGTTTCCCGACGCCCGTATCGAGCTAGACGCCCGTACCTAACTCGAGCCAACACTAGAAGACTAATGGACGTGATTCAAGAAGAGCAAACTACTATGAGGGAAGAGATTGACTCGTTCAAGAGCAAGATCGACCAGATTTATGAGACTATACAAGCCTTGGCCAGAATGGAAAAACATCGCGAAGCTGTTGCCGCAATGAACAATGCTCTAGTGCAAGGATCTGCCTCGTGAGCAATGCCTTCGGTTCCAGTTCCAAACCCTTTGGTCTATGGTTTGCCTCCAGGCTTCACTCCTGCTGTTGAGGAAGTCACTTCCCAACCAATACCTGCCTCTGGTGTTACTGTTGGTGCTATTCCTCAAGCTCAACCTATTCCAACTCAAGTCCAGTTTCCCCATGCTGAAGAGGATCATCAAGTTGAGTATGAGATGCATACTGCTATTCCAATCACCAATCCCCATGCTATTCAAGAATTTGAAGCTATGAAGATGTGTCGTGAGTTAGCTGAAAAACTCTGAATCATGGAAGGACACAACTCAACCTCTCTGAGTGCCTCAGACATGTGTCTAGTTCCGGATGTTGTGATCCCTGCTAAGTTCAAACTTCCAGAATTCGAGAAATACAAAGGCCTCAGCTGTCCTGAGCTTCATTTGAGGATGTACTGCAGAAAAATGGCCGCTCATGCCAAAGATGACAAGCTCATTATCCATTGCTTCCAAGACAGCCTGTCTGGAGCATCTCTAGAATGGTACATGCACCTTGAACGCAACAATGTTCGTACTTGGCTTGATCTATCTGATGCATTCAAAAAGCAATACAAGTACAACACTGACCTTGCTCCAAACCGTACTCAACTGCAGAGTATGACTCAAAAGGAGAGCGAATCCTTTAAGGAGTACGCCCAACGCTGGAGGGAGTTAGCTTCCAGAGTGCATCCGCCATTGGTTGACCGTGAATTGATCGATATCTTCATGGGTAACCTACATGGGCAATACTACGAAAAGCTGATCAGCAACGTATCTTCTGGATTTTCGGACATGGTGATGGTCGGAGAAATAATTGAGGAAGGTCTGAAAAGTGGAAAGATTCAAGGAGGTTCTAGCAGCCAATCTGGAACCAAGAAGCCTTTCAATGGGTACAAAAAGGGCGAAACAAATGCCATTTCCGCTGCAAGTGGGAATCCGCAACAGAGTGCATCTACTCCAATTCCCTACTACCAGTATCCCTACGTTGCTGCTGCGCAATATGCTCCTATGCCATATTAGCCAGTTCCTCCAATGTCTTATCAGCCAGCTATCCAAGCTCCATTTCCGCCTCAGATGGCTTATCAACCACGTCCATATCCTATGGTCGCTGCTGCGCAATTTGCACCCAATCCATACCACCAACCTGTAAACACCCCAAATTTGCCCTCACTAAGTTCACACCATGGCTTGTGATCTTTTCATTTGCATAAGTTCAATCATATCACATCATGTTGCATTTTTGCTTCACTGCATTGGTTCAAAGTCATCTACATCTAGAGTTTGTGATCTGAGAAATCCATGAGCCATCTGAGCCACTCCAAAGGTCTCCAATCATCTCAAGAGGGTCCATGTATGTTCAAACATCATATTATATCCTCCCAAGATCAAGGAAGTCAGAAAATCACAAGAATTTGCAAGGCATGGAAGCAGAGCCAGGTTTAACTGCACAGATGACCTAAAATTAGGGTTTTGGTTTCAGAGGCCATAAATCCAAATTGTTTGGTCATTCTTGTTTCTATTGGTCACAATATGTTATAAGGATCATACATGGACCAAATACAAGCCATTTGACACAAGAACACATCCAGAATCATCAGCATCACCATAGTTCACAAAAAATCCCTCTTATGCATTTTCATTCGAAACTTTCAGCACACTTAACAAAACTTAAAACTTCTTCCACCATTCATCTCAAAATTCATCACTGATCATTTCCCACCCATTAAAACAGCCTGAAACCACCTCAAACCAAAATACGATTTTCACCACCCCTGAACTGGAAGTTCCAAAACACTCCATACAAACTTATTTCAAGCTTACTAGAAGCATCAAGGAGTTCATTGGAGTGGAAAAGCACAAGGCAGAAGGTCAGAAAGCCCAGAATTTGAGAGCTCAACCTCAGGTAACATGATGAACAATTTTTCCAGAACTCTGATTTCTTGTTAAAATATTGTTCTATGTGTTGCCCTGATCATGGGGATGTGTTTATTTTTGAAAATGAGCCAAAGGCAAGCATTTTATGTTGCTCTGAAACTTTTGCCCTAAATCTGTTCTTCTTCGATTCTCTTTGTGTGAGTGAAATAAATTGTTATTGATGTTGGATTCTTGTTGTGTGATGTTAGAGGATGAGTTCTGGAGATTTTGGCACGTTTTTGTAGCCTGGGGAGTGAGATAGGGTTTTCTCAGGGGAGGTGTGGCCGAAGAAGATGACCGGAGGTCATTTCCAGCCACCTGAGAGTCATTAAGGGTTTTAATTAGGTTTAGGGCATTGTTTAAATTTAGGTCGTAGGATCAAGCTTTCCCGCGTGCATTGTGTGGCTAGGATTAGGTCATTAGTTTTAAATTAGGTTTAATTAAATAAATAATCAGGATTAATGAAGTTTGAATCTGGGCTGTCCAGATGCGCGCCCAGTCAAAGCTTTTAAACCCAGTTTCAATCTGGTCCACCCATTCAGCATACTTTTCATTTTATTTTAATTTTATTTCATTTTTTTATTTAATCTTCTACGAATTTTGAAAAATAGAAAAAACCATCAAAAAAATTCTGAAATTTTTTGTCCAACTTTTAATTAATTTTCAGAACCCAAAAATATTTTTATTTTTATTTTTTGCATTAAAAAATTATTTTTAAATCATTTAAATGTTATTTTTAATTAGTTAATGAGAATTAATTAATTAAAAATACATTTAGGTATTTAAAAATCACAAAAAAATTCAGGGAACATTTTCAAACATTTACAAACTCTCCACACGAATTTCTTTTTGGTTTTGATCATGCTTTGACAATTTTCAAGTTAATTAGGGTTCTTAAATTTGCATATTTTTAACCCTAACTTCAAAAATTCATAACTTTTGATCCAAGTGGAGTTTGTGAATGATTCTTTTTGAATTGTGCTATACATGGTTTCAATCATCTAAAAACATTTTTGTTTCATTTTTATCTTTAATTTTCAATTTGTTTGGCATTTTACCTTTAGGATCACCCTTTAAACCCTAGAAACTTAGGAAATTCATAACTCCTTTAGGGTTTAGCTTCTGACCTCCCCCTTTGGATAGTGAACTAGTATAGGTTTAGGGTTCCTTTGGTTTCATTTTCAATTTTGTATCTTATGTTTTTCTTCTGTTTTTGAATTGTAGATCTCACATGATCATGTAACCCTAATTTGCATCTTCATTTGCCTCCATCTTGTATAAACTTGCATACATGAGTTTGTCATGACATTTTGTGCATCCACATGACATATAAGACATCTTAGGACATATTAGAATCATGTTTGATCATTGCATCATCCATTGGCCATGTTTTGCTTTCATTTCATTTCATGTGCATTCATGAACTTTCATGCCTCTTATATGCTTCATTTGCATTCCCATCCTTTGTATGATCATCTTCATCTCATGACACACATTTATATCATCTCTTTGCATCTTTAGCATCATGAACATGCTTCTGAATTTGGTTTTTATCTTTGCATTTCATTCCATTTCACTTCCTTTTGCTAACTTTTCAGGTGGTAAGTGTTTGAGAAGTAAATTTGCCTTCACTTCTCATAATCTCTTCTCATCTCTCTTATGCATTCATTGCTGCATTTTACTTTTTTATTAGAGTGAGCTTGCTCATTCATGATCCCTCCCCACTTTCTTTCTTCAATCAACTTATCTTCTTAATTGAAGTAAGTTGTCTTGCTTCTTCCTGCTTCTTTTCTTTCCATCTTTCTTCTTCCTTGATGGCTTTTCCTTGAAGATCTCTTGCAAACCTCATGAACCCTAGGAACACCCAAGCATGATAACAATTAGGGTTTGATTAGTCCCCACATTAGTTTTACCTTTGTGTCATCTTTGTGTCTCTCTTCTCATCTCATAATTAGGGACTAAACCTTTAAGGTCTTAAGGCTTTGTGATTAAGATTATGCCTGCATCCTTCTCTTAGGATGGAGTGTATAACTTTAATCCTAAGTTAAACCTTTAATGTGTTTAAATCCCTTAATCAATCCATCTTAATAATCACTAAGACAATGGCTTGTAACTTGGGCCTTACATTAGGGTTCTAATTCTTCCTTAATTGGTTAAGAAGGACTAACCCTAGTGTTAATGGACAAGTCCCCCTCAAGTTGTCTTACAAACCATAAAATCCACTTCTTAATTTTATCATTAACTAAAATCCACTTCAATAAAGGCTTTGTTTTGTCATGAGGTTAATCCCTAATCATGGATTAAGTTGAGGAGCCTTTCTTAGCTTAAATGTTCTCATCTATCATCCTTCTATTAGGATGGTGTAATGGGTCCATTAAATCTTTGATTATGGCTTAAACTCATTACTTAACACTAAACAAAAATACCAAAAACATCTAAATAATTGCAAGTAGGTTAATGATCTTAATCCTACACCATGGTGATTAAGTGTGAGGTGTTTACTTCATACTTAAGTAATTCTCATTACCTCTAATCAGAGGGAAGATGTGATGAGTTTACTAACCCTTGGTTTAGGCTTAAGCTCATTTTCTTATGACAAATACAAAAAAGCAATAAAAGATTGAAAACATAAAAATAAACAATAATCGTCTCCTCCGGGATTCTTTTCTCATCTTATTCATTAATAAACGAGAACTTGCTTCTTCCGTCTAATGCAAGACAGTTTGCACCTGAGCCAGACATGTCATACACTTGAGCATAGACAAGTAAGCAGTTCACAAGTCAATTTATCTTTCAGTCTCTTTGAGTCGAACTACGGTGTTCTGACTTCCTCGTTGCATGAGAGGATAAGTAGGCATAACTTAACAGTTACCGAACAAAAGTCTCTATATATCCCCCATCTTCCAGCCTTATTTCTCTTTTAAGCCTCATTCCTGAGCATTTCACTTCACTTTCCAGCACTGACACTTGTACATTCTTTTCCAGGTTTTGCACAAAAATAGCACTGAAACTTCCCCTTCAAGCACAAATCTTTCAAGCGTGGATCCCGTCGAGTACGGCGGACAATCTGGGTGCTAACACCTTCCCAGGTTGTAACCAACCCCCTTTCTCAGTTTCTCTGGTTCGCGACCGTCTTGTCCATATTTTTCCAGGTTTATGCAGCATTACCTTTCCTTCGGGATAAAAATGCCTAGCTGGCGACTCTATTCAGTTCACCCTTGTGTTCTCTCCTTTCGCCGACCGTTCGCGTCTGTTCCCCTTCTGACCAGGTGTCATAAGGCAGGAGCGACAGCTTGGCGACTCTGCTGGGGACTCTTATATTGCAACCAGGGCTTCTGGTTCTTTTTGTGGGTTCCTCATAGCGCTTGTTTGATTTGTGTTTACTGGGGTTTTATGTGCTATGTGTGTTTATTTATTTTGCTTTATTTATTTCTTTATGTACAGCTTTATTTATTTGCTTTCTTTACAGTCTTATGCATATTTCATACTGTCATTGTTGGATCTGGTTTTCTGTTTTGATGGGTGGGGTTCCATTGAAAGTTTAAGGTCCTATTCCTGGGACCTGAGTGACACCTAGGCTAGAGTGGTTCATGTTCTTTCCCATTCCATTTCGGTCTGGTGCGGGAATATGAAACACGGTTCAGATGTGGGTTTCTTTTTGAGAACTCTGTGCTACAGATTTTCTGTAGTGCTAGGGCTATCTAGGAAGCCTGCTAAGTCTGGATGACCTTTATTATGACCTTCAGAAGCTGAGGTGAATTAGAGGAGGATCTTTTATGGTTATTGTAAACACTGTACCTCCGGGTTAGAAGTGTTTACACTTCTCATAACTGATCCAAGTCTGAAAATCCTTGTTCTAGAACATTACATGTGAGGGGGATGGGTTGTTTACAGGTTTGCAGGAACCCTTGGCCATATCATACCCTGTTACTATTTTGTTTAAAGAGTACTCCACTTTGGATGGTTCTTGTGATTAACCCTGGACATGTGACTATTTATTTGAGTCCCCCACCCTGGTTACTGGATTTCTGAGCCTCCATCTGGACCTTTGAACATACATGGGCCTTATGTCAGGACAGATAATCAGATCCGGCTCTTGATCACAAACCCTTGCATATCATTTGCATATATCATCATTGCATCATTTGACATTTGTTTATTTGCTTTTCAGGGTATCCACCTCATTGTATCTTGGTTTTGGTTTTGACCCCTTCTTCTGCTTAGACCTCTGCTTCAACTGTCTTCTTCAGCATCTGCTTCAGTTATCTCCATCACCACCTGCATCAGTTTGTCAGAGATTTACTTCCAGCTTCTCAGTTTGTGATCCTCATCAGCATTTAACTTCAGCTTCTTCTGCAGCACTCATGGCTACTCCTAGAAAAAGCAACATATCTTATCACTTTTTTGAGCCTGTATTGACTGGTATCAGGCAGGTCCAGTCACTCATCACCCCTGACCACATCCCACTGTTTAGAGAGCACTATGGGGGTATCTTGGATATGGTTATGGATCTTGATTCTTCTCAGAGAAGCATGATCCACACATGCTTGCAGTTCTATGACCCACCACTGAGATGTTTCACCTTTCCTGAATTTCAGATGGGACCTCTGTTAGAGGAGTTTTCTTTGTTGATTGGAGTACCTATCAGAGGGGGGATTCCCTTTAACCCAGAAATCACTGCTCCCAGAAGTGAGGAGATAGCAAGGGCATTGTACTTGGAGCCTGCCCTTATTGAGCAAAGTATGACAACAAAAGCTGGGATTCCTGGTTTACATCTGGACTTCTTGATTTCTCAGGCCATCCTGAAGGCTTCAGTAGGAAAGTGGAGGGCAGTCTGTGCACTTTTGGCCCTCAGCATATATGGGGCTATATTGTTTGCAGACGAGCCTAAATTTGTCAGTAAGAATGCCATCCATTTGTTTCTCCTGAGGAATCCAGTGCCTACATTGCTAGGGGACTTTTACTATTCCATCCATCAGAGGAATGAGAAACAAAGGGGGAAGTTGGTCAGATGTTGTGCTCCTTTGTTCTATTCTTGGCTACTCAGACACCTACCTAAATCAGATGCTTTCTTGAACCCACACCAGCAGAAGAATTGGGCCAAGAGGTTCATTGCCTTAACTTCAGATGATATCAGATGGTGCACCCAGAGCACCAAAGGCAAGGACATTATCACCAGCTGTGGAAAATACCCAAATGTGCCTCTAATAGGAGTAAAAGGTTGCATCAATTACAAACCTTTACTTTTTAAGAGACAATTGGGCTATGCCTTAGTTCACCCTCCCAGAGGACAGGGTTTAGCTGAGACCCTATACTGTGAAGTGCAACCTAATTCAGCTATTGTCAGGCAAGCTGCTTGGGCTTGGGACAATATCCAGACAAAAGGGATAGCTATTCTTGGAAGATGTAACAATGTTGCTTCAGCTCAGTACTCAGACTGGTCTCGTACTAGAGCTCAGATCACTAGGATGCCTTTCACCTTGGAAGACACACCTGGGCCATCCACAGTACAGCCTGCAGCAACAGTTAACCTGGAGGAATTTGAAAAGTTGAAGGAAAGGAATGAGCAGCTATCTCAAGCCTTGAAGAAGACTCTTTGGGAAAGAAATGATGGTCGCCTGGACATTGAGAGATTGGAAAGACTCAGGACTGAGCACCTTACCAAGATTGAGAGAACAGATGACTACATAAGGAAAGCAAGGGCGGGGGAACAGATATTGAAGAATGCCTGCAAGGAGGCCAAGATTCAGAAGGCTAGGGCTGACAATTACCTGGAGGAAAGCCAGGCTAGGTGGATCAGGATCACCGAGGCTCATGCACAAGAAGACCAGAGGACTCAGGCCAAGATTGATCAGTTGGAGGCCAATGAGAAGAAGCAGTAGGAAGCTTTGTTGGCAGCTCAGAAGGAGATTTCAGAACTGAAGATCAGAGCAGGGTTAAAGAGATCAAAGGATCAGGACAGGCATAAGAAGTTGACTAATGCCATTGCTACCAGGAACCTCCTCATTAGGACCATTACAGAGCATCCAGCTGGTCCGGTGACTGAGGCACTCCTGAAGGAAGTCAGGGAAGATGATTTTGGCTTGGATGTTTGATTCCTCTTTGTTTATATTTCTTTTTCTTTTGATGTACTTTTCCTTTTGTTGTATTTTGACCCACCATGGGCATGTATTGTAAACAGACTATGTATTTTCATCATTTGTAATATATCAGTTTGTTTAGTTTTTGATGGGCTTTCTCTCAACATCATCAAGCTTCCTCGAGGTCTGGAAAGGTCAAAACCAAGAACCAAACCGGATACCTTGGAAAACAAATAAGCATATTGCATTACATACTAACACTTTTTTTGTTTTGTAGGTTTTTGTCTATTATTTGTTTCTCACTTTGTTGTGCTTCCAAGAAACATTGCTCGTCGCTGAGTGTTCCCTGTCAACCGCACACACCAGTACCCTACCCGTAACAACCTTCCAGGCATTCAGATGGATCAGGTACAGCAGGACCTGACTGAGGTGAGAAATCAGATGGCAAACGAAAGGGTCGAAATGAGAAACCAAATGTCTCAGTTTATGGCAGTGATGACTGGCTTAGCCCAGAGTCAAGAAAGGTTGAGAGAGCTGGTGGAAAGACAGACACCTGAAGAGCCCCACCTTGGGACAGGAGGAACCAGCAATAATGAATGGGGGAAGCCTCGTATTGACCCACTAGAGTATGGACCCCATTTGAACCCAGATGTTAATATCCCAAGAAATGTTCAAGGTAATACTGCTGGGGGCAGAATCCTGCAAGAGGATCCCCAAGAATAACAATTCACTGTTGTTGGGGCTGGAGATGAGGTATATGATAGAAGATTGGATGAGATTGCTGAAAAGCTGAGGTCTTTGGAATCCCAAAATTCCTTAGGCTTTGACGTGATGGATATGGGGTTGGTAGATGGGGTGAGGATTCCCCACAAATTCAAACCCCCATGCTTTGAGAAGTATAATGGTACTTCATGCCCGCGTACTCATCTACAATCTTTCTTAGGAAGACTAAAGGCCTATACCATGGATGAGAAGTTATGGATGTTCTATTTTGAGGACAGTCTGACTGGAGCTTCAAGAGAATGGTATTTGCATCTGACAAGGGCCACTATAAGATATTGGAAGGACTTGGCCGAAGCCTTCATCCAGCAATACCAGTACAACCTGGACATGGCTCCCAATAGAACTCTTTTAATGGGCATGTATCAGTCTTCAAGGGAGAGCTTTTGGGATTATGCTCAGAGGTGGAGACAGCTTGCTGCTGCTGTCCAGCCACCCATGTCATAAAGAGAGATGGCTGACATGTTTATGAACACTTTGCAGGGAACTTATATTGATAGACTTGCTGCTTTCTCCTCTACCAGTTTTGCCGATGTAGTTATAGCTGGTGAGAGAATTGTGAGTCTTTTGAAGATGGGCAAAATCTCGGACAATGGTGCAAGTACCTCCAGCAACCCCAGAAAACCTTTTGCGGGACCCTGAAGGGCGGGTGAAACAAATGTTATCCATGCAAGCAGGGGCAGACCCCAATATTCTCATAGATCAGTAGCAGTTGTTACCATTCCAGCTCTAGTTCCACAACAACCATTATATCCTCAACAACAACAACAACAACATCACTATCAGCAACCATCTCATTTTCCGCAACAAAGAACTTACAACAACAACAACCAACAGCAGCGCCCCTTTCAATAGAGGCCATCTCAAGCAAATAGGGTGATTGATCCCATCCCTATGCCTTATGCTGCTCTTCTGCCACAACTCTTGAAGCTTAACTTGGTTGAGTTAAGGACGTTGGCACCACCAGATCCTCTCAATCTTCCAAAGAATTATGATGCTAATGCCAGGTGTGCCTTTCACTCCAATGCACCTGGTCACAATACTGAGAAGTGCAGAGCCTTACAAATGAAAGTTCAAGATCTGGTCGATTCCAAAGCTCTCAATTTCGCACCTCCTCCGAATGTTAACAGAAATCCTATGCTTAATCATGGTGGGCCCAGGATTAATGCCATTATAGAAGACCAACCATCAGTACTAATTGATAATGTTGCACAAATTCAAACACCACAGGTTGAAGTCAAAGTTTAACTTTTAAGATGCCAAGTGTTCCCAGGTTGTGGGGCCTGCTATGAATTGTGCGAGACTACTATTAATGATTGTGAGAAGCTAAGGTTTGGCATATATGGCCTCATCAGAGATGGAATCTTGCAAATTACTTCAACAGCACCTTCAACAACTCTTGTTTCAACAGCAATGGATTCTCCTACAACATCAACAATCTTTTCTTCAACAACAACAGATCCTCCTACAACAGCAACAACTATCATTCCCACTAATTCATCCACAACTCCAACAATCACTTCGTCCATTATTTCAACAAGTCAAAGTTCAACAACATTTGCTTCTACAACATCAGCACCCATTGTATCAACGGAATCATCTACAACACCAACAAACATTAATGAAGATGTCTCGACGGTCACAATCTATTATGACCCAGCAAATGTTCATCCCAGCAATAATTTCCAACAACAAACTGCAACACCTACTGTTAGATCTCCAGTCACAATCTACTATGATCCGTATACCATCACAGTTCCTTCCGCTGCAGCAATCAGTCTGGTTACCATTATGGTGCCTGGGCCTGTTCCTTATGAAAGCAGTAATGCCATACCTTGGCATTACGGCTCTGATCTCTACTGCAATGGGGAGAAAATCACTCTGGATTCATCAACCTCTTCACCACAAGTTGACAATGTTGGGGGAGGCGGAGGCTTCACCAGAAACGGACGCCTTTTTGCCTCACAAACACCAAGACCTAATGCTGAAGCAGAAGTTGCTGCTAAAGCAAAAGGAAAGAATGTGGTACCTGAAGAGCCACCTGCTAAAGAAACTCAGAAGACGTCTTTTGAACAAGATGTAGACGAGTTAATGAGAATAATAAAAAGGAGTGATTACAAGGTGGTGGACCAGCTTCACCAAACCCCCTCCACGATCTCTATATTATCACTGTTAATGTGTTCCGAAGCCCACAGGAATGCATTGTTAAAGGTCCTGCACGCAGCATACGTGCCGGAAGAGATTACTGTTAATCAGTTAGAAACTGTGGTTGCAAATGTCAACACCAGTCATGGACTGGGCTTTACAAATGCTGATTTAACAACGGAGGGGCGCAACCATAACAAGGCTTTACATATCACCTTGGAATTCAAAGGTGTTGTTTTGTCTCATGTGCTGGTGGACACGGGGTCTTCCCTCAATGTCCTACCAAAGAAAGCCCTGGTGAAGTTGGAGTATGATGGCTTGGCATTGCGTCCAAGTAATTTGGTGGTGAGAGCATTTGATGGCTCTAAAAGATCGGTGCTTGGAGAGATCGATCTGCCTGTGTTGATTGGCCCACAGACCTTTAAAACTACCTTCTTTGTGATGGACATACAGCCAACCTACAGCTGTCTGTTGGGTAGACCCTGGATCCACGCCGCTGGCGCTGTTACGTCTACCCTTCACCAGAAGTTAAAATTCGAGTGGGAAGGCCAAATCATCACCATATGTGGGGAAGAAGATATCTTTGTTAGCCAGCTGGCTACGTACAAGTACATAGAAATGGATGGGGAGATCCATGAGACCATGAGTCAGGGGTTTGAGGCCCTCAACATCAATGAAGCATCTGCTGTGCCTGGAACTTCCATCACTTCATATCAACAAGCCCGGAAGGTTGTTGAGGAGGGTACCGCTCAAGGTTGGGTCAAGCTGCTACCAGTTGAAAAGAAAGAAGACAGATTCGGGTTGGGTTACAGACCAACTCGACAAGATCAACCAGAGGCTGCAATGGAGCCCGAATTTGTCAACGGGGGATTGCTTACCCCGGATGCTGTGAACAGTTTGGAATACGAGGAAGAAGACGAACGCAACCTGAAAAACTGGATACGTCCAAGGATCCCGGGGAACCAAGTCTCAAACTGGTCTTCCCAGGAAATTATAAGAGTTACTCCTGCAGAGTAATTATTATTTCCTGTCTTTAAGCATGCATCAAATCCTGCATCTTGCCCAAGATGTCAGGGCTCATTTTGTAATCGGGCCATCTTGTATTTTGTGCAAACGATCAATTAATGAATATCAGGACATCTTTTGCAAATGAGTCTCTTTTTTTTCTCGCTCACTGTTTTTCATTTTTTTATTTTTTGTACAAAAATAAAATGGCAATGTTTTTCAAAATAATAACTTCATTTTCACTTTTTCTAAGCAAGATAAAACTGATCACTAAAATGAACAAATCTAAACCCTTGCAGAGAGTGCCCTCCAGACTGCACCGACAACAACACTGCTATGACTTCGTATGACTTTGACAATCTGATTAATCAAGCCGATGAAGGGGTTGAAGAAGATTATGAGCTACCTGAAGAACTAGCCAGGTTGTTAAGACAAGAGGAGAATGTTATCACTCCTCATCAGGAGGAAGTTGAGATGGTTAATCTTGGTACAGAAGAAGATTTAAAATAAGTGAAAATCGGGGCCCATCTGCAAGATCCAGTGAAAGAGCAACTTATTGGCATGCTACAAAAGTATGTGGATGTTTTTGCCTGGTCTTATCAGGATATGCTAGGTCTGGATACCGACATCGTTATGCACAAGCTGCCTTTGAAAGAAGACTGTCCGCCAGTAAAACAAAAGTTGTGTCGTACTCGTCCGGATATGGCCATGAAGATAAAAGAAGAGGTACAAAAACAGTGGGACGTCGGTTTCCTTGCTGTGACTAGTTACCCGCCGTGGGTTGCTAACATTGTACCTGTGCCTAAGAAAGATGGCAAAGTGAGGATGTGTGTGGATTATCGGGATTTGAACAGAGCTAGCCCGAAGGATGACTTCCCATTACCTCACATTGATGTATTGGTCGACAATACGGCTCAGTTCTCGGTGTTCTCCTTCATGGATGGATTTTCAGGATATAATCAGATCAAGATGTCACCTGAAGACATGGAGAAGATAACTTTCATCACACCCTGGGGCACGTTCTGTTATAAGGTGATGCCATTCGGACTGAAGAATGCTGGTGCCACTTATCAACGGGCTATGGTAACATTATTCCACGACATGATCCACAAAGAAATTGAATGTTACGTGGATGACATGATTGCCAAGTCCCTCACAGAAGAAGACCACCTGGTGAATCTGTTGAAGCTATTCAAGCGTCTAAGGAAGTAACAGTTGAAGTTAAACCCCAACAAATGCACATTCGGGGTGCGATCCGGTAAGCTGCTGGGATTTATTGTGAGTGAGAAGGGAATTGAAGTTGACACTGACAAAGTCAAAGCCATTCAAGAAATGCCTGCACCAAAGACTGAAAAATAAGTTCGGGGGTTTCTAGGTAGATTGAACTACATTTCACGGTTCATATCTCACCTTACAGCGACCTGTGAGCCCTTGTTCAAGTTGTTGAGGAAAGAACAAACGGTCAGGTGGAATGAAGACTGCCAAAGGGCTTTTGACAAAATCAAGGAATACTTACAAGAGCCTCCAATTCTTATGCCGCCAGTTGAAGGAAGACCTCTAATAATGTACTTGACAGTATTAGAAGAGTCAATGGGGTGTGTGCTGGGCCAGCATGACGAGTCTGGTCGAAAAGAGTATGCAATATACTACCTAAGCAAACAGTTTACCGACTATGAACAACGTTATTCACTTCTCAAGAAAACTTGTTGTGCTTTAGCGTGGGCTACTCGCCAACTAAGGCAATATATGTTGACCCACACTACTTTGTTGATCTCTAAGATGGATCCAGTCAAGTACATTTTTGAGAAGCCAGCACTCACCGGACGGGTTGCAAGATGGCAAATGATTCTCACAAAATATGACATTAGTACACATCTCAGAAAGCCATCAAAGGCAGTGTATTGTCTGACTATCTTGCTGAGAAACCCATTCATGATTACCAGCCTATGAGATTTGACTTCCCTGATGAAGGCATCATGTTCATAAAAGCAAAAGATCATGAAGAGCCTGTTCACACTGAAGGGCCTGACCCAGAAGAATAATGGACTATGATGTTCGATGGGGCTGTTAATATGAATGGTCGTGGTGTTGGTGCAGTTCTCATTACACCTAAAGGAGTTCACATGCCATTCTCGGCAAAGCTCACTTTTAACTGCACTAACAACGAAGCTGAATATGAAGCTTGCATCATGGGTCTTGAGGAAGCCATTGACCTCAGGATCAAGACTTTAACCGTATTTGGAGATTCAGCTCTGGTAATCAATCAAACCAACGGCAAATGGTACACTCACCAGGAGCATTTGATTCCATACCGGGATTATACGAGGAGATTACTGACCTTCTTCACTACAGTCAAACTTGAGTATATCCCTCGAGATGAAAATCAGTTTGCAGATGCTCTGGCTACCATTTCATCCATGATCAAAGTTCAAGCTGCCAACTTTGTGCCTCGGATTTCAGTATCCAGACTTGACATACCATCGTACGTATTCTCAGTCGACATTGCTAAAGATGATAAGCCTTGGTTCTATGACATCAAATGCTTCTTGGAGGATCAAACATACCCACATGGGGCATCATCCAATGACAAGAAGACATTAAGAAGGCTAGCTGGTAGTTTCTTCCTGAATACTGATGGTTCCTTGTACAAGAGAAACTTTGATATGGTACTTCTCAGATGTGTTGATAAGACAGAGGTAGACTTGTTGATGCACGAGGTGCATGAAGGATCTTTCGGTACCCATGTTGGATGGCATGCAATAGCTAAAAAGTTGTTAAGATCAGGCTACTACTGGATCACAATGGATGCAGACTGTTGTGCTTACGCCAGGAAATGCCATAAATGCCAGATTTATGTAGATAAGGTGCATGTGCCTCCAAATCCTTTGAATGTGATGTCTTCACCCTGGCCCTTTGCCATGTTGGGCATTGACATGATAGGAAAGATTGAACCGACTGCTTCAAATGGCCACAGATTTATCCTGGTAGCCATTGACTATTTTACCAAGTAGGTTGAAGAAGATTCGTATGCAAGTGTCACCAGGCAAGTGGTAACCCGATTCCTGAAGAGAGACATCATCTATCGGTATGGAGTTCCCGAGCGAATCATTACTGATAATGGTTCCAATCTGAACAACAAAATGATGGCAGAACTATGTCGGGACTTCAAGATTCAACATCACAACTCTTCTCCCTACAGGCCAAAGATGAATGGCGCTGTTGAGGCAGCTAACAAGAATATCAAGAAGATTGTTCAGAAGATGGTGGTCACATACAAAGACTGGCATGAAATGCTACCATTTGCCTTGCATGGGTACCGTACCTCCATTAGAACATCCACTGGGGCAACACCGTATCAGCTTGTATATGGCATGGAGGCAGTCCTACCTGTTGAAGTTGAATTACCCTCCTTGCGAGTACTGATGGATGTCAAGCTGAATGAAGCAGAATGGGTCCGATCTCGGTATAATCAACTAAGTCTGATCGAAGAGAAGAGATTAGCTGCAATTTGTCATGGGCAGTTATACCAGAAAAGAATGAAGAAAGTCTTCGATCAGAAAGTCAGGCTTCGGGAATACCAAGCAGGAGATCTTGTGCTGAAAAGACTCCTTCCTCCTCATATAGACCACAGGGGAAAGTGGACTCCAAATTATGATGGTCCATTCATAGTAAATAAAGTTTTCTCTGGTGGAACACTAATGATCAGTACTATGGATGGTGAAGATTTCATGTCCCCTGTGAATTTGGATGCAGTTAAAAAATACTTCGCATAAAATGACCCGTTGGACATAAAAACAGAATGTAAGTCCAGGAAAAAATAGGGCATCCCGACGAGTCAAAAACAGAATAAAAGGCTCGGGAAAAAATAAGGGAAGATAAAAAAAAATGTGTGTACACCCGCTGAGTTGAAAAGCCGCATTGGACAGCTCAGGCAAAAATGGGTATCCCGGTGGATCGAAAACCCGAAAGGGCGATCCATGCAAAATAAGGGAATAAGCGAACAACCGCATTCTGAATTCGTCTGTATCACTTACAACATGGCAAGCTTCGAAAGGTTAAAGCATCGGTCATAATCAACCTTCTTCAGAAAGCAGGATGGGAAGAACGTCAAAAGTCATACGAGTCATAGCAAAGGGAAGCTCACTGAAGCGTCATCAACATTGCCAGCACCCTTTTGTTTCTCAATTTTGTAACAATCTCCTCATTTCAGGGGATCTGTTTCTTTGACTGTACTTGCCAATTCAGGGCACCCAAATTAATAAAATCAGATTTTCAGTCACACTCCGTCTTGTACATTTTATTTCATTTGCAAAATGTCTGATATCCTTGATATAATGTTTGCGTAAAAACAGATGTGCCTTTCTAATCACATGTTTACAGGAAATATATTACTCACTCCCGGGAGTGTCTAAACTCCTATGATGGAATCCAGTAAGGGATACCTCGGGGTACTTGTGCGTTTCTTTGTCTTAACAGGATTGAAGGTATTCAGAGTGCAACATGGGGCATGAAAGGTTTTCCCCAGCGAAGCTGCCAAATCATTATTTTCTCAGCACATCTTCCGAACAGCACCGGAAGTGCTTTCTCCCCATCAGAGTTGTC
This sequence comes from Lathyrus aphaca, assembly GCA_963966055.1. Lineage (NCBI taxonomy): Eukaryota > Viridiplantae > Streptophyta > Magnoliopsida > Fabales > Fabaceae > Lathyrus > Lathyrus aphaca. Next base: position 457,125,844 of record OZ014519.1, on the reverse strand, counting down.
AGGCAATACTTCTCCAGCATATCTTTCAGAGCATTACCAGAAGGTACTCATATCCCCATCTGAGCTGCCAGATATTATCATCCTCAGCAGGATCCCCACAGAAATCTCTAGGAATATCGTTCAATGATCTTTCTCTTCCCCATCTGAGTGCTAGACAGGGAACCATCTCCCCACAGAGCTCCAGCTTCTCCCAGAAGAGCAATGTCTGAATTTCCCGCACAACAAAGTGAAGAAAGCTTCCACAGCCCCAGCTGGGATCCTCATTACTAAGATAGGGCTATCAGTGGCCTATTTTCCCAAGCAGAGCCATATATCAGATCTACCAATTATCTCATCCCCAGCTGGGATATTCTTTCAAACAGATCAATCGGAGATCTCCACAGCAGCGGGATCCGAATCCCGGATCAGTATCTTTGCATAATCATAGCATTCGCATCATATTTCCCCTCAGAGCGTAGCATTCTATCTAATACGGAGTATTACGGCAAAAATCAAACATATTGCATAATCACAAGCCATGTTTTGAATCAAACACCTGTGCATATCAACATTTTGTCAGCAATGTATATAAGGACTCATGGTCCCAGTAGAAAGCCAAAGCGTCCCCTTCGCACTCACAAATACATGTTAATATATATTCTTTTTGACACCCGTCCGTGTCATATCATTCCCCAGTAGATGTAAACTACAAACAAATATATCTATATATACTCCATTGACACCCGTCCGTGTCACCACTCCCCAGTATGGTCACTTAAACACTTGTCATAAACCAAACACTTGTTTATAATACACTTCTTTTGACACCCGTCCGTGTCATCTTATCCCCATAGATTGTCAGAATATCTTTTACACTTATAAGTTCTTAACTTATACACTTTCTCTTTTGACACCCGTCCGCGTCATACTCTCCCCAACAAGTTGAACACTCGCCTGTGTCTCACTCATGTTTATTTTCACTCATACAGATACTCGTCCGTATCTTGTATACACCACTTATTTTTCCCTCAGATTCAACACTTGTCCGTGTTGTTTGTTAACTAGTTGGTACTCGTCTGTATCATCATCTCTGAACATGCGACAGCATTTGTTTCTACCGATACTCGTCCGTATCATAGTCTTAAGGATGCTCGTTCGCATCTTTAATCTATACACAGCGTCAAACACTTATACCTTTTACTTCTTGGATGTAAACACTCGTCCGTGTTTACTATTCCCCAGCGAATCCTAGTAAATTATTTCTTTTCTATCTGACATTCGTACTATGTCATGATACTTTCGGCAGCCGTACCCTGCCAGGTGATCGTCCTTCACCTTTTGATGACCGTCCATGTCATCATTCCCCCAGCGGAGTCTCCATTATTGGAACCCTTTTCTATCTGACATTCGTCCTATGTCGTGATATTTTAGCAGTCGTACCCTGCTAGGTGATCATCCTTCACCTCTTGATGATCGTCCTTCATCATTTTATCTGATGGCCTCCCCCGTCGATGATCTTTTTATCTGACATTTGTCCTATGTCATGATAAACCCCGAGAGCAGCCGTACCCTGCTAGGTGATCGTCCTTCACCTCTTGATGATCGTCCTTCATCATGCTTATCCGATGGCCGTTCCCATCGTCGACCTTTTCTATCCGGCATTCGTCCTATGTCGTGATATTTTCGGCAACCGTACCTTGCCAGGTGATCGTCATTCACCTTGGATGACCGTCCCTCATCCTTATCCTCAACAGAGCAGCCGTCCCCTGCTAGGTGATCGTCCTTCACCTTTGATGACCGTCCCTCATCATTTATTTCATTAACCCGATGGTCGTCCCCATCATTTCCTTTACCTCAATCCCCAGATAATCTTGTTTCTTTGATTGATGGCCGTCCCCATCGTGATCTCTCTATTTCCCCAACATGTCGGTCGTCCCCGTCATTGCTTTATCCCCAGCAGTCGTCCTCTGCTCGATGGTCTTCCTCCATCGCCCGCACTTTATAATCATAATATACTTTCTTTTACAATCTATATCCCTTTTCTTCTTCTCCCAATGAGTGCAAATTTCGGACTGTCTTTGGTATTCAACCACAAGTTATCTCGTTTGTATGTCAAGCCCGTCGCTTACATCCTGCACAGCTAACTCATGTTTGAATAGGGGCAGCTTTAAACACCCCAAATTTTCCCTCACTAAGTTCACACCATGGCTTGTGATCTTTTCATTTGCATAAGTTCAATCATATCACATCATGTTGCATTTTTGCTTCACTGCATTGGTTCAAAGTCATCTGCATCTAGGGTTTGTGATTTGAGCAATCCATGAGCCATCTAAGCCACTCCAAAGGTCTCCAATCATCTCAATAGGGTCCATGTATGTTCAAACATCATATTATATCCTCCCAAGATCAAGGAAGTTAGAAAATCACAAGAATTTTCAAGGCATGGAAGCAGAGACAGGTTTAACTACACAGATGACCTAAAATTAGGGTTTTGGTTTCAGAGGCCATAACTCCTAATTTTTTGGTCATTCTTGTTTCTATTGATCTCAATATGTTATAAGGATCATACATACCAAGTTTGATGGAAAAATTCATTGTGGAAGTCATCTGATCACTGGATAACTTCTTGAGCAAGTCAGAGCCAAATCAGGGCATCTGAGGCCCCCCAACATGGAACTAAAGTGGATTTTTCATCAAATTGAAGTTATATGGTCTTTATTTGATCATTTAAGTGTTTGGAAGCTCACAAATTTTAAGAAAAGTGGGCTAAACAAAAAGTTGCCAAAAATGGAAATGACTTGTAATGTAAACTTTCCATTTTGGGAAAGTTTTTCAACCTCCTCTTTCTTAACCAAAAATGCTTCAAATGAAAAATTCTTGGTCATAAAAGTTGTAGATTGGATCATTCCCTTTTCAAAAAGTACAAGAACAAGATCTAATTCATTTTGGAACTCAAGTTATGGCTTTCCAAAGTTGGCAAAAATCATATAATTTCATGTTTCATGCCAAAGAGGCATTTTTGCAAAACTTCATGCCAAGCTATTTTGTGACTTCAAATTGACTTCTACACATCATATTATCATAGTGCATGACTTAAAACTCAGAATTGGCCCAAGAATCTCAAGATTTCATGACATGCATATGAAGAAATTTCAAAAGGGCCAAAAGTTCACAAATTTGCAAAACCTCCCATAGCTTTGTCACAACTTGCTGATTTGCCTCAATCTCATTTCCATGGTCCTCCTTGATCACAGTTGCACCAGACATGCCCTTGTCCTTGGCCTGAACCAGCCCATACCTCAAAGGACACCAAATCTTGACTTTTTGCAAAACAAGCCATACCAATCAGCATAGCCCACACCAACTCCACAGGCCTATCACAGCTTGATACATGGACCAAATACAAGCCATTTGACACAAAAACACTGCCAGAATCATCAACATTACCATAGTCACAAAAAATCCCTCTTATGCATTTTCATTCGAAACTCTCAGCACACTTAACAAAACTTAAAACTTCTTCCACCATTCATCTCAAAATTCATCACTGATCATTTCCCACCCATTAAAACAGCCTGAAACCACCTCAAACCAAAATACGATTTTCACCACCCCTGAACTGGAAGTTCCAAAACACTCCATACAAACTTATTTCAAGCTTACCAGAAGCATCAAGGAGTTCATTGGAGTGGAAAAGCACAAGGCAGAAGGTAAGAAAGCCCAGAATTCGAGAGCTCAACCTCAGGTAACATGATGAACAATTTTTCCAGAACTCTAATTTCTTGTTAAAATATTGTTCTATGTGTTGCCCTGATCATGGGGATGTGTTTATTTTTGAAAATGAGCCAAAGGCAAGCATTTTATGCTGCTCTGAAAATTTTGCCCTAAATTTGTTCTTCTTCGATTCTCTTTGTGTGAGTGAAATAAATTGTTATCGATGCTGGATTCTTGTTGTGTGATGTTAGAGGATGAGTTCTTGAGATTTTGGCACGTTTTTGTAGCCTTGGGAGTGAGATAGGGTTTTCTCAGGGGGTTTGTGGCCGGAGAAGATGACCGGAGGTCATTTCCGGCCACCTGAGAGTCATTAGGGTTTTAATTAGGTTTAGGGCATTGTTTAAATTTAGGTCGTAGGATCAAGCTTTCCCGCATGCATTGTGTGGCTAGGATTAGGTCATTAGTTTTAAATTAGGTTTAATTAAATAAATAATCAGGATTAATGAAGTTTGAATCTGGGCCGTCCAGATGCGCACCCAGTCAAAGCTTTTAAACCCAGTTTCAATCTGGTCCACCCATTCAGCATACTTTTCATTTTATTTTAATTTTATTTCATTTTCTTATTTAATCTTCTACGAATTTTTAAAAATAGAAAAAAAACATCAAAAAAATTCTGAAATTTTTTGTCCAACTTTTAATTAATTTTCAGAACCCAAAAATATTTTTATTTTTATTTTTTGCATTAAAAAATTATTTTTAAATCATTTAAATGTTATTTTTAATTAGTTAATGAGAATTAATTAATTAAAAATACATTTAGGTATTTAAAAATCACAAAAAAATTCAGGGAACATTTTCAAACATTTACAAACTCTCCACACAAATTTCCTTTTGGTTTTGATCATGCTTTGACAATTTTCAAGTGAATTAGGGTTCTTAAATTTGCATATTTTTAACCCTGACTTCAAAAATTCATAACTTTTGATCCAAGTGGAGTTTGTGAATGATTATTTTTGCATTGTGCTATACATGGTTTCAAGCATCTAAAAACATTTTTGTTTCATTTTTATCTTTCATTTTCAATTTGTTTGGCATTTTACCTTTAGGATCACCCTTTAAACCCTAGAAACTTAGGAAATTCATAACTCCCTTAGGGTTTAGGTTCTGACCTCCCCCTTTGGATAGTGAACTAGTATAGGTTTAGGGTTCCTTTGGTTTCATTTTCAATTTTTTATCTTATGTTTTTCTTCTGTTTTTAAATTGTGCATCTCACATGATCATGTAACCCTAATTTGCATCTTCATTTGCCTCCATCTTGTATAAACTTGCATACATGAGTTTGTCATGACATTTTGTGCATCCACATGACATACAAGACATCTTAGGACATATTAGAATCATGTTTGATCATTGCATCATCCATTTGCCATGTTTTGCTTTCATTTCATTTCATGTGCATTCAAGAACTTTCATGCCTCTTATATGCTTCATTTGCATTCCCATCCTTTGTATGATCATCTTCATCTCATGACACACATTTATATCATCTCTTTGAATCTTTAGCATCATGAACATGCTTCTGACTTTGGTTTTTATCTTTGCATTTCATTTCATTTTCATTCCATTTCACTTCCTTTTGCTAACTTTTCAGGTGGTAAGTGTTTGAGAAGTGAATTTGCCTTCACTTCTCATAATCTCTTCTCATCTCTCTTATGCATTCATTGCTGAATTTTACTTTTGTATTAGAGTGAGATTGCTCATTCATGATCCCTCCCCATTTTCTTTCTTCAAGCAACTTATCTTCTTAATTGAAGTAAGTTGTCTTGCTTCTTCCTACTTCTTTTCTTTCCATCTTTCTTCTTCCTTGATGGCTTTTCCTTGAAGATCTCTTGCAAACCTCATGAACCCTAGGAACACCCAAGCATGACAACAATTAGGGTTTGATTAGTCCCCCCATTAGTTTTACCTTTGTGTCATCTTTTTGTCTCTCTTCTCATCTCATAATCAGGGACTAAACCTTTAAGGTTTTAAGGCTTTGTGATTAAGATTATGACTGCATCCTTCTCTTAAGATGGAGTGTATAACTTTAATCCTAAGTGTTAAACCTTTAATATGTTTAAATCCCTTAATCAATCCATCTTAATAATCACTAAGACAATGGCTTGTAACTTGGGCCTTACATTAGGGTTCTAATTCTTCCTTAATTGGTTAAGAAGGACTAACCCTAGTGTTAATGGACAAGTCCCCCTCAAGTTGTCTTACAAACCATAAAATCCACTTCTTAATTTTATCATTAACTAAAATCCACTTCAATAAAGGCTTTGTTTTGTCATGAGGTTAATCCCTAATCATGGATTAAGTTGAGGAGCCTTTCTCAGCTTAAATGTTCTCATCTATCATCCTTCTATTAGGATGGTGTAATGGGTCCATTAAATCTTTGATTATGGCTTAAACTCATTACTTAACACTAAACAAAAATACCAAAAACATCTAAATAATTGTAAGTAGGTTAATGATCTTAATCCTACACCATGGTGATTAAGTGTGAGGTGTTTACTTCATACTTAAGTAATTCTCATTACCCCTAATCAGAGGGAAGATGTGATGAGTTTACTAACCCTTGGTTTAGGCTTAAGCTCATTTTCTTATGACAAATACAAAAAAGCAATAAAAGATTGAAAACACAAAAACAAACAATAATCGTCTCCTCCGGGATTCTTTTCTCATCTTATTCATTCATAAACGAGAACTTGCTTCTTCTGTCTAATGCAAGACAGTTTGCACCTAAGCCAGACAGGTCATACACTTGAGCATAGACAAGTAAGCAGTTCACAAGTTAATTTATCTTTCAGTCTCTTTGAGTCGAACTACAGTGTTCTGACTTCCTCATTGCACGAGAGGATACGTAGGCATAACTTAACAGTTACCGAACAAAAGTCTTTGTATATCCCCCCTCTTCCAGCCTTATTTCTCTTTTAAGCCTCATTCCTGAGCATTTCACTTCACTTTCCAGCACTGACACTTGTACATTCTTTTCCAGCTTTTGCACACAAATAGCACTGATACTTCCCTTTCAAGCACAAATCTTTCAAGCGTGGATCCCGTCGAGTATGGCGGACAATCTAGGTGCTAACACCTTCCCAGGTTGTAACCAACCCCTTTTCTCAATTTCTCTGGTTCGCGACCGTCTTGTCCATATTTTTCCAGGTTTATGCAGCATTACCTTTCCTCCGGGATAAAAATGCCTAACTGGCGACTCTATTCAGTTCACCCTTGTGTTCTCTCCTTTCGCCAACCGTTCGCGTCTGTACCCCTTCTGACCAGGTGTCATCAGGTGGGAGTAACACAACCGGCCTACCCACAACGGCCTAGTCAACAACAACAACGCGCTCCTCAACAGCGCCCACCATATCAACAAAGAGGATATGATAGACACATTGATCCCCTGCCTATGTCATATTCCGAAATCTTTAATGGGCTGATGGCAAAAGGATCTCTTATTTTGAAAGATATGCCACCTCAGGTTGGTAACGCCCGAAACTTTGATGCCAATGCTCACTGTGAGTATCACAAAGGCGCTCCAGGTCACACAATCGAGAACCGCCATGCCTTCAAACACAAGGTTCAAGATATGATCAACTCTAAGGATCTCACCCTCACTCCGAGAAATCCAAATGTCCATAACAATCCAATGCCGCTGCACGGCGCCAACACGTGAAGACATTTGAAAGGGGTTGTTGAAGACCAAGCTGAGTAGTCACCAACTTTGTAGCATTCAATCAAGAGAAGTTCAATTCCTCAAATCAAGGCAGCTAGTGCCATTTATTATTTCCGCATTCCTGTTATTTTGTAATGTTTGTTTAAATACTATTTGCTTTGAACATTATCGTTTGTACTTCGTTTTGTTAATATTATGTTTATGCATGTTTTGAATCAATCTATTCGCATTCACTCATCATTTATCATTTATCGCAAAAATCACAAAAATATTTCCCTCACTTCACTTTAGCAAATATTTGAGGGAGGATGATGAAAACGAAATACCCATAACTGTTGTGGTATGCTTTCGGATAAAACCTCGTCAATGATGTACATGCATTCTTTCAAATCCCCAAACACTGGAGATACAAGGAGTTAATCCCTAGTCAACCACTTCGAGCCTAGAAGTAGGAGTTTCTTTCGGATACAAACCCTTACATCTAACCCGGGGCAGGGTAGTTGTTCAGTTAGCCTGACTACACCTTCGAATTGCAAGATGAGACATCCCGTCAGAGGACCATCAACAAATGACTTGGCAGTAACAATATTAAAAAAAATAGAAAAGAAAAAACCACTAAGTTGAGCACCCGAAGGGAGACTTAGTCGAAAAAGAACAAATCAAAAGAGGAACCCAGATCCTCAACAAAGGCAAAACAAATATCAGTGACCACCAAATCAAAAATCAAGGGGTCACCAACAAAATAAGATGACTGCCACTTCAAGCAAACTTTGAAGCTTCATCTTCACTCTTGCAACATCAAAAACAGATGCATATGTAGAGTTAACTGAACGTAGGACTGAAGAATATCACGAAGAAGGGTCGAGTACAAATCAAACTTTGAGCCTTATACCTTTGTTTCTCAAACCACGAACCAGACCACGTTACAACCCTCGAAAGTCCTAATTGAGGCACGGTTTATTCTGAAAGCATGCTACCAACAAGGTTGCGTAAATTGACTCCCATATATTTGCTAATCTTCAATCTCGATTGCACATTATTCTTTTTTGCATATTTCATGCACTTTCTAAATCAGCACCTGGTGTGGACTAATGGTCCATCCGTCACACTATCACAATCATTCAAATAAATTGACTTTTTCAAAACTTACATGAACTTTACATTAACACTACCATTTGTGTATGAATAATTTAATTGCAAATCAGTGCTTGACATCAAGCAATCAAGAGAGGAACCTGAATCAATACTTCTTCCAAATCAGTTCAATCAGGGGCAACATCTTTCTCAACAGCTCGATCAGGGGCAAGATCACCTTCAAAGGCTCAATCAGGGGCAACATCTTTCTTAACGGCTCAATCAGGGGCAAGATCACCTTCAAAGGCTCAATCAGGGGCAGACGCCTACTAAATCCAGACACTGGGGCAGATCATGTCATGGCCATTGTCAAAGATTCTCCACCAGATTTATTTCAAATACCCTACAGGCAGGGGCAGCCATACAAGGAGCAAATCTTCCTCTCTTTTCCCCAGTTGAACAAGCAGATCTTTCCAGACACTGTCAGCTTTTCAAAACAAAGCAATCTTCACGTGTCAATTAAATCGCTCCGCTCATCAGCAAGTGACCGAACTTGGAGCATTCAGATCTATCTTCTGATCATGCATCGTTGAAGATCGAGTGTCGGGGAATCAAGCCCTCCGCCCACCCAAAGTCCAATCATTATTGGCAACTACCAAACCAAAAGTCCACCAAGCTGGCACCTTTCAATCGCTCATATGCATCATTATGCATCATCAAACGTCATAAGCATCATTTACATCAATCGTTTACAGTATGTGCATCATATGCATACCTAAATAAATCAGACTTTTTATATATCCCCAACATTTTTAACTTATATCTCAGTGCATAAATATTTGCATCGTATTTCCATCATTATGGAATACCATTTCGAAACAAATAAACATGGTTGCATAATTCAGGATCCAGTATCAACACAAGTTTCCAGTCCTTTCCTCAGCGGAAGTCAGGATCATATCAATCGAAGGTTCCAGGCATCTCCTCGACGGATTCAGTGGTCGTCCCCATTAAATCTTTTCTCTTCGGTTATTTTAATTTCCAACCACTCGGTTTTCCCTTTAGTAACGGGAGTCGTATTTAAATTTCATTTGCCTTATCATCTTCTGGTGATAAGTGATTTTATTTTTCAGTTATTTGCCTTATCATCCTCTGGTGATAATTGATTTTATTTTCAGTTATTTGCCTTATCATCCTCTGGTGATAAGTGATTTTATTTTCAGTTATTTGCCTTATCATCTTCTGGTGATAAGTTGATTTTATTTTCAGTCGTTTGCCTTATCATCCTTTGGTGATAAGTGATTTTAATTTCAGTCATTTGCCTTATCATCCTATGGTGATAAGTGATTTTATTTTCAGTCGTTTTCCTTATCATCCTCCGGTGATAAGTAATTTTATTGTCAGTCATTTTCCTTATCATCCTCTGGTGATAAGTTGATTTTATTTTCAGTCAGTTGCCTTATCATCTTCTGGTGATAAGTGATTTTATTTTTCAGTCATTTGCCTTATCATCCTCTGGTGATAAGTGATTTCATTTTCAGTTATTTGCCTTATCATCTTCTGGTGATAAGTTGATTTTATTTTCAGTCGTTTGCCTTATCATCCTCTGGTGATAAGTGATTTTAATTTCAGTCATTTGCCTTATCATCCTATGGTGATATGTGATTTTATTTTTAGTCGTTTGCCTTATCATCCTCTGGTGATAAGTGATTTTATTGTCAGTCATTTGCCTTATCATCCTCTGGTGATAATTGTTTTTATTTTTCAGTCATTTGCCTTATCATCCTCTAGTGATAAGTGATTTTTATTTTCAGTCATTTGCCTTATCATCCTCTGGTGATAAGTGATTTTATTTTCAGTCTTTTGCCTTATCATCCTCTGGTGATAAGTGATTTTATTTTCAGTCACTCGCTTTATCATCCGTCAAGTGATAAATGATTTATTTTGTCAATTTATTTCTTCGTTGTGTCACCCGTTTTTTTAGTTTTCAGTCATTTAGATTTTATCTTTGCACATTTTCTTTTATCGGACAAATTTGGAGTCTGTTAGTATCTAATTATCTTATACCTTGAAAGATTGAACGCGAGCCAGTTCATCTTACTCGGTCTAAGCCAATTCGATAGGGGCAACTGTCATACCCCAAATTTGTCCTACCTTTTTATTTTACTGTCTAATCATTGTTTCAAAAAAATCAGAAAAAACTTGTACCATTTTATTTCTCTGTCTAACAAATATTTCGAAAATTAAAAAAACATGTATTATTTTATTTTGTCTGATATTATAAAATTCAAAAAAAAATATGTCACATTTCCTTTTATTCGAAAAATGCATTCTCTCCCTATGTCAAGTTTTTTATTCTTCATTATTTAGTCATTACAAAAATTCTAAAAAAAATCAATTTATTTTCCCTTATTTTATTTTAGTCCATATTCAATTTCTAAACAATTTCTTTCAATACCCAATTACCATTTTCTTTTTTATTATTAACAACTATTAAGTCCATTAATTTTGACCAATTACAAAAAATTACAAAAATCCATTCTTATTATTATTTTCATTGCATTTACTATTTCCATTATTATTATTATTATTATTATTATTATTATTATTATTATTATTATTATTATTATTATTATTAAACCATTTTTCTTAAATCCATATTACAAAACCACTTAGGCTCATACTTCATTTGCAACCAAATGGCCAAACAAAAAATGAAAAAAACCGTGCTAGCTGCAAGCTGTAATAAGGACGTATACCAAAAGGAAAAACGCAGCATTCACGTACAACAAATACCTCCACTCACTCACACCAGACAGCAACAACAATATCACACCAACAAACCAATGGACTCTCGATTTTCAATCATTCACTCTCACTCTTATCCTCTTTTCTTTTCATAAGCCGCTACCATTTTTTTTTAGCCTCAGCAATAAACCTTGAGCTAAATCATGAACACCAAAATCTTGAGCCAAACCAAAAAATTGAAGTTGAACCATGCACTAAAACAACATAAATAGAAAGATGAAGAGAGCTTAAAACCAAAATCTCTTCAAACCTTTTTATCTGCATCGATTCACAAAACACAACCATAACACCACAGTCATCTTCAGAACCGCGAATCGTCACCCACGCCAATCTCATCCGAAACAGCCACGAATCTTCAATCGCATACCATCTTGAACCACCAGAACCAAAAGCCACGAACCTCTCTCTACTACTCCAAAAAACCAGCCAAACTCGTCACCATCTGACCACTCACCACTAAACCGAACTTCCTCCTTCAACTAACCTTCAATAGAAAACAAATCGAGAAATCGAAAAAAAAAACATAACACAAACAGAGACGGCACCGCAGAGAGATTCTGAGAAGAAACGGAAACGTAGAACCCAACCATTCACAAATGCGACCCGCACAAACCCATGAACCACCTCCGAACATCGAAAACAGAGAGAGGTTGAGAGGAATCTAAAAACCACATCAAAATCACAAACAAACCGCGACCGATTTTTGGGTGAGATCTATGAGGAACGAGAGCCAGAATCGCATGAATCGTGAACTGAGTTTGAGAGAGTGAGACCGTCGGTGTTGGCTTTGAAAGGTTGGTTTCTGTATTTTAGTTGTGTTCCTTGTGTGGAGATAAAAGAGGCGTTCTGTTGTTTTTAACCCTAGTCTTTTCATTTTTTATTTTTATTGTTTCATATTAGGTAGTGATTAGAGGCCCATGATGTTTTTTTGCTGCACACCGACCCACCCAAGTGATTCATTTTCTTCCCTTTAATTCAAATCCTCAAATTATTTCATTCTATTTTGTTTATTTTAGTTTAGTTTTCTCATAAAATTCTGGTTTGGGCTGAGCCCATTGTTATTTCAAATCCCGCTATACACACATCTGTAGATTTGTTTCTCCACCTCTTTCTTACATATTTTTTTAGGGTTTTAATTTTCTTGTATATTATTATTTAGAATCATATTAATTCTAATATCTAGTTTTAATTTTAATTTCCATTTTTTTTATCTTCTTTTACATTTTATTTTAATTGATTTTATTTGTTTTTGGGCCAATGATATAACAAAAGGTCGATGCTTCGCCCGATTTCGTTAAATCGGTGATACACGATCAATATGAGGCCCGTGCAATTTTATTTATTTATTTTTCCATTTTTTCCAATTTAATGTTATTTCACAAATTAATTTAATTCATTATTTTTATTTATTTATCGGTTATACCACTTTATTCAATTTATCGCTTTTAATACATAAAACGTTTCGACTCCTCATAGAACGATTTCTTTAAATCGGCTCTAAGGAAGTGAACGAACCAAATTTCGATGCGTCCGAAAAGGTCCAACGCCTTCGAATAGTTGTCTTTGAATAAAAAGGTCGAACACCTTCGAACAATTCAAAAACACTGCACACACGCTTTCTCTTGGGCAAATTACAACGAGACCCCTTTATTTCGCGCAATCCCCTGTAATTTATTTTGTATCCCTCCCCCATTTTATGTACGCATTTATTTTTCGTATTTTATTTCGTTCGCGAACCCTTGGTCCAACGCCAAGCGGTTGCACTTGCACACTCACACTTTATTTTTCAGTTATCATTTCGTTTATTAGGATCCACCTCACCTTGCGAGCCGAGCGCACTGTGTCTCGCTAAACAAGCCACAAAATAAACCTCCATTTGCATTCACCCTCTAACCTCAAAAAACCAAAATGTTTCGATTAGATCCAAACCCTTGATCCAACGTCAAGCGGTCATTAGGTAATAAAACATTCTAATAAAACGAGAAGAACTATACGCCACGAGCCTTAAGCGGTAGAAAGGAGGATAACGAGCTCTCGTTACTCGCTCCGATTATTTCGACGCAAGACGCTCGTCTTGTTGGACGGAATAAACTATCCATAGTCTTTAGTGCAATTCGACTCCTAAACCCTTTCATCAAAGAAAGGTAATAAAATCAACAACCATCAACCGTAGTAGGCCGAACTACGAGGCTCTGACTTTCCCATTGCACGCGGGAGTACGTAGGCACAAGGATCTCAATCCTTGCCAAGCACCTAGGATCAATCTAACTTATAATTCAACTCATTTCCCTCTAGCAAGTAATTCGTTTAAGCATAAACATCCTTTCGTGCGTGATAACTTAGATGGTTCGCATCGAGTACGATGGATGTAGGGGGTGCTAATACCTTCCCCCTGCATAACCGACTTCCGAACCCAGGCAATGGTTTCGTTGACCTTTGTCCTCATCCCTCTCTTCCCGGGTTGTATCTATATCTTCTCTTTCCCTCTTCAGGAATAAATAGAATTAGGTGGCGACTCTTCAGTCCGTCCAGCGCGTGGCTCCGTCCTTTCGGATCACGTGAGGTCGTATTTTTCGGGTTGCGACAATGTGAAAGTATATGCCCGACACCTTCTTCAACACACCTACGTCCGCCTATGCTCTAATTTATCGCTCCGACTCGGAGACTCGACTTGGGGGGCTCCTGTTCCGGACTGGGCCTCCGGACTATATTGGGCTGCGGCCCAATATGTCGAGCAAAGGCCCATATGCTCGGGCAGATACGTCTGATAGACGGGCAGGGGCGCTTAATGGTCGGGCACATATCCTAGATGTTGGGCACGCACTCAAAACAGGCAAAGAACATGTTTGTCAGTTCACTTGCCACGTCACACAACTGTCCCCCATTATCTCCTGAAAGATATGGGCAGTTGAACCAAGGACCAGACCATTTAGCTAGGCATTTACGCTTCTCACGCGTTCCTTGGTAGTTCTTCCTTGGGCCTAGCTGATCCAACCCAAGGAAAGACCTTGGCCCATCGCTGGGGGCTCTCTATAAATACCCTTTTTCACTAAAGGGCCAGGTATTCTAATTTCATTCTTCTAACTTACCTACTTATTGTACCTCTATTAACTTTGACATCGGAGCGCCTTGCAAGTACACCCCCTTAATTCCATCCACTTGTTGTTGCACCCAATCGCTGGAAGGCCCTCCTGATCAGGTAAGATCAAAATCTAATAGTGATATTAATTCCATTGATAGTAAACATGTGTGGGACAAAGAACAATGACAATCAAAATAAGTGGCCTCAAGTAACAAAATAACCTAAAATCAGTGTAAGTATATTCACAACAAGAAAAATAAATATAAAAAACGAGAACACAAACAACTTGTTAACCTAATTTGAGCAAATTAATTCATTGTACTTTCGAGAATTATTTCAAGAGATCACAAAAGAGTTACAAGAAAATAGTTACCCAACTTCTCCAAAATAATTCTTATTTTCTATCCAAATGTTTTCTAATCTCTTAAACTCTCTCTATATGAATTACATAGACCAAGGTGTTTGTTAGTGTTTCTCAATCCATTTAGATATCTCCAAATATTTCCAAAGTCCAAGAACTTTAAGGAATTTCGACCATTTTATATATAAGATTACCTAATAGGATTGACATCTATTTTTTCTATATTTGAAACTAAAATTTCAAGGTTGTACCAACCAGAATTATAATGATACATGTATATAACTGCTCAAACCAAACATATCAATAACAAGCTCGAAACACTGCCCATTAATGAATAGATTTGCAAACCAAAATGACCAAGTCTTGAACTCGCGACCTATTTCCTCCAAGCCAGACTCAACCTACTATTTATCGCTCATACCCTACCCTACCTGCCACCCAATCAAACTCAACCCTACATGTTGTGCGATCGAATCCGTTATCTTCATGAACTACCAGTTTGTCACTTTAGACAGTCGAACATTATCAAAATGCCATTGCATACAATTGGAATCTATTGGGCGTTGAACTATCATCGCGAACCAGGATCCACCACCCACGCCTTTGACTCTGACCCGTAGGTTGTCGGGCCTTCAATGCTTTAAGTCCAACACTACCACCATCGACCTCTTTTTCGGATTGTAGCTCCTCAACTCTAGCATCCTCATTAAACTTTCTTAATGCTTTTAGGAATTATAATTTATGCCTGTCTCAAAATATATTTTCTTTCTCTCCATCCCTTGATATTTTAAGGCTTACTTTTACAATTCTCCACCTTGACTTTAAGCTAATGTTCATGTCAATTTATTCATCAATCACTTTGATGTTATCTACTATGTTGAAAACATTATTTAACAACCTTGATTAAGTTAAATCCACACTTGAATCTTGATCTTGCCACTTAGAACCACTTGCACTAAACAACTTCTTTTAATTATGTAATCTAAAAAAACCTACAAGTGTAGTTTTTCAACCATTTTGACCCTATTTTCTTTCTAATACTTTCTTCAAAGCTTTATGTCCTTTTTTTTAGTTTTGCAATCCTTCATCCACATTCAAAACATAAATACCAAGGCTATCCTTGAGATGACACAACCCCATTTATATTATCACGAGTCAAATGATAATCAAAGGTCATTGTAATTATTCCCTCACTATTATTAGCATCCATAGCAAAAACATTTAGCTCAAATTAGGTCTTATTGACCATAGTTTCTAATATCTTCATCTCTAGGTCTTTACTTTTCTTCCTCTTAGGAGACCCACTAAAAATAATACATATGCGAATGATGAACCTTTATCTTCTAGATTCCACTTCTCACAACTTATAACCCTTATTACCTCTTTGATATCCATTGAAAACAAAATCCATAACTTTTAGCATCATGCTGGACTAGAAATAAGAAAAACTTCGACAACCTTTAAAATAGAGTAGTATATAAGTTTCCTGCTCTAAACCTCCATAAGTGTGTGAAAGTTTACTCATACAAATGGAGATCTACCGATCAAGTAAGTTGTTTTGGCATCATCCTTATCCTATAAACCCAATGGAAACTAACTCCTAACACCATGCCAAAAGTGATCAAACATGTGTTTTATCCCTTTTCTCATATAAAAATCATTAAAATGCTCTAAAACTACCTCCAAGTATTCATAATACCTTGGCCTCAAATCCTATAACTTGTTATTGTCATGAAAGTCTTCAATATCTAATGATGATGACCAATAGAATTAAAACCATATAAAATATATAACCCACATATTTTAGACCTTTTAGCTACACTTAATGAACCATGTGAAATCTTCAACATATCATGTTCAACTCTAGTGCAATATCCTAAATCATGAAACATGTTATGGATAACAAAAATTGTTTGAGCTTGAAACATATCTCACATTGTGTAGAAGAAAATCATCATAATCATTGGGCATTTTAAGTCTAAATATACTAACACCATAAACCTTGCAAGCTTTATTGTTACTTAAGGGAACTACCAACTTCAATGTCTCCAAGTATTTTCTCTTTGGACACCTATAATATGAGCATTATGAGTAAAAAAACCCTACTATTTTCAATCTCTAAATTCGACGTCACCGGTGCTCCCCAACATTTTCATGTAAAGCTCATCATTATAAACATAATATTTATTATCCTCCCTATTTGGAAAATCTTTCATGAAGTGATCGATTTTTTATAATTAAAATATTTTAACCTTAATCAATCAAATCTCTTGAATCTATACTTTCCTCTACTCTCACTTCCTTCTCTTAAGACACTTAAGGTCTCTTTAAAAATTTGTTTTTGGAGGATTTTATAGGGGAAAACTTTAGAGAGTTGCATATATTTTGAAATGTATTTGATATTTTATAAAAGTTTAGAAAATAATGTGATTTTATATACTAATGTATTAAATTGTTTTTTAAACTTTTTAAAAATATCAAACACATTTCAAAATATAGATGCAACCCTTCAAAAAAATTTCCCTCAAAATCCTCCAAAAATCAACTCTCAAAAAGACCCTTAAGCTTTCATAACCATCATCAAACTTCAAATCAATATTATTCGGATCATTCATGATTTTGTAAATTTTTTGTCACACGACTCCACTATTGATTTGTTCTCTATTATGAATGAATATACTTGTTGTTCAAACAAACACACTTAGAGACAAAGACTTCATCATATATAATAATTCAACTTATCTGTGTTTAGTTGATTTAAATAGGAATAAACTTTTAATTTAAGATCAATCTTATAATATTTATTTATACTTGTTAATATTTATAAATTGAAAGTAAAAAAAAAACTAAATATATGCATAAAAATAATTTATGTTATATATAAATTAATCTATTTTTATAAATAAATAAAAAAGTTAATCTATTTTTGATATATGAAAAACTAGTTTATTGTAGAAATATATAAAATGAAAAACATGAAAACATTTCATTCTTTGTTTTTTTTTCTTTCAGTTGAACACATCTACCATCTAGTGCTGCTGCGACTTGTTTTGTTCTTCTCAATCTGAAAATCTGAACAATGGGTTACGTTCAAGAGGCACGCGAGAATCACGTTAAGAAGAAAGTTGAAGAAGGTACCGTACTAAACCCTAACCTAAACCCTCGTTTACTTCATTCAAAAGTTTTCATTTTTTGGATTAAGAATTGAGTTTAATTCAATTATGTATTTTAATTTTAT
This sequence comes from Lathyrus aphaca, assembly GCA_963966055.1. Taxonomy (NCBI): domain Eukaryota; kingdom Viridiplantae; phylum Streptophyta; class Magnoliopsida; order Fabales; family Fabaceae; genus Lathyrus; species Lathyrus aphaca. Next base: position 457,107,870 of record OZ014519.1, on the reverse strand, counting down.
GATTGAAGGATTTTATAGTGAAATTGATTTGGTGGGTTATCGTAAATTTTGTAGCTTTACGGAGTAAAATGAAGAATAAGGCACTTAAGGAGTGTGATGAGTATACAAAGAAATATGCTGAATGTGCTTTGGGGAGAACGCTTTCAGTTGTTTGGCAATGTCGTCAACAAGCTAAAGAGTTGAATAATTGTCTTCATCAATTGTAAGTTATGTTTTGAAATACTATGATTATTCATTGATTCCTTCATTTTATTTTGAGTAAACATTTTTTAGGCTTGATTGATGAAATCGAATGGAGCGGAGTGGTATGGAATGGAATAATTAGTGTTCCATTGTTTTGATCATTTAAAATTTGATTGAGCGGAGTGGAATGGAGTGGTATGAATTCCATTCCATTCCATCAGTTCTCACTATATTTCTTTCCCTCCGATTTGGGCGGAATGAAGAATTTGCCAAACGATGGAGTGGAATCTTCGCTCCACTCCACTTCATTCTACTCCACTCCTTTCCATCATGTTATGTCATTTTATGATATCCAAACATAATAGTCTCTATGGTGCTGTCTAAATAGTCCTTCGATGCATAATTAGAAAAACATACCTAAATACATCTTTCGTTATTCAATAGTTTGGTCATCAAATATGTCTTATGTTAGGTTTTGAGGTCCTCAAGTGTGTATTAGACAATTTATCAAAAGACACACATGGGGATGTTTGTGTAATTTCAATACATTTAGGGACTATAGTGACAAGCCTCACATGTTTGCGGGCCAAAATGCGTGCTTACTCATTTTACGTAATTAGTTATTGGTTTATGTAATTAATTATTAGTTTTTGTCTCTGAAAATACGAAAGTTGGGGTTTGGTCCCTAGACAAGTTAAATTGAGAAACTTTCTTTACTCTCGTCGTGACTTCAGATGTACACACAATAGGAAAAAACACAAATTTTGTGTCGTTCAGAAGTACACTTCTGAAAAGATGTTTGTTTTAGAAATGTGGGGGTCAAAAGTAGCCCCTTAAGTCAAATACATCTCTTTTGGTTACACCGGGCCAGCACGCGTTATGTTCACGCCAAAAGTTAGATGGGGCTTTTAGAGTATACAATTGATGAAAGGGTTGTTAAATATGTCACTTTTGTCAGGCATCAACATGGAGGTGCAATCATGAAAATAGTAGGTTGTGTAGGGGATTGAGTGGGTTAGGTTTGGGGCCTAAAGCAAAGGCTTCACTGGCCTTACCCTTGACCTGTCCTTAGATTGTAGACAAATAGCTAGAAGTAAAAGATGATCAAGGAAGATTGTTGCTCAAACTATTAAGAGATATGTAGATTAAAATGGTCTATCATAGTATTTGATTTACGATTGGATATTATAACACTGTTTGATCAATGTAGTAGGCGATCTTGTCTAATGAGAATAAGACTTCTATTACAGTTATTGTTGTCAAAAGCATCTGTTGATCCTAATGAATGTAATCATTTTCTGTCACTGTGTTGTATGGATATCATCACCCCTTTGTGGCTGTGAATGTGCATCTCTAAGTGTTTATATGAAATTCTAATATAATAGTTGAACATCTGAATTCGTAAAGCATTTTAGCAGGGTTGGTTATTAGTATTAGTTTATGCTCAGTGACACACGTTACTGTCTGTATTGATATGCTTTCTCATCAACTTCAATGATACTTACATTAATGCTGAAAAACGTATTAAGATATATATCCTTTCTCAGTCTTCTGCATGTTGGAAAACTTCCTTTTCCCTATTAGATCATGTTCATGGAAATTGATGTTTCTGCATGGATGCATCATGTGATATCTACATGTCAAGTCTTTCTGTCTGTTAGTTATTTGAAAAGATAACGAAAATACTGCATTTGGGACCATTTCATTGTGGTATACGTAAATTGGGACCGTTTCTATTATTAAGGAGAGTAGAGCAGACAGAGACAGAGCACGGCTAAGAAAAGCTATATGAGAAATTATAAAGAACGACTTAGGTATCAATGATTTGAATAGACATGTGGTCTATGATAAAGCATGATGATGGTGTTTGATCCATGTAGCCAATTCCACCTGATGGTTACCGCTTGTTCAGTTTAAGAAGATACTTGGTTGTCAAATTTCACAAAACTATGAAATTATGAAAGTATATATCTTAATAAGTTGACAAATAACAGGCTTGTTAGGATTAACTGGTTTTTAACAAAAAAAAAGATTGATCTTCTAATCTTTGTACTTGGATGGCTATCAATGTGGAGTTGATATCTTTATTTTTGTTTGTATTCTTTTATTTACAGCACCAATGATTCAGTCTTGGAGGAAATGAAGAAAGAATACAATCTAAAAGAAAGTCGAGAGGGCGCTGTTAGAATCTAGACTATTCGATTTCAACGACACATTGTATGCCAGAAACAGAAACAGGTATACATTGATGCACCTGGCATTCAAAATTTAGATGTTTGAGAATGAAAAATAATTTGTATGATGATTGTTACTTGATCTTAAACTAGTGTTATTTCTCAGTACCCCTCTTTCTTTGCATATGAGAGAAAAATATAAGTTTCTACTGCATTTTTTTTTCATGTTTGTTAGCATCATTTGAATTATAAAATCCCAGCATGTATCATGCATGCCTTTTGGATGGTATAGTCTAAAATGTAGCAAATTATACTCAATTTTTTATTTCTCCATTTGTTAATTTGTCTATGTGGTGATTTGTTTATTTTTATACAATTTTTAGTAATGAATAGGAATAATATGTTGAGAAACCGCATTAGAGAAAAATATTTAGTAGGTAGGAGTGTAACTCAAACTCAACCATTGCTCATGAATTGTTGTATGATGTAATTAAAGAAAAATATAGACTTAATTGATTGAATTATGTGATAGATTTTAAATTCTCATAATTACTAGCCGTTTTTAAATTCTTGGGTTAAAACTCAATTTTATTCAAACTTAATATTATTCTAACTGATTGTTATTCAAACTAGTTTTTAATCATACATAACCATAAATATTATATCGTGTACAATAAACTTTACAAATTTTCTTTTCATTTAATATCAATTTTTTTTTTACGGAAAAAGATTAATTCATTTCAATAGAAATAAGATTTTGGATACATGTTGGTACATCAAGAAAATTATGGAAATTAGCTAAAGATGGAGTCACCCGAGCTAAAGTGTGAGCGACTTTATTGACTTGTCTCCTTGCGAACTTAACATGAGAGTTCTTGAAAAAGAGAGATGATAAATGAGTACAATCCTTTGTGATAGCACCGAAATCTGAGACATTAGGATTCTGATAAACCACACTGTCGACCGTCCTTTTAGCATCTATTTCAAAATCCACATTATACATGCTTAACTCATGGACCCATTTGATTGAGTGCAATAAACCAACAACTTCCCCCCACATCTACTTCAGTAATAGGTGAAAACCATTATGTCCGAGCAACAAACGATCCATTACTATCTCGAATGCAAACACCTAACCCTACTTTGTTATTGGAGAAAGATGCATCAATGTTGCATTTAAAACGTCCAACTGAAGGTTTGACCCACGTTATATTATTGACCTCTTGAGCTTGAGCAATGGTGTTTAAATTGATTTGTTGGGCACTTTCCCAATCAAATAGCAAATGAGAAGCACGAGAGCAGATGACATCTGAAGTATCTTCGATTTGATTCCATATGACATTATTTCTACAATTCCAGATACTCCACAATAAAGTTGAGAAAAGAGTTAGTTGATCTTGATTTGATCCCTGAAGAAAATAAAAGATTAGAGAAACAAAATTAACTTCATTATTCAACAACTGCTGGATCTTAGGCCAAATTCTAGTTTTAACCCAACACTCTTTACTTCTCGAGCATAGAATGAAAAGATGTTCATAGTTCTCTTCTTCGTCCCCACTGATACCACAAGTCGATGGACACTCCACCCCTTTGTCTTTAAGTCTAAATCTTGTTTGGACACGGTGTTTACACAGTCTCCACAAAAATATTTGTATTCTAGGTGGAGCCTTCAACTTCCAAATCAGATTTCATCTCTTATCAATCCTTAGATGAGAAGTATCAATGACCTCGTTAATGCAGTAAAGGTAACGCACAGAGAATCTACCATTCTTTTCCAGATTAATTTGTCTTCATGGACCGCCTTAAATAACGGGGTGTTGAGAACCTTAGTAGCACATTCCTCCCCTAAAAGCGAGTGGATTAAGTTGGTATTCCACCGTTTTCCATTCGTACTCATCAAGTTCGACACTCTAAGATTCTCCACCATCTGAATATTCGACCTAGGATTTTCCAAATGCGAGCAATCAGAAAGCCACTTTTGACCCCAAACTGAGATATTCTCTCCCGAACCAATACTCCATTTATATCATCCTCTCACCACAAATTTAGCACTTCAGATACTACGCCATACATAGCTAGGATTGTGACCAATAACGAAATCAAGAAAATCACACTTAGGAAAACACCTTGCCTTAAACAAACGAGTCACCAAATTGTTAGGATTTGACATAAAACTCCAGGCCTGCTTGCTCAACATGACATAGTTGAAAGCACTCAGATTTTTTAAACTCATATCGCCATCCGACTTAGGCATAAATAACTGATCCCAAGAAAGCCAATTTATACCTCTTGTCTGTTCTCTCTTATGACCCCACCAGAAAGAATTCATCATTTTCTCAATCTCATCGATTAAAGAAGAAGGTAGTAAACATATACTCATAATATATGAAGGAATAAATTGAAGGACAAATTTGATAAGAACCTCCCTTCCTAATTGAGACAGACGTTTACTACTACAAGAATTAATCTTTTTTCAGATTCTATCTTTGATGAACTTGAAGGTATCTTTCCTATTTCTACCAATCATGGATGCCATGCCAAGGTATTTCCTTGTACCTAACACCTGTTGAACCCTCATAATATATGCTAACTCATTATTATAAGTGGGATCCACATTTCTACTACAGAAGAATTCAGATTTTTGGAAATTAATGGTCTGACCCGAAGCTTCATCATAAATATTAAGAATATTCTTCATCACATTAACTTCATTCAAATCCTCTCTAAAGAATAGAAGACAATAATCTGCAAAAAAAAAAAGATGAGAAATGATAGGAGCGTTCTTACCGATTTTAACTCCATGGATGTCCCCCCGGCTTTAACTTGCTTGATCAGCGCTGATAATCCTTCAGAATAGAGAATACATAGATATGGGGATAAAGGATCTCCCTGCCTTAGACCCCTTCCCGAAGTAATCGATCCAACCATGTTAGCATTCACACTCACAGAGTAGTCAACAGTTTCCACACATAATATAATCCACCTTACCCATTTCTGATTAAAACCATGGTGATAAGAACTTCCTTTAGATAATCTCAATCAATTCTATCATACGTTTTGCTAATGTCCAACTTGAGAGCTATATCCTTTTGTTTACCTTTAGTCTTAGACTTCATAAAGTGAATGACTTCAGTGTCTGTCATGGCATTATCTAGAATAGATATGCCCGGGACCAACGCTGACTGATTTTCAACGATACATTTGTCAAGGACTTTCTTTAGACGTTTAGCAAGAACTTTGGCTATCACTTTATACACCACATTACAGAGAGCAATCGACCTCCAGTCTTTCATCGACGATTGACTTTCACCTTTTGGAGTGAGGGTTATGTTACTCTTGTTGAGACTAAAAGGGAAAATCCCAATCTCCAACCAGGTAGGGGTGTTCACGGACCGATTTGGTTCGGTTTCGAGAGAATCTGATACCCGAATCAATGAAAAATAAATGGATTGGTTTGAATTGAATTTCTACATTTTTGCAATAAAGTCCAAACCAAACCGATCCGAAAAATAATGGATTGGATTGATCGGATATATTAAAAAATATTTTTTTAATTATTTGCTTACACGCTAAAATATGAAAAATAAATATTGAACATATGACACACACATATTTTTAAATATGTTATGACCACCATAGTTATATAATTGTTGTATTTCACTTAAATATTTAGTAATTTAAAACAATTTTATTGCATACTCATATTTCATTCCATAACATAAAATTGAAGGTTTGTAGTTTGTAGATACTTGTGATTTGAAGTTTTGCGATTTGGGAAGAAGCTTGTGGTTTACAGATACTTGTAGTTTGCAATTTGTGGGTTTGATTTATAATGGTTGTGACTTTTAATGTTTCATTTCTCTATATTTCATCATTGGTTGATATGCTTGTGATAATTTAAAAAATGTCGTTTCGTTTTTCATTGGGAATGTCTAGAGACTATGCCTTTTTATTTCTTTCATTATGGTTTATACTTGATAATTGTTGTAACAATTATTCTCTTCATTCAAATAAATACGTAATAACTCAATTAAAATTAAAAGTTTATTATATGAATTAATTATGTTGATTGTTATTGGTTTGATTTGGGTTTACGGGTAGCAAATTAGAAATTTGTTGCCCGAACCAATTAACATCAGTTTTAATCGATTTGATTCGGTTTTTGTCCGAACTGGAAAAATGCCCAACCCAAACACATTGGTTTGGTTCGGATTCCGGTTTGGTTCGGATTTGCCCGAACCAATGAACACCCTTACAACTAGAATTAAATATTTCCAATCCGCATTTTTCCCAAAAATGATGAAGAAACCTGGATTAAATCCATCTGGACCCAGACTTTTATCACCTTGCATAGAAAATATGGCTTCTTTGAATTCTGCCAAACTAAATGGAGAGGTTAACATATTGTTATCCTCTTCCGAAGTGATAGTTCCAATAGCTTGAAAGACCTATTCTCTAGAGCTCGATTTCTTTTGAAACAACTCTAAAAAGTATTCAAGGGCAATTTTACACATCCCTTCAGTAGAAGTACAAGCCTCCCCACTCTCATTAGTAAGCGAAGTAATATAATTAACTTTCTGCCTCATGGTAGCCAAAATATGGAAAAAGCGTGTATTCAGGTCACCGTCTTTGAACCAATGAACTTTTGTTATTTCCTTCCAAAATAAGTCGTCTTTTACCAGGAGAGAATTGATACGCTTTTTGAGAGCCAAAAAATAGTTTATATTTCCTTCCCCCACTTGAGATCGCGTTCTGTCTAGCTTTTTCCTAATTTTCTCAATTTCCTTTCTGGTCCTTTGATAATTGTTTTCGCTCCATTTCATCATGTTATCGCCGTAAATACCCAGTTTGTTCAAAATATCATTCGGCTCAATATTTTACCATTGATCTATAACAAACTCCTGGATACCCTGCTCAATAAGTCAAGCATTCTCAAATCTAAACTTCTTCGAAGTTTTATTTATTGCAGGTCTTGCTTCACAACAAAGTAAAATAGGATAATGATTTGATGTTGTGGTAGATAAACAATGCACTATAGCATCCAGAAACATCGAGCACCAATCGATGTTAGCCATGGCTCTAGCTTTTCTTCCACAACTCGTTTCGTACCAAGACGTTTGAACCACGTGAAAGGATACTCCTCTGAAGCGACATCCAATAGTCATGCATCTTGAACCGCTTGTCTGAATCCCCTAATTAACCAATTTGGCCTTTCCACAATCCCTTTTTTCCCATCGTTGAGAGAATGTCATTAAAATCTCCTATTATACACCAAGGTAAACTAGAAACTTCAGAAAGGTGACGAATAAGATTCCAAGATTGTCTCTGACGATTACCTTCAGGATGCCCGTAAAATCCAGTCAATCTCCAATTACCATGTATGATATCTTGCACAATAATATCAATGTGGTTTCTCGAATAAATTTGAATAGAACAATGAGACGAGTTATTCCAAAAAATTGTCACACCACCTCCTCGACCTTCTCTGTCAACCGCAAAGGAACAATCATAACCCAAAGAATAGCGTAAATCTTTTATTTTATTGCCATTTCTTATTGTCTCAAACAAGAAAATAACATTCGGCTTATGGCATCGGATGAGGTATTTTAAATTAGAAACTACACACGGATTACCTAAGCCCCGACACTTCCAACTTAGTACAATCATTTATCTTGGCAGGTCTGGATATCAGAACCCGCCATTACAAAGTTAACAACAAACATATGACTAGGTTCTACGGTTGTGTCATCTCTAGAAGCAACCTTTTTGTTTCCAGCAACATCCATACACTTTGTTTCTTCTTCAGAACTGATCACTGAATTTGTTTCCTTATTAGCTTTAGTGTTTTCCTCCACCCGAATTCTTTTTTGGTTGCCTTTCCGGTAAGAGCATCTTCGATACCTTCTTCATTTTCTAGAGCCATCACTATATTTTTTATAGATTTTTTTTTCCTCCGGGCTTGAGCTTTCATGGATATTTTAGAAGTGGGGATTTTTGTGAAGATCCCTCCATTGAGACTGGTTCAACATTATTGTTAACCACTTCAGGATTTTTCTTCACATTTTCCACTAAGTAGCTATTGAATTCACCTTTGAATGTTGTAATGTGTTTTATTGTTTCCACGTTGCCATTTGTCCTGCCTTGACTGATATTAGTGTTATCATAAATACCTTTTAAGATCATGCTTCCTTGATTTTGAAACATTGCCTTACTCCCCCTATAATATTCAGCGGACCATTATTAGTGGGGACAACAATGTTTCCCACATTATGGGGGTTTGGGAATGTTCCACCAACCTTTATTAATTTTTTCTCCATTATCATTTCATTTGTCACAGCTGGTGACCCATCCGACAAAGCAATTATAGTTCTTGTCTCTGGGTTAAAAGTATTTGACATTGACTTGAAAACTTCCTACCCTGGGATCCGCAATTTCAATTTCGCTTGGTCACACCTCAGATTCGAATTTTGAATTTCCAAATGCTTTAAAGTAGTGATTAAAGCATTGTCTTCAACAACTTTTGTCAAGGTGAATGGATCCCGCTTGCTAACCACAACTTTAGCAGCTAGTAAGTTCGCCAGCTCAACATTGACACGTGATTTTTCAACAGAGTTGTCGTTGATTGTAGCTTCATTAATTCTCTGTTCTGAAAATAGCTGGACATTAGCATTAATCGTTGGGTCAAAGGGGGGCCAACACTTCAAACCATTTCTTTCCTTAGCTTGGTTAGTAACTAGTTTGAAGAAGACCATTTAAAAAAAAAAATTGGATCTCTTTCAATTAGTACTCTCTCATACATTAAGTGTTCACCATTAAGACTCCATTAACGTGTTATCAAATTTCTTTTACATGAATTATGTCAATCATTTCCATAATACAATATCGTTCATAAATTATATAAATGACGACATGGATAAAACATTTATTCAAATTTTAAAATTATTTTAAAATAAATTAATATAAAAATGAATTATTACTCAACAAAACTTTGACACTTTCACGTGTTTTTTAGTTATGGTATTTGATCTATTGCACTAAAAGTGTTTAATAATCACATATTTGAGGTTCAAATTGTGATAATGACGTCATATTAATATTTATTTTTGTCATTTGGGAAAAAATTTACAAACAAATTATTTGAGTATAATTAAAATTAAATATTTTTAATGGCATCCAGAGTTCGGCCTGAGATCATAACCAAACATTCGTTCCTTAGTAGGAACTCATTTATGACTCGAACTCGAACCCAAACCTCCATTCCTTAATAGAAGTTCATTTACATCTCGAACTTGAACCCGAGTATTTGGTTAATAATTTGATAAATTATAATTGAATGGCGGTATGGCAAAAATTTATGAAGAAAATGTATACCAATTATTATAAATTATACAAAGAATATTTGTTGTCTTAAAGTTTTGTGACGTTTATTCTTTTAAATTCCATTTCATTCCATGTTACCGGCACTTGTTGATGAAGCAAATCATGTAAAGAGACTAGACAAATTTCCAATCAACATAAAAAACAAGTTAATGAAAGGATGTTTGATTGTATTAAAGATTAAAAAAAGAAAAATAGATAGAAATATTATGAGATGTTAGTATGGTGAGAAATGCATTTCTTAGTGGACCACAATTGCACCCTTAGATCAATCACCATTTTATGAACCTAGCCTGAGGCTTTGAATTTTTTTCTCGGAACATTTCACTTTGAGGTTAACACTCACCTAATTAATCGCATAAGAGAAAATTAAATTGATAGTTTAAGGAAATTTGACATTTCTCTTTGCTCTTATGATCACATCACAAGTTAAATAAATAGTGAAAAATAGCAGTGATTTTGGATGCAATCAACACAAGTATAAGAGGATAATCATGGTAGGATCCTCAAATTAACACACATCTATTACCACTTATTCTCACATCAAGTTACAAAAGACATATGAAAAGAAATTTTCATAACAATATTAAAAGAAAATTTGTATTAAAAATTGTAATTAAGAGAAATTTTTGTAACCATCTTAGAAAATTTGAAATTTGATTTAACTAGAGTAATTTTCCCCAAAATCAAGCAAAACTACAAATGCGCCTATTCATCAGGTTCAGCAATGTGGGGATCTAAAGCTGCTCCTAATCTCTACTCATTTGAATTTGGTTTCAAGTAATTCCTAACGACATCACGGTAGAAATCGGCGATTTTCCACCGAGTTGGAGCATTTTCCAACCCACTCTCATCAACTTCCTTCTGCCCAGTAATCTTCTTATAAAGCCGTACCCATTTGTATGATGCTCGCTTTAATCGAACACTCTGAGTTCCCCCAAGCAGATACTTGATGAAGTCCCTAGTTAGCTTTGTAAGTTCCACGCCGTTGATGACATAGATATACTGAAAAAGATGTAAGATGTTATCGTTTCAGACATGGCTGCACCTACATCATTATGTATATTAGACATTGATTATCAGAGAGAGGAAGGGAGAGAGTAAGAGTGTACCACAAATATAAAGCCAATTGTTGCAAAAACAATTTGAAGGGCCTCATCCGACATTCCATCCTCTGGTTCACCGGAGCTGCCACCGCCGCCACCACTTCGTCCACCAGGTGGCTTGGACCCACTTCCCCCACTGTATTCTCCCTTTCGGATTTTTTCTTGTAAATTTTTCATAGCTTCCTCGAGAGATTTCCGTTGGGAATCCTAATTATCAATGATCATAAAATGAAGAAAAATCAAAACCAAAATTATGGAACTGACTGTAAAGACAGTTTAGTAGCATCTAAGTTATTCCTACATGAGCCAGCGCAAATTCGGCTAAAAATAGCTTAAAGGAATAAATTTTAACATGCTTTCTCAAAGGGAATCTAAAGGAAAATTTAGCATATGTAATATAGCAAATGATGAAGGCAAAATGCATAGTATAACTCAAATGAATGTGCATCATACCTCACTATTGTCCATCATCCCTTTCCCACCTGCTAAACAAACATGGAGCGGTTTCCGAGATTTTAAAACAGGCACACATTGTAAGCCAGATGAAGATTTTGCTCTTGGGATCAGGAAGGTCTTAGAGAGAGGGTTGGCATTCATTGACAATCCATGTGGTGTAGAAAGAAAATGGTGCGGCTGAAACTTTTTTCTGACACAAATCCCAGGTTTACCTGCGGCAACTTGCATGGTGTTCATCTTTATTGAATAAAGTGGGCACCACAAATTTCACTCCTGTGCATCATCAAAAGCATGATTACGTCACATAATTTCAGCAGAAATATAAACTGACAGTGATGGGAACTCTGCAAGATAAATCTGAGATTTCACATATCAATCAAAGGAACTGAGCAGCTCTATTAACCACAAAAGCCAAATTATTCCATCATCAAACTATGAAGATCCAATCACAACATCCACTATACCAGCATAAGTTCATTATTCTCTATAAGAACTACCAAACGAAAATGTAGGAGTGAGTGTGCATGGTTTGGTTGTAATGAAAATCCAAACAATGTCAATACTTAAACCTATTTTATGGATTGGATTTCAAAACTGGTTCTGGTTTCCCCTCACTTTGGCTCAAAGTAAAATTATGGTTCTGCATGCAATTATGCCTCAAAGCAAAATAGTCGTTCTGCATTCAGTTATAGCTCAAAGCAGACCGGTGTGAAACCTATTCTATGGCCCTGCATATTTAATCTGTGCATGCAAAACATGGTGCTCAAAGAAAGCCCTGACTATGAAGCCCAATGATCTTTGAGTCAGTTATACATAGCCTAAGTTTGATGCCTAGAGGTGTATAGGAAAGATAAGACAGAAAATCACTAAACTGATAGAGAATATACTTCCTTTAGTAGATATTCAATTTTCATGTTGATTCTATATGCAGTCTGACTAAAAATCTGAGGGGAAACTGTAAGGGATCCTATATATACTAATTGAAGAAATAAAATTACTAGAGTAGAGTTTATTTTAGAAAAAGGGGAAACATTGTAAATACTTAATTAGTGGTTATTTATTAGTTTGTTATGTTTGTTAGGATAGTTAATCTTTCTATTGAGCGTTGACCCTATGGATTATAGATAGGGATGACTTCATCTAAGAGATGTTAAGAATATATTTTATTAAACTTATGTAAATGTAAACTAGAGAGTGCTCTAGTTTGAGGGGATCAGAGTCCTCCGTGTACATTTTCCCTTTGTCATAAATAAAACTAAAGCGGCAATTTCATTTGATTTGAATTTTCCACACATCCTAATGTCAACAAGAATTCCAACTCTCCTCAGAACTCAATTCTTCATTTTGTGAGGATTATCCTGCATCATTCTACGAAGACACATGTTGCTGACATTCAAGCAACCAAGCAAACCCTTTCTTGTCTTGAGAGTGGAGGAACCCACAAGTAATGTGTGAGACTGGAAAATACTTCCAATCTCTGCAGCTTGCCTCAATTTCAGTCATAAACTAAAAGCACTTTGTTTTGTGTAATTACAATGACATCCACTTATAAGAAGTTTCTACCTTTTTTTTTTTGACTCATAGCTATTAAGAAGTTTCTACCGTTACACAATAACAATAGTTTTTTTTTTATGCAAAAGACCGGTAGATTCCCAAATTCTTACACTTGCCTAAAAATACTTGTTCAGTCCCAACTTTATTCTTCCACACTCCACTGGGAAACAATTCAAACTACATACAAATAAATACATCTCAGAATGAAAATGTTAAACTTTAGTTGAGTGAAGTGGGGTTACAGTTGAAGTGGCAAAGATAGAATTATGATAAAATGGTCACCCGGTCAAACCAACAACAATTCAGCAGCAGCAGCAGGATCACAAGACTTAAAAGTGGCAAACACAGAATTAAGATAAAATGGTCACCCGGTAAAACCATCAGCAATTCAGCAGCAGCAGGATCATAAGACTTAAAAGAGTTGATGCACACTCATTCCTCATAGCTAATTTAACATTTGACTACAGTTTTTTTGTTAAAAAAACAAGTTATTTAGGCCTATATTTTATCATATAAATAAAATTTGAGAAATATTGAAAGAAACCATTGATATATAATCATATAAAAACTCAATCACACACATTAATTTTCAGGAACGTTTTATAGCTTCATATATTGCCTAATTTAAAAAAGAAAAGTAAGCCCTCTCCTCCAAAATCCCCCTCCCAAATAGACCCTAAACCTAAAAGTTAATTGCTATGGCCTCTAGTACATATAGTATAGTATGGTATTTAAAAGCAACACCTCTTGTAACAGCAAAACCTTTCATAGACACATAATTAAGATTAAATTCAAAGCACCTTTCACTGTTTAAATAACATTTACTTAAAACATGAACATGAAGTTGCAAACCCAAATTCCAGGCATGTAAAAAACCCACAGAAACAATATACGAAGAGGCAGTGACAAGTACCAACACCCAAAGAAACTCAACAGCATATGTTGTTCAGGTAACCGTTATACCTATCCATCACCCTTCCGTAAATTTCAACAGGGCCAATTTTTTAAACCCGGACCCATTCCATAACCCGATAAAACCAGATGATTTACAGGTTGAAAATATAACAAGTTGAAGCAAAACAAGATCAAATTTACCCCAAGCAAAATTTGACTAAAGTTCATGAATTTACAATCAAACAGAAGCAAAAGAATCCCAAAAAATAAAAAAATAAACCCTAACCTTATATATCAATAACTAGAAAATTTTAGCATATAGATACGAAATTGAGTAAAATTACCAGACTCAATATTACAAAACAATTGATTCAGATGATTTAAAAAGAACAAATTTTGAATTAAAATCAAGGAAGCATATTGCATGATCAAACCCTAACAGAAACAGAGAAAATTAAATACCAAAAAGCATTAATATTATCAAATCAATTAAAAAAAAAACATATTTTGAATTGAAATCTGTTAATAACATTGAGAATTCATGTTTTGATAAAGAAAAAAAAAAACATTGAGAATTCGTAATCCGTAAAAAAATTATATGAAATCAAGAAGTAAAAGAGAAGAGTGTTGGTTGAAATTTACCTTAAAGTTGATTTGGATACTGAAAAGAGGGTAGAGAGATTTGGAAGAAGGGAGTTGCAAAATGGAAGCGCGACTGGGAAGAGAGAAGAGAGAAGAGAGAAGGAAACAACGGTGAGACTACGCCGGTCCGGTAAGAGGCGGCGAAGAATCGTAACCGATAAGAGGATTTCCAAATGGTGTATGTCACTTTGTTTTTAACGTGTTAATTATTTGTCGCATTATTTTGATTTTATTTAAACAGTGTTATCTTTAATTTTCAACCCAGTTGTAATTAATTATGTTTTAATAAAAAATACTTCCTAAATATAAAACCCCATTGAAAAAATTAGTTTTGGTAACCTTATATTTAGTAGGGTAAGGTATCTTTATCCAATAAAAACTATATTCAACTATTTATCACGGGTACTTAAAAATTTGTCTTAAATTTATTGACTATTTTGTATAATTTTACTAGTTTATCTTTAAGAGAAAGAAATAGTTAGTGTATATGTAACTATATTAATTACAAAGTGCAAAAAAATGTATATATTACAGAATGTAAAAAATATATATATATAATTAGGAGTATGTGTGGAAAAAAATAATTGATATATTTTAAAAATGGGTTAAATAAGTTTTAGGTCCCTATAAATATATCACATTTGAAGATTGGTCCCTAAAAAATTTTCCTTCAAACATTGATCTTCCTAAAGTTTTTCGTTTTCAAATGTAGTCCATGTCGTTAATTTCAAGTAATGGAAGGTGATATGGCATGCCAAATGTGAATTATTTTTTTCAAACGTGTAAACTTATGTGGCAAAACTTGTCTTCTCATCTTCTTCGAACCCCAATCCCCACTATCCACTTCAATCGCCACAATAATCTCTACCTCTCCACCACTCTCTTCACCTTTTATGCATCTTCTCCCTCCTCACAATCCTTACGTCATTTCCACCTTCTTCTCCCAAATCACTAACCCCGATTTGTTCCTATGGAACGCCATCATCAAAGCTTATACTTTCAACCTTCATCATCCACCTCAACACCCTTTTTCTCTCTTCAAATAATATTTTCTTGTTCTATATCCCCTGATTGATTCACTTTCCCATTTCTCCTTAAATCATGTGCTAATTTATTGATAAGTGATAGTCTTAAAATGGGTCTTCAGGTTCATTGTCATGTTGTGAAAAATGGGTTTGATTCTGATGTTTATGTTAACAATGGTCTGTTGAATTTCTATTGTGCTTTTGGGGATATGGATAATGCATATAAGGTGTTTGAAGAAATTCATGTTAGAAATTGTGTTTCGTTTAATACGATGGTTAATGTGAGAAATAAATGGTATTTTGAATGATGTCAAAACTACTATGTTTTAGGAAGTCTTATGGGATCACAAGAGGCTGGAAGAATTCATCAGAAAGAGTTTTTGTGATGTTTCAAAGGAATGCGTTGAGTCAATATCCTAAACAGGTCGACTCATTCAGTTATGAAAAGTTGAGTCGACTCAATGAAAGTATTAGGTCGAGTCAAATGGAGGATTTCATCACTTGGAACTCACGGGTCCCAACAGGATGCTGAGGGGAGTTTTTAGGTCGACTAAAAGTTACAAACAGGTCGACTCAAAGCTTGTTATAGGTCGACTCATTCCTGTAGCTCTGAACAGGTCGACTTAAAGGGTTAAATGGGTCGACTTATTAGTGTTTGTGAGAGCTTCCTCTGATTTCTCTCTCTCTCTCTCTCTCTCTTTCTCTCTCTCTCTCTCTCTCTCTCTCTCTCTCTCTCTCTCTTCATTTTGTTTTAATTTTCTCCTTCTTTTACTAACACATATAAATAGTTGTATTATTATTTTGTGAAAACGAACAAGAAAAATAAAATAGATACACAAGTGCTCTCTTCATCTTCTCCTTCTCTAGCATTCATCAACAATTACACACAACCATTTTTGTTAATCATAGTGCAAGATCAAGGTGATAATGTTCAAATTGTGAAATTGCGATTTCAGTTTGGGTTGAGAGATTTATGGATTTTTCTTGAATAAACCTTGAGGGTTTGTCCTCCAAGATCATTGTGATTTGGGGGTTTTGCATGCATCATTCGTTCGTAGATTCAGTAGAGTGAAGAGATTTGAAGATCAAGGTGATCGTTCATTCATATCACGGTAACTAGAGGATTGCGAAGAACGATGTGGATTCACAAGCATCGAATCAAAGCAGTCATGCTCAAATTTTGGAGAATTGTGAATTCTTGCAAGAGGGAAGCAATTAATCAGAGGTTTGTTCGACGCGCGTGAATGACTTTGTTCATCTCAAATCAAAGGGAAAGAAGAGTTATAACAACAACTACAATTATGATTGATTTGTCATTCCTATTTTCTTCTTGTATAAACATTGCAATTTCAATAAAAGATTCCAGTTCGGTTTGTGAATTGGGGGCAGAGTACCCTTAGCAAGGACAGTGGGGGAACTGCCTAAACAAATCTCGTGTGTTGTTTACATTTTTCATTTCTAAACTTTTCTGCACAAGTTAAAGTAGTGTTGCTTGAAAGTTTTGTTTTGCATTGGTGTAAGTCTACCAAGTGTTTATGAAATTGTTGTTATCACATTTAGATAACAACTTGAGAAAAATTATGCACTACACTAATTATCAAAACACATTTTGTGTGTGTGCACACCAAGTGTTTGATAAAAACTCAAATCACACTACTTCTTAATTTTTGTGCTTATTTCTTATTAATATTCATTGTTGGTAGTGGCTTATTCGATTGTGTTGAATTTAAGTGATTAATTGGTATTATATTAATTCATTTATTCATCTCTTATATCTCATTTGGTTTTGAACGCATATCCGACCATCGGTGACTTGATTACATTTAGACGTGATTTTTTCGGGGAACTTCTGCAAAATATTTTTCAATTAATTTTTGAAAAGTTAATTTTTAAAAAGGGATCTATTCAACTCCCCTTCTAGATCCGCGCCATCGTCTAACAAGTGGTAACACAAGTACCAATTCATCTAGTGTTTCACATATAACTTTTTAGAAAATGGATAACGAACCAACGGGGGCATATAATAGAGCACCCATTTTAACCGGAGAAAACTATAGTCACTGGAAAGATTGTATGCGGATTCATATCAACTTTGTTGATAGAAAGGTATGAAAGGTTATTCAGGACGATCATATACAAATAACTATGACCGATATGAATAATGTTGAAGTACCTAAACCTGAAGCACAATGGGATGAAAAGATGAAAAGAACTATAGTTATGATTGGAAGGCTCGAAATATGATCATTGCATATTTGGCAGTTGATGAATATTTTAGAGTCTCACGTCACACCACAACTAAAGCTATGTGGGAAGCGTTACAGATTTCCCACGAGGGAACTGATGACGTGAAGCTAGCTAGAATCAATACATTGCAACAAGAGTTTGATCGCTTTCACATGAACCAAGGGGAAACCATTGGTGAATTGGGAAAGAGATTTTCTCACTTATTAAATCGCTTAAATGCTCTTGATAAATCCACTCCCAACGATGTAGCTACTAACAAAATTCTAAGATGTATTACTAGGGAATAGTTACCAAAATTCTAAGATGTAAGAACTTTGGATTTGACCAAGTTAATTGGAAAGCTACAAGAACATGAGCAAGAGCTCTTGAGTCTACATGAGCATGAAGAAAGTGAAAAGAAAAAAAAGAATGAAAAATCTAAAGACAACGAGAAGAAGAAGAAGAAGAAGAAGACCATTGCATTTAAGGCTTCTACCTCTAAATCATCCACCAACAACGAATGTGAGAGTGAGTCTAATGATGATGAAGAATCTAATGAGAATACGAGATTGTTTGTAAGAAGATACAATAGGTACCTTAGAAAGAATGAAATTTCTCATTTGGACAAACGTCTCATCAATTATAGAAGGCAATCAAATCCCTCTAAGCAAGATCAAAGCAAGAGTACTAAGTCAAAAGGGTCATGTTATAATTGTAGAAAACCTGGTCATTATAAACCGAGATATTCAATGTTGAAGAAAGACAAAGGCAAAGATAAATATCAAAAGAAAAGCAACAAAGCAAGGATAACATATATCTCATGGGAAAGCGATAATGAAGTCTCTAGAAATGATAGCTCAAGTGACGAGGAAGAGAAAGTAAACCTTTGTCTTATGGCTCACAAAAAGGGCAAAAAGCAAGTAAGTCATGCTAAGTATGATAACTTTGAAAAATTGTCTTATCCCGATTTACTTAATACTTTTAGAGTTCTCCACCATGAACCTAAAGAAACTTTTAAACACTTAGCCTCTGATAAGCTTATTTTTAAGCATTTGGAGAAAAAGGTTTCCGATTATCAAAAGGCATTGAAAGCTCTTAAGCGGTCCATGGTGGAACCAATTAAGAAAGACGAGCAAGGATGATCTAATTTTCACAGTTGTGAAACTTGTTGTATTTGGAAAAAAGAAGTCAAAACTCTTCAAGCCAAACTAGACAAAGTATCATAACCAAAGATGACATTTGCTATTGATCGTTCAAATTTTAGAAACTCTATGAATAATCTATATAAAAAATACACCTATGTAGTGAAGGATCAAAATAGCAAATGAGACTCTAAACCAACTTTGACCTGTCTCTATTGTTGCAAGAGGGGTCACACTATTTCTAAATGTCGATTTAGGAGATTTTTAGTTCCTAAAGACATTTTCCAATGGTTGCCCAAATGAAACCAAAGTTCCACTCACACATAAGGACCCAATGAAAATTGGGTATCTCTATCTATTGTTTAAATTTGTAGGTGGAGTGTCTTGAGGCTACAGAGAAAAGATGGTTTCTCGATAGTGGTTGCTCAAGACATATGACAGGTGACATTTCCATATTCTATGACTTTGTGACTAAGAAGAATGAATTTGTTACTTATGGTGATAATAACAAGGGTTTAATACTCGACAAATGTAGTGTAGGTAATCCCTCTTCTACATCTATCTCCAATGTCCTTAATATCCTTTTAGTTGAAGGCCTTAAGCATAATCTTATTAGCATTAGTCAATTATGTGACAACGGATATAAAGTCTCCTTTTCAAAAGAAGGTTGCATAATTGAACATGATGATAAGAATAACGATGTGTTTAAAGCTTGAGGGTGAATAATGTATACATGCTTGATTTGAATGATGCGTCCGTTAATGACCCTAAGTGTCTAGTCTCTAAGAGTGACGACTCTTGGCTCTAACATAGACGCTTAACGCATATTAACTTTGACTTGATAAACAAAATTGTTTCCAAGGATCAGGTAGTTAGTCTACCTAAAATAAAATTCACTAAAGATCATCTTTGTGATTCATGCCAAATGAGGAAGCAAACAAAGGTCTCTTTTAAATCCAAAAACATTGTTTCAACGACTAGACCTCTTGAACTTCTTCATATGGATCTATTTGGCCCATCTAAAATTAAAAGTCTAGGAGGAAACTATTGTGGTTTTGTTATTGTGGATGACTATTCAAGATTTTGTTGGACCATTTTATTAGCAAGTAAAAGCGACATCTTCTCGGCATTTGAAACGCTTGCCAAGTTATCTCAAAATAAACTAAACACTAGCATTTTTACAATTAGAAGTGACCATGGAGGAGAATTTGAAAATCGCCTTTTTGAAGCATTTTGTGAGAAAAATGGAATTGAACATAATTTTCCGCTCCCAGAACTCCGCAACAAAATGATGTTGTGGAGCGTAAAAACAGTGTTCTAGAGGAGTTAGGAAGAACTATGATCAATGATAGTGGGCTTCTTAAATATTTTTGGGTCGATGCTATAAGTATTGCGTGTTATGTGTTGAATAGGGTAATTATTCGACCTATTCTCAATAAAACGCCCTATGAACTCTTAAAAGGTAGGAAGCCAAATGTATATCATCTCCATGTCTTTGGTTGTAAATGTTATGTGTTAAATAATGGCAAATAAAACCTTGGTAAATTTGACTCAAAAGCGGATGAAGGTATCTTTCTCGGATATTCCAATTCAAGTAAAGCTTATAGAGTATACAACAATAAATTACTTATTGTTGAAGAATTTGTGCATGTGTTCCTTTGATGAATCTTATCCGAGAGTTGTCGGAAAAGGTAGTTGTGTTATTGGTGCATGTGTTTCTTATGAGGATATTCTTTAAGATCAAGAAGCTTCATGTGTTAAACACATTCCGGATAAAGCTGAGGAGGAGCCGGATAAAGGATCTGAAATCAAAGATAAGGATCATGCATCAATTCAAGACGATCTACCTTTGGAATTGAAAACCTCTAAAGATCACCCCACTGACAGTGTTCTTGGAGATATATAAAAGGGAGTCACTACTCGATCAAGGATAAGTAATTTTTGTTATCATTATTCTTTCGTCTCTCAAATTGAGCCTAAAAACTCCAAAGATGCTTTACTCGATGAAAATTGGTTTTTGGCTATGCAATAGTAACTTAATCAGTTCAAAAGAAATGAGGTTTGGGACCTTGTCCCTCCTCCGCAAGGTCATCGAGTAATTGGCACCAAATGGGTGTTTAGGAACAAGATGGACGCAAACGGTATTATTAATCGCAACAAGGCTCGTCTTGTTGCTCAAGGGTATAAGCAAGAGGAAGGCATTGACTATGAGAAAACTTATGCTCCAGTTTCCCTCCTTGAGGCTATATGCCTTTTGCTTGCATTTGCATGCTCACAAAACTTTAAATTATATCAAATGGATGTCAAGAGTTCTTTCCTTAACAAATACATAAATGAAGAAGTGTATGTTTGTCAACCTCCCGGTTTTGAAAGTCATGAAAATCCTAACTATGTATACAAGCTTAAACGTGCTTTGTATGGCCTCAAATAAGCTCCTAGAGCTTGGTATGAGCGCCTTAGCAAATTTTTGTTAAATCAAGGATTTTCAAAAGGAAAGGTCGATACTATCCTTTTCATTAAATGAGAAGGAAAACACGCAATTTTGGTTCAAGTGTACGTAGATGATATTATTTTTGGATCTACTAATATGAAATTGGTCAAATAATTCTCAAGTTCGATGCAAGGTGAATTTGAGATGAGTATGATGGGGGAGCTAAATTACTTTCTCGGACTTCAAATTAGACAACTTAAAGAAGTCACTTTCATAAGTCAAACAAAATATTATAATGAGCTTCTCAAGCAGTTTGATATGACAAATTCAAAACCTATCGATACACTAATGTCAACAGCAACAAGTTTAGATCATGCTGAGAATGGTAAGACAGTGGGCATAAAAAGGTATAGAGGTATGATCGACTCTCTTATGTATCTTACCACGTCTCGTCCGAATATAATGTTTAGTGTCTGTATGTGTGCTAGATTTCAATCGTTCCCTAAGGAATCACATTTAAAATTCATTAAACGCATTCTTAGATACCTTTGTGGTACTTCTAAGTTTGGACTTTGGTATCCTAAGGGTAATGATTATTCTTTGGTAGATTTTTCCGATTCCGACTTTGCCAGTTGCAAAGTAGATAGGAAAAGCACCAGTGGTACATGTCACTTCTTTTCAAATTCTCTAGTAAGTTGACATAGCAAAAAACAAGTTTTTGTTGCCTTGTCAACTGCGGAGGTGGAATACATTGCGGTCGGAAGTTGTTATGCCCAAATATTGTGGCTCAAATAAAAATTGCTAGACTTCAATGTTAATCTAAAAAATATTCCCATCTTATGTGATGACAATAACGCAATAAATCTTACCAAAAATTCAATCTTACACTCACGCACTAAGCACATTGAAATTTGTCATCATTTCCTTAGAGATCATGTAGAGAAAGGAGATCTGGTATTTGGGCATGTTGAAAGTTCGAATCAACTTGCCGATATTTTTACAAAACCACTTGCCACATAACCTTTCTTTCACATCTGTAGGGAACTTGGTTTTCTTGATATTTCGGATCGTTCTTAATGCTTGGCATATGTTTATCATATATTATCACTTGAATTATTGTATCGTGTCACTAACAACGAGTCTTCTTGAAGAATATTAAATTGGTTTTCCTCATTACACTTCATAAGCGAGAGGTAATATCATTCTCTTTCCATATTACTCACAAATATGATCCATCTATGGAAATTTTGTGTGTCGTCTTTGATATAAAGTAATGGTTGTGATTGTTATCATGTATTTGATTGTTATTTATCTCTTTTATTGGTAAATATGTCAAAATATTAGGATATATGTCACTAGAATTCATTATAGCATGATTATATGAAGTTTTTGAGTGAAATCTTTAAAAAAATTGTGTAAAATTTACTGATTCTCTCGGGTCCCAACAGGCCGACCCATTGTGTCAACTCAGGGACTATTGCATCGACCTATTGATATGTCTGCGTCGATTCATTTCAAAATTTAAAATGAGTCGACTCATTAAATGATTTAGGTTGATTCACTATTGTTCACGTTACTCAATATGCATTGGGAAAACGTGTTTTCAGTCAATGTTTCTTCCTAGGTCGGCTCACACGCATTTTTAAAGCACATTATGCACGTCTTTATTGCTTTTATTCTTCTTATTCACATTTTATACCATTTAATCATAAGATTTCATTTCATCATTCATCCTTCTCAAAATCTCTCAAAATCTCTCAAAATCTTCATCAATGGCTTCAAGAGTTACTAGAAAAAGAACATTGAGGGGCTCCTTATCTCAATTCGCACTCCCGATAAATGATTTATCACTTCTTCCTTCTGACCTTAGGGAAATTTATGATAGAAAATTCAAAAATAGAAAATTCATTCCTCAATATGTTTACTCAAAGAGAACTGCTAGTCAAATGGAAATTCCTCATATTGTTGAACTGATTGATTTTCAAGAAATTAATTTGTTCTTAGCATGTCATGTTGATTATAATGAAGATATGATTTGTATGTTCTATGCTGGTTCGGTTGGTAAATTTAAGGGATTTGAGTTTAATTTTAGAATGGGTGACAAAATGTTTGCTGTGAATGCTCAAATTTGGAAGGATTTATTCAAAATTGATCATGCCGCTCCTAGTATCTTTATGACGGATTCTAATCATGTTGAAGAATATAAATTTCATCGGGAATTGAATGGCATGATCAAAGAGCCATTCATTGAGTCAATTGTCAATATTGAATTATTTTCGACCTCCACCACCACCGCAAGACAACAATGTCGGTATCATGGATATGCTTCAGAATATGCACTTGGAACAACAAAGTTTTTATGAGGCTCAATTCGAGCGTTATTATGCATTGGAGCAACAAATTAGTGAGCAAGACACGACTTTTGCCTCTTATATGACGATTCAAGATGAATGATATACAACTTTGCAAGCTCACCTCCAAACTCAAAGTGACAACTTTGGTTCTTATGCATCCAATTCTTTGGCTCAGATTAATGAGATTCATGGTTCCCATTTAGCGCTTGCAAACTTGTTCAATACACTCAATGCCAATTTCATCCACTTCACCTCTTAATATAAGCGAGATCGTCGACCGAATGTGTATCATCGTCGCCATCTTTCACAAAGGGGTCCAAGGCCATGAGAGCATGTTGCATTTCATACCATTTTCATATGCATTTTTTTTGTTATTGTATTTTCTTAATGAAAATGGATAATGTTTAATGATATTGGCTTACTTGATTTATTATCTCTTGATTATTTGTTGATTATCGCTCTTTCATCGCTTATTGTGTGTTTGTTGATGATTGAATTTTATTGCAATGTGAATCTTAATAATATTTCTAGCTATGTTGTTCTTATCTAATCTATTATTTCTTTTTGATGTTGTCAAAGAGGGAGATGTGATTGAGTAAAAGATGTCTCATTTTGGCGGCACATATTCAGGGGGAGCATGTTGTTGTATACAATGCTCTTTTGAATCTAACACGTTTTGCCATCATCAAAAATAGGGGATTTGTGAGAAATAAAGGGTCATTATGTCATAAAAGACATTAGACAATGCTTTTTTTCCCATTAGACAGCGCTTAAAAGCGTTGTATAAAGTGGCGATGCTAAAGGTTTAGACAACGCTTTTGTTAATGTCAAAAGTGGTGTCTAAAGGGGGGTAAATTTATTGAAAAAACATTGTCTAAAGTACCATTAGACATCACTTTTTTCCTTTTTTTAATGGTACCTTAGACAATGTTTTTGACATTTTTTTGGTATACCTTAGACAACGCTTTTTGTGAAAGCGCTTTCTAATCCCCACCTTAGACAACACTTTTGGTGAAAGTGCTTTCTAAACCCCACCTTAGACAACACTCTTAGTGTAAAGAGCTGTCTAAGGTATACGATTTTTTAAAAAATAAATTACTTAAAAAAGCGCTGTCTGTTTTATACAATTTATATGCATCTGTTTTAATTTTAAGGTATGTTTAATGTGAATGTCATGTTTGTTCTTATTAAAACAATTGTTGTTGCAAATATTTGATGTATAAAGATGAATTTTGCAGGGACCAATGTATGCTGGTTGAAGGTACTTTGAATAATATTATGAAGATGTTGGAGGTGAGAATGAGCAAGTGTTGATGGATAAAATAGAAAAACTTTCAAACACAATTTCATAATCTCAAGTGATTATCGAAGAATATGGGAAACAAATAAGCAATGTGGAAAGTGAATTGAAAAACCTACTGAAGTGGAAAAAATATGGAATTTGATTTTGTTCAAGTTCCTCATTGTAGTTATTATTATAATGCTTTAGGGAATATGTTGTTTATCAAGTTGTTATCCATGTAATGAATAGACAAGTTATCGTACCAAGTTATTATCAATTAAATGAAGACGTTGTTGATCAATTTGTCGTTAGCAAGTATGTATCAGAAACCTGTTAGCAATATGTTAGCAAGTATGTATCAGATATATGTTAACAATTTGTTATCAGTAATATGTTAGCAATATGTGACAAAATACCATAATAATTGTTGATCAATATGTGACATAAATATGTTTAAAAAAATTGTTACAAAAATATGTTAACAATTTGTTGATCAACTTGTTATCAGTAATATGTGATAAAATTATGTTCACAATATGTGACAGAATACCATAATAGTTGATTACTAGCCAAAATACACAAGTCATAGCCTGTCTTAACAAATTACATAAGTACCATATGTCTTAGCAAAATACCATATGTCTTAGCAAAATAACATACAATTGTAATTGCCCTACATGTATCTAAATTTTCCAATTCTTTGTTGATCTCTTGGTTGGTGTTGATCTCCTCGTAGTTGGACCTACAACAGTCTTGGCTGCACTCATCCTTGTGGTTGGGCCTGGTGGAATAAAAGGCTTAGTTGGCCTTGTGATTGACAACTTCTTGGGCCTTCCTTGAGTTTTCTGGGATGCTTGTGATTCTGCTGCAGAAGAGGATATCTTGGCCTTTCCTTTAGATTTCTGCTTTGATGACTGTTGCCCTTGTGTTACTTGTGTTGGTTGTGTTGATGGTTGCTGAGATGACTGATGAGATGCCTACTGTGACGACTGATGTTGATTGGTGATGTCCTTGCAAGTCAGTTTATTATGACCTGGTTTTCTGCACCTGCTACACTTAACATTAAAACCAGTCATTCTCATCTTTTTGTCTGATCTATCAAGTTCACCTTGCTATAAATTCCTTCTCTTCTTTGGCCTTCCAAGCATCTTCCTATACTTAAGAGGTTGCACATCTGGATACTCAGTCTTTACCCACAGATTAGAACCATTAACGGGAAAAATGACATATTTATAGACTTTTATGTATCTTGCCTTTCTGTAATAATATGGAATGTATGTATCAATATTGTAGTTCTTACTCTTGATTGCTGACAATGCATGAACACAAGGTAGGCATGTCAGCTCTCATCTTTTACAGGAACAATTATGAACCTTAAGGTCTACTGTAAACTTATCAGCTTGGTTTTCTAGATGCCTAACCTCAAAAATATGTTCATCATCCATCCTATAAATAAATATTGGATCATTAGTTCTATGTTAATAACATTATCTACTACAACAATTCTACTTTCATATGTATTACTTGACAATCCAGAGGTTGGTGTATGAGCTTGTTTTTTCAACTTTCTTTCTTATGTTTGGCAAGACTTCCTCATCGGCCATGTTCTGAAACCTCATCCTATTTGTTGCCCATCTCTCCATCATGTATGTCCTTATTTCTTCAACCATAGTTATGAGTGGCTTGACTCTGGAATCAAGTATTACACTGTTGAATGCCCCTGACATATTATTGAGGACTGCATCACACTTGTTATGTGTCTTGAATATGACCTACTCCAGTATCTTGGAGGAATGTTGATCATGTGCTTGAATGTCTCCACATTGATTTCCTTCATCACTTTCATCTCCCCCTCTCTCTCTCTCCCAAGCTTGATAATAAATCGACTTTGCTGCTTTCTAGATAATTTCCTTTAGCATCTTGCCAAAATATCTTTTTTTTTCTTCTGAAATTGTTATAGAGATGTCTGACACAAAACCTCTGTTCAACTTTAGGTAGCAACTCATCCATGGCTGATAGTAAACCCTATGCAAAACAAAACAAAGTTAGACATAAAACTAACAAGTATAACACAAGTAAAAAACAGGACTGAATATAAGTGTATGTCTATACCTTTTGTTGATCAGATATATAAGTATATGTGAGACACTTCTCTCTCCCACCAAGATCATCAATTAGAAGCCCCAAGAACCATGTCCAGCTTTCTCAAGTCAGTTCAAAATAACTCCATCTATCAACATCTATTCTCAAGTCAGTAATCTCACCCCTTTATAAACACTCATCTCATCATCGACAAATCTGCCACTGTGGTGGATTGTTAGATTCAAATACTCAGTCATTTCTACCAAACTCCTATGTCCCATTAAGATTTGTACGAAAAAAACCAATTTCAAAAACTAATTAAAAAAAAACCCTAAAACCAGGAAAAACCTAAAACATTAAACACTATCGAATTACGAATATGAGATTAAGTACTATAATAGTTTGTCCAAACCCTGACCACTACCACGGAACTAATATTCATTGTTTCATTGATCAAGTGAAAATGCATTATAAAGACAAAAAATTATTAAATTTAAAAACAAAATTTAAAATGTTTATAAGAACACAAATTTATTTAACCTTGTTAAACTATTTGAGAAAACAACTTTACATGGTAAATTTGAGATTTTAAATCATTAGAAAGGGACTGAAAGTAGATATGCGACGTCGTTTTGGAGTATCGAGACAGTGTTCTTTCTTCTTCTACACTCTCATCACTGTCACGATCTCATCACAAAAATGGCAAACAAATCAAAGAAGAAACACACAACAACAACAACAACAACAACAACCTACGACGATGTAGACAACGACAACATTTGGTGTTCCTTAATCCACAAAGGAACACCAACAACATTCACAACAATCGCTTTATTTGCATTACTGATCCGTTTCTTAGTGTCGTTGTACCCTTATTCAGGTTTCGGAAACCCACCGAAATTCGGAGATTTTGAAGCGCAGAGACATTGGATGGAGATAACAATCAATTTACCGATTCGTGAATGGTATAGAAATGGAACAAATAATGATTTGGGTTATTGGGGTCTTGATTATCCTCCTCTTACTGCTTACCAGAGCTGGATTCATGGAGTTTTGCTTAGACGTTTTCATCCTAGTTCTGTTTCGCTTTTCAGTTCAAGAGGTCATGAATCTTATCTTGGGTAAGCGTGCTTTTAAGCTTTAACCCCTTTTATATGTTTGACTCTAGCTTAATTAAGTGCTTATTGTATTAGTGATTATAGGATAAAATAAATTCAATTGTTTTATTATATATGCTGTGAATTGTTTGTATGATGGTTTTAAATTGCGGTTGTGGCTGTTGCAATTGCGGTCATTGCGATTGCGGCCGTTGCGACATGAATTTTGATTGAGAAGTGAAATACACTTTAATGAAACACTTAATGTTGAGATTTTTCAAAAGTAAATTAAGTTTTGGGGTTTTGATGAAAATACTTGAGAAACCTGGGCGAAGTTGTTTGATATGGTTCCTAATGTAGAAGGATGTGTGATTTCAAATCATACCACTATTGCAGTTTGATGCGGTTGCGGAGACTACCTCATCAACAATATTGCGGAATGCAATTTAAAACCATGGTTTGCATAAACTAACCTGGAGAGCTTATGGAAATAAGCTGAAATTAACTTATAGACATGTCATAAGAGGTTTTCATAAGTCATCTCAAATAGTCTTGCAAATGGTTACAGTCTTGCAAGTTGTTATGCTAGTAGATAAACTACATAAATTTAAATAGGCCTAGAGCTGATTAGAGTTTACTCAGTTGGTTTCACTGCTTAAGTGGTTAATCAGCTTCAGTTAAGATCGAATTATCCACATAGTACCTGGGATTGATCGCTGGTTGAAACAATCCTTAGTGAGACTGAGAGGGTTAGAAGTAAGCGCTTAATCCGCTTTGGTTAAAATCAAGTCACTTTGATAGTACCTAAGTTTGATATAGTGGGGGGAAATGCTGCTAATGAGAATTAGATTTTAATCAAGCTGTTAGAAGAAAGTGGTTTATAATTTTAATTAAAATCAAATCATTCAAATAGTACCTGGGTTTGCTATGTTAGTTAAAATGCTGTTGTAACTTCTAAGTAGTTACTTTACTGCTATTTTTATTTTCCTCTAAAAAACGTAACCTACTTTTGCAGAAAACTTCTGATGAGGTGGACAGTGATATCTTCCGACGCCCTGATATTCTTTCCAGCAGTTTTGTACTTTATAATTGCTTGTTATAATCAACCTTCACGGAGCCGTAAAACTGATATCGCATGGCACATTACCATGCTTTTGCTAAACCCGTGTTTGATCTTAATTGATCATGGCCATTTTCAGGTTTCTTTATAACAGAAGTTCATATGTTGTTTAATTCCCTTGGCTCTTTTCTTCTTTGTCGGTCATACGTTTGGAAGTGCCTTGATTTTTCAACGTTGCATTCTGTTATATTTCAGTACAACTGTATCAGCTTGGGCTTTACTATTGCAGCTGTTGCTGCTATCCTCTCTGGGAAAGATCTTTTTGGCTCTGTTCTTTATTGTTTAGCCCTAAATCATAAACAGGTTAGTCTTCTCTATCATAGTTTTTTTCTATTGTTCATATTTGTTTTCTTCAACCTATTCTACTTTGTCTATGTAATCATTTATGTACTATGACACACTGCAAGCGTACAACTATATCGAAGTAGTAAAAAGTTGTCGTCCTCAGAGACCAGTTTGATTACCAGATCCTAATACTCCTATCCTATGTTTGTCTAAGACGATCGTTAAGATACTGGGGTCTAGTGCAGGTGCTCAGTGCGCTGGGTGTGAGTTTTGTAAACTCTAGGGATACCGAGTTAGACTACTAATGATAAAAAATAATCTGACACTATGTTTTTTCTTCTTCTATCAGTCTAGAGCTCCGTTGCATTATCATTGTACCCGTGATACCAATTAGTTGAATTTGCCAGAGTATTTTTCCTCTTACCTGGCTATTTATAATTTATTAACTAATTAGTGTTGTCGAGATGAGAATGTTAAGTTAGATGATTGGCTTCACAAGAAAAGATACTATTAGAATAGAAACACAATAGTTAGACCCAAAACTGAAACAACCGTTATAATAGAAAAGATGGTGTAGAAGAACCCCGTCTTGTGGTTTGAGTATGTATGGAGAAAAAAAGATGGTAGAAGAACCCCGTCTTGGGGTTTGAGTATGCATGGAGAAAACTCTTAGAAGCACTAATAATGAGAGTGTTAAGAGTCCCACATCAGACAATATGTGACCTGAACATATGTTTATAAGTGAGGACAATCTTCACCTAATAGAGGTAGAGAGAAACCAAGAAAAACTATACGCAGCTAAATCATTAATAGTGATTTAGAGGTAAAACAATCTATCTCTGAATCATGAACATGACGAGATTTGCGATGTCGATTGGTTTATGTAGTTGAACCTGCCTAATGGGAAAAGGCTTTGCTGTTGCTGTTCTAGTTTTTTCTATGTCCCATAATGTATCATGATATAGTGTTTGACCATATATACAAATAAAATAAAATTTTAAAGCTTAATTGCACTTTTGGTCCCCTGTTTTATTAGGCTCATCCCCCTTTTAAAATCAATGTTTTTGATCCCTCAAGTTTCACATTTGTTACAATTTTGGTTCCCAATCCAGTCTCCAAAAATGGCGATTTCCCCCTCCCCAAAAAACAAAGTGATGATTTATTGCCCCAGTTTGAACCTTAAGAGAAAAGACCACTTTTGTGGCCAAAAATCGCCATTTTTTGAGCCAAGAATTTGTACCGAAATTTGCCACAAATGTGAAACTTGAGGGACCAAAAAGTTTGATTTTATAGTGGAGGGACTATTTTCGTGAGCCTGATAAAATCAAGAGATTAAAAGTGCAATAAAGCCAATTTTAACAATTCACCAAATCAATTTGAAGTTTTTATGACTTTGATATTATCTTACGTGTATTGCAACAAGTACTTAACAATAAGTTCTTTGGTTATTTATGTGGTCTTTAGCTGACCGAGCCATTTAGTTGCCAGAAGAAAATAATGTATTTGGCAGCCCTTGTTGGTTGATAAGCAAAGGACATCATGAACTATATCTAAAATCAAAACGACACACCCTATCATTTCTCCCCTTTACTTTCCTTCAAGATATGATATCTGTTTTATGTGTTCTTTTACAGATGAGTGCATATTTTGCACCTGCTTTTTTCAGCCATCTACTTGGCAAATGCCTGAGACGTGAACATCCAGTCCTTGAGGTGTCAAAACTAGGATTTGTCGTCTTAGGAACCTTTGCAGCGGTGTGGTGGCCTTATCTTTATTCAGCAAATTCCTTTTTGGAGGTAACAATTTCGTATTGGCCATCAAGCTACCTTTTAACAGAGATTTTGGCAGTTTTACTCTTTATTTTTTGAAAAACATAATCTTCATTTGCTCTCCTAAAAATGAGTACTGCAGTTTTTCATGTTAAAACCTACACGGCATTTGTGTTCCCTACCCTTAAATTTCAATCCATTCAAAAAAGGGTTGATTTTTACATTTGTTATTTGCATGTGAAACTTATAACAGGTCCTCTCTCGTCTTGCTCCCTTCGAAAGAGGAATATTTGAGGATTACGTCGCCAATTTTTGGTGTGCAACTTCAATTCTCATAAAGTGGAAGAGATTGTTTACAACAGGGCCACTAAAACTCATCAGCTTCTCTGCAACAATCATTTCATGTTTTCCTTCAATGGTTCAACAAATAAAGTCTCCAAGTAATAAAGGATTCCTTTATGCGCTGCTCAACAGTTCTCTGTCATTTTACCTATTTTCTTTTCAAGGTTGGTACTTTTTTCTTACCGGCATTTTAATCCTTGAATTGTGTGCATCGGTCAATTTAGTCCCTTAAATTTACGAAATAGCAATTCAGTCCCTTAAATTGAACAGTGCCTGTCAATTTAGTCATTTTCTCTAATTCAACACAATTTTAATGGTTATGCAATTGCCTTGACACCATAGAACTACCCGAGTCAATATTTAGGTCTTTCGGGGGTTTTGATCTATGTAGCCCTGATACTTCACATTGAAAATGTGTCCGGTGTCCCTCAGGTGTCAATGCTTCATTGGTTTTATACATTTTAGGTCCGATGGTGGTTTTGATCTATGTAGCACCGACACTTCACATTGAAAACATATCTGGTGTCCATTAGGTGTCAATGCTTCATTGGTTTTGACATATTTTTACTAAAGAAATTATTTTGATAGCGACTAAATTGGTTGTTATTTTCTATGTAATGGATTAATTTGCTATTTTGTCCATCTGAGGGACCGAATGGCTTGCACTTCCAATTAGGAGGACCGAAAAATCTTATTACTAATTATCTTTGCTCCTGTGATGTCCTTACAGTGCATGAAAAGTCCATTTTGCTGCCACTTCTTCCTGCAATCATGCTGGCCATGGAAGAGCCCTTTATTTTTAAGTGGTTCACAAAATTCGCCATGCTCTCCATGTTCCCTCTAATCTGTCGCGACGGCTTGATTGTTCCATATTTCACTCTACTCGCCCTCTTCATCCTTGTACTCAACACACCCGATCAATGCAGAGTTAGAGATAACAACAACTATTTTGTTAACTATTTAGGCGCGACGACGATTCGCCTTATTTTATTTTGTTCTTTAATTCTTCACATAGTTTATTTGACAATGCAAGCTCCTAAGAAGTATCCTTTTATTTTTGAAGCAATGATCATGAATCTGTGTTTCTCTCAGTTTGTGATTGTAACTATTGGTTGCAACATGAAGCAATGGATGTTAAACAAAAATGTCAAATTAGATGAAATAGAAAAGAAGCACATTTGACATTGGTTTATAAATTATATAAAATGAATTAAGAGATTGGCCTGCATTGACATATATTGTAATAGTTATTTTATTTTTTAATTTTTAGTCTTGTGTTTTGTTGTTCTCATCACATCTATATTATTATTATTATTATTTAGATTTTAATTGCGCCACACAAATTTTAATATATATTAAGCATGTTGGGTGATCTGCTCTCATGTATCCTTTAGAGCAGGCAGGGTTGGAAAAACTATTAATTTACTTGAAATTATCCTCCTACTTTTTTATTTGCCACAACAAACTAAATAA
Source organism: Lathyrus aphaca (assembly GCA_963966055.1). Lineage (NCBI taxonomy): Eukaryota > Viridiplantae > Streptophyta > Magnoliopsida > Fabales > Fabaceae > Lathyrus > Lathyrus aphaca. The sequence goes on along the minus strand of OZ014519.1, from coordinate 457,074,856 downwards.
ATATGGTGGTTTCTTTTTCATCCTATGTGTTTCTTAGAACTACCTGACTTTCTAAAAAAATCCAGATATATTCTAATACATATTTTATTCGTTTTTGAATAAGACTCCAATTTTATGAATATATTTATTCCTGAAATATATCTCCAATTTTATGAATATATTTATTCCTGAAATATATCTTTAAAAAAATTCCAGAAATATATTTTCTGAAACAACATTTTATCTTTTTAAAACTACTACTTGCTCTCACTTCCTAAATACTACAATAAACAACTAATAATAATATTATTATTATTATTAATATTTATGAAAAAATAATATTAAAATATTACTATAATAATAATATTAAAATCACAATATCTATGAAATTTTTTTTAACAAATATATATTTATAAATATTTTTTGTTGGAAGAAATTATGTGTCTATTAATTATTCCTTCCGTTTACTTTTACATATTTTTTTCTTCTTCTTTTTATACATTAATACAATATAATAAGTAAATTTAGTTATTTTTTATTTTTATTTCTTTCTTTCTCTATGATAAATAATTTAAAATGATTTATTTATATATATATAGTTCCGGCCAGACCCAACTTCCAGAGTTGGGCCAGACAAATTAGCGGCCCAACTCGCTCTTCGTCGAGCACCACGCTCGGAGGATGGTCTGTGTCGTCCAAGGTTTAACCGACCGGAATAAAGTCCCCTAACGGCTAGTTCTGACCGTTACCTATTCATACGGGTTCCACGATCCACGCCCAACAGTTTGAACCAATAACCATCCACCAAGGACAATATATAAACCCTCTCATACGAGAGGGTCAGGTATTCAATTCTCTCACCCTTAATCTCGTACTTGCACACTCTTTGCTCAGTCTCTTACTTTAGCATCGACGTGCCTTGCAGGTACACCCTCTCCTCTCCTCATCATCCGTCCTTCAACAACGCTCGACGCCAGCCATATCGGATTCTGATCTCCAGGTACGATCAGATGGCGCCGTCTGTGGGAACGTTGGCTTCCCCGTTCTTTTCTCTCAAGATCTTCAAAAACCAAAGTCTTTTACCAAGATCCATGGCTGCTCGAGACAACAATCCAGATAACCGGTCGAACGACGGTATGCTCCTCACACAACGTGAGAGCAACACTAATAATCCTCCGCACGAAGAAACCGTGCAGGACCGCCCAGACGGGAAGACAACTTCACCTTCCCCCGATCGCGATCAGCCTCTAGAAAGTCGCCCGGAGGTCCTCCTTCCTCCAACACCTTCAGGATCTGACTTTGCTGCGCTGACTGAGATTCTCAACCAGATGAATTTGTTGCTCCTCGCCCACGGTGAGAAGATTGCCCGTCTCGAAGACAACAACCGTCGATCGTCCCGATCCTTCGCGAGACATCGAGGAAGACATAGTCCTTCCCCCCTAAAAGGAAGAGGAAAGGACGCAATGATGAATCAACTAGTAACAAACGGTCCCGCTCGTCTCCTCCTCGGTCGTCCCCTTAAAGAAGGCGATCTCGGTCACTAAGAAAGTCAAGAAAGAGCAGATCAAGATCTGCATCACCCCGTCGAACCAAAAAGCACGCGCCCCGGTCTCCTTCATTCAATTCCAGTGATGATGAGGACACCAGGGCCCCCCTTTCATCAGAAATCATGGCCACTAAACTCCCACGGGGTTTAGAGAAACCTCCACCCTTAGGCTTGTATGATGGGACCACCGATCCTGACGAGCATATCAAGAATATCGACGCCTTGCTCGACTAACGTGGGGTCTAAGGGGCAATCAAATGTTGCCTCTTTCCTACGACTCTGAGGAAAAGTGCGATGACGTGGTACAAAAGCCTCGAGGCAGAGTCCATCACTTCCTGGAAACAGCTCGGACGCACGTTTTCCAGACACTTCACCGCTTCTAGACGCCACCCGAAAATGGAGGCATCGCTCGAAGCAATCATCCAAGGGAAGGACGAGCCTCTGCGGACCTATATCGAGAGGTTCAACAAAGAAGCGGTCCAGGTATCCACCACGGACGACATGAAGAAATACTTGCTGGAGCAGGGTCTACGCCCGTCGACCGATTTCCACCGTGCGGTTGGCATCGAGACCCCGACCACCATTAACGCTTTCTTGTTAAAAGCCCAAGCTTACATCCAATACGAGGAAAAACAGGCTGCTAGCTCCGTCCGAGATGCCTGACGTCATGAGGACGCAAAACCCTCAAAAGTCGATGAAGCGTCGACATCTCGTCGGGTAGGAGACAAAAGAAAGGAAGATCGCTCCCGTGAACCGCGGGAGCACAGAGGACCCGTTGGTCGGTTTCATGAATATACCCCTCTCCTGGTCTCTAGAGAGAAGATACTGTCCGAATGTGCCAATTCGGAATTCAGGCAAGCGGGAGTACGCTTCCCGAAGCAGCTGCCTAGTAAACCGGGCACAGACAAGACGAAATATTGTAGATTCCACAAGAGTCACGGTCATAATACTGAAGACTGCATCCACCTCAAAGATGCAATCGAGATACTTATTAAAGACGGGCACCTCAAGCAATTTACTAAATCAAGAGACGCCCCTCGCCAAGAGGCGCAGGAGGCTCAGAAGGTCGAAGAGGCTGTACCCATACCATCAGATGCGAACATGCAAGTTGCTCTAAGCATCTACCGTCCGGAGGACTTCTTCCTGCCCAACCATACCAAGAGCCCGGGGTATTTTTCCTCCCATAGCCCGTGGGAAACCTTTCATTCCGCAATGGTCATCTCAGGGGGAGGTTTCAACAAGATCACGGTCGGTTCCGTGAAGAGGAAATTTGACCAATTGATCGTGAAAGGCCCTGCTCAGAATGCAACCTTGGACCCCCCAAGAGAGGGCTCGGTACCCCTTGACTTTTACAGAGAGGAACTCTTGGGAGGGGCACCGAATGCCCGCATCCCGTTACTCATCCGTGCACGGATGGCAAATTTCGATGTCAGAAGAATCCTGGTGGACCAGGGCAGCTCATGCGACATCATGTATTCCCAATTATTTTCAACACTCTAGTTGAATGAAACACACCTGACTCCATATGTCAGATCAGATCTACAAGGCTTCAACGGAGCAGTTTCCCGACCATGGGGCTACATCGATCTCATCGTGACCTTCGGGGCATCCGAGACCGCCAGATCTGTTCGCGTCCAGTTCTTGGTCGTAGATTGCCCTTCGTTATATCAATGTATCTTGGGGCAACTAACATTGGCTGAGCCGATCACTGTTCCATCTACCGTTCATATGAAGATGAAGTACTATACTACCTCGGGCAAGGTCACTACACTACACGGTGACGTCGAAGCTGCTCGCCGATGCTTCGAAGCTGCTCAATCGATCTGGATTGCAGGTTTTCAGATGAAGATAAGGGCGTTCGGAGGCTGTCTGATCCACTGTCCCGGCCAATTCTTGACAGAGAGTTCGAGCTAATTCCTTTGGAAGATGATCCAACTCGGTGCGTCAAGATCGGGGCCCATTTGCCCGACTTGGTGAAACGACAATTGGAAGCATGCCTCAAGGGAAACGCCGACCTATTCGCTTGGAGCGCCACAGGAATGCCAGGGCTCGACCCCGAGACGGCCTGCCATCATCTCTCCATCGATCCAGCACACAAGGCTGTCGCCCAGCGTAGGAGGACGCAGTCGACTGAAAAGACCAAAGCAGCCGAGTCAGTTGTTAAAGACCTCCTAGAGGCAAATTTTGTAACTGAGGCCAGGTATACAACCTGGCTCTCAAATGTTGTACTTGTCAAAAAATCTAATGGAAAATGGAGAATGTATGTTGATTATACCGATCTTAACCGGGCTTGCCCGAAAGACGCATATCCTTTGCCCAACATTGACAAATTGGTCGATAATTCAGCCGATTTCAAACTATTATCCTTTATGGACGCCTACTCAGGGTATAATCAAATCCCTATGGCCGTGGCCGACAAAAAATACACGACCTTCATGACTGAATCAGACAACTATTATTATAACGTTATGCCCTTTGGTTTAAAAAACGCAGGCACAACCTATCAACGCATGATGAACAAAATTTTCCGAGCTAAAATTGGGGACATGCTCGAAGTATACATGGACGACATGATAGTCAAATCCCAGGAAGAAACAGATCATGCTTCCCACCTACGAAAGGTGTTCGACCAAGCTCGAAAATGCAAGATGCGTTTCAACCCGGAAAAATGTACATTCAGAGTTCGGGCAGGTAAATTCCTCGGGTTCTACTTAACCGAGCGAGGGATCGAAGCCAACCCGAATAAATGTCGAGCATTCACAGAAATACCTACCCCAAACTCTAAAAAGTCCATACAATCGTTAAACGGGGTTCTCGCCTCCCTCGCCCGGTTTGTGGCGAAATCCGCTCAGCACGCCCTCCCATTTTACAAACTCCTTCGCAAGGAGGATGCCTTTGAATGGACAGAGCAATGCGAGCAGGATTTTTCCCATTTGAAAAAAGCATTGTCTGAGCCCCCAATCCTATCTAGACCCAACGAAGGGGAAACACTCTACCTCTATCTCGCTGTGGCAAACGAGGCCGTGAGCGCAACCCTCATTCGCGAACTGCCCGAGGGGCAAAAACCTATTTACTTTACAAGCAAGGCACTACACGGCCCTGAACTTCGATACCTCCAGATAGAAAAGGTGGCGTTGGCCCTTCTTTTTGCAGCTAGAAGACTACGACATTATTTCTTAGCCCACACTGTTATCGTAAGAACAAACCAACCCATAAAGCAATTGCTCGCAAGGCCAGACATGGCTAGGCGAATGTTAAAATGGTCGTTGGAATTGTCCGAATTTGATATCAGGTTTGAAGGAAGACAAGATCTCAAAGCTCAAGTGCTAGCCGACTTTGTGGCAGAACTCACTTTCACCGAGCAAGAGTCAAAATCCCCGTCCAAATGGACCATCTTCGTAGATGGGGCGTCCGACCCGACAAGTAGTGGAGCCAGGATAATTTTAGAAAACGAGGAAGGAAACATCATCGAAGTAATATTTGACTTTTTCTTTCCCCACATCTAACAACCAGGCTGAATACGAGGCCTTCCTGGCCGGTCTGCGACTCGCGAACGACCTGGAGGCGAAAGAAATCGTAATATGCACAGATTCCCAATTGGTCGCCAACCAAGTCTGAGGGGATTTCCAGGCCAAAAACGACAATATGGCTGAATATTTGGCCTTTGTCAGGAACAAGCTAAAACGATTCACTAGCATAGAAGTCAGACACGTCCCACGGGAAAATAACACCCGAGCTGATATCCTTTCCAAACTGGAAAGCACCAAAGGAAAACGAAGCAACAAGTCTGCCATACAAGAAGTGCTCCCCCGACCAAGCATCAGACAATCTTCGACCCACTTAGACGTTAACCTCGTGGGCGACGCCAACTGTTGGATGACCCCAGTATTTAATTACTTGACCAAGGACGAGTTACCAACAGACCCGAAAGCGGCCAGTATCATGCGTCGAAGGTCGTGCTCATATACTTTGGTTGGTGGGCGTATATATCACCGAGGCTTCTCCACACCTCTCCTCAGATGCGTCGAGGAAGAGAACATCCCACACGTACTAAGGGAAGTCCACAAAGGAATCAACGCAAAGCATCCGGGCGAACGATCGCTAGCCCGAAAGATCCTCCGGGCATGATATTATTGGCTGACACTCCAGAACGACGCGAAAGAGCACGTAAAAAGATACGACAAATGCCAACGACATGGGGATGTGCACGTGGCGCCACCTACCGAGCTAAAATTTCTATCTTCCCCATGGCCATTTGCATGGTGGGGGATGGACATCTTAGGGCCATTCATCGTCGGATCCGGCCAGAATAAGTACCTCATCGTGGGCGTCGATTATTTCACCAAATGGATAGAGGCAGAGGCCTTAACCAATATTACCGCACTCAACATACTACGCTTCTTTAAGAGGAGCATCCTCGCTCGGTTCAGAGTGCCGCTCGCCATTATAACAGATAACGGGACCCAATTCACCGATAGACATTTCCAGGAATTCGTCGCTTCGGTGGGAACAAAACAACACTTCGCTCCAGTTGAGTACCCCCAAACTAACGGGCAAGCGGAAGCCGCTAATAGGGTAATCCTAAGAGGTCTAAAGCGAAGACTTGACGAGCACAAGAAACACTGGGTCGAGGAACTACACAGTGTACTTTGGGCATACAGGACCACTCCACACTCGACGACCGATGAATCTCCATTCCGGTTGGCTTATGGGACCGAAGCAGTAATTCCCATAGAAATGCACGTCCGGTCCAGTCGAACGGAGTCTCCAATGGACCAGGACACCAACTCTGAGGCGCTAAGAAAAGAGCTTGATCTGGTCGAAGAAATCCGATCAGAAGCTGCTCTTCGAGAAACCACTCTTAAACAAAAAAATAGCAGCTAGACATGACTCTAAGGTCATACGACGAGCATTCTAAGTGGGTAGTCTTGTCCTAAGAAGAAATCACAGAGATTCCCGCGAAGGAAAACTGACGCCAAACTGGGAAGGCCCATATCGTGTCCGGGCAAAGACCGAAAATGAGGCCTACTACTTAGAAAATCTTCACGGGGAAGAGCTCGCTCGGCCGTGGAACGCCGAGAAGCTCAAACAATATTATAGTTAATTACAAAGTCACCTTGCTCGACTACCAAGAGAGGAGCAACATGTATGACTAAACCTGCGTGCCCAGGTACAAGCACAACAGCCCAAATAACATGATTATCAGGATCTTCTTCGGGAAGAAGAGGGTGACTGTTGCACGTGAGGATACTCAACCGAGTCCGACGTTGCCTATGTACCACGACCAGGAAGAACCCCAGCTCGCGATGGGACGTTCAAGCCTCGGGGCCCGAGTCATTATCTTGACCCGGGCACCGATCAGGAGCCAACCTCCAACATCTGATCGGTCCCCTAAACCGACGGATAACAAACACATACCCCGTATTTGCCCAATTACATCTGACCCTCGTAAAAATCACACGAACATCAAACACTTAACATTTATAGAAACATAAAAGGAAGGAAGTCCTCCGAAGGACGCAGAGTTACAAATACATGCAAGTAAACACATTATAAAGAAACAAACGACCACCAAGGTCAGACTATTTTATCAAAACGTTGCGACCCCGAAGGGCCGACTTGTTCAAGATGAAATTCAAAGGGGACCGCGTCCCTGAGCAAAACAAAAACATAATAAATTACAAGTTACGGCCTGCAGGCCAGACTAGTTCAGATCTTCCATATCCTAGTCAATCCGAGCGAGAAAGTGGGCCCTGGTCACCAAATCCTTGGTATCAGCTTCTTCATCATCCTTCGGGAAAAAGACGTCTTTCATCTTTTTGTTTTGGTCCAAGGCCCTCCTTTTGTCGACCTCCAGCTTAGCAATAATGTTCGCCCGCTCAGTCAACTCCCTAGCAGAGGCAGCAGCTTCCTCAGAGGCCTTGGTCAACTTTTCTTCAGCAGCGGCCAGGAGCTCTTTCAACTTTATCACCTCCCTTTCCTGCCCGGGATTTCCTTCGGTCGTCAGCCAAGCCATAGATAACACCCGCATGAACGCACTTGCGTCTTGTGCTAGAGACAAACACTGAGCATGGCGGTCCATCCCCTCGACATACAAGGAGTCCGCCCGATCAACCTCCATGCTTGCCCCTTCAATGAAATTCCACTTCACAAAGCAGGGCGGCAACACGTACTTCGGTTTGGGAGGAGCGTTGACCGTCAAATCCACGGTCACTGCAGATTTGTGCCTCTTCATGTGCGAGCCAATGGACACACTTGGAGATCCTTGGACCAGGGGACCCGACCCCGAGCCGCTCGTTTTAGTCAGCTTGGTTTGAACAACCCTCGACCTCTTTTTCTGGTTTTGGCGCAGTCGTTCCTGGATTTTATCTAGAGGATTCACCATAGAGCCTGCAAAGAAAAGAGACCAAATTAGTCATGAGCGTCAATATTATCAAAACAGAATAATAAACATAAATAAAACCAAATACCAAAGAACTCAGACACTTCTTGCTCGGTGTTACACGCAAGGAGGTCTGTGAAGTCTATCAAAGGACGCTCCACAGCCTCTCCCCCGTCCTAGTCCAACATTATCTTACCCTCCCCATCCAGCAGAGGGGTCAGAGTAAAAGAAGCCACTAGCTTCCGAAACTCCTCGAAGCTAGCTGCGTCGTCCTCGTTATGGAAATCCCCTACTTGAACAAACTCACTAACTGGACGCCCATAATGTGAGTAACTCCATTAGAAGGGAAACATCTAGAGCCTCTTGGGAATCATCTGCCCTTGATCGTCCAGTCTGGGCTCGTCATTTTCATCAGTATCTACCCCCATAAAACTCAGCGCTCTCACGGCTTCTTCGCTCGCCGACTTTACAAGAAAATAGTCGGTCTTGAAAGCCCGGATATATTCCGAGTGAGCCTTGAATATCTTGGTCCGCTGCTTGAAGGAGATGAAACCCTTTCGGTCGGTTCCCCGTCCTACCTGGCGCTGCAGCGAGAACAGCCTGAAGAACATAGGGAGTGTAGCCCCTATGCCCAGATGAGAGCACGTCACCTCAAACGCTTTCAGGAACACATAAGAATTGGGGTGCAGCTGAGACGGTGCTGACGCAGATGTCTGAGCACGACACAAACCAGATCGCTAAAAGGCAATGTTACCCCTAGAGTCGAGGTCGCGTACTCATACATTGAGAAATTTCGACCACCATAGTCTGAGAATATCCGATCATCATCCCCCGGGCAGGTGACGACCCAATCCTCAGGATCACCAACAATGGGCAAGGGCTCTGCACGAGGTCTTGAAAAGGACGACACCTTGTCAAGCAGGGCCTCCACCACCCATTCCTCAGGCGCGATTACTTTGTCCTCATCCTGAGGAGTACCAGCTGCTTCTCCAGAGTCAAGGGCCACATCCTCCTCTATGGTCGCATCAGATTCATCCGACGAGCTTCTAGAGTCGGAAGGAACCGATGCCGAATAACCAGAATCTTCCGAGGACACCTCCTCTGAGGAAATCTCGTACGGGTCGATAAGCGCAGTTTCACCTGAAAAGCAGAGGAAATGCGTCAGTGAATTCGATTAGAATATCAAATCCACCCTTTCACCGCTCGACAAGTGAAAGGGCGCGTGCCAACCCAGGAATAAGATCCCAGGCCAAAGCCCTTGGTTAACCATCGCCCGACGACATCAATGGTATGTTCAAGTCCTAGCTGCTTATCAGGTCCCAGATCAAGGTCAACCGGGACCATCGTCAACCACAAATTAGGGTTTATAGTCGACGAGCAACGATAACAGAAGGCCTATAATCTACTTATTCTAGTCTAAACTACCGGAAAATCTATCCTAAACCGCATGCATTGCTAAGATATCAAACCTATGGCTAAGAAAGACGCGAAAAGGGTCATACCTTGAGCTTGAGAGGCCATTGAAGAAGAATTTGACTTGAAAATATGGTGGTCGGTAGGTAGATACGGTGGTCGACGGTTGAGAACTGTCGTCTGAGATACGAGCAATATGGCAGAGAGGAAGACAACGCGAAAAAGCATACAGAATATGCTGGTTTCCTATTTATAGGGAAGGGAGCACGTGCAGAGATGCGTGACCTCTATCTCTAGGCAATGATTACCTACACTCTAGCCTCTAGGCTAGCCGTCAGAACATTGAATAGGCGCGAATTCCCAAACACGCTAACTTTTCGTTTCATCTCCCTTCTTCGTCGAACGACCGAATAATTGCCCGTCTGTCGTGCGTCATCAAACGATTATTTTCTGGTCAACGCACGAAAATCACCAGATATAATGCGTGCACCTTAGACAGAAGACCATCATTTAGTAGTCGCCCCTCCCCAGAAGCAACGACTTGGGGGGCTCCTGTTCCGGCCAGGACCAACTTCCAGAGTTGGGCCAGACAAATTAGCGGCCCAACACGCTCTTCATCGAGCACCACACTCGGGAGGATGGTCTGTTTCGTCCAAGGTTTAACCGACTGGAATAAAGTCCCCTAACGGCTAGTTCTGACCGTTACCTATTCATACGGGTTCCACGATCCACGCGCAATAGTTTGAACTAATAACCATCCACCAAGGACAGTATATAAACCCTCTCATACGAGAGGGTCAGGTATTCAATTCTCTCACCCTTAATCTCGTACTTGCACTCTCTTTGCTCAGTCTCTTACTTTAGCATCGAAGTGCCTTGCAGGTACGCCCCCATCCTCTCCTCATCAACTGTCCTTCAACAATGCTCGACGCCAGCCATATCGGATCCTGATCTCCAAGTACGATCATATATATATATATATATATATATATATATATATATATATATATATATATATATATATTCCAAATATTTCCTTCAAATTTTGGTCTCATATAGTTTTCCGTCCCTAACTTTGGTCTCTCCTGTTAGTTATGACGATGACGTGGCAAACATGTGACAATACCAACATGGCATGTGGTAGTACCAATATGGCAAAAAATGCCACGTGTCAATTATTTCCATTCTAATTTTTTATATTAATAACATATCTGAATCCAGAAATGGTAGCTAATTTGTAACTAATCTTTGGCTAATTTAAACACATCATTCTAGTAGTAATAATTTGTAGCTAATTCGTAACTAATTTCCAGCTGATTCAACAATAACAAATTTTATTGTTTACATACATTTATGATATGAAAGGCTTGTAAGCTTAAATAAAATAATCCTATGATATGTTGTTTCATAAACTATTCAATACAGTCTTGTAAGCTTACATTCATCTTTAGAATAAAATAGAAAACTTAGAAAGCTATTGCTAGAGAAGAACATAAGTAATATTGCAATATCAAAACTCAAGTTGCATGTCTTGAAGGATATTCGAGCCAGTACTTGAGGTTGCATTCTAAGTTATACATTGTTGAGTTGTAAAGATGAATTCTGAGCATAAAGATACAAATATTGCTCACACAAATTAAGCTAGAGATGTTTAATTAACTACAGGGAAAAATAACAAAATCTGCAAATAATGCAACTATTCTAGCCAAGTCACGTTGTCTCATTCCAACCAAGTCACTTCCTGCAATAAATAAGTCCACAAAAATTTCATATTTCAGTTTAATCACATTGAACACTTTATAGTATCCATGTCCAATCAATAGAATCTAATGCCTGCCCAATCAATAGAATCCAATGCATGCCCAATCCTCGTAATAACATATTTATCTTCCTTTGTTGCTTGAGACCATGCCTGAATTATATCATCAAAAAGTGTCAAAAGTTCTTTAAACTGACATCTTAAATCCATAATTAAATAACCGGGAGAAAGGATAAAAACAAAATCTATAAAATAATATTGACACGGTTACACCCAAGAAATAACTCTTGAACATATCACAAGAATTGTTGTTTGCATTTATATGATAATAACTTAAACTATAAGCACTTAATTGAATGTTATCCAAACAGAGACTAAGTATTGGAAAGCAAAGGTAATATTACGATCAACACCAGGCAGGTCAAACACTCTGTACTTTGCAATATACATCTTTCACTTTTACATCTCCTTTTATCTACAATGAAATCATATTCATAATAATTAAAAAGAGACACATTAATATATACCCCATGTATATGAAAGTTCATATTGTTCTCTCATAAACTCATTTTCACTCTTGTATCTTTTATCATACTCTAAGTTGTTCCCTACTATTAGAAAGAGCATCCATGAAACTACAATTAGAGCCAGAATCAATAACAAAACCTGCATATCATAAACATTAATTTTGAAAGATGAAAACCACTAAATATATCAACAATTATTAATTGACAATGAAGAAAAGAATTAGAATCATACTTGAGGTGGCCTTTGACCCCTGAGAAACTCATTCTCACAAAGATTGTCAAGAGGGCTTAAAAACATGTAAATCATTATATGATAAAGGTTTTCCTGAGCTGCCATCATCAGTACATAACTGATAAAGGTCTACTTGAAGTGACCTTATATGTTACTGATCTTACTTGATCAGGAGGGCCTTCCAACAATTGAACGTGAACAACTAGGTTGATGGAATGGAGGGGGGGTGTACCTGTAAGGCGCTCTGATGCCAAAGTTAATAGAGGTACATTAATGGTAAGTTATTAGAGTTAAATCAGAATACCTGACCCTTTAGTGAAAAAGGGTATTTATATGAGCCCCCAACGCTGGGCCAAGGTCCTTCCTTGGGCTGGATCAGCGAGGCCCAAGGAAGAACTTCCAAGGCACGCATAAGGAGCGTGTAGACCTAGCAAGTGGTCTAGTCCTTGGTCCAACTGCCCCTATCTTTAAAGAGATAATGGGGGACAGTTGGATGACGAGGAAAGTGTAATGGAAGACTTGTTCTCTGCCTATCTCACAGAGTGGACGCCCGACTCATGAAATGCATGCCCGACAGTTGAGTGGTTTTCGCCTGTCCAACAAGTATGCTTCCCCGGACGTATGGACATCTGCGCGACGTATTGGGCCACAACCCAATAGTCTGGAGGCCCAGTCCAGAACAGGAGCCCCCAAAGTCGAGTCTCCGAGTCGGAGCGATGAATGATAAAATAGACGAGCACACATTGTGTCGAGGGAGGAGTCATGTTGGAGTTCGAGCATACGCCCGTGTCAAAACATGATATTTTCAAGCCGCTCTGAACGCCGTTTAAATCGTCGGGCACGTGGTGTTCTCAGGGGTCGAGGATGTCTTTTTATAGTCGGGGAGACCAGCGGTTGCTCGACGTCGTTCATAATTCTCTTAAACTGACGTGTCTTAGACATTAATGGTGCGTCACTTTGTTTCCTGTGCCAGTGCCGGCCTAGGGGGCTAGGTAATGATTACCTAGCGCGTACACCCACGCGCTCTTTTAGTATATAAGGTGGATGGTCCACTTCATTTCAACTTTTCTCTCTTACGTTTAACCGTACGCTCTGAGAAGAAACTTTCCTCCGCCCGTAACCGCCGACAGCACCGCCACTCTCTGCCCGCGCGCCACCTCAACCTCCCCGTCATTTCTATGTCAGGTAATCTCTTATAAACTCTCTTTTTACGCATTTTTCCGCTTGATAGGTAGCAAAATTCATGATTTTCCCGTTTAGAGTAGGTAAATCCTTGTTTAGAGTAGGTAGATCTCTGTTTTAGGTTAGTTTTTAGGTTTTAGACATGAACGTCCCGGGCAGGATTAACATGAAACGGGCGTAAAACTCATCTGTGTATGAATGACCCGGCCAGGATCTTCATACGGTCGATGAAGATCGCGGGCGTTCGATGCGTTCGTCGGGCAAAATCTCTTAATTTTCTAGGGTTTTTTAAAGGTTTTGAATGCGCTCGAGTGGATTAGAGGACCATCCCTTTGTTGATTTTAGGGTAGTTTAATGGGATTTCAGGGCGTTCAGCTCTTCGCCCTTTCACTTGAACTGCGATGGAAGGGTGGATTTGATGCAATGTCGAATTCACTTTTCCTTTCTGCTTTTCAGGTACGGCTGAGCAAAGACGAGTCGAGGAGAGAGAGACCGAGGAGGGAAACAAACATGTCTCCTCGTCTGGACGTAATGACCTGTCGTGGGTCGCGAACGAGCTGTTAGAAGAAGAGTCATATTTAGTAGACGAGGAAAATACTGCGTACGCCGTGGTCGAGGACATTGGCCCCGAGGATACCGCAAACTGGAAATGTCTTGATCCTCGGGAAACAAATCGGATATGCCATCGTTTTCCGGGGAAGCAGTTCTCCATGTATGAATTTATCTTCTGAGAAGCGAGGGTTAGGCTCCCCTTTAATGATTTCCAGATGGGGGTCTTCAGGTGGCTCAGGCTGGCGCCCTCGCAGTTAAATCCGAATGCCATTGCTTTCATCCGGGAATTCGAATTAGTCTGCCGGTTTCTCGGGGTCGGGTGTACACTGCCCCTTTTCTTTCATATCTTCCATCAGTAGCGGTCAGGCATAAGGGGGCGTCATAACTGGGTGTCTTTAAAACAACCAGTGAGATTATTTAAGACGTTTGTTGATTTTGCCTGCCATTTTAAGGGGCGGTGGTATGTGGTAAAGCCGCTCACTCAGTTCGCCCTCAACACTCTTTATTATTATAAGCGTGATGCCAGTGGTAAGGAAAAGCTTATGTCGAGGATGCCCTTGAGATGGAAGCCCGACCATTTCAACCTGTCGACTAGCCACTACCGAGTTAGATATTCGAGCATGGGGGTCGAGGATCGAATGGCCTACAAGAGGCTGGTGGAGTATGTTCATAGCTTTAGCTTGGCGGTCTGGGTGGACCGACAAGACAAACCCTATGTCGACGATGCCGGGATGCCCATCCATGAAACGCGCCTCATAAATACAAGGGCTCTGTTCATGTGTGACACAAATGAGGAGACCGTGGAATTGTTACGTAGGTCCTTTTGGCCTTACCCTCTTTCTCGATTTTTATGCCCGTTTAACTGACGTTTACTTATTTTTGTTTTTCAGGAACAATGCCTGCTCACTGAGAATGAGTCTTAAAACTGGCCAACCAGACCGGGGCCCCGGACAGGGTCCCTAAAAAGAAAAAGAAAGTGGCGCCCTGTGTTCAGGAGGTAGCAAACGAGCATGGGGTCGTCAGTTCTGGTACCCCCAACTCGACCACCAACTCTCCTCAATCCTTCGTCCAACAAACTTCCCCGATACATATATGAGACAGCCCTCCGGCCTCTACTTCACCTTTTCTGAAATGCAAGCGACTGGACGGGGCTCTTTCCCGATCTGCTACCGTGGGTGGCAATGACTCTGATGCACCTGGGAGCTACATGTTGCCTCCCTGTTATTTGGAGCGGGACTTCTTCAAGTCTGAAGGTTCCGTCGTGGTGGAGGCGCGCGAGTCGAAGGCCCTTCTCAATCAGGACGCAATTGCTAGACGAACAGACCTGGCCAAAGATTTAGCTGCTGTCATCTGGGTGATGGAAACTACCATGGTTCTGTCCGAGACCGTTGTCTCGACAACTACGTTGAAGGATGCTCTTGAGGCTGCTCGGACTGAGAAAGATAAGCTGTCCAAGGACCTGTCCGACTATAAAGAGGAGCATAAGCTTCAAGAAGGACTAAAGTCGAAGCTGGAGGAGGTGAAGCTCGAGCGGGACACCTTGAAGGCTGAGAAATAAAGCTTAGAGGATCAAGTTGTCGAGCTCAAGAAGGCGGCCGAAGAAAATGTGCAACTCCTTGCCCGAGTTGCGCTGCTGGAAGGTACAGTCCATCCTCGGGACGACGAGACTGAATATGAGCTGGCCCTCCGCACTCGGGGTAAATTGGTCAGCCATATCCGCGAGCTCAACAAAGAATTGCTTGTGATGTTCAAGGATGGGTTCAACAACGCTATCGAACAGCTCAAGGTTCTGAACCCGGGGCTTGTGATGGAGGGGTCAGATCACAACTACTGCATGGCCGACAGTGAGATCATATGTGCATTTGCAGCCGAGGAGGAGTTGGTGGATGAGGACGAGGGTGGTGAGCAGTAGATCCGGGCTGAGACTTTGTTCTTGAATTTTTTGGGCCTACGTGCCTCTGTATTGGCTTGTGTGCCCTGTACTTTTGTAATGGCCTTTGTGCCTTTTGTTTGAATATTGGCCTTCGTGCCTTTCCTAATGAATTTTTAGTGGTCGGATTTGGCCGTTTTTATCTACTTGTTATTTTCATCGTGTTTAATTGTTTGATTATATTTATATTTGAACTCTTTGCGCTCAACCTAGTTAGACTCGTCGATTTAGGGAACCGACAAGGTGGCGGGTTTTACGTTGGCCCTGAGTCGAGATTAGGGTTGCGATTGGATACCCTAACCTCGGGGCTACGGCCTTCCCATCACGAGTTGGGTGCCCTACCGACGTGGTACTACGATGTTGGGGCTCGTTTTGAGATGTCCGACATCGGGGAGGGTTGTGTTCGCCTCATATGGTCGTTATCCTCCCTTTCGTTTAGTAGTGAAGAGCGTGTTCGTACCTTCCATGTCTCCCCGGATTGTCTTTAGCTATAGTATTGTCTAAGTTTTTCTGCGTTCCATGGTCGAGCAAGTTCTTCGCCTTGTAGGTTTTCCAGATAATAGGCCCTGTTGCCCGTCTTGTCTCAGACACGGTATGAGCCTTCCTAGTTGGCGGCCAATTTGCCTTCTCGTGGGTTTTTCTAGTTTCGTCTGAGGACCAGGATACCCACCTAGAACTCTCTTTTTATGACTTTTGCGTCGTGGCGCAAAGCTATTTTCTGTTTGAGGGAGATTTCCCTAAGGGCTACCTCGGAGCGTATTTCGTCGATGAGGTCCAGCTCGGCTCGAAGTGCTTCGTCGTTCAGCTCCTCATCGAGGGGTGCTTCAGTGCGCCTCGTCGGTTCTCGAATATCCACCGGGATGACTGCCTCGGTGCCGTACGTTAATCTGAACGGGGTTTCCCCGGTCGTGGAATGTGGTGTTGTGCGATATATCCAAAGGACGTTGTGTAGTTCCTCGACTCACGCCCTCTTCGCCTCGCCGAGTCGGCGTTTCAGTCCGCGTAGGATTACCCTATTGGCTGCCTCGGCTTGCCCGTTAGTTTGATGGTGCTCGACAGACGTGAAGTGTTATTTCGTGCCTAAGTCGGCGATAAAGTCTTGGAATCCTCCGTCTGTGAACTGCGTCCCGTTGTCGGTGATGAGGACTTGGGGTATGCCGAAGCGTGCGAGGATGTTCCGTTTGAAGAATCGAAGAATGTTCGGTGGCATTATTTTGGCCAAGGTTTCTGCTTCGATCCACTTAGTGAAGTAGTCCACCCCAACAATGAGGTATTTGTTTTGATAAGAACCGGTCATGAAAGGGCCGAGGATGTCCATCCCCCACCAGGCGAAGGGCCACGGGGAGGAAAGCGTTTTAAGTTCGTTGGGGGGCGGAAGATGCATGTCGGCGTGTCTTTGGCACTTGTCTCATTTTTTCACGTGCTCCTTCGAGCCGTGTTGCATCGTCGGCCAGTAGTAACCTGCTCGTAGGGCCTTGCGCGCTAGCGATCTTCCGTCGAGGTGCTGGACATTGATTCCTCGATGTATTTCCCCCAATATGTCGGGGAACTTTTCCTCCTCGACGCATTTGAGCAGCGGGATGGAGAATCCCCTTCGGTAGAGCTTTCCCTCGAGGAGAACGTACGAGCATGCCCTCCTCATGCTCGTGGCCGACTCTTTGGGGTCTGTGGGGAGTTCGTCCTTCGTGAAGTAGTTATGGATGGGTGTCATCCAGGAATTATTGTCACCAATCACGTTTACCTCGAGCGAAGGCGGTGGCCGTTCGGTACTTGGTCGAGGGAGGATTTCTTGAATTACCAACTTGTTTCCGCCCTTCTTTTTCGTGCTCGCGAGTTTGGATAGGACGTCAAATCGCGTGTTGTGTTTGTGTGGAATGTGTTGGACCTCCCATTTCTCGAATCTTTCGAGATTTTCTCTCTCACTAAGGCTAAGTATTTGATGAGGTTTTCGTTCTTAGCTTGGTATTCTCCTCGTACTTGTGATGCTACAAGTTGAGAGTCCGTCGATATCTTTCTGCGACGAAGTCGGCCATGGCCTGAGCTTTCAGAGCTTTGCTGTTTTCGTATTGGATGTCGAATTCAGAGAGTTATAGTGACCATTTCAGCATTCGGCCGGCCATGTCTGGTCGACCGAGGAGCTGTTTTATTGGTTGGTCAGTTCTCACTTTAATCGTATGGGCGAGGAAGTAATGTCGTAGTCTCCTCGCGGAATTAATAAGGGCTAACGCGACTTTCTTGATCTGTTGGTATCTGAGCTCGGGGCCTTGGAGAGCTTTGCTCGTGAAATAGATGGGATTTTGTCCTTCATCGGTTTCTCGGATGATAACGGCGCTAACGGCCTCGGTTGCTACAGATAGGTATAGATACAGGGTCTCCTTTTCCAGTGGTCAGGAAAGGATCAAGGGCTCGGAGAGTTCCTTCTTTAGGTGGAACAATGCCTGCTCGCACTCTTCGGTCCACTCAAAGATGGCCTCTTTCCGTAGCAGTTTGAAGAAAGGTAAAGCGTGCTGGGCAAACTTAGATATGAAACGAGACAAGGAGGCGAGCACTCCGTTGAGGGACTTAATGATTTTTTTCGTCTTTGGGGTCGGGAACTCTGAAAATGCTCGACATTTATCGGGGTTGGCCTTGATCCCACGCTCGGTGAGATAGAAGCCGAGGAACTTCCCTTCCCGAACGCCGAATGTGCACTTTTCAGGGTTAAACCTCATCTTGCACTGTCTCGCCTGCTCGAACACCTTGCGGAGGTGTCGCGCGTGGTCGACCTCTTCGTGCGATTCTACGATCATGTCGTCCATGTATACTTCGAGCATGTCTCCGATCTCTCCTTGGAAGACTTTGTTCATCATGCGCTGATATGTAGCCCCTTCGTTCTTTAGCCCGAAGGGCATTACGTTGTAGTAGTAATTGCCCGTCGGGGTCATGAAGGCCGTATGTCTCTTGTCTGTATCCGACATAAGGATCTGGTTGTATCCACTATATGCTTCCATGAAGGACAAGAGTTTGAAACCTACAGAGTTGTTGACCAGTTTATCTATGTTAGGGAGAAGAAAAGCATCTTTGGGACAAACCCTATTAAGATCGGTATAGTCAACACACATACGCCATTTTCCATTATTTTTCTTAACGAGGACTACATTAGAGAGCCAGGTTGTGTACTGGGCTTCAGAAATAAAATTTGCCTCTAAGAGGTCTTTTACAGCTTGCTCAGCAGCCTCCGCTTTCTCGGGAGGCTATTTGCGCCTATGTTGTGCTATGGGCTTAACTGCCCGGTCTAAAGCTAACTGATGACAGACGACCTCAGGGTCGAGCTCAGGCATTTCTGCGGTGTTCCATGCAAAGAGGTCAGCGTTCTCCTTGAGGAAGATTGCGAGCTGCTCCCTCGTTTCAGCGGGCAGCCCCGTGCCTATCTTCACAGTTCTGTTTGGGTTGTCGCCCAAGGGAACGAGCTCGAACTCTCTGCCGGGGACCGTGCATAATGGATGTGTTGGGAGTTGCCCGTTGATGGGTCCCTGCTCTTCAGCATCATCCTCGCCGATGCGGCTGTCAAGGTCGATGGAGTTGATTCCCTGGGGGGAGGTTGTTCTTTGACCCTAGGTTTCTTGCTATTCTTGGTGTTAATTATGGTATGTCCTTTTACTGCAACATCATAGCATCTTCGAGCGGCCTCGATGTCGCCGTGGACCGTGACTACGCGGCCTAGCTTGGTGTAGTACTTCATCTTCATGTGGACGGTGGAGGGGACCGCATTTAATTCAGCCAGAGTTGGGCGGCCGAGGATGCAGTTGTAAAGGGAGGGGCACTTTATCACTAGGAATTGAATCTTGACTTCTCTAGCTGTCTCTTACTCTCCGAAGGTGACGAGGAGCTCGACATAACCCCATGGCTTTGTTGTGGCCCCATTGAATCCCTAAAGGTCGAACCTGACATACGGGGATAAATTAGTCTTCTCCAACTTGAGGGTTTTGAAGAGGTGGACGTACATGATGTCTACTGAACTGCCTTGGTCGACCAGGATGCGTCGAACGTCAAAGCGTGCCATCTTGGCTCTTATTAGTAAAGGGATGCCGGAATTAGGGGAACCTCCCGGTAGCTCCTCTAGGAAGAAAGATATTGATTGGACTTTCCTCGGTACTTTGTCAATGTAGCCATCTTCTCGGGCATGGTCAACAAGAGTTCGTCAAACTTGCGTTTTACGGAAAGGGCAGCGTTTTCACTGTTCATCCCCCTCCTGATATGACAAGAGCCGTTGGGAAGTCTTCCCAGGGACTAAGGGCCGTGAGTCGCCCTTCTGGTACTGAGTCGGGGAGACTGAAGTCCTCCGGGAGTGATATGCACATTGCCACTTGATAAGAAGAATCGTCAGGCAGTGTGTCCTCACGAGGCCTCTTCCTTTCTTGCTCGTCATGCCTGGGAGTTTCATTCTTCTTAGTGTACTGTTTGAGATGACCCTCCTAGATCAAGACCTCAATTGTGTCCTTCAGGTGGATGCAGTCTTCAGTCACATGCCCGTGGCTTTTGTGAAAACATGCAATATTTGGATTTATCCGTGTGGGGTTTGGGTGCAGAAGGTTTAGGGAACCTTACCCTACCCTTCTTGAATTCGGAGTTGAAGCACTCGGCGAGGACGCGCTCGCGGGGATCTGTCAGCAATGTACACTCACTATAGCGGCCCGCGGGTCCTCTTCCTTCCCGAGGCTCGCAGGGCTTTTCCTCCCTCCGCATATCTCCGTTGCAGCAAGGAGTGTTGGGGTCCTCGCGCTTGGGATGGTTGGTCTCCCCGGTGTTGCGACTGCTTTGAGCATTGTGGGCGACCTGTTTTTCTTCATATCTGATGTAAGCTTGTGCTTTGTGTAGGAGCTCGTTCAGGGTGCGGGGAGGTTCTATCCCGACTGTTCTGCTGAGTTCGCTTCCGGGCAAGAGTCCTCCCTTGAGGAGATATTTCTTCATGTGTTTCGTCGTGTCTACCTCGACGACTTCTTGGTTGAATCGTTCGATGTACGAGCGCAACGTTTCATTATTCCTTTGCACTATAGCTTCGAGGGTCGCCTCAGTCTTGGGATGGCGTCGGGAGGCTGTAAAATGTCTCGTAAACATGGATTTCATGACCTTCCAGGATGTGATGGACTCTGGGGCCAGACTTTTGTACCAGGCCATGAATCCTTTTCTGAGGGTTGTTGAAAACAGTTTGCATTTGAGATGTCCGGTGATGTCGTTGCGGTAGTTGAGCATAGCATTGATGTTGTCGACGTGATCATCAGGGTCATTGGTCCCGTCGTAAATGGCCAGATGCGGGGGCTTCTCCATGCCTTTGGGGAGTGGGGCCTCCATGATT
Organism: Lathyrus aphaca; assembly: GCA_963966055.1. NCBI lineage: Eukaryota > Viridiplantae > Streptophyta > Magnoliopsida > Fabales > Fabaceae > Lathyrus > Lathyrus aphaca. The sequence continues at coordinate 457,054,019 of OZ014519.1, read as the reverse complement.
GCCCGTGAGAGAGGGCAATGGGGGTCCTCCTCGTCACTCCTCAACGAGGATAGCTCATCGTTGCCCGGACTTTGGTTGCCTCTAGGTGAGGTCCTTGAGCGGTCGGTCTCATGGCGCGTGCTAGATCTGCTCTTTTTGGGCTCGGGGGAGCGTCGCCCTCGATGCAGAGGGGAACGTCCCCGCTTCTTCGCAGTTTCTGGACGTTGTAGCGTCCTTCGTTCTTGCTGAGGTCGGTCCTGATGTCGGTCAGCCTCCAGGGCCATGATCCTCTTGTGTTGCTGGTAGAGCATGTTGCTGGCCTGGTTGAGGGCGTTCACCATGGCAATCATGGTGATGTCTCCTTCGACGGGCACGGGGATTGGCTGGAATGGAGCGATCGACGGGTTTTAAGGCCGAGGTTGCTGGTTCCCATTGTTTTCGGGTTCAGGAGACGGGGTGGAGGGATGCTCGTCTCGGGCGTCGACTTCATGGTAATTCAGATTATCCTCCATCGTATAGTCGACGAGGGGACGGTGATGTTCGTTGTACTGTTCTCCGTCCATACTGGAAGGATAAGGTAGTTTGAGCTTTGATCTTCTGCTGTGGAAGAAGGGGACAAATAGTTTTCCACAGACGGTGTCACTGATCTTACCTGATCAGGAGGGTCTTCCAGCAATTGAACGTGAACAACTAGGTTGATAGAATGGAGGGGGGTGTATGTAACACCCCATTTTCTACCTACGAAATATAAAACAAAATCAGAGTCTTACAAATATTTTTTTTGTTTTTCTACAAACGGGATATTACATATTCAACTTTAACAATTTTCCAAATTTTAAGGAAATCATAACAAATACGTAACACTTTCTCTTAAATTTAACAAACCATGTCATTCACTCCAATAATTTAACTTCATAAAATTTTTACGCAGCGGATTCATAATTTTGATTCATAACATCTTTAAGCAACATAATAACAACTTAACATAAGAAGCGAACAACCATAAATCCTTCGGACAATTAAAATTCAGCCATAATTAAATGATCAACAAAGCAGACATGCGACAATCCCCCCGAGTGCTATGTATCAGAGCGACTGACCACCGACTCAACCCACGGTAACCGGCTACTTCTCAGGATTACCTGCACATTGTCACATAAGGACAACATTCAACAGAAAGGGTGAGTTACAATAATTATAAGCAGTATATGAAAAACAATATAATGACTAAGAATCGTAAACAAACACCGCTTCTCAAATTAAATTAAATACCCATACAACAAACCAACAAGAATGCAACTTTAATGAGACTCGACTAGTCATGCATGTGGTACCATTCAGAGTAAAACTCCCAACTTAAAATTTGCCAATTTAACGAGGCATCAAGGCATAAGCCTTCAACTTTCAACTTTTGCCAATCCAGACCAACGTGGTGTGAGCAACGGCTCCGACGTAATGCATATGAATTTACATGACATACACGACTTTAGAACTCCGACAACATAACAATAATAGCAACACAACAATGTTTACAACATAATCCACTTATATTCAACTTTGGCTTATAAAGCCTACAACATAATAATTTTAAGACTGTCCGCAACCGGAACAACTTACCGACATCAATTGTACCTGTAACACAACTATACGACGAAATTTCAACAAAAACGACGCATCAAAATCAACAATAATATTACCCGACGTATCCCGATAAATTTCATTAAATTCCGAGGAATTAAGTTTTCCGCCTAATTCGGCTAAACCGACTAACTCAACACTGTTTTTAACATTTTGAGGTTAATACAACCCTTTAATAAATTCTGCCAAAAATTCAGTATTCTAAAAATTCCACTATTCCTAAAGTATTAATTAATCTTAGATGAAATAAAACTACTAATTGATGTATGTGCCTAATTACATTAAGTATTAATTAATTATGTAGTATGCACCTAATTATATTAAGTCTTAATTAATTATGAGAGGAAATTTAACACAAAAAGATAATGGCTACAGGACCCTCCTATGTGCTTGCGCCACATCATGATCCCCCCCATTACCTGCATGGCCCGCGCCATACATCCTATGGCCAACGCCATCTATCATGAAGTTCCATGGCCTGCGCCATCTTCATGTTCTCTTTCATGGCTTGCGCCATCCCAAGGGTATGTGGGGCCCACCCTACCAAAGTGGACCCTACCAACAATTCTATATAATTTTTCTTTCACAATTCTCTTTCCAGCATTCAATTTTTCTAATACCATTTAATATAAAAATTCACAATTTAGTTATAACTTATGTATATTCACAAAAACTAAGCAACATTGCAACACAACATGAACACAAATTATTGATAAAATTTCTATAACAGCCCTAACAATCGACGAAGACGTATCAATCTAACTACCCAATCAAAATATTGGATTTCATATCCGATTATAATAATCAAACCCACCCTTACCTTAGATTGAATTGAAGGTTGTTCTTACGGTTGGATTCCGGAATTTGCTTCTCCTTTTCTCACGTTCGTGCAGTAGTTTCCAATTCCTCTTTTTCTTCCTTAATTCTCTAACTTCTGTTTCTACTTTTTGTTTCCATCACTTATATTTTTATTTCTTTTTATTAAATTACTAAATATTAAAATTTCTAATGGGCCTAAATTTTACGCCCCGAAAATCTAAATTTAATTATTTAATCATTTATTTATGATGAATGTGATACCCTTTTTGATCATTTATTTAGAAAATTTGGAGAGTTTGTGTTGATTTTTGATGAATGTGATACCCTTTTTGATGAATACTCTGATATTATTTAAATATTATGTTTTGGGTAGAAGGGTGTTACATTAGTGGTATCAGAGCAGGTTGGTCTGTCCGGCCAAGTCTTGTTGTTGTTAGTCAGTTGTCAAGCCGTTATTTATTTAACGATTATTCTTCTTCTGATGTGGTAAGTGTTGTGAAGAATGGCTGGAAACAACTCGCGTGCTCTCGCTGATGCTATTGCAGCTCTTGCTCAGAGGGACTCATGACCCGGCGAGCGCACAGAAGTGGCTCAAGGCAATTGAGAAGATTTTTAGAGTGATGGCGTGTGCTGACGCGCAGAAAGTTCAATTCGGAACTCATATGTTGTCTGAGGAAGCTGAAGACTGGTGGGATAATACTCGTCAGCATCTCGAGGATGAGGCTGTTGTGGTGACTTGGACTGTATTTAAGGCGGAGTTCCTTAAGAAGTATTTTCCGGAAGATGCTCGTGGTAAGTTGGAGATAGAATTCCTTGAGCTGAAGCAAGGAAACATGACAGTGGCAGAGTATGCTGCCAAATTTGAAAGGCTGGTGAAGTTTTGTCCTCACTACAACAGAGCAGATGCTGAACTTTCCAAGTGCCTTAAGTTTGAGAATGGGCTGAGACCTGAAATTAAGCAGGGAATTGGATGCCAACAAATTCGCAAATATGCAGAGTTGGTGGATAAGAGTCGTATTTATGATGAGGACAGCCGAGCTCGGTCAGCTCACTATAAACAACTGAGCGAGAAGAAAGACAAGAGTCAGTATAGAGGAAAACCTTATGTGACTACTGGTAATAGAGGGAAGCATAAGGCATCTGATGAGAAGAAGCAAAGTAGGGGAGCTGCCAATGTACCTGTTAAATGTTACAAGTGTGGAGAGGCAGGTCATAAGGCCGATGTGTGTACCACCAGAGTTACGAAATGTTATCGTTGTGGCAAGCTTGGGCATAAGATGAGTGATTGTCCTAATGAGGGCCCAACCTGTTACAATTGTGGTGAACAGGGGTATATCAGCACCCAATGCCAGAAACCAAAGAAGAATGCTGCTACTACTCAGAATGCTGGAAGAGTTTTTGCATTAGCTGGTTCAGAAGCTCCAAAGAAGGACAACTTGATCAGAGGTACCTGTTTTATTAATAATATTGAGTTGATTGCTATTATTGACACTGGAGCTACACATTCATTTATTTCTCTTGAGTGTGCTAATAGATTGGGTTTAAAGTTGTCTAATATGAACGGTAATATGATAATAGAGACTCCTGCTAATGGTTCTGTGACTACCATGCTTGTCTGTTTGAAATGTCCTTTGACAATTTTCGAGAAGAATTTTGTGATGGATTTGGTGTGCCTACCATTACACCAAATCAATGTTATCCTTGGTATGAACTGGTTGGAATTCAATTATGTTCATATTAACTATTATAGTAAGACGTGCAGTTCCCTGATTTGAGCGGGAATGGTGAGTTGATGTTTTTATCTGCTAAGCAAGTGGATGAACTTGTTTTAGATGAAGCTTTGATGTTTGTAGTGTCTACCTCATTGCAAGTTGATGATAAGATTGTAAGTGCAGAGTTGCCTGTGGTTTGTGAATTTCAAGATGTGTTTCCTGGTGATATAAGTGATTTACCACCGGAACGTGAGATTGATTTTTCTGTGGACTTAGTACCGGGTACGAGTCCTGTCTCGATGGCTCCTTATAGAATGTCGGCTTCAGAGTTGAATGAGTTGAAGAAACAATTGGAATAATTGTTAGAGAAGGGGTTCATTAGACCCAGTGTTTCTCCTTGGGGTGCTCCGGTGTTGCTTGTTAAGAAGAAGGATGGTAGTATGAGATTGTGTGTCGATTACCGATAGTTGAATAAAGTGACTATCAAGAATAAGTACCCACTTCCGAGGATCGATGATTTGATGGATCAGCTTGTAGGTGCTTGTGTCTTTAGTAAAATTGATCTGAGGTCTGGTTATCATCAGATTCGAGTTAAAGCTGATGATATTCCGAAGACAGCTTTCAGGACGAGATATGGGCATTATGAGTATACGGTGATGCCGTTTGGAGTTTCTAATGCACATGGTGTGTTTATGGAATATATGAATAGAATCTTTCATGAGTATCTGGATAAGTTCGTGGTGGTTTTCATAGATGATATCTTGGTATATTCTAAATCAGAAGAGGAACATGCCGAGCATTTGAGAGTTGTGTTGCAAGTGTTGAGAGAAAAGAAATTGTTTGCTAAATTATCTAAGTGTGAATTTTGGCTAAGGGAAGTGAGTTTCCTCGGCCATGTAATTTCAAGTGGTGGAATTTCGGTGGATCCTTCAAAGATTGATGCGGTATTGCAGTGGGATACTCCGAAGTCAGCTACAGAAATTCGTAGTTTTCTTGGGTTGGCTGGTTACTATCGTAAGTTCATTGAAGGTTTTTCTAAGATAGCTTTACCGTTGACGCAATTGACTAGGAAGGGTCAAGCGTATGTGTGGGATGTTGCTTGTGAAGAGAGTTTCATAGAACTGAAGAAAAGATTAATGACCGCGCCAGTGTTGGTCTTACCGAATCCAGATGAGTCCTTTATAGTTTATTGTGATGCTTCCAAGATGGGTCTTGGTGGAGTTTTGATGCAGGATAATAAGGTGGTTGCTTATGCTTCTAGACAGTTAAGAGTTCATGAGAGGAACTATCCTACTCACGACTTAGAGTTAGCAGCTGTGGTGTTTGTGCTTAAGATTTGGAGGCACTACTTGTTTGGTTCGAAATTTGAAGTATTCAGTGATCACAAAAGTTTAAGATACTTGTTTGATCAGAAAGAATTAAATATGAGACAGAGGCGGTGGCTTGAATTATTGAAAGATTTTGATTTTGATTTGAATTACCATCCGGGTAAGGCAAATGTTGTGGCAGATGCTTTGAGTAGGAAGTCGTTGCATATTTCAATGCTTATGGTGAAAGAATTGGAAATGATCGAGCAATTCAGAGACATGAGCTTGTTGTGTGAAACTACTACTGATAGTGTGAAATTGGGAATGTTAAAGCTGACCAGTGAGATTTTGGAAGAGATTCGTAAAGGCCAGAAATATGATTTGAAATTAGTTGATCAATTGATGTTGGTTGATCAAGGTAATGCAGATGACTTTCGAGTTGATGAAGATGGAGTTCTAAGGTTTCGAGATAGAGTATGTGTTCCGGATATTGCAGGAATTAAAAAGAGTATTTTAGAAGAGGGGCACAAGAGTCGACTGAGTATTCATCCTGGTGCTACGAAGATGTATCAGGATTTACGCAGGTTGTTTTTGTGGCCGGGTATGAAAAGAGACATTGCTGAATTTGTATATGCTTGTTTGACATGTCAGAAGTCAAAGATAGAACATCAGAGACCTTCAGGTATGATGCAACCATTGCATGTTACTGAGTGGAAATGGGATAGTATTTCCATGGATTTCGTGACTGGGTTACCTAAGATTGCTAGAGGTAACGATTCGATTTGGGTAATTGTTGACCGGTTAACTAAGTCGACACATTTCTTGCCGATGATGATTAACCATTCCATGCAAAGGTTAGCTGAGATTTATTTTGAGGAAATTGTGAAGTTGCATGGTGTACCTTCAAGTATTGTATCGGATAGAGATCCGCGGTTTACATCGAGGTTTTGGAAGAGTTTGCAGGATGCCTTGGGTACTAAGTTGAGGAGTTCTGCTTATCACCCGCAAACAGATGGTCAGACGGAAAGAACAATCCAATCTTTAGAAGATTTGCTGAGAGCTTGTGTATTAGATCAAGGAGGGTCTTGGGATAGTCATTTGCCGTTGGTCGAGTTTACGTACAATAACAGTTTTCATGCTAGTATCGGAATGGCTCCATATGAGGCGTTGTATTGTAGACGTTGTCGTACTCCATTATGTTGGTTTGAGTCAGGAGAGAGTTTGGTGCTTGGGTCAGAGATTGTCCAAGAAACAACTGAAAAGATTAAAATGATTCAGGAAAGGATGAAAATATCGCAGAGTCGTCAAAAGAGTTATCACGATAAGAGAAGGAAAGCACTTGAGTTCCAAGAGGGAGATCACGTGTTCTTAAGAGTTACTCCTATGACTGGTGTGGGAAGAGCTTTGAAGTCTAGAAAGCTCACTCCACGTTTCTTCGGTCCGTATCAGATTATGCAGAGGATAGGGGAAGTGGCCTATCGAGTGGCTTTACCTCCCTCTCTTGTGAATTTACATGATGTATTCCATGTATCACAGTTGAGGAAGTACATTCCAGACCCGTCGCATGTCATTCAGATAGATGATGTTCAGGTGAGAGATAATCTGACGATCGAAGCTGTACCAGTAAGGATTGATGGTAGGGAATTGAAGCGACTTCGAGGCAAGGAAATTGATTTAGTGAAGGTATTGTGGGGAGGACCAGCTGGAGAAAGTTGGACTTGGGAGCGCGAAGATCAGATGAGGGAGTCGTATCCGACTCTATTTACATCAGGTAATTTTCAAGGACGAAAATTCTTTAAGTAGGGGAGAGTTGTAACGCCCCGAAAATCTAAATTTAATTATTTAATCATTTATTTAATTAATTTAGAAAATTTGGAGAGTTTGGGTTAATTAGAGAATTTTGGAGAAAATGAGTATTTTTATATAATAAGGATAAATAGTGTTCTATTATGCTATTTTATTATTATTATTAAAAATATATTAAAGAAAAGGGTAAGATGGTCATTGTGTGAAATTATGAGGGTAAGGTGGGAAAAGGCTAAACTGGGATAATATATCCAAAGAAGAGAATACGATCAGTTTTCTCATTTTGTTGTTTTCTATCGTGGTTGGAGAAGTGCTCTGAAGAAAGGAGAAGCTCAGAGTCAGGAGGCTGTGGAGAACCCAAGAGAAGCGTGTAAAGCGGAGAAATTCTCTAAGGTATGGGGATTTTTCGTAATCTATGATAAATGTATAGGAATTGGAATATGAATGGATTAGGATGGTATGATTTTTAGGGGTTTTTGGGGTTTTGAGTTAGGTTGAGTTTTATGAGAAATCTTGATTAATTAGAGCGATTATAATGAGTTATAATCGTACATTTGTTTGTATAATTGTTGTCTGGATGTTATTGAGGTTTAATTGATGTTTTTGAATGGTTTTATGAGTGTTATGATGTGAAACCCGTAATGGGGTTTGAGGGTTTTTGGTGTTGGGACTGTCTGCAATTGTATTGCAGAGAACTGCTGGAAAACGTGCGTTAACCGGTTAACGCTATGTGTTAACCGGTTAACCATTGTAATTTTTGGAAAATTCTGGAATTTCGTCGACGTTAACCGGTTAACGCTATGGGTTAACCGGTTAACACTGTTGGAATGATAAATTTTAATTCTTCGAAAATTCATATCTTTTAAACCGTAAGTCCGATTCGCATTCCATTTGAAGCGTCAGAAAGAATACAAACTGAACTTTATTTTGATGAATAGAAACGAGAAAAATGCAATAGTTTTTGATAAATGAATTTGTGAAATAACCTTATAATTACCTTATAAATTACCGGGTACGGGTTAATTCTTGATGTGTCAGAGTGGTTAGAAAACCAGTGTTCAGGGTGTAATGTCATGATGATATATATGAATATTTGATGGTTGTTTTGCTGATTGAAATGAATGATGCAAATTATTTTGATGAAATTACGATGTAGCACATCATTGCATTTCATAACATTCACGATGGGGCTTCGACCTATTTATTTGCTTCAATCCCATTGTGTGGATTGAAGTGTCTCGATGATTTACGATGTGCTCCTTTGTGGAGGGTTGATGGTCATGTATCCATCTCACGATGAAAATGGTACCACATGCATATTGCATATCAGGATGCTAGAATTGCATATTCTGGATGAATTTCATGATTGTGTTGGTGTTGATTGATTTCATGATAGTGTTGTGGTTGTTGCTGAATTTTGTAGTTGACGATGTCATGATATGTGTACTAATTTATTTATGATTCTATATTCTTGTACGTTTATGATATATTATGATTACTCACCCTGCCTGCTTGGAAATGTTGCCTCTTTCGTGGGTAACTTGCAGATGTCGAAGAATAGTCCTGCAGTGCAATAAGAGTAATTCATGAGTCTCGGAGCGTGCTTTAGTGTTCCTTAGGAGTGGTTCTGGTTTATGTGTCCTGCTCTGTGTCATATAACACTGGGATGAGTTTTATTCTATTAACTGTTTCAGTTATGTTATTATTGGATAAATGTTTTCCTATTTATATGATGTTAAATTCAGGATGGTGAAAAATGATTTTTTATGAAGTTTTGAATTACGAAGTAAAATTCCGCTGTGAAATGTTTTATGATATTTTGATGTTGATTAACCCGTGTTACGGGACAGGACACTGTTGTGTTGATTTTTGATGAATGTGATACCCTTTTTGATGAATACTCTGATATTATATAAATATTATGTTTTGGGTAGAAGGGTGTTACATTAGTGGTATCAGAGCAGGTTGGTCTGTTCGGCCAAGTCTTGTTGTTGTTAGTCAGTTGTCAAGTCGTTATTTATTTAACGATTATTCTCTTCTGATGTGGTAAGTGTTGTGCAGAATGGCTGGAAACAACTCGCGTGCTCTCGCTGATGCTATTGCAGCTCTTGCTCAGACTGCTGCTCGAAACAATGCGCATGACGAGTTTCGTGCATTGGAGAAATTCCAGAGGAATAATCCACCTGTGTTTGAAGGAACTCATGACCCGGCGAGCGCACAGAAGTGGCTCAAGGAAATTGAGAAGATTTTCAGAGTGATGGCGTGTGCTGACGCGCAGAAAGTTCAATTCGGAACTCATATGTTGTCTGAGGAAGCTGAAGACTGGTGGGATAATACTCGTCAGCGTCTCGAGGATGAGGCTGTTGTGGTGACTTGGACTGTATTTAAGGCGGAGTTCCTTAAGAAGTATTTTCCGGAAGATGCTCGTGGTAAGTTGGAGATAGAATTCCTTGAGCTGAAGCAAGGAAACATGACAGTGGCAGAGTATGCTGCCAAATTTGAAAGGTTGGTGAAGTTTTGTCCTCACTACAACAGAGCAGATGCTGAACTTTCCAAGTGCCTTAAGTTTGAGAATGGGCTGAGACCTGAAATTAAGCAGGGAATTGGATGCCAACAAATTCGCAAGTATGCATAGTTGGTGGATAAGAGTCATATTTATGATGAGGACAGCCGAGCTCGGTCAGCTCACTATAAACAGCTGAGCGAGAAGAAAGACAAGAGTCAGTATAGAGGAAAACCTTACGTGACTACTGGTAATAGAGGGAAGCATAAAGCATCTGATGAGAAGAAGCAAAGTAGGGGAGCTGCCAATGTACCTGTTAAGTGTTGCAAGTGTGGAGAGGCAGGTCATAAGGCCGATGTGTGTACCACCAGAGTTACGAAATGTTATCGTTGTGGCAAGCTTGGGCATAAGATGAGTGATTTTCCTAATGAGGGCCCAACCTGTTACAATTATGGTGAACATGGGCATATCAGCGCCCAATACCAGAAACCAAAGAAGAATGCTGCTACTACTTAGAATGCTGGAAGAGTTTTTGCATTAGCTGGTTCAGAAGCTCCAAAGAAGAACAACTTGATCAGAGGTACCTGTTTTATTAATAATATTGAGTTGATTGCTATTATTGACACTGAAGCTACACATTCATTTATTTCTCTTGAGTGTGCTAATAGATTGGGTTTAAAGTTGTCTAATATGAACGGTAATATGATAATAGAGACTCCTGCTAATGGTTCTGTGACTACCATGCTTGTCTGTTTGAAATGTCCTTTGACAATTTTCGAGAAGAATTTTGTGATGGATTTGGTGTGCCTACCATTACACCAAATCAATGTTATCCTTGGTATGAACTGGTTGGAATTCAATTATGTTCATATTAACTGTTATAGTAAGACGCTGCAGTTCCCTAATTTGAGCGAGAATGGTGAGTTGATGTTTTTATCTGCTAAGCAAGTGGATGAACTTGTTTTAGATGAATCTTTGATGTTTGCAGTGTCTACCTCATTGCAAGTTGATGATAATATTGTCAGTGCAGAGTTGCCTGTGGTTTGTGAATTTCAAGATGTGTTTCCTGGTGATATAAGTGATTTACCACCGGAACGTGAGATTGATTTTTCTGTGGACTTAGTATCGGGTACGAGTCCTGTCTCGATGGCTCCTTATAGAATGTCGGCTTCAGAGTTGAATGAGTTGAAGAAACAATTAGAAGAATTGTTAGAGAAGAGGTTCATTAGACCCAATGTTTCTCCTTGGGGTGCTCCGGTGTTGCTTGTTAAGAAGAAGGATGGTAGTATGAGATTGTGTGTCGATTATCGATAGTTGAATAAAGTGACTATCAAGAATAAGTACCCACTTCCGAGGATCGATGATTTGATGGATCAACTAGTAGGTGCTTGTGTCTTTAGTAAAATTGATCTGAGGTCTGGTTATCATCAGATTCGAGTTAAAGCTGATGATATTCCGAAGACAGCTTTCAGGACGAGATATGGGCATTATGAGTATACGGTGATGCCGTTTGGAGTTTCTAATGCACATGGTGTGTTTATGGAATATATGAATAGAATCTTTAATGAGTATCTGGATAAGTTCGTGGTGGTTTTCATAGATGATATCTTGGTATATTCTAAATCAGAAGAGGAACATGCCGAGCATTTGAGAGTTGTGTTGCAAGTGTTGAGAGAAAAGAAATTGTTTGCTAAATTATCTAAGTGTGAATTTTGGCTAAGGGAAGTGAGTTTCCTCGGCCATGTAATTTCAAGTGGTGGAATTTCGGTGGATCCTTCAAAGATTGATGCGGTATTGCAGTGGGATACTCCGAAGTCAGCTACAAAAATTCATAGTTTTCTTGGGTTGGCTGGTTACTATCGTAAGTTCATTGAAGGTTTTTCTAAGATAGCTTTACCGTTGACGCAATTGACTAGGAAGGGTCAAGCGTATGTGTGGGATGTTGCTTGTGAAGAGAGTTTCATAGAACTGAAGAAAAGATTAATGACCGCGCCAGTGTTGGTCTTACCGAATCCAGAGGAGTCCTTTGTAGTTTATTGTGATGCTTCCAAGATGGGTCTTGGTGGTGTTTTGATGCAGGATAATAAGGTGGTTGCTTATGCTTCTAGACAGTTAAGAGTTCATGACGTTTATCGTACTAACCACAATAAATATTAAAATATTAAAATAATAATTAATTCTTTGGGCGTTACAACTCTCCCCCACTTAAGATATTTTCGTCCTCGAAAATTTACCTGCTTCAAACAGCTAAGGATAGGAGTCTCGCATCTTGCTCTCCAATTCCCATGTCATGCTTTCGCCCGTAGCTCCCAACCAAACGACTTTGACCAATATGATTTCTTTGTACACTGCACACTGTTGCACCCCAAAATTTGCCCTCACAATACAAGACTTTATGTGCTAAGAAGGTTCACAAGGTTCACAAGGTTCACAATACTTACAAGACCTTTCATGAGGTTCATGAAGTCTACAAGACACTTTATGAGGTTCACAAGGTTCACAAGACCTCCCATGAGGTTCAAAAGGTTCACAAGACATCTTATGATGGTTCACAAGGTTCACAAAGTTCACAATGGGTCAGAAGAGTTGACAATCCCCTCAGACAATGCACCTCCTAAGCAGTGCATCCAAAACTAGGGTTTTGACTTTAATCAGGCTAAATGGATTTCCAAGAATTCAAATGAGATTCATAACATCTTATATGTGTGTAAGAACCCCCATGACAAGTTTCAAGACTTTTCTCAAAAGTTTGCTCAGTCAGATGATCAGATAAGTCAAAATCAGTCAAAGCAGTTAAAAAGTCAAACTGAGGTCAACTGTGGTCAAACCAAAGTCAAACTTCATGATTTTTTGCCAACATCAAGTATATGAAGTAAAATTCATCATTTGATTAAGGGTTTATCATGATTCATCAAGGAAATTTCAGATCATCAAGAATCAGGAGTTTCTAAATTAGGGTTTCCTCAGTAAAAGTCAACTGAACTTTGACCAGCCATAACTTTCACATGCTTCATCACCAAGTCTCCATCCAAAGCTCATTTTGAAGGAAATTGAATTCTCTACAACTTTGTGTCTCACAAGCCAAGCCCAAAAATGCTTCATTTGGAAGGTATGAGCTAAGACATTATAGGTCCTTTTGAAAGTCAACAAAAAGTCAACAACTTCAATAGGGCATAACTTGAGAATGGTGAAGGATATGAACATGAAACCAGTGGGGTTGGTTATAGGACTCTTCAAGCTTTCCAAAATGTCCAAGAACACCCTCATAGCCTTAAATTGAAGGATATGTCCCTTGCAAAGTTGGGAAATATTTGGTTAGTTTATGAAGAAAATGGAGGTCTAAAACCAATTTTTTCTAAATGGGCTTGCCATATGATGACCCAATCCATACTATGACCTCATGCACGACCCAAGTCAACAAAAATCAGATTTTTTATCATTTTATTTTTATTTATTTTGATTTAATTTATTAAAAATCATTTTAAATTAAAATAAAATATAAAAGTCAAAGATTAAAAAAAGATTAAGCTTCTAGAAATTCATAAATATGATTGGGATCAAAGTGGTAAGAGGATCATGATGATTGGCCTAAAATAGCAAGTGTTTATGCAAAAATATTTGATTTTCAAAGCCTATCTTTTTGAATCTTTTTGGATCAAATTCTTCACACAATGATCAATCTTTTCTGACCTAATTCATTGCACTATAAGTACATAAGGTAACCCTAACAAAAGGACACGAATTCCAGCTCAAAAGTGGAAGTTTGAAAATTTCAAAAACCACACAAAACTCAAATTCGGTTTCCCTTCTCCAAGACATTTGAAGGTATTTTGAGAACATAGCAATGATCCCTGGACATCATTGAGTCGAAATCAATGATCATTTGCATCCAAAACATCTCATATCACATAAACCGAATCCTTTTTGTTCTTGAAATTATTTTTTTCGATTTCCATTGTTTAACCATTATTAATGAAATTTGTTTGTTGATTTGTTGTGGTTTGAAGCTTTGGATGAATTCTGGATGGTTTGATTTGATTCTCATGAACAGATACGAATTTCACCATGGTTAGGGTTTCGGCCATGGATTTGGGGCTTTGGCTTAAACCTAATATAAATAAATTCTAATAACATAGGACAACTCTATGGACCTTGGGGATTATGAAACACTAATCATTATTGAGAAATTTTACTATTTTGATGCTTGCTCAATTTCGTAGGGTTTTGTATTTTGAAACTCGCAGGAAAACACACAACAAAATTCCTAGTTATTTTCGCAGGAAATTTGAAGAAGATGAAGCTGGCCTGGCGCGAAAACATAATTTGAATATGGAACTTATTTTATTATGATATTGTTTCTGTTTTATATCACAAGCTGGTGCTTGTCCTAGTGGCATGAAGCACGCGTGTGTAGCCAGAGGACCTGCGTTCGAATCCTGGCTTCACCACCTTTTTCTTGTTTTTCCAGATAATTAGACATTTTAATATATTATGAATTATGGTGAGGTTGTTAACAGGTGCGCTCTCCCAGCTGGATTGGTTAAGGTGTTTGTGTGTATTGTGAATGTCCTGGGTTCGATCCTCCCAGGCCTTTTGCTTTTTCTTTCTTTTTTTCTGATTTTCAGGCATAAGGCATAAAAGCAATTGGACTCCATGTTTCATCACCTGCGCGCGCGTTGGCCTGGTGGTAGATGTTGCTGGCCTGAGTGTTTGCAAGCAAAGTGTGCTGGGTTCAATTCCCAGCCAGGTAAGTTTCAGTTTTTTTTTGTTTTATTTAATTGTTTTGTTAATTATTTTATATAATCATGTTTAATGTATATTTAAATAATTCTAGGAAAATAATATGTAAATATTTTATATTTTCTAAGAAAAAACTTCTAATTTATTTTTCTAAATTCTAAACCTAGTTTTTATTATTATATATTTAAAATAAAAAATATGTATATATTTATTTAGTTATTAAGTTAATATTATTAGAAACCCTAATTTATTTTTTTAAAAACCCTAAAAAACTTATTCTTTTCAAACCCTAATTTTCTTCTTTTATTATTTATATTTAAAATTCTTGAGTTAATTTTTGTTAATACATAAATTGTTTATAATGTAAATTTTTGTATGTAAATATAATTAAAAATTAAAATGCTTAATTTATTGTTTATAATTTAATTTTGCATGAAAATAATTTCTATTATATGTTTAAAAATTGCTAATTTAATTTTTGTAATTTATTTTTCATAATATGTTCATAATTGATTTAATTTTATAATTTACATATAACTTCAAATTTTATAATAATTAATATGATTGTTTATATTTTCTTATTAAATTTTAAATTTTGTTTATTATAATATCCTTGTTTATTTCATTATTATTATTAATTATATTTATATGATTATTACTAACCCCATTTATCTTTAAATTATTATTATTATTTTCACTAACCCAATTATTATTATTATTTAATATTTTGCTTTATTTATTTAAATTGCTTTTATTATCATTATTGTAATTGCTCCTGGATGTAATATTTTATAATGTTTAAATTATTTATTTTATGCCATGGTTAGTAAATAGGGAGTGTAATATGTATGTTTATTTAAAATTAATTTAGATCACTTAATTCAAAAGATAAATATTAAAAATTGTACACTCACACACGTAAGTCGATCTTGGATCGCCATCTCACTTTCTAGGGTTACCTCTCATTGTTGCCTAATCAAAAAGGTCAAGTAGGGTGTATAAAGCAAAGTCCCTCAAAATAAAGTCATCTAGTCCCTTAACAATAAAAGATCAAGTCCCTTTTCGAATGTTGCCTTCGTAATGATCTTGTCCCTTCCAAATAAAGATGACAGTCCCTCCAAAAATGCTTATACACCCCACAGTTGCCTACATTAACAGATGACCCTTACTTGTCCCTCACATCCAAGGTAATGACTACCTATTCCTTAATAATAGGGATAGTCTTACCATTCAAAGGATTCAAGAACAGAAAGACTTAAACTTTAGGGTAGGTTTCTCATAATTACTTGCTCACTATTCAAAAACTTTTCAAACACTTCTCAATTTCAAACAAAAATTTTCAAAACAAAGGTTTATACGCATCCGTACATGGGTCATTATAAACACTTAAGAAAATTTCTATTCACACACTACACATTTCAAAAATATTTTAAAGTGAGCTAAGTAACTAAGAGCCCATGGATAACCATGGATGTAAAGGGTGCTAACACCTTCCCTTTACATAACCTACCCCCCGGACCCAAAAAAAATCTTTTAAAAGGTCTTTCCTGTTCTTTTATGCCTTTCCTTTGGATAAAATAAAAGTCGGTGGCGACTCTTGCTATCCGCAACATAACTAAAGTCAGTTCTCCCACCGTGTTACAGAACTGGCGACTCTGCTGGGGATTTAAATTAAAGAGGGGTACCCTTAGGAATTAGATCACTTAAATTGTTTGCCTTGTTTGCTTTATATTACTTGTTGGGCTTTATGTGTGAAAGATCCTAACCCGGATCTAGTGTACCTTAGGTAAATGGCAATAGACCAAGGAAACTGTACGGCGTATACCGATATGGTTGATCTGGTGGCCATAGTTAGTGTGACTTCTTGGTTGGTGCTTATGTTCCTTAAGTCAAGTTGAGGATAATATGAGGCTGCCATATGTTGTCAATGCACTAACTAACTTTTAGAACCTTAGTTATCCCATCTTGGCCTTTAGAAAAGTAGTGAGATAACCGGCTTTGGTGCAGACTGAAGTTGGTTGATACTCGATGCTACGCTCATTGAGATTCTAAACTTGGAGGGTTTTGGTTGGCAAGTAAGTTGCCTACTGAACAACCACCCTTGTGAAGGATCAATGATATTGAGATCCCTTAGAACCTGGTTACTTTTGTAGGACAGGATGAACCAACTAACTTCAGGGGAGGGTACTTACCTTTAAACCTCATGCAAGCCTTTAAACCTAGGGCTATTGTGTGACTTGTTTGTGTGTGCCACATGTTTGTGATTGAACATAACATCATGACATCATCATGCATCATAAGCATAGCATTTTCACTAACCATTTCAAGGACCAAAGGATTTATCTTTGTTCTTTGTTGCAGGTCATGGCTTCTGCTCGTAGAAACACCATCAGGATCAACTTTGTGGGCATACCTTCTAAGCTTAAAGAGTTGGTTTCTCAAGTGTCTGATCATTCCCAGTTCATCAAGAGACATGGTCACCTATTGGATCTAGTCACCTCAGGGTTCAATGAAGACATGATGAGTGTTCTGTTTCAGTTCTTTGATCCTAAGCACCATTGCTTCACATTCCCCGACTACCAACTGGTTCCAACCATGGAAGAGTTCTCTAAACTTCTGAGCATACCTGTTCTTGATCAGAAACCATTCACAGGCTTGGAGAGGGAGCCTAAACCTGAGGTTATTGCTGCAGCTCTACATCTGAAGAAGGCTAACATTGTTCTAGAAACGAGAAGCGGAGTCAAGGGTATTCTTGCTAAAGTTTTGATAGAGAAGGCTCAAATGTTCTTGAAGGCTATGAGCTATGATGCTTTTGAGGATATCTTAGCCTTGCTGATTTATGGCTTAGTGTTGTTCCCCAATCCAGATCAGTTCATAGATGTTCATGCCATCAACATTTTCCTGAGTCACAATCCAGTGCCTACATTGCTTGGGGACATCCTGCATTCTCTTCACACCCGTACTACAAGGGCAAAAGGAACTTTGATGTGCTGCATACCTTTGCTCTCTAGGTGGTTTATTTCTCACCTTCCTCGCTCAGTAATGAAGAATGAGCAAGGGTTCAGGTGGTCCAAGAGGATCATGTCGCTCTCGCATTCAGATATTCATTGGTGCTCCAGATCTATGGAGAATATCATTATCATTGACCGTTGTGGGGAGTTTCCTAATGTGCCACTTCTAGGCATAAGAGGAGGCATCACCTACAACCCCTCTCTAGCTTTATGACAGTTTGGTTACGCTCGGAGTGATGGCCCACATGACATGTTGATTCAGGGCATTGTGTTTGACTACAACAACGATCTTCAAGGTTACCGTCAGAGATTCATACGAGCATGGGGAAAAGTGAACAGGATTGACAGCAAGACACTGGAGCCTAAGTACACTATTCCTATGGAAGTTTATCTCAGATGGGTGCGATCTCGTGCTCAGACTCTCATGATGCCATATCCTGCTATCCTGCCAGTTACCATGGAACCTGTTGCTGAAGGAGATACTGCTTATACCATCCTTCACCCAGACATGCCTACTGACATGGAAGACTTGCAGAGATCTTGGATCCAATTGAAGGAGCAAAGGGATACTTTCGAGGCTCATTACAAAGCAAGCCAAGAAAGAATTCTGGAACTAACAAAGCAACTTCACGAGGAACGGAATCTCAACTCATACCTCAACACAAAGAGGAAACGTCCATGGGAGACTTAAAACCCCATCCCTTATATTTATTTCATTTCATTTTCTGTAAGCCCAAGAGGCAAAACAAATTTACTACTAATAAAAGTTTACCTTCTTGTTTGTTTAAGCAAATTTAGATCCCGCGGTCCTTGAAAACATTGCATATACATTAATACATCATATCATTACATCACAGGTTTATTTGTGCACATTTTTCTCATCTTCTCGCTGTTTATTTCAGTAATGGCTCTTGAACAAACAGTTAAGGATCTCCAAGCACAAAATGCACAGTTCCAAGAGCTGATCCTGAACTTGTCCAAGGGGCAGGATGAATTGAAGACACTGCTGGCCAAGAAGACTAGAAGGTCAGGTGGCCTGATTAACATGGGAAGAAGGTTCAAAGGTCTTGCCAAGACCAAAGAACCAGTTGAAGATTATGAGTCTGAAGAGTCTGAAAAAGAGGGAGGCAGTCTCCACAACACTATGGGGGATTCTGATTCTGAGGCTAATTACTACCATGATCCTAATGAAGACAAATTCAAGATGCTGGTGGATAGAATGGATGCTATGGAGTTGCAGAAGTCTTCTGGGCCGGATTTTGAAGATTTGAGTCTGATATCTGGGGTAGTCATACCCATTGGTTTCAAGGTTCCTACCTTTGTTGTTTATGATGGGGTCTCCTGTCCCAAGCTGCATCTGAGGTCTTATGTCAGAAGAATTCAACCTCACACTGCTGATAAGAAGTTGTGGATCCATTTTTTTCAAGAGAGCTTATCTGGAGCTCAATTGGAGTGGTATTATCAGTTGGAGAGTGTCAACATCCGGGATTGGAATGATCTTGCTGAAGCCTTCTATAAGCAGTATCAATACAATGCTGATTTAGCTCCCACTCGCATACAGCTGCAAAGCATGTCTATGGGTGCCAAAGAAAGTTTTAAGGAGTATGCTCAGAAGTGGAGAGACTTGGCTGGAAGAGTACAACCCCCTTTAACTGACAGGGAATTGGTTGATATGTTCATGTGTACGCTGAATGGTCCTTTTTACAGTCATCTCATTGGAAGCTCATCATCTGGCTTCACTGAGTTGATAATGACAGGAGAGCGCGTGGAGAATGGTATAAAGAGTGGAAAGATTCAAGTGGGTACTTCTTCATCAGGTGCTGCAAAGAAGCCTCCCACTGGGAAGAAAGAATCCAATGCTGTTTATGGTCAACCTGATCGTAATAGAAGGCATCAGTCTGTAAGTGCAGTTCATATTTCAAATCCAACTCCTACAACACCAGAGCAGCCACATGGCAACCAACAGAGGGCTAGAAGGCAGTTCACTAAGATCAACATGTCAATGGCTCAGGCATTGCAACACTTGTTGAAAGCTGAACTTATTACTCTGAAAGAGGCTCCTCAGAACCCCAATGTTACCTCTCCCAGGTACAATCCCAATGCACGATGTGCATATCATTCAAACTGTCAGGGACATGATACTAATAGCTGCTGGGTCTTGAAGAACAAGATTCAAGATATGATTGAGGCTGGAGAGATTGAGTTTGACCCTCCGGGTACTCCAAATGTGATTACTGCTCCCATGCCAAATCACGAGAAGACTGTCAATGCCATTGATGAAGATTTACATATCTATTCAGTTGCAGAGTTGACCACACCATTGTCTGTTATCAAGAAGTTAGTGCAAGCTGGGTTCTTTCCAGGTTGTCGTGAAGATTGTTTGTATTGTACCTATAAGCCGGATAGTTGCTGGAGATTGAGAGATGGAATTCAACGTCTCATGGATAAGTATACCATAGTGTTTGAGAGGACTCCATCGTCTGTAGAAATTATGGTGGATAATATTACTAAAGGTAGGAAGATTGAAGAGGTTGATATTGTTGATAGAGTGCCAGTAAAGATCACTTCCAAAGGTCCTGTTAAAATCACTCATAAGGGTCCAATTAAGATTACTGCTGAAGGCCCTGTGAAGATTGTTGCTGAAGCTAGAGTGGCTCCTCTGGTCATTACCACTCCTGGTCCTATTCCGTATACGTCTGATAAAGCTGTACCTTGGTATTATGGGTCTGATGTTTATATCCATGGTGTTAAGCAGGAACCCTTAGCTGATATGCCTGTTGATGTTGACAATATTGCTGGATCTAGTAAGATCACACGAAGTGGAAGAGTCTTCTCTCCTCCAGTGACTTCCAAGAATGCAGTTACTCCTGCTGCTACCTCCACCACTGATACTCGGGGCAAAGGTCCTGTTATTGAACCTATACCTACTAATGTGCCAGCTACTGACGATCTCTCTAAGCAGATGGAAGAAGTATTGAAAATCATTCGCAAGAGTGATTATGACATTGTTGATCAGTTGGGGCACACTCCCTCCAAGATTTCCATGCTGTCTTTGTTGTTATGTTCTGAGGCTCATGCCAAAGCTCTGATCAAGTTTCTGAAGACTGCTCATGTACCCAATGCAATTTCTGTTGACCAGTTTGAGAATTGTGTTGCCCACCTGACCTATGATAATGGGTTAGGGTTTTCTGATGCTGATTTGACCCCTGCCAAGAGGGATCATAACAGGGCTCTGCATATATCAATTGAATGCAGGGGCACTACCCTGTCACATGTATTAATAGACAATGGTTCCTCTCTTAATGTGTTGCCCAAAGAAGTCTTGAATAAGCTGAGTCCTGAAGATGCTGTGCTGAAGCCCAGTAATATAGTGGTGAAGGCTTTTGATGGTTCGAGAAGAGTGGTGCATGGAGAAATTGATCTTCCAATCAAAGTTGGTTCTCAGGTTTTCAATGCTACATTTTATGTGATGGATATTCGTCCTTCGTACTCTTATTTGCTTGGTCGTCCCTGGATCCATGGGGCAGGTGCTGTAACCTCCACATTACACCAGAAGCTAAGATATCCGGTGGAAGGAAAAGTTGTTACTGTCTATGGAGAAGAAGAATATTTTGTCATCCATGTGAATACCTTCAAGTATCTGGAAGTGGAAGGTGAATATATTGAAACTCCGTGTCAGACATTTGAAGTGGTTCCTTGGATTGTTAATGATTATGTAGCTCCTCCTGTTGCCAAGAAAGTTCCTGTGGTCACCAGAATACCTCCAACAATGGCCTCCCTCAACGATGCTAGAGCTGTAGTGGATGAAGGTGGTTGTACTATTTGGGGTCAGCTTCCTGATATCCCATACAAGTCTGACAAATTTGGTTTGGGTTTCACTGCAGAGTCCCAGAAGGCTGTTCGTCGTGCTCGTGCTGTTCGTATCACCAATCAAGGGGTTATGAAAGATCAGATCAATGCTGTGGGAGACTATGATGAAGACTACAACCTGGATGCTTGGATTTTTCCTACTTTGGGTGCTGGACTCAATAATTGGAAAGCTGAAGATGTTATCCCTATCTCCTTTAGTCAGGAGTAAATACTATTACTGTGTTGTTGTATTTTAAGTTTGTAATTTCTTGAACAATTGAACTCTTAAGCCTTGTGCCTTGCCCGGGGCACAATGGTGTGCTTGTTACGGGATGTCATTTCATTTGCATACTTCATTCAATAAAAATCAGTGGACGTTTCGTTTTCGTAAATATTGTGTTCCTTGTCTTTCTTTTATTTTATTTTTTACCTTTATCAGCTATGTGTTCTTACACACACCCACATCACTAAAATGCAGATCCTCATCCACTCTGGATCCTGTTGATAACAGTTCTACTATTGCCAATTATAATTTCGAGAATCCGATCTATCAAACTGAAGACGGAAATGAGGACGATTGTGAAGTACCTGTAGAGCTTGCTAGGTTGTTACAACAAGAAGAGAAAGCCATACAGCCACATGAAGAGCCAGTCGAAGTTGTGAATCTGGGAACTGAAGAAAACAGGAAAGAAGTCAAGATAGGGGCTGATTTAGAGGATAGTGTCAAGAGCAGATTGATTCAGATGTTACGTGACTATGTGGAGATCTTTGCTTGGTCTTATGAAGATATTCCAGGGTTGGATACAAACATTGTAGTTCACCGTTTACCAGTAAAAGAAGATTGTCGTCCAAAGAAGCAGAAGGTTCGTCGTATGCGTCCTGAGATGTCAGAAAAGATCAAAGCAGAGGTAATGAAACAGTTTGATGCAGGATTCTTAGCTGTGACTTCTTATCCTCAGTGGGTTGCAAATGTGGTACCAGTTCCTAAGAAAGATGGTAAGGTACGTATGTGTGTAGACTACAGGGATTTGAACAAGGCCAGCCCCAAAGATGACTTTCCACTTCCTCATTTTGATGTTCTGGTAGACAACACTGCTCAGCATAAGGTTTTCTCTTTTATGGATGGTTTCTCTGGTTAAAATCAAATCAAGATGGCACCTGAAGATATGGAGAAAACAACATTTGTTACACAGTGGGGCACTTTTTGCTATAAGGTGATGCCATTTGGTTTGAAGAATGCAGGGGCAACATATCAGCATGCTATGGTGGCTTTGTTTCATGATATGATTCATCATGAGATAGAGGTATATGTGGATGATATGATAGCCAGGTCCCAGAATGAAGAGCAACATCTTGATCATCTACACAAGTTGTTTGAGAGGTTGAAGAAATACAAGTTGAGATTGAACCCAAACAAGTGTACTTTTGGAGTTAGATCTGGTAAACTTATGGGTTTCATAGTCAGTGGAAAAGGTATTGAAGTGGATCCTGCAAAAGTGAAAGCTATACGAGAGATGCCGGTTCCCCGTACTGAGAAGGAGGTTAGAGGTTTCTTGGGACGATTGAATTACATTGCAAGATTTATTTCCCAATTAACTGCCATTTGTGAGCCAATCTTCAAGTTGTTGAAGAAAGATCAGGTGATGGAATGGAATGATGAATGCCAGATTGCCTTTGATGAAATCAAGAGATATCTGCTGGAACCACCAATTTTGATGCCACCAGTTGATGGAAGACCCTTGATTATGTATTTAACAGTGTTAGACAACTCAATGGGGTGTGTGTTGGGGCAACATGACGAGTCTGGTCGAAAAGAGCAGGCAATATACTACCTTAGCAAAAAGTTTACCGACTGTGAAACAAGATACTCACTGCTCGAGAAAACTTGCTGTGCTTTGGCATGGGCTGCTCGCCGACTAAGACAATATATGTTAACCCATACTACCTTGTTGATTTCGAAGATGGATCCAATCAAGTACATATTTGAGAAACCTGCTCTCTCCGGAAGGATAGCAAGATGGCAAATGATCTTGACAGAATATGACATACAGTATACTACTCAGAAGGCCATTAAAGGAAGTGTTGTTGCTGATCATTTGGCTCATCAAGCAGTAGATGATTATCAGTCAATGAGTTTTGAGTTTCCTGATGAAGACATTATGATTATTACCAAAGAACCTGGACAATATGACGGACCTGAACAAGGATCCCGATGGACTATGGTTTTTGATGGTGCCTCTAATGCACTTGGTAATGGTGTTGGTGTTGTGATTAGTTCCCCTGAAGGTTGTCATACCCCGATTACTGCCAGAATTTGTTTCTATTGTACCAATAACATGGCTGAGTATAAGGCATGTATCCTGGGTATTAAAGCTGCTATTGATATGAAGATTCAGTTCCTTGATGTGTATGGAGATTCAGCCCTGGTAGTTAGTCAGATCAAAGGAGATTGGGATACCAAGCATGATAATCTCATTCCTTACAGAGAGCATGTGTTGTCTTTTGATCCCACATTTTAAAGAGATTACCTTTGGACATATTCCACGGAGAGAGAATCAGTTGGCAGATGCATTAGCCACCATGGCATCCATGTTTGAGATCAGTTAGGATGATGAAGCTCCCAAGATTACCATTGATAGATTTGAGAAGCCTGCATACTGCAATGAGATTGACACTGAAGGGGCAGATGGGAGGCCTTGGTTCTATGAAGTGAAAAGATATCTTGAAGCTCAGGAGTTCTCTGAAAGGGCATCTGTCAAAGATAGGAAATTTCTGAGAAGGTTTTCTGCTAAGTTCTTTTTGAGTAATGGGATTTTGTACAAGCGCAATCATGATTCAACTATGCTTCGTTGTGTGGATAAGAAGGAAGCAACCGAGATTATGGAAGATATGCATGATGGGATCTTTGGTACTCATTCTAGTGGTCATACTATGGCAAAGAAGATATTGAGAGCAGGTTACTATTGAGAGCAGAAAAGATCAAAGCAGAGGTAATGAAACAGTTTGATGCAGGATTCTTAGCTGTGACTTCTTATCCTCAGTGGGTTGCAAATGTGGTACCAATTCCTAAGAAAGATGGTAAGGTACGTATGTGTGTAGACTACAGGGATTTGAACAAGGCCAGCCCCAAAGATGACTTTCCACTTCCTCATTTTGATGTTCTGGTAGACAACACTGCTCAGCATAAGGTTTTCTCTTTTATGGATGGTTTCTCTGGTTAAAATCAAATCAAGATGGCACCTGAAGATATGGAGAAAACAACATTTGTTACACAGTGGGGCACTTTTTGCTATAAGGTGATGCCATTTGGTTTGAAGAATGCAGGGGCAACATATCAGCATGCTATGGTGGCTTTGTTTCATGATATGATTCATCATGAGATAGAGGTATATGTGGATGATATGATAGCCAGGTCCCAGAATGAAGAGCAACATCTTGATCATCTACACAAGTTGTTTGAGAGGTTGAAGAAATACAAGTTGAGATTGAACCCAAACAAGTGTACTTTTGGAGTTAGATCTGGTAAACTTATGGGTTTCATAGTCAGTGGAAAAGGTATTGAAGTGGATCCTGCAAAAGTGAAAGCTATACGAGAGATGCCGGTTCCCCGTACTGAGAAGGAGGTTAGAGGTTTCTTGGGACGATTGAATTACATTGCAAGATTTATTTCCCAATTAACTGCCATTTGTGAGCCAATCTTCAAGTTGTTGAAGAAAGATCAGGTGATGGAATGGAATGATGAATGCCAGATTGCCTTTGATGAAATCAAGAGATATCTGCTGGAACCACCAATTTTGATGCCACCAGTTGATGGAAGACCCTTGATTATGTATTTAACAGTGTTAGACAACTCAATGGGGTGTGTGTTGGGGCAACATGACGAGTCTGGTCGAAAAGAGAAGGCAATATACTACCTTAGCAAAAAGTTTACCGACTGTGAAACAAGATACTCACTGCTCGAGAAAACTTGCTGTGCTTTGGCATGGGCTGCTCGCCGACTAAGACAGTATATGTTAACCCATACTACCTTGTTGATTTCGAAGATGGATCCAATCAAGTACATATTTGAGAAACCTGCTCTCTCCGGAAGGATAGCAAAATGGCAAATGATCTTGACAGAATATGACATACAATATACTACTCAGAAGGCCATTAAAGG
The DNA here is from genome assembly GCA_963966055.1 of Lathyrus aphaca. Taxonomy (NCBI): domain Eukaryota; kingdom Viridiplantae; phylum Streptophyta; class Magnoliopsida; order Fabales; family Fabaceae; genus Lathyrus; species Lathyrus aphaca. Next base: position 457,028,496 of record OZ014519.1, on the reverse strand, counting down.
AAGTGTTGTTGCTGATCATTTGGCTCATCAAGCAGTAGATGATTATCAGTCAATGAGTTTTGAGTTTCCTGATGAAGACATTATGATTATTACCAAAGAACCTGGACAATATGACGGACCTGAACAAGGATCCCGATGGACTATGGTTTTTGATGGTGCCTCTAATGCACTTGGTAATGGTGTTGGTGTTGTGATTAGTTCCCCTGAAGGTTGTCATACCCCGATTACTGCCAGAATTTGTTTCTATTGTACCAATAACATGGCTGAGTATAAGGCATGTATCCTGGGTATTAAAGCTGCTATTGATATGAAGATTCAGTTCCTTGACGTGTATGGAGATTCAGCCCTGGTAGTTAGTCAGATCAAAGGAGATTGGGATACCAAGCATGATAATCTCATTCCTTACAGAGAGCATGTGTTGTCTTTTGATCCCACATTTTAAAGAGATTACCTTTGGACATATTCCACGGAGAGAGAATCAGTTGGCAGATGCATTAGCCACCATGGCATCCATGTTTGAGATCAGTTAGGATGATGAAGCTCCCAAGATTACCATTGATAGATTTGAGAAGCCTGCATACTGCAATGAGATTGACACTGAAGGGGCAGATGGGAGGCCTTGGTTCTATGAAGTGAAAAGATATCTTGAAGCTCAGGAGTTCTCTGAAAGGGCATCTGTCAAAGATAGGAAATTTCTGAGAAGGTTTTCTGCTAAGTTCTTTTTGAGTAATGGGATTTTGTACAAGCGCAATCATGATTCAACTATGCTTCGTTGTGTGGATAAGAAGGAAGCAACCGAGATTATGGAAGATATGCATGATGGGATCTTTGGTACTCATTCTAGTGGTCATACTATGGCAAAGAAGATATTGAGAGCAGGTTACTATTGGTCTACCATGGAAGCTGATTGCTATCAACACTCCAGAACTTGTCACAAGTGTCAAATTTATGCTGATAAAGTACATATACCTCCATCACAATTGAATGTGTTGACTGCTCCTTGGCCCTTTGCCATGTGGGGAATTGATATGATTGGTGAGATCAAGCCTACTGCTTCTAATGGGCATCGTGTCATCCTGGTAGCTATTGATTACTTCACGAAGTGGGTGGAGGCAGCTTCATTTGCATCTGTTACTAAGAATGTTGTGGCTCGATTCATTAAGAATAATCTCATATGTAGGTATGGCATCCCTGAAAGGATTATCACTGACAATGGCTCTAATTTGAACAACACTATGATTACTGATCTCTGCACGCAGTTCAAGATTAAGCATCATAACTCTTCTCCGTATCGTCCGAAGATGAATGGGGCAGTTGAAGCTGCTAATAAGAACATTAAGAAGATTGTACAAAAGATGACTGTTACTTATAAGGATTGGCATGAGATGTTACCATTTGCTCTTCATGGTTATCGTACCACAATACGTACTTCTACAGGGGCAACTCCATTCTCCTTGGTCTATGGTATGGAAGCAGTTCTGCCCATTGAAGTTCAGATTCCCTCCTTAAGAATTATGAAAGATACAGGCTTGGATGAAGATGAGTGGATTCAGACTCGACTTGACCAGATAAATTTGATTGATGAGAAAAGGTTAGCAGCAGTTTGTCATGGCCAGATGTATCAGAAACGAATGATTAAAGCTTTTAATAAGAAGGTTAAGCCAAAGGTATATAAGGCTGGTGATTTGGTAATCAAGCGTATAATATTACCACAGGGTGATCCTAGGGGCAAGTGGACTCCAACATACGAAGGACCATTCGTAGTCAAAACAGTATTCTCAGGAGGTTCCATGATACTTACTACTATGGATGGTGAAGACTTCCCACAGCCTGTAAACGCAGACATAGTTAAAAAATACTACGCATAAAAAAAGACCCGCTAGGTTGACAGGCCTAGGAAAAAATAAGGGCATCCCAGCAAACCAAAAGGGTTTGGGAAAAAATTAGGGATATATATAAAAAATGTACACCCGGCAAGTCGAAAACCTGAAAAGGCGGCTTGGGCAAAAAAGGGTATCCCGGTGGATTGAAAACCTGAAAGGGCAATCCAGGCAAAAGTTAGGGATTAAAGCGTATGACTATGTCCCGTTTGGATCACCCATGAAGCTGCAACCAGTTGTGTTACTTACTCAGTGCTCGAACAGATAAAGCTCAATCCAATCGTTTTCGTCTCAACAGCAGAAGATGAGAAACTTGAAGATAATGGCAATAGTAGAAATGAAACTCAATAGGATTATTTCCCACATAGCTGATTCTCCTTGTTTTGTAAAATCTTATGACAAAATCCTCTTACTAGGGTTCATGTCTCCTTGTACAAACTTACCCATATATGGGTCGCTTTTTAATATGAATAAAATTCCATCTTTGAATCCAGATTTACTTTTACCCTATTTACATAAGCGAAACGTCCATTGGTTGTGTTTGAATGTATGTATGCTTTTGAATATGATTGATGTTTACCAGAAATGCATGTATGCTTAATATGATTGATGTTTACCAGAAATGCATGAAAGTGCAGTAATAGTATTTACTAAGGACGAACGAGGGAAGGATTTCAACGAAACTTTGCCAGTTCATCTCTACAAAACAGTTACAAACCCTCAGTAGGGCAAATCCATCTTCATAAAGTCACATCTCCCCTGGAATTTATATCCATCTCTTTTATCCTCATACGGATATTCGGGAATTTACTTTCCAATAAGAGTACTAGCGAACGAAGACAGGAGGTTATGTATACCCTACCATCAAACGAAATACGGAAGGTTATGTATACCTTACTATCCCCAGTAGACGGGAGGTTATATATACCTTACTATCCCCAACAGACGGGAGGTTATATATACCTTGCTATCCCCAGCAGACGGGAGGTTATATATACCTTACTATCCCCAGCAGACGGGAGGTTATATATACCTTGTTATCCCCAGCAGACAGGAGGTTATGTATACCTTCTTATCAAACAAGACGGGAACGAGTTCCTCATATTCTTCAGCAACGAATTGGGATTTATTTTCCCTGGCCAGCAGTTGTTATACGAAGATATCCAGACGCTTCCGGCATCATCATATCATACATACATCATTTACACCATATCATAACATACATATCCATAGATGCATAATACATTACTTAAGTGCATCATATCATACATGCATACATAATGCATAAACTAATATTACCATACAGAATGCTATCTTGTTTTCAGGTTAATTCTCCAGCAGACAGACCTCATCAACAACTTGGGACTATTAGGACTGCTTTATCCTCCTGAAAGTTATCATTCCCTCAGGACTGCTTTATCCTCCTGAAAGCTACTTATACCTCAGAACGTTGTTCATCTTTCTGAAAGCATAATACCTCCTCAGGACGTTGTTATCCTCCTGAAAGCATATTATCTCCTCGGGACGTTGTTTATCTTCCTGAAAGCTATCATCACTTCCTCAGGATATTGTTTATACTCCTGAAAGCTTATTATTACTTTGGGCCGTTGTTATCTTCCCAAAGGTTACCACTTCCTCAGGACTGCTGTATCCTCCTGAAAGCATATTATTACCTTAGAACGTTGTTTATCTTTCTGAAAGCATATCACTCCCTCAGGACGTTGTTATCTTCCTGAAAGCATATTATTACCTCAGGACTGCTTTATCCTCCTGAAAGCACATTATTACCTCAGGACTGCTGTATCCTCCTGAAAGCATATTACTATCTCCGGACGTTGTTTATCTTCCTGAAAGCTATCAGTTTACCTTCATATTTTGGACTGCTTTATCCTCCAAGAAATGTACCTGAAGAATTTTTCTCCAAGTGGCATCTTTAAGCCCACTCAAGCATATGAAACTAGTCATCTGTATCACTCTACGCACTGGTGAGTGCAAATTTTTGGGCTTTTGTGTTCAATCCCCTTCAACCTTCCAGGTCACGACTGGAAAATATACCAATCTAACCCCTCAGGTTTTAGAAAATTGAACAGGGGCAGCTGTTGCACCCCAAAATTTGCCCTCACAATACAAGACTTTGTGTGCTAAGAAGGTTCACAAGGTTCACAATACTTACAAGACCTTTCATGAGGTTCATGAAGTCTACAAGACACTTTATGAGGTTCACAAGGTTCACAAGACCTCCCATGAGGTTCACAAGGTTCACAAGACATCTTATGATGGTTCACAAGGTTCACAAAGTTCACAATTGGTCAGAAGAGTTGACAATCCCCTCAGACAATGCACCTCCTAAGCAGTGCATCCAAAACTAGGGTTTTGACTTTAATCAGGCTAAATGGATTTCCAAGACTTCAAATGAGCTTCATAACATCTTATATGTGTGTAAGAACCCCCATGAAAAGTTTCAAGACTTTTCTCAAAAGTTTGCTCAGTCAGATGATCAGATAAGTCAAAATCAGTCAAAGCAGTTAAAAAGTCAAACTGAGGTCATCTGTGGTCAAACCAAAGTCAAACTTCATGATTTTTTGCCAACATCAAGTATATGAAGTAAAATTCATCATTTGATTAAGGGTTGATCATGATTCATCAAGGAAATTTCAAATCATCAAGAATCAGGAGTTTCTAAATTAGGGTTTCCTCAGTAAAAGTCAACTGAACTTTGACCAGCCATAACTTTCACATGCTTCATCACCAAGTATCCATACAAAGCTCATTTTGAAGGAAATTGAATTCTCTACAACTTTGTGTCTCACAAGCCAAGCCCAAAAATGCTTCATTTGGAAGGTATGAGCTAAGACATTATAGGTCCTTTTGAAAGTCAACAAAAAGTCAACAACTTCAAAAGGTCATAACTTGAGAATGGTGAAGGATATGAACATGAAACCAGTGGGGTTGGTTAGAGTACTCTTCAAGCTTTCCAAAATGTCCAAGAACACCCTCATAGCCTTAAAATTGAAGGGATGTGCCCTTGCAAAGTTGGGAAATATTTGGTTAGTTTATGAAGAAAATGGAGGTCTAAAACCAATTTTTTCTAAATGGGCTTGCCATATGATGACCCAATCCATACTATGACCTCATGCACGACCCAAGTCAACAAAAATCAGATTTTTTATCATTTTATTTTTATTTATTTTGATTTAATTTATTAAAAATCATTTTAAATTAAAATAAAATATAAAAGTCAAAGATTAAAAAAAGATTAAGCTTCTAGAAATTCATAAATATGATTGGGATCAAAGTGGTAAGAGGATCATGATGATTGGCCTAAAATAGCAAGTGTTTATGCAAAAATATTTGATTTTCAAAGCCTATCTTTTTGAATCTTTTTGGATCAAATTCTTCACACAATGATCAATCTTTTCTAACCTAATTCATTGCACTATAAGTACATAAGGTAACCCTAACAAAAGGACACGAATTCCAGCTCAAAAGTGGAAGTTTGAAAATTTCAAAAACCACACAAAACTCAAATTCAGTTTCCCTTCTCCAAGACATTTGAAGGTATTTTGAGAACATAGCAATGATCCCTGGACATCATTGAGTCGAAATCAATGATCATTTGCATCCAAAACATCTCATATCACATAAACCAAATCCTTTTTGTTCTTGAAATTATTTTTTTCGATTTCCATTGTTTAACCATTATTAATGAAATTTGTTTGTTGATTTGTTGTGGTTTGAAGCTTTGGATGAATTCTGGATGGTTTGATTTGATTCTCATGAACAGATACGAATTTCACCATGGTTAGGGTTTCGGCCATGGATTTGGGGCTTTGGCTTAAACCTAATATAAATAAATTCTAAGAACATAGGACAACTCTATGGACCTTGGGGATTATGAAACACTAATCATTATTGAGAAATTTTACTGTTTTGATGCTTGTTCAATTTCGTAGGGTTTTGTATTTTGAAACTCGTAGGAAAACACGCAACAAAATTCCTAGTTATTTTCGCAGGAAATTTGAAGAAGATGAAGCTGGCCTGGCGCGAAAACATAATTTGAATATGGAACTTATTTTATTATGATATTGTTTCTGTTTTATATCACAAGCTGGTGCTTGTCCTAGTGGCATGAAGCACGCGTGTGTAGCCAGAGGACCTGCGTTCGAATCCTGGCTTCACCACCTTTTTCTTGTTTTTCCAGATAATTAGACATTTTAATATATTATGAATTATGGTGAGGTTGTTAACAGGTGCGCTCTCCCAGCTGGATTGGTTAAGGTGTTTGTGTGTATTGTGAAGGTCCTAGGTTCGATCCCCCCCAGGCCTTTTGCTTTTTCTTTCTTTTTTTTCTGATTTTCAGGCATAAGGCATAAAAGCAATTGGACTCCATGTTTCATCACCTGCGCGCGTTGGCCTGATGGTAGATGTTGCTGGCCTGAGTGTTTGCAAGCAAAGTGTGCTGGGTTCAATTCCCAGCCAGGTAAGTTTCAGTTTTTTTTTTTGTTTTATTTAATTGTTTTGTTAATTATTTTATATAATCATGTTTAATGTATATTTAAATAATTCTAGGAAAATAATATGTAAATATTTTATATTTTCTAAGAAAAAACTTCTAATTTATTTTTCTAAATTCTAAACCTAGTTTTTATTATTATATATTTAAAATCAAAAATATGTATATATTTATTTAGTTATTAAGTTAATATTATTAGAAACCCTAATTTATTTTTTTAAAAAAACCCTAAAAAACTTATTCTTTTCAAACCTTAATTTTCTTCTTTTATTATTTATATTTAAAATTCTTGAGTTAATTTTTGTTAATACATAAATTGTTTATAATGTAAATTTTTGTATGTAAATATAATTAAAAATTAAAATGCTTAATTTATTGTTTATAATTTAATTTTGCATGAAAATAATTTCTATTATATGTTTAAAAATTGCTAATTTAATTTTTGTAATTTATTTTTCATAATATGATCATAATTGATTTAATTTTATAATTTACATATAACTTCAAATTTTATAATAATTAATATGATTGTTTATATTTTCTTATTAACTTTTAAATTTTGTTTATTATAATATCCTTGTTTATTTCATTATTATTATTAATTATGTTTATATGATTATTACTAACCCCATTTATCTTTAAATTATTATTATTATTATTTTCACTAACCCAATTATTATTATTATTTAATACTTTGCTTTATTTATTTAAATTGCTTTTATTATCATTATTGTAATTGCTCCTGGATGTAATATTTTATAATGTTTAAATTATTTATTTTATACCATGGTTAGTAAATAGGGAGTGTAATATGTATGTTTATTTAAAATTAATTTAGATCACTTAATTCAAAAGATAAATATTAAAAATTGTACACTCACACACGTAAGTCGATCTTGGATCGCCATCTCACTTTCTAGGGTTACCTCTCATTGTTGCCTAATCAAAAAGGTCAAGTAAGGTGTATAAAGCAAAGTCCCTCAAAATAAAGTCATCTAGTCCCTTAACAATAAAAGATCAAGTCCCTTTTCGAATGTTGCCTTCGTAATGATCTTGTCCCTTCCAAATAAAGATGACAGTCCCTCCAAAAATGCTTATACACCCCACAGTTGCCTACATTAACAGATGACCCTTACTTGTCCCTCACATCCAAGGTAATGACTACCTATTCCTTAATAATAGGGATAGTCTTACCATTCAAAGGATTCAAGAACAGAAAGACTTAAACTTTAGGGTAGGTTTCTCATAATTACTTGCTCACTATTCAAAAACTTTTCAAACACTTCTCAATTTCAAACAAAAATTTTCAAAACAAAGGTTTATACGCATCCGTACATGGGTCATTATAAAAACTTAAGAAAATTTCTATTCACACACTACACATTTCAAAAGTATTTTAAAGTGAGCTAAGTAACTAAGAGCCCATGGATAACCATGGATGTAAAGGGTGCTAATACCTTCCCTTTACCGAACTCAATCTCAACTTAGAACCCAACGAATCTTGCATAATTTCCCAAAATTCCGACGTAAACCTCAGATCTCTATCTGACACAATGCACAGAGGAACACCATGCAACTTTACAATTACTCGGATGTAAATCTCTGCCAACTTCGCAATTGGGTAAGTGATGTTAATAGGTATGAAGTAAGCCGACTTCGTGAGCCTATCAACGATCACCCAAATCGAATCATGCCCTCTTAAAGTAACAAGCAGCCCCGTTAGAAAGTCCATAGAAATGCTATCCCATTTCCATTCTGGAACTTCCAACGGTTGCATCAACCCAGCAGGCTTCTGATGCTCAATCTTCGACTTCTGACAAGTTAAGCACGCATACACAAAACGACCCACACCTTCTTTCATTCCGGGCCACCAAAATATTTTCTTTAAATCTTAATACATTTTAGTAGCTCCTGGATGAATACTCAAACTGCTTTTATGACCCTTTTCTAGAATGCTTCTTTTCATAACCGCGTTATCCGGAATACAAATTCTTTCACCTAATTTCAACACACCTCTCGCATCAATCTTAAAGTCACTCTTCTCTGATTGACCACAACGATTAAGGATATCTACTAATTTCACATCCAATTTCTGTGCCTCTCAGATACTATCCATAAAATCATTATTAATCTTTAGCATTCCTAACATTACACTCTGCGGGATTACTTCACAAACCAAACTCATATCACGAAATTGCTCAATTAATTCCAACTCCTTAATCATCATTGCTGACACATGCAGAGTCTTTCTACTTAAAGCATCGGCCACAACATTTGCTTTACCTGGATGATAATTCAAACCAAAATCATAATCCTTAAGCAATTCTAACCATCTACGTTGTCGCATATTCAGCTCTTTCTGATCAAATAAATACTTTAAAATTTTATGATCACTGTAAACCTCGAATCTGGAACCATAAAGGTAATGCCTCCAGAGTTTTAGCACAAACACTACAACAACAAGTTCAAGATCATGCGTAGGATAGTTCTTTTCATGAATTCTTAACTGTCGTGACGCATAAGCAATTACTTTATTATTTTGCATAAGCACACCTCCTAAACCCATTGTCGCTCCCGACAAATGAAAATGGATCAGATGAAGGTACAGATGTGAACTGTCGGCGAAAGGGACAATGAGAACACACAGCCGTGAACTCACTGGAGATGAAAAGAGTCGCCAGCTAGGCATTTTTATCCCGGAGGAAAGGCAATGCTGCATAAACCTAGAAAGATACGGATAAGACGGTTGCAACCCAGAGAGACTGAGAAAGGGGGTTGGTTACAACCTGGGAAGGTATTAGCACCCAGATTGTCCGCCGTACTCGACGGGATCCACGCTTAAAAGATTTGTGTTTTAAAGGGGTAGTGTCAGTGCAATTTGTGTGTAAAGAGCTGGAAAGGAATGTACAGGTGTCAGTGTAAAGTGTATAAGTGATGTGAAGTATGAAAGTGTCAGTGTAAGAACAGGAGTGAAATGCTCAAGATCATGAGGCTAAAAGAATGAGGCTGGAAAGAGGGGGAATATACAGAGACTTTTGTTCGATAACTGTTAAGTTATGCCTACGTATCCTCTCGTGCAATGAGGAAGTCAGAACACCGTAGTTCGACCCAAAGAGACTGAAAGGTAAATTGACTGATGAACTGCTTGCTTGTCCCTGCTCAAGTGTATGACCTGTCTGGCTCAGGTGCAAACTGTCTTGCATTAGACGGAAGAAGCAAGTTCTCGTTTATGAGTGAATGAGATGAGAAAAGAATCCCGGAGGAGACGATTATTGTTTGTTTTTGTATTTTCAGTCTTTTATTGCTTTTGAATTTGTCATAAGTTAATGAGCTTAAGTCTAAACCAATGGATTTAGTAAACTCATCACATCTTCCCTCTGTTTAGGGGTAATGAGAGTACCTTAAGTGTGAAGTCAGATTCTCACACTTAATCACCTTTGGTGTAGGATTAAGATCATTAACCTACTTGTGATTAATTATATGTTTTTGTTGTTTTTGTTTAGTGTTGAGTAATGAGGTTAAGCCATAATCAAGGATTAAACAGACTCATTACACCATCCTAATAGAAGGATAATAGATGAGAATGTTTAAGCTGAGGAAAGCTCCTCAACTTAATCCATGATTAGGGATTAAACTCATGACAAAACAAGCCTTTGATTAAGTAGATTTTATTTAATGATATGATGATGAAGTGATTTTTATGATTTGTAAGACAACTTGAGGGGGACTTGTCCATTAACACTAGGGTTAGTCCTTCTTAACCAATTAAGGAAGAATTAGAACCCTAATGCAAGGCCCAAGTTACAAGTGTGATGTCTTGATGGTTATTAGATGGATTGATTAAAGGAGTTAAACACATTAAGGGTTTAACACTTAGGATTAAAGTTATACACTCCATCCTAAGAGAAGGATGCAGGCATAAACTTAATCACAAAGCCTTAAAGCCTTTAGGGTTTAGTCCCTGATTATGAGATGAGAGGAGAAGACTCAAAAGAGACACAAAGGTAAAACTAAGAGGGGAGACTAATCAAAACCCTAATCATTGACATGCTTGGTTATTCCTAAGGTTTGTGAGGTTTTCAAGAGCAATCTTCAAAGAGAACCACCAGGAAGCAGATGAACAGGATCAAGAGAAGCAAAGTGACTTGCTTCATTCAAGAAGTCAAGTCACTTGAAGAAAGAAAGTGGGAGGAACAAGAATGAGCAAGCTCAATCTCAAACACATACATAAATGCAGCAATGGATGCAAGAGAGATGAGAAGAAATTGTGAGAAGTGAAGGCAAATCCACTTCTCAAAGATACTTACCACCTGAAATGTTAGAAAAGAAATGCAATGCAATGCCAAATGAGATGAAATGGTATGATGCTAAACAAAACCAGAAGCATGTTGATGATGATAATGATGCTATGAGATGCTACAAACATGAGGCAAGGCATGGGGATGTTCATACAAGATCATGGATGCAAATGATGCAAGCTTAGAAGCATGGATACACATGAAAAGTTAGGAAGCATACAAAGCATACAACATGGCAAATGCAAGATGCAATGATCAAACATACTTTCTACATGTCTTATTAAGTCAAATGAATCAAATGGAAGCATGGAATGGTATGGCAAGTCATGTTATGCAAGATAATGCAAGAAGGATGCAAATGGAAGCCCAAATTAGGGTTTATGGATCAAACAACAAACAAAAACCAAAAACAGAAGCAAAACCTAAGATAAAAAATGGAAAATTCCACCCAAAGAAACCCTAAACCTATACTAAACCAAAGTCAAAAGGGGAGGTCTCAACTCTTAACCAAACTCAAGTTATGATTTTTCTAAGTTATTAGGGTTTTTAGGGTTCCTAAACAAAAGAAATACCAAACAAATTGAAAATGAGGAAACAAATCATGGCCATTTAATCCTAGAAACTAAATGCTAATCACAAAACAAAGCAAAAAGAACCAATGTCCAACTCTTCTTAGATAGGCAGAAATGAATTTTTGAACTTATGATCAAAATAATGCACAAAAAATGATTTAATTCAATGGAAAATTCTCAAAATGCATCAAGATCAAAAAAGAAATTTGGTTTGAAGGTTGGACAATGTTTCTAAATGTCTTAGAACATTTCATGAATTTTTTGGTGATTTTTAAATACCTAAAAGTATTTTTAATTAATTAATTTCCATTAATCAATTAAAAACAATCTTTTAAATATTTAAAAATACTTTTTTAATGATAAAAAATAAAATGAAAATATTTTTGGGTCATGAAAATTAATAAAACTTAAGAGAAAAAGTTTCATAAATTTTTAAGACTTTTTACTATTTTAAATTAATTGTGCAATTTAAATGAAAAGAAAATGAATTAAAATTAAATAAAAGGGAAAGTCAACAGAAGGAAGGGCCAGGATGAAGTTTGGGTTTGAATTTGTTGACTGGCGCCAGATCCAGTGGCTGTGGTTGATTCTGGTCAAATTAATTTAATTATGAATTAATTAAGTTAAACACGTGGATTAGGGCTAATCAGGCAGATCTGGACCACACACACACGCGGGAGGTCAACTGGTCAAAGGGATCGTACGCTCCAGATTCAAACTTGAGTTAATGACATGATTAGGGCACAAATTACTTTCAGGTGGCCGGAGAAGACTCCCGGTCGTCTTCTCCGGCCAGCATCTCCCCTGAAAATCCCCAAAACCCCAAAAAGCTAACTAAAATGAAATCTAAGAATTGGGAAATGATCCCCACTCACTCACGAACCAAAACCCTCACTCAAAACCAATTTATTCTTCCTGGAATTCATGAATCGAAACAAACAAATTTTAGGGCACGCAAGTTTCAGAGACCAATTAAATGTTCATTTCATCACCATTTCAAAAACTAAAAGCATATTCATGATCAGGAAGACACAAAGAACAAGTTTAGAACAAAAGAAATGATTTCTGGAAAAATATTTTTCAAGCTACCTGAGATTCGAAGCTTTCACTCTGATGACTTTATGGCCACTTCCTTCAGTGCAATCCACTCCACTTGATCCCCAGATGATGTCTGAATGCTCTAGAGGAATTTATGTTGGCTGGATGAGGAGTTTGACAAGCTTCTGCTCAAGCTCAGTCAGAAATGGCAGGGATGATTCAGGCAGTTTCAGGCCATTGTGAGTGGTTCTTTGTGATCCAGATGGTGAGTGGAGAAGCTTTGTGGTGTTTGTTTGGATGTTTGTGTGCTGTGGAAAGAGTTTCGAATGAAACTGCAAGTTGAGGTGGGAAATGGCAATGGGGTGTTCTTGCTTGTTTCAGGCCTGGCTCTTGGTGGTTTGAGGTCTATGAAGTATGGTGAGTTGATCTATGGAAATGGTTTTTATGTTTGCAAGCTGAGAAAACAAATTCGAAGGAAAGTGCAAGATGGAGTGTTTTGGTGTATGTGTTGGATGAGTGAGTTTCAGCCTTGCTAGATGTATGGAATGGCTTGCAAAGAGATATTGTATTTTAATCCTATAGGTCAGATGATGTGACCTGGCCTATGGTGATTGGTAAGTTTGCTTTTGCTCAAAGTCCACCTTTTGTGTAAGAGAAGTATGGCTCATGATCTAGGCAAGTACAAGCATGGGGCTGCGCAGCAAGGGTGAGGGGAAAGGCTAGCCAAAGTCAGCAGCCAATGTCACAAGTTGTAGGAAGTGTGATGAGTGCTTTTGCAAGTTGTTGCCTTATGGTTCACATGTGATTTCCTTGTCCAACAAACCATAAACCATGGGCATTCTTGGTCCAATTCTGACCTTTAAGGCCTAAGGAATGTTTGTGTCATGGTTTGAAATGAATTAGAGGTTGCAATTGGCTTTAGTTCATGATCTTGCAAAATTCTCATTTGAAGCATGCCTTGAAAATCAATGATTTTAGCCAACTTTGTCACACCATAACTTTTGATCCAAGAAGAGTTTGATCATGTTCTTGTACTTTTTGAAAAGGGAAAGATGAGATCTACAACTTTCATGACCAAAGTTTTTTCATTTGAAGCATTTTTGGATCAAGAATCAAGGCTTGAAAAATGACCTAAAATGAAGCATTCTTAAAAAAGTCAACTATGCCCAAAAAGTCAACATTTGCAAAACTTCCAAATTCTTGATTTTTGTGAACTTCAACCTTCTTCCATGATCAAATAAAGATCATATACACTCAAAATGATGAAGATCACCCATTGGTTGGGTCATTGGGGGCCTCAGATGCCCTGATTTTGCACTGACTTGTCCAGAAAGTCAACCCTTGATCAGATGACTTCCCCATAGAATTTCTTCATGAAAATTGATATGCATACTCCCTATACCATATAGAGACCAATGGAAACAAGAATGACCAAAAAATTTGGAGTTATGGCCTCTGAAACCAAAACCCTAATTTTAGGTCAACTGTGCAGTCAAACTTGGCTCTGCATCCATCCAAACCCTAGTTCCTGTGATTCTTTTGAAATCTTGACTTTGAGAAGATGTAATATGATACTTGAACACATATGGATCCCTTTGAAGTGATTGTTTGCCTTTGGAGTGGCTCAAGAAGCTCTTGGATTGCTCAGATCACAAACCCTAGATGCAGATGACTTAGAAACTATACAGTGAATCAAAAATGGGATATGAGATGTTATGATTGTGTTTATGCATATGAGAATGATCACAAGCCATGGTGTGAATGGGTGAGGGCAAATTTGGGGTGTTTACAGCTGCCCCTATTCAAACATGAGTTAGCTGTGCAGGATGTAAGCAATGGCTCAGCAGGCAAACAAGATAACTTGTGGTTGAATACCAAAGACAGTCCAAAATTTGCACTCACAGAATGAAGAAGAAAAGAGATATAGATTGCAAAGGAAAATAGAGTATATTGTAAGGTGTGGGCGACGGAGGACGACCGTCGAGCAGAGGACGACTGCTGGGTAAAGAGCAATGACGGGGACGACCGACATGCTGGGAGAAGTGCTGAAAATAAAGCAATGACGGGGACGGCCGACATGCTGGGGATAAAGGTAAAGCCAAGACGGGGACGGCCGACTAGCTGGGAAAAATAAGAAATTATGATGGGGACGACCATCAAGATAAAGCAGTAAAATTCTCTGGGGATTAATGAAACATGACGGGGACGGCCATCAAGTTCATAAAGCAAAGTAACCGACGATGGGGACGGCCATCGGGCTAAAAGAAAAGGAAAAAGGGACCACGACGGGGACGGCCATCGGGTTAAAGAATAAATGAAATAAACAGATGATGGGGTACGGCCATCAAAGGTGAAGGACGATCACCTAGCAGGGGACGGCTGCTCTGTTGGGGAATAAAGGAAGTATGATGGGGACGACCATCAAAGGTGGAGGACGACCACCTGGCAGGGTACGGCTGCCGAAAATATCGACGATGGGGACGGCCATCGGACGAGCATGATGGAGGACGACCATCAAGAGGTGGAGGACGACCACCTAGCAGGGTACGGCTGCTCTCAGGGCCTATCTTGACATAGGACGAATGCCAGATAACCAAAAATCAACAATGGGGACGGCCATTGGATAAAATGATGAAGGACGATCATCAAAAGGTGGAGGACGACCACCTGGCAGGGTACGGCTGCCGAAAGTATCGCGACATAGGACGAATGCCGGATAAAAAGTCAACGATGGGGACGAGCATCGGACGAGCATGATGGAGGACGACCATCAAGAAGTGGAGGACGACCACTCAGCAGGGTACGGCTGCTCTCAGGGTTTATCATGACACAGGACGAGTGTCAGATAAGAAGGAAAAATTTGTTTTGTTGGCGATCTACTGGGGAGAAGTAAACACGGACGAGTGTTTATATCCAAGAAACAAAAGGTACAAGTGTTTAGATGTTAGTGTATAAATTAAAGATGCGGACGAGCATCCTTAAGACTATGATACGGACGAGTATCAGGTAGAAACAAACTGACACGTGTTCAGAGATGATGATACGGACGGGTATCAACTGGTTAACAAAGAACACGGACGAGTGTTGGATCTGAGGGGACTCTTCCGGGGAATAGTAGACACAGACGAGTATCTATATTCAAGAAGATATAGTGTGTGACGCGGTGTATGGATTAAAGACGCGGACGAGCATCCTTAAGGCTATGATACGGACGAGTATCATGTAGAAACAAACACTAGACGCAATGTTCTGAGATGATGGTACGGACGAGTACCAACTGGTTAACAAAGAACAAAGACTACTGTTGAATCTGTGGGTATATAACTGGTATATACAAGATACGGACGAGTATCTGCATGAGAGCGAGTGGTGTATAGATGGTGTTTAACTGCTGGGGAGGGTGACACGGACGAGTGTCAAAAGGAGAAAAGTGTAATATGAACAAGTATCTGATATACAAAGTCTAGGCGACTGCGCTGGGGATACGACACGGACGGGCGCCAAGAAAGTGTATATAAGTATATGTGAGTACAAAGAGGATGTCTTTGGCTTTCTGCTGGGATATAACACGGACGGGTGTCAAAAGGAGTATATGTAGTACGGGTGATCTTGTTTGTAAAATAAATTCAGGCAACTTTACTGGGGAAAAATGGCACGGACGGGTGTCAAAATGAGTATATACTGATGTTTGGGAGTTGTGAGGCAACTGCTTTTGCTGGGAACCCTGGTGGGGATTTTTTTTTTTTTTTTTTTTTTTTTTTTTTTTGTGTATTGTATTCTATATACTGACAGATGGCTTATTATTCACAAGTGTTAATTCAGAACATGGCTTATGATTATGCTATGCGTTTGACTTTTGCCGTAATGCTCCGTATTAGACGGAATGCTACGCTCTGAGGGGATAATATAATGCAAATGCCATGATTATGCAAAGATATCAAAACCGGGATTCGGATCCCGTTGCCGTGAAGATCTCTGGCTGATCTGTTTGAAATGGACCTCCCAGCTGGGGATAAGATCATTGGTGGATCTAATAAGATGATATTTGCTTGGGGATACGGGTCACTGATAGACCTATCCTAATAAATGAGAGGCCCAACTGGGGTTTGCAGAAGCTTTCTTCACTCTGTTGTGATCTTCATGCATTGTTCTTCTGGATAGAGGCTGGAACTCTGTGGGGAGATGATTCCCTGACTCCTGTATCTTACTGAGGAAGAATGATTGGTACTATGGCTGGGGAGAATTGTTGGTAACTCAGCTGAGGAGAGAGCATTTCGGATGCTGAGATCTTTTGTTGATTTGCCAGCTTGCTGAGATGTAGCTTGCATGCCCCGAGTTGCGTCCCGGATACCTGCAATCTTGCAAAGATAAGGAAACGCACAAAAGGTCCCGAGGTATCCTTTACTGGATTCCGTCATAGGAGTTAAGTACTCTCGAGGGTAAGTATATTCCCTGTAAGCATGTGTTTTATTATTATTACTTTTTGAGAGAAAAGCATCTGTACTTATGCAATTAGTTTTTTAGAGACATCAGACATCCTTTGCAAATAAAAAATATTCAAAACGAAACATGACTGCAAAAATCTGATTTTATTAATTCAAATGCCCTGAATTGGCAAGATACAGTCAAAGAAACATATCTCCTGAAATGAGGAGATTGTTACAAATTGAGAAACAAAGTGCTGGCAGTGTTGACGATGCTTTCAAAAGAGCTTCCTCTTCCGCTATGACTCGTATGACTTTTGACTTTCTTCTCGTCTTGCTTTCTGGAGAAAGTTGATTCTGATTGAAGCTTGATCCTTTTAAAGCTTTCCAAGTTGCAAGTGATACAGACGAATTCAGAATGCAGTTGTTCGCTTATTCCCTTATTTTGCATGGATCGCCCTTTCGGGTTCTCAATCCATCGGGATACCCATTTTTGCCTGAGTTGTCCAATGCGGCTTTTCAACTCAGCGGGTGTACATTTTTATTCATTTTCCCTTATTTTTGCCCGAGTCTTTTATTCTGTTTTTGACTCGCCGGGATGCCCTATTTTTGCTTGGACTTACATTCTGTTTTTATGTCCAGCGGGTCATTTTTATGCGAAGTATTTTTTAACTGCATCCGAATTCACAGGGGACGGGAAATCTTCACCATCCATGGTGCTGAGCATCAGTGCTCCACCAGAGAAAACTTTCTTTACCGCGAATGGCCCTTCATAATTTGGAGTCCATTTGCCCCTGTGGTCTGTATGAGGAGGGAGGATTCTTTTCAGCACAAGATCTCCCACTTGGTACTCTCGGTGCCTGACTTTCTGATCGAAGGCTTTCTTCATTCTCTTCTGATACAACTGCCCATGACAGATTGCAGCCAGTCTTTTCTCTTCAATCAGACTCAGCTGTTCATATCGGGACCGGACCCATTCTGCTTCGTTCAGCTTAACATCCATCAGTACCCGTAAGGAGGGTAATTCAACTTCAACAGGTAGGACTGCTTCCATACCGTACACAAGCTGATACGGTGTTGCCCCAGTGGATGTTCTGATTGACGTGCGGTACCCATGCAAGGCAAACGGTAGCATTTCATGCCAGTCTCTATAGGTGACTACCATCTTCTGCACAATCTTCTTAATATTCTTGTTTGCTGCCTCGACAGCGCCATTCATCTTTGGCCTGTAAGGAGAAGAATTGTGATGTTGGATCTTGAAGTCCCGGCATAATTCAGCCATCATCTTGTTGTTCAAGTTGGAACCATTATCAGTAATGATTCGCTCGGGCACTCCGTATCGACAGATGATATCTCTCTTTAGGAATCGGGCTACCACTTGCCTTGTAACATTTGCATAGGAGGCTGCTTCAACCCACTTGGTAAAATAGTCGATGGCGACCAGGATGAATCGGTGGCCATTCGAAGCAGTTGGCTCAATCTTACCAATCATATCAATGCCCCACATGGCAAAGGGCCAGGGTGAAGACATTATGTTCAAAGGATTGGGAGGCACATGTACTTTGTCTGCGTAGATCTGGCATTTGTGGCATTTTCTGGCGTAGGCACAACAGTCTGCATCCATTGTGATCCAATAATAGCCTGATCTTAACAGCTTTTTAGCCATGGCATGTCCCCCAGCATGGGTACCAAAGGAGCCTTCGTGCACTTCATGCATCAATAAATCTGCTTCTGTCTTGTCGACGCATCTGAGGAGTACCATATCAAAGTTCCTTTTGTATAAAGACCCATCAGTGTTCAGGAAGAAACTACCAGCAAGCCTTCTCAAAGTCTTCTTATCATTGGAAGATGCCCCAGGTGGGTATGTTTGACCCTCCAAGAAGCACTTAATGTCATGGAACCAAGGCTTATCGTCTCTGACAACATCTGCTGCGAACACATATGCTGGTCTATCAAGTCTGGACACTGATATCTGGGGTACAAAGTTGGCAGCTTGAACTTTGATCATGGATGAAATGGTAGCAAGAGCATCTGCAAACTGATTCTCGTCTCGAGGGATATACTCAAGCTTGACTGTTGTGAAGAAAGTCAATAACCTTCTCGTATAATCCCTGTAAGGTATCAGATGATCTTGATGGGTGTACCATTTTCCGTTGGTTTGATTGACTACCAAAGCTGAATCTCCGAATACAGTCAATGTCTTGACCCTGAGGTCAATGGCTTCCTCAAGACCCATAATGCAAGCTTCGTATTCAGCTTCGTTGTTAGTGCAGTTGAAAGTGAGTTTTGCCGAGAATGGCATGTGAACTCCTTTAGGTGTAATGAGTACTGCACCAACACCACGACCATTCATGTTAACAGCCCCATCAAACATCATTGTCCATTCCTCTTCCGGGTCAGGCCCTTCAGTGCGAATAGGCTCTTCATGATCTTTAGCTTTAATGAACATGATGTCCTCATCAGGGAAGTCAAACCTCATAGGCTGGTAGTCATCAATGGGTTGCTCAGCAAGATATTCAGATAGTACACTGCCCTTGATGGCTTTTTGAGATGTGTACTGTATGTCGTATTCCGTGAGAATCATCTGCCATCTTGCAACCCGTCCGGTAAGAGCTGGCTTCTCGAAAATGTACTTAACCGGGTCCATCTTGGATATCAATAAAGTAGTGTGGGTCAACATATACTGTCTCAGTCGGCGAGCAGCCCACGCTAAAGCACAACAAGTTTTCTCGAGCAGTGAATAACGTTGTTCACAGTCGGTAAACTTTTTGCTTAGGTAGTAAATTGCATACTCTTTTCGACCAGACTCGTCATGCTGGCCCAGCACACACCCCATTGATTCTTCTAATACTGTCAAGTGCATTATCAGAGGTCTTTCTTCAACTGGAGGCATAAGGATTGGAGGCTCTTGTAAGTACTCCTTGATCTTGTCAAAAGCCTTCTGACAGTCTTCGTTCCACCTGACCGTTTGTTCTTTTCTTAACAGCTTGAACAAGGGTTCACAGGTTGCTGTAAGGTGAGATATGAACCTTGAAATGTAGTTCAATCGACCTAAGAACCCTCGAACTTCTTTTTCAGTTTTCGGTGCAGGCATCTCTTGGATGGCTTTGACTTTGTCAGGGTCAACTTCAATCCCTTTCTCGCTTACAATAAAGCCCAGCAGCTTACCGGACCGCACCCCGAATGTGCATTTGTTGGGGTTCAACTTCAGTTGGTACCTCCTCAGACGCTTGAATAACTTGAGCAGATTCACCAGGTGATCTTCCTCTGTAAGGTACTTGGCAATCATGTCATCCACATAACACTCGATTTCCTTATGGATCATATCGTGGAATAACGTTACCATAGTCCGTTGATATGTTGCACCAGCATTCTTGAGCCCAAATGGCATTACCTTGTAGCAGAACGTGCCCCAGGGTGTGATGAATGTTGTCTTCTCCATGTCTTCAGGTGACATCTTGATCTGATTGTATCCTGAAAATCCGTCCATGAAGGAGAATACCGAGAACTGAGCCGTATTATCCACCAATACATCAATGTGAGGTAATGGGAAGTCATCTTTCGGGCTGGCTCTGTTCAGATCCCGGTAGTCAACACACATCCTTACTTTGCCGTCCTTCTTAGGCACAGGCACAATATTAGCAACCCACGGTGGATAGCTGGTCACAGCAAGGAACCCGGCGTCCCATTGCTTTTGTACCTCTTCTTTGATTTTCATTGCCATGTCCGGACGAGTACGGCGCAGCTTCTGTTTAACCGGTGGGCACTCTTCTCTCAGAGGTAGCTTGTGCACAACAATATCGGTATCCAACCCTGGCATGTCTTGGTACGACCAAGCAAACACATCTACATACTCTTGAAGCAGGTCTATCAGTTGTCTCTTCACTGAGTCTTGCAGGCAGGCCCGGATTCTAACTTCTTTCACGTCTTCATATGTACCAAGATTGATCACTTCAACCTCCTCCTGGTGAGGAGTAATAACCTTTTCCTCTTGTCTTAACAACCTGGCTAGCTCTTCAGGAAGCTCATATTCTTCTTCAACCCCTTCATCAGCTTGATTGATTGGATTGTCAAAGTCATACGAAGTCATAGCCGTGCTGTTGTCGGTGCTGTCAGGAGGGCGTTCTCTGCAAGGGTTAAGTTTGTTCATTTTAGTGATCTGATTTTAATCTTTATTTAGAAAAGTGAAATGAAGTTGTCATTTTGAAAACACCGCCATTTATTTTTTTGTACAAAAAGAAAAATGGAAAAACAGTGAACGAAAAGAAAAAGACTCGTTTGCAAAAAGATGTCTGATATTTCATTAATTAATCTTGTTTGCACAAAAAGTACAGATGGCCCGATTACAAAATGAGTCTTGTCATCTTGGGCAAGATGCAAGACTTTGATGCATGCTTATAAAAATACAGGAAATAATAATTACTCTGCATGAGTAACTCTTATAATTTCCTGGGAAGACCAGTTCGAGATACTGCTCCCCGGGATCTTTGGACGAATCCAATTCTCCATATTGCGCTCCTCTTCCAGCTCGTCTTCCAGACAGTTGATAGCATCAGGGGTAAGCATCCCCCCACTCACAAAATTGGGCTCTTTCGCAGCCGCTGCTTGATCTTGTTGAGTTGGTTTGTAACCCAACCCAAATCTGTCTTCTTTCTTCTCCACCGGTAGTAGCTTGCCCCAGCCTTGGGCAGTTCCTTCCTCAACAACCTTCCGGGCTTGTTGGTATGATGATATTGAAGTACCAGACACAGCAGATGTTTCATTCACATTCAAGGCTTCAAACCCCTGGCTCATTGTTTCATGGATCTCCCCATCCATCTCAATGTACTTATAGGTCGCCAGGTGGCTGACAAAAATGTCCTCTTCTCCACAGATTGTAACGATCTGACCCTCCCACTCATATTTTAACTTCTGGTGATGGGTGGAGGTCACGGCGCCAGCGGCGTGAATCCATGGCCTACCCAATAGACAGCTGTAGGCGGGCTGTATATCCATCACGTAGAAGATAGTTGTGAAAGTCTGCGGGCCAATCGTTACGGGCAGCTCAATCTCTCCCAGAACCGATCTCTTTGAGCCATCAAAAGCTCTTACCACCAGGTTGCTGGGTCTCAATGCCAATCCATCATATTCTAACTTCACCAGAGCCTTCTTTGGTAAGACATTCAGGGATGAACCTGTGTCTACCAGCACATGAGAAAGGACAGCTCCTTTGCATTCCATGGTTATGTGCAAGGCTTTGTTGTGGTTGCGGCCTTCCGTTGTCAAATCAGTATTGGTGAACCCTAGTCCGTGACTAGCATTAACATTTCCAACTACTGCTTCCAGCTGATTGACAGTGATCTCTTCAGGCACGTAAGCTGCGTGCAGGACTTTGAGTAGTGCATTCCGATGGGCTTCGGAGCACATAAGCAATGATAGGATTGAGATCTTGGAAGGGGTCTGATGAAGCTGATCCACTATTTTATAATCACTCTTTTTGATGATTCGCATGAACTCATCAACCTCTTGATCGAAGGGTGTCTTCAAGGCTTCTTTAACAGCTTGATCTTCCTGCACAGGGCTCTTCCCTTTTGCCTTAGCAGCAGCTTCTGCTTCGGCGGTAGGTTTTTGAATTGGTGGAGCAAAGAGACGTCCGCTTCGAGTGAAGCCTCCGCCTCCGCCCACATTGTCAATTTGCAGTGCAGGGGTTGATGATTCAAAAGTGATTCTTTTTCCTTCGCAGTACACGTCAGAGCCATAATGCCAAGGGATGGCCCTATTGTTTTCATATGGTACTGGTCCAGGCACCGTGACAGTGACTGGACTGATTGCTGCTGCTGAAGGGACTGTAATTGTTTGTGGATCATAAAAGATTGTAACTGGTGCTCTGATGTGAGCAGCACCTTCTGAATGGTAGGCAGAGTTGTTCTCGGGATCATAAAATATTGTGACAGTAGAGACATCTTCATGATTTGTTGCTGGAGTTGTAGGAGATATTGTCGGAAGAAATGATGTTGTTGTTGTAGGAGTCTCAAAATGGAGTGAAGCTGAAGTTGTAGCAGGAAAATTTGTTGAAAACTGATCAGTTGAGATGGTAGATGAAGTGCTTGTTGATGAGGCCGAAGAATTGTCAGGAACAATGGTTGCTGCAGTTGTAGGAGGTTCTGAAACCGTTGCTGATGAGATTGCTGGATTTGTTGGAAATGATGTGGTGATCCGAAGCTGGCCACCCTGAATAAGGCCATCTATGCCATTCCTCAAATTATCGCACCCATTTACCGAGATATTACAGTAAGCACAACCCAATTCACATCCTGGGAACATCTGATATTCCAAGAGCTGAGCCTTGATTTCTACCAATGGTGTCCTGATCTGTCCCACACTGGTTATTAAATAAGACGGTTTGTCTTCTTCAATAGCGTTAATTCGGGGACCACCATGATTTGGCATAGGATTTTTGTTGACATTGGGTGGCGGTGCGAAATTCAGAGCCTTGGAGTCTACCAGGTCTTGTACCTTCATATGCAGAGCCCTGCATTTTTCTGTACTGTGGCCAGGTGCGTTTGAATGAAAAGCACACCTAGCATTGGAGTCATAGTTCCTTGGTAGACTGTTGGGATCCGGAGGTGCCAACGTTCTTAGCTCAACCAGGTTGAGTTTCAGAAGTTGTGGCAGCAAGGTAGCATATGGCATGGGGATCGGGTCGATCACTCTGTTAGCTTGAGATGGCCTCGGCTGAAACGGCCTTTGTTGACTGTTGTTGTTGGTGTTGCTGTTGTTATAATTCCTTGGAGGATACTGATTTTGCTGATGGTACTGAGGTTGCGGCTGATAGTTTTGCTGAGGAGGTGGATAGACAGGTTGAGGATGAGCTGGAGCAGGAATGGTGACTGCTGCTATTGACCTTTGAACATATTGGGGCCTGCCCCTGCTTGAATGGATGGCATTGGTCTCGCCAGTTCTTCTCGGGCCTGCAAAAGGCTTTCTTGTACTACTGGACGAGCTTGCACCGTTGTCTGAGATCTTTCCCATTTTTAACAAGCTTTCAATTCTCTCCCCGGCTATGACAACATCTGCAAAGCTAGTGGATGAGAAAGCAGCCAACCTGTCAATATAAGTTCCCTGAAGGGTATTCATGAACATATCTGCCATTTCCCGTTCAGACATAGGTGGCTGAACAGCAGCAGCCAATTGCCTCCATCTCTGGGCATATTCTCGGAAACTCTCCCTTGAAGACTGTGACATTCCCATTAGGAGGGTCCTGTTGGGTGCCATGTCTAAGTTATACTGATACTGTCTGATGAAGGCCTCTGCCAGGTCCTTCCAGCATCTAATTGTTGCTCTTGTCAGATGGGAATACCACTCCCTCGAAGCTCCAGTCAAGCTATCTTCAAAATAGAACATCCACAATTTCTCGTCCATGGTATAAGCTTTTAATCTCCCGAGAAAAGATTGTAGATGGGTTCGAGGACAAGAAGTCCCATTATACTTTTCAAAACATGGAGGCTTGAACTTGTGGGGAATCCTAACCCCGTCTACCAAGCCCATGTCCATGACGTCGAAGCCCAAAGAGTTTTGAGATTCTAAGGACCTCAACTTCTCAGCTATCTCATCCAATCTTCTATCATAAGCTTCTTCACCAGCACCCATTACTGTGAATTGGTCCTCTTGAGGATCTTCTTGAAGTACTCGGGCTGCGGTGGCAGTCCCTTGAACATTTGCTGGAATATTGACCTCAGGATGGAGGTGTGGTCCAAATACCGGAGGGTTGACGTGAGGTTGGACTCTTTCATTGTTACTGGTACCGGCAGTCCCTATATGTGGATCTTCTTGGTTCTGCCTTTCCACCATGGCCCTCAATCTTTCCTGGCTCTGAGCCATGTTGTTCATAACTTCCATGAACTGAGTCATTTGATTCCTCATTTCTAGCCTTTCATTTGCCATTTGATTTCTGACCTCAGTGAGGTCCTGCTGCATCTGATCCATCTGAATTCCCGGAAGGTTGTTTTGGGTTGGATAACGGTGCGGACGGTTGAGGGGAAATACCCGGCGCCTAGCAATAGCTCCTGAGGCATCACAACAGAGGTTAGCAACAATAAAACAAAACCTACAAAACAAACAAAGGGTTAGCATGCGATGCAGTTATGCTTATTTGCTCTCAAGGTATCCGGTTTGGCCTTCAGTTTTGACCCTTCCAGACCCTTGAAGATGCTGTTGTTGTTGCTTGAAGAAGACTCAGATGAAGCAAACTAACACAAATATATTACAGAAGGTGAAATAACACAACTTGTTCATTTTACAACACAAGCCCTCTAAGGGGTCAAAATACAGTACAAGAAAATAAAAGTACATGGAAGGAAAGCAACAACAAACAAATGATCAAAAACCAAGACCAAACTCATCCTCACGAACTTCCTTGAGAAGTGCTTCGGTCACAGGATCAGCCGGACGCTCCGTGAGATTCCTGATGAGGAGATTCCGGGTCGTAACAGCTGCTGTTAGCTTCTTGTACTGAGTTTGGTCCTTTGACCTCTTCACCCCTGCTTTGATCTTCAGCTCTGATATCTCCTTCTGGGCTGCTGCCAGGGCTTCTTGTTGTCCTTTTGCACTAGCTTCCAGTTGCTCCATCTTGTCTTGAACTCTCTTGTCTTCCAGGGTACGAGCCTCGGTGATCCTGACCCACCGGGCTTGACTCTCCTTCAAATACAAGTCTGTCCTTGCTCTCTGGAACTGGGCTTCTTTGCAAGCATTCTTCAGAATTTGTTCTCCAGCCTTTGACTTTTTAATGTAATCCCCAGACTTCTCAATCTTAATCAAATGCTCTACTCTCATCTTCTCCAACCTCTCAATCTCTCTCATACCTTCACTCCTCTCCCGGAGGGTCTTCTGCAAAGCCTGGGTTAGCTTCTCATTTCTTTCCTTCAAGCTCTCAAACTCCTCCAAACTGATAGTGGCAGGGGGTGGTGCTGAAGATGACTCAGGCATGTCTTCTATGGTAAAGGGCATCCCAGAGAATTGGGCCCTGGCACGGGACCATTCATAATATTGTGCTGATGCCACATTGTTGCACTTCCCCAGAATGGTTATTCCCTTGGTTTGAACATTATCCCAGGCCCAAGCAGCCTGCCTAACAACAGTCAAACTAATCTTGTTCTCACAATAGAGGGTCTCAACCAAGTCCTGTGCCCTAGGAGTGTGGACCAGTGCATAGCCCAGTTGCCTTCTGAACAGCAGAGGATTGTAATTAATACTGCCCTTAACTCCTACCAAAGGCACATTAGGAAAATGCCCACAGCTGGTGATGATATCCCTGCCCTTGGTGCTCTGAGTGCACCATCTGATGTCAGCTGAAGTTAGAACAGTAAGTCTCTTAGCCCAGTTGCTTTGCTGATGAGGGTTTAAAAATGCATCTGTCCTGGGTAGGTGCCTGAGAAGCCAAGTATGGAACAATGGAGCACAACACCTCACTAACCTCCCCCTCTGCTTCTCATTCCTCTGATGCACTGAATAGTAAAGATCCCCCAATAATGTTGGCACTGGGTTCTTCAGGATGAACAGATGGATTGCATTTTTGCTAATGAATCGAGGCTCATCTGCAAACAACACAATTCCATATACACTTAAGGCCAACAAAGCACAAACAGCTTTCCACTCCCCCAGGGAAGCCTTCAGACTAGCTTGAGAAATCAGGAAATCCAAATGAAAGCCAGGGATTCCAGCTTTAGAGGTCATATGCTGCTCAATCAGGACAGGTTCCAGATGCAAAGCCTTTGCTACTTCTCCATTAGCAGGAAAGACCATCTCAGGGTTGAAAGGGATTCCACCCCTGATAGGCAAACCAACCAAAGATGAGTATTCTTCCAAAAGAGGGCCTAACTGAAAGTCTTGAAAGGTGAAACATCTCAGTGGAGGATCATAAAACTGAATGCATGTGTGAATGAGGCTCCTCTGTGATGGGTCCAGATCCATAACCATGTCAAGTATATCTCCATAGTGTTCCCTGAACAAAGGTATGTGATCTGGAGTGATCAGGGTCTGAATCCTCCTGATATCTGATAGCTCTGGATGGAAGAAGTGATAGGTGATGTTGCTCTTTTTAGGAGCCATGATGCTGAAGACTGAGTAGAGACAGGTGCTGATGATAATGCTGAAGTAATGAGCCACTAATTGGCTGGAGTAGATAGCTGATAGCTGAAGCAAGTGCTGATGAAGATAGGTCAATACTGAAGATGGGGTCAAAACCAAAACCAAATGAAGATGGATACCCTGAAACACAAATGAGCAAATGTCAATATGATGCAATGATTATGTATGCAAATGAAATGCAAGGGTCTGTGACTGAGCTGGATCTGATCAAATGCCTTGATATAGGTCCAAGTGTGTCCAAGAATTCCAGATGGAGGTCTATAAACCCAGTAACCAAGGTGGGGGGCTCAAATAAAGAGCCACATGTCCAGGGTTTAGAATCACAAGAACTGTTCCAACATGGAGTATTCTTAATCAAATCAAAGTAACAGGGTGTTCTAAGGTCAAGGTACCTGCAAACCTGTAAACAGCCCAATCCCCTCACCGGTGGTGTTCTAAAACAAGGATCCTCAGATTTGGATCAGTTATGAGAAGTGTAAACACTTCTAACCCGGAGATACAGTGTTTACAATAACCATAAAAGTTCCTCCTCTAATTCACCTCAGTTTCTGAAGGTCAATACTAAAAGGTCATCCAGACTTAGCAGGCTTCTCAGATAGCCCTAGCATTGCAGGAAATCTGCAACACAGAGTTCTCAGGAAGAAACCCATATCTGAACCGTGTTTCATATTCCCGCACCAGACCGAGATGGAATGGGAAAGAATATGATTCACTCTAGCCTAGGTGTCACTCAGGTCCCAGGTATAGGACCTTAACTCTCAATGAATCACCCACCCACCAAAACAAACAACAGATCCAACCAGCAGCACAGTATGGCAATATGATATAATGCAAAAGCAATAAAGAAAGCAGTAAAGCAAACTGTACATAAAGCAAAATAAGTACAAATATACAAGCACAAATAAGCACATAACACCCCAGTAAACACAAATCAACCAAGCGCTAGGAGGAACCCACAAAAAGAACCAGAAGCCCTGGTTGCAGTATAAGGGTCCCCAGCAGAGTCGCCAAGCTGTCGCTCCCGACAAATGAAAATGGATCAGATGAAGGTACAGACGCGAACTGTCGGCGAAAGGGACAATGAGAACACACAGCCGTGAACTCACTGGAGATGAAAAGAGTCGCCAGCTAGGCATTTTTATCCCGGAGGAAAGGCAATGCTGCATAAACCTAGAAAGATACGGATAAGACGGTTGCGAACCAGAGAGACTGAGAAAGGGGGTTGGTTACAACCTGGGAAGGTATTAGCACCCAGATTGTCCGCCGTACTCGACGGGATCCACGCTTAAAAGATTTGTGTTTTAAAGGGGTAGTGTCAGTGAAATTTGTGTGTAAAGAGCTGGAAAGGAATGTACAGGTGTCAGTGTAAAGTGTATAAGTGATGTGAAGTATGAAAGTGTCAGTGTAAGAACAGGAGTGAAATGCTCAAGATCATGAGGCTAAAAGAATGAGGCTGGAAAGAGGGGGAATATACAGAGACTTTTGTTCGATAACTGTTAAGTTATGCCTACGTATCCTCTCGTGCAATGAGGAAGTCAGAACACCGTAGTTCGACCCAAAGAGACTGAAAGGTAAATTGACTGATGAACTGCTTGCTTGTCCATGCTCAAGTGTATGACCTGTCTGGCTCAGGTGCAAACTGTCTTGCATTAGACGGAAGAAGCAAGTTCTCGTTTATGAGTGAATGAGATGAGAAAAGAATCCCGGAGGAGACGATTATTGTTTGTTTTTGTATTTTCAGTCTTTTATTGCTTTTGAATTTGTCATAAGTTAATGAGCTTAAGTCTAAACCAATGGATTTAGTAAACTCATCACATCTTCCCTCTGTTTAGGGGTAATGAGAGTACCTTAAGTGTGAAGTCAGATTCTCACACTTAATCACCTTTGGTGTAGGATTAAGATCATTAACCTACTTGTGATTAATTAGATGTTTTTGTTGTTTTTGTTTAGTGTTGAGTAATGAGGTTAAGCCATAATCAAGGATTAAACAGACTCATTACACCATCCTAATAGAAGGATAATAGATGAGAATGTTTAAGCTGAGGAAAGCTCCTCAACTTAATCCATGATTAGGGATTAAACTCATGACAAAACAAGCCTTTGATTAAGTAGATTTTATTTAATGATATGATGATGAAGTGATTTTTATGATTTGTAAGACAACTTGAGGGGGACTTGTCCATTAACACTAGGGTTAGTCCTTCTTAACCAATTAAGGAAGAATTAGAACCCTAATGCAAGGCCCAAGTTACAAGTGTGATGTCTTGATGGTTATTAGATGGATTGATTAAAGGAGTTAAACACATTAAGGGTTTAACACTTAGGATTAAAGTTATACACTCCATCCTAAGAGAAGGATGCAGGCATAAACTTAATCACAAAGCCTTAAAGCCTTTAGGGTTTAGTCCCTGATTATGAGATGAGAGGAGAAGACTCAAAAGAGACACAAAGGTAAAACTAAGAGGGGAGACTAATCAAAACCCTAATCATTGACATGCTTGGTTATTCCTAAGGTTTGTGAGGTTTTCAAGAGCAATCTTCAAAGAGAACCACCAGGAAGCAGATGAACAGGATCAAGAGAAGCAAAGTGACTTGCTTCATTCAAGAAGTCAAGTCACTTGAAGAAAGAAAGTGGGAGGAACAAGAATGAGCAAGCTCAATCTCAAACACATACATAAATGCAGCAATGGATGCAAGAGAGATGAGAAGAAATTGTGAGAAGTGAAGGCAAATCCACTTCTCAAAGATACTTACCACCTGAAATGTTAGAAAAGAAATGCAATGCAATGCCAAATGAGATGAAATGGTATGATGCTAAACAAAACCAGAAGCATGTTGATGATGATAATGATGCTATGAGATGCTACAAACATGAGGCAAGGCATGGAGATGTTCATACAAGATCATGGATGCAAATGATGCAAGCTTAGAAGCATGGATACACATGAAAAGTTAGGAAGCATACAAAGCATACAACATGGCAAATGCAAGATTCAATGATCAAACATACTTTCTACATGTCTTATGAAGTCAAATGAATCAAATAGAAGCATGGAATGGTATGGCAAGTCATGTTATGCAAGATAATGCAAGAAGGATGCAAATGGAAGCCCAAATTAGGGTTTATGGATCAAACAACAAACAAAAACCAAAAACAGAAGCAAAACCTAAGATAAAAAATGGAAAATGCCACCCAAAGAAACCCTAAACCTATACTAAACCAAAGTCAAAAGGGGAGGTCTCAACTCTTAACCAAACTCAAGTTATGATTTTTCTAAGTTATTAGGGTTTTTAGGGTTCCTAAACAAAAGAAATACCAAACAAATTGAAAATGAGGAAACAAATCATGGCCATTTAATCCTAGAAACTACATGCTAATCACAAAACAAAGCAAAAAGAACCAATGTCCAACTCTTCTTAGATAGGCAGAAATGAATTTTTGAACTTATGATCAAAATAATGCACAAAAAATGATTTAATTCAATGGAAAATTCTCAAAATGCATCAAGATCAAAAAAGAAATTTGGTTTGAAGGTTGGACAATGTTTCTAAATGTCTTAGAACATTTCATGAATTTTTTGGTGATTTTTAAATACCTAGAAGTATTTTTAATTAATTAATTTCCATTAATCAATTAAAAACAATCTTTTAAATATTTAAAAATACTTTTTTAATGATAAAAAATAAAATGAAAATATTTTTGGGTCATGAAAATTAATAAAACTTAAGAGAAAAAGTTTCATAAATTTTTAAGACTTTTTACTATTTTAAATTAATTGTGCAATTTAAATGAAAAGAAAATGAATTAAAATTAAATAAAAGGGAAAGTCAACAGAAGGAAGGGCCAGGATGAAGTTTGGGTTTGAATTTGTTGACTGGCGCCAGATCCAGTGGCTGTGGTTGATTCTGGTCAAATTAATTTAATTATGAATTAATTAAGTTAAACACGTGGATTAGGGCTAATCAGGCAGATCTGGACCACACACACACGCGGGAGGTCAACTGGTCAAAGGGATCGTACGCTCCAGATTCAAACTTGAGTTAATGACATGATTAGGGCACAAATTACTTTCAGGTGGCCGGAGAAGACTCCCGGTCGTCTTCTCCGGCCAGCATCTCCCCTGAAAATCCCCAAAACCCCAAAAAGCTAACTAAAATGAAATCTAAGAATTGGGAAATGATCCCCACTCACTCACGAACCAAAACCCTCACTCAAAACCAATTTATTCTTCCTGGAATTCATGAATCGAAACAAACAAATTTTAGGGCACGCAAGTTTCAGAGACCAATTAAATGTTCATTTCATCACCATTTCAAAAACTAAAAGCATATTCATGATCAGGAAGACACAAAGAACAAGTTTAGAACAAAAGAAATGATTTCTGGAAAAATATTTTTCAAGCTACCTGAGATTCGAAGCTTTCACTCTGATGACTTTATGGCCACTTCCTTCAGTGCAATCCACTCCACTTGATCCCCAGATGATGTCTGAATGCTCTAGAGGAATTTATGTTGGCTGGATGAGGAGTTTGACAAGCTTCTGCTCAAGCTCAGTCAGAAATGGCAGGGATGATTCAGGCAGTTTCAGGCCATTGTGAGTGGTTCTTTGTGATCCAGATGGTGAGTGGAGAAGCTTTGTGGTGTTTGTTTGGATGTTTGTGTGCTGTGGAAAGAGTTTCGAATGAAACTGCAAGTTGAGGTGGGAAATGGCAATGGGGTGTTCTTGCTTGTTTCAGGCCTGGCTCTTGGTGGTTTGAGGTCTATGAAGTATGGTGAGTTGATCTATGGAAATGGTTTTTATGTTTGCAAGCTGAGAAAACAAATTCGAAGGAAAGTGCAAGATGGAGTGTTTTGGTGTATGTGTTGGATGAGTGAGTTTCAGCCTTGCTAGATGTATGGAATGGCTTGCAAAGAGATATTGTATTTTAATCCTATAGGTCAGATGATGTGACCTGGCCTATGGTGATTGGTAAGTTTGCTTTTGCTCAAAGTCCACCTTTTGTGTAAGAGAAGTATGGCTCATGATCTAGGCAAGTACAAGCATGGGGCTGCGCAGCAAGGGTGAGGGGAAAGGCTAGCCAAAGTCAGCAGCCAATGTCACAAGTTGTAGGAAGTGTGATGAGTGCTTTTGCAAGTTGTTGCCTTATGGTTCACATGTGATTTCCTTGTCCAACAAACCATAAACCATGGGCATTCTTGGTCCAATTCTGACCTTTAAGGCCTAAGGAATGTTTGTGTCATGGTTTGAAATGAATTAGAGGTTGCAATTGGCTTTAGTTCATGATCTTGCAAAATTCTCATTTGAAGCATGCCTTGAAAATCAATGATTTTAGCCAACTTTGTCACACCATAACTTTTGATCCAAGAAGAGTTTGATCATGTTCTTGTACTTTTTGAAAAGGGAAAGATGAGATCTACAACTTTCATGACCAAAGTTTTTTCATTTGAAGCATTTTTGGATCAAGAATCAAGGCTTGAAAAATGACCTAAAATGAAGCATTCTTAAAAAAGTCAACTATGCCCAAAAAGTCAACATTTGCAAAACTTCCAAATTCTTGATTTTTGTGAACTTCAACCTTCTTCCATGATCAAATAAAGATCATATACACTCAAAATGATGAAGATCACCCATTGGTTGGGTCATTGGGGGCCTCAGATGCCCTGATTTTGCACTGACTTGTCCAGAAAGTCAACCCTTGATCAGATGACTTCCCCATAGAATTTCTTCATGAAAATTGATATGCATACTCCCTATACCATATAGAGACCAATGGAAACAAGAATGACCAAAAAATTTGGAGTTATGGCCTCTGAAACCAAAACCCTAATTTTAGGTCAACTGTGCAGTCAAACTTGGCTCTGCATCCATCCAAACCCTAGTTCCTGTGATTCTTTTGAAATCTTGACTTTGAGAAGATGTAATATGATACTTGAACACATATGGATCCCTTTGAAGTGATTGTTTGCCTTTGGAGTGGCTCAAGAAGCTCTTGGATTGCTCAGATCACAAACCCTAGATGCAGATGACTTAGAAACTATACAGTGAATCAAAAATGGGATATGAGATGTTATGATTGTGTTTATGCATATGAGAATGATCACAAGCCATGGTGTGAATGGGTGAGGGCAAATTTGGGGTGTTTACAGCTGCCCCTATTCAAACATGAGTTAGCTGTGCAGGATGTAAGCAATGGCTCAGCAGGCAAACAAGATAACTTGTGGTTGAATACCAAAGACAGTCCAAAATTTGCACTCACAGAATGAAGAAGAAAAGAGATATAGATTGCAAAGGAAAATAGAGTATATTGTAAGGTGTGGGCGACGGAGGACGACCGTCGAGCAGAGGACGACTGCTGGGTAAAGAGCAATGACGGGGACGACCGACATGCTGGGAGAAGTGCTGAAAATAAAGCAATGACGGGGACGGCCGACATGCTGGGGATAAAGGTAAAGCCAAGACGGGGACGGCCGACTAGCTGGGAAAAATAAGAAATTATGATGGGGACGACCATCAAGATAAAGCAGTAAAATTCTCTGGGGATTAATGAAACATGACGGGGACGGCCATCAAGTTCATAAAGCAAAGTAACCGACGATGGGGACGGCCATCGGGCTAAAAGAAAAGGAAAAAGGGACCACGA
Source organism: Lathyrus aphaca (assembly GCA_963966055.1). Taxonomy (NCBI): domain Eukaryota; kingdom Viridiplantae; phylum Streptophyta; class Magnoliopsida; order Fabales; family Fabaceae; genus Lathyrus; species Lathyrus aphaca. The sequence continues at coordinate 456,995,005 of OZ014519.1, read as the reverse complement.
CGGGGACGGCCATCGGGTTAAAGAATAAATGAAATAAACAGATGATGGGGTACGGCCATCAAAGGTGAAGGACGATCACCTAGCAGGGGACGGCTGCTCTGTTGGGGAATAAAGGAAGTATGATGGGGACGACCATCAAAGGTGGAGGACGACCACCTGGCAGGGTACGGCTGCCGAAAATATCGACGATGGGGACGGCCATCGGACGAGCATGATGGAGGACGACCATCAAGAGGTGGAGGACGACCACCTAGCAGGGTACGGCTGCTCTCAGGGCCTATCTTGACATAGGACGAATGCCAGATAACCAAAAATCAACAATGGGGACGGCCATTGGATAAAATGATGAAGGACGATCATCAAAAGGTGGAGGACGACCACCTGGCAGGGTACGGCTGCCGAAAGTATCGCGACATAGGACGAATGCCGGATAAAAAGTCAACGATGGGGACGAGCATCGGACGAGCATGATGGAGGACGACCATCAAGAAGTGGAGGACGACCACTCAGCAGGGTACGGCTGCTCTCAGGGTTTATCATGACACAGGACGAGTGTCAGATAAGAAGGAAAAATTTGTTTTGTTGGCGATCTACTGGGGAGAAGTAAACACGGACGAGTGTTTATATCCAAGAAACAAAAGGTACAAGTGTTTAGATGTTAGTGTATAAATTAAAGATGCGGACGAGCATCCTTAAGACTATGATACGGACGAGTATCAGGTAGAAACAAACTGACACGTGTTCAGAGATGATGATACGGACGGGTATCAACTGGTTAACAAAGAACACGGACGAGTGTTGGATCTGAGGGGACTCTTCCGGGGAATAGTAGACACAGACGAGTATCTATATTCAAGAAGATATAGTGTGTGACGCGGTGTATGGATTAAAGACGCGGACGAGCATCCTTAAGGCTATGATACGGACGAGTATCATGTAGAAACAAACACTAGACGCAATGTTCTGAGATGATGGTACGGACGAGTACCAACTGGTTAACAAAGAACAAAGACTACTGTTGAATCTGTGGGTATATAACTGGTATATACAAGATACGGACGAGTATCTGCATGAGAGCGAGTGGTGTATAGATGGTGTTTAACTGCTGGGGAGGGTGACACGGACGAGTGTCAAAAGGAGAAAAGTGTAATATGAACAAGTATCTGATATACAAAGTCTAGGCGACTGCGCTGGGGATACGACACGGACGGGCGCCAAGAAAGTGTATATAAGTATATGTGAGTACAAAGAGGATGTCTTTGGCTTTCTGCTGGGATATAACACGGACGGGTGTCAAAAGGAGTATATGTAGTACGGGTGATCTTGTTTGTAAAATAAATTCAGGCAACTTTACTGGGGAAAAATGGCACGGACGGGTGTCAAAATGAGTATATACTGATGTTTGGGAGTTGTGAGGCAACTGCTTTTGCTGGGAACCCTGGTGGGGATTTTTTTTTTTTTTTTTTTTTTTTTTTTTTTTGTGTATTGTATTCTATATACTGACAGATGGCTTATTATTCACAAGTGTTAATTCAGAACATGGCTTATGATTATGCTATGCGTTTGACTTTTGCCGTAATGCTCCGTATTAGACGGAATGCTACGCTCTGAGGGGATAATATAATGCAAATGCCATGATTATGCAAAGATATCAAAACCGGGATTCGGATCCCGTTGCCGTGAAGATCTCTGGCTGATCTGTTTGAAATGGACCTCCCAGCTGGGGATAAGATCATTGGTGGATCTAATAAGATGATATTTGCTTGGGGATACGGGTCACTGATAGACCTATCCTAATAAATGAGAGGCCCAACTGGGGTTTGCAGAAGCTTTCTTCACTCTGTTGTGATCTTCATGCATTGTTCTTCTGGATAGAGGCTGGAACTCTGTGGGGAGATGATTCCCTGACTCCTGTATCTTACTGAGGAAGAATGATTGGTACTATGGCTGGGGAGAATTGTTGGTAACTCAGCTGAGGAGAGAGCATTTCGGATGCTGAGATCTTTTGTTGATTTGCCAGCTTGCTGAGATGTAGCTTGCATGCCCCGAGTTGCGTCCCGGATACCTGCAATCTTGCAAAGATAAGGAAACGCACAAAAGGTCCCGAGGTATCCTTTACTGGATTCCGTCATAGGAGTTAAGTACTCTCGAGGGTAAGTATATTCCCTGTAAGCATGTGTTTTATTATTATTACTTTTTGAGAGAAAAGCATCTGTACTTATGCAATTAGTTTTTTAGAGACATCAGACATCCTTTGCAAATAAAAAATATTCAAAACGAAACATGACTGCAAAAATCTGATTTTATTAATTCAAATGCCCTGAATTGGCAAGATACAGTCAAAGAAACATATCTCCTGAAATGAGGAGATTGTTACAAATTGAGAAACAAAGTGCTGGCAGTGTTGACGATGCTTTCAAAAGAGCTTCCTCTTCCGCTATGACTCGTATGACTTTTGACTTTCTTCTCGTCTTGCTTTCTGGAGAAAGTTGATTCTGATTGAAGCTTGATCCTTTTAAAGCTTTCCAAGTTGCAAGTGATACAGACGAATTCAGAATGCAGTTGTTCGCTTATTCCCTTATTTTGCATGGATCGCCCTTTCGGGTTCTCAATCCATCGGGATACCCATTTTTGCCTGAGTTGTCCAATGCGGCTTTTCAACTCAGCGGGTGTACATTTTTATTCATTTTCCCTTATTTTTGCCCGAGTCTTTTATTCTGTTTTTGACTCGCCGGGATGCCCTATTTTTGCTTGGACTTACATTCTGTTTTTATGTCCAGCGGGTCATTTTTATGCGAAGTATTTTTTAACTGCATCCGAATTCACAGGGGACGGGAAATCTTCACCATCCATGGTGCTGAGCATCAGTGCTCCACCAGAGAAAACTTTCTTTACCGCGAATGGCCCTTCATAATTTGGAGTCCATTTGCCCCTGTGGTCTGTATGAGGAGGGAGGATTCTTTTCAGCACAAGATCTCCCACTTGGTACTCTCGGTGCCTGACTTTCTGATCGAAGGCTTTCTTCATTCTCTTCTGATACAACTGCCCATGACAGATTGCAGCCAGTCTTTTCTCTTCAATCAGACTCAGCTGTTCATATCGGGACCGGACCCATTCTGCTTCGTTCAGCTTAACATCCATCAGTACCCGTAAGGAGGGTAATTCAACTTCAACAGGTAGGACTGCTTCCATACCGTACACAAGCTGATACGGTGTTGCCCCAGTGGATGTTCTGATTGACGTGCGGTACCCATGCAAGGCAAACGGTAGCATTTCATGCCAGTCTCTATAGGTGACTACCATCTTCTGCACAATCTTCTTAATATTCTTGTTTGCTGCCTCGACAGCGCCATTCATCTTTGGCCTGTAAGGAGAAGAATTGTGATGTTGGATCTTGAAGTCCCGGCATAATTCAGCCATCATCTTGTTGTTCAAGTTGGAACCATTATCAGTAATGATTCGCTCGGGCACTCCGTATCGACAGATGATATCTCTCTTTAGGAATCGGGCTACCACTTGCCTTGTAACATTTGCATAGGAGGCTGCTTCAACCCACTTGGTAAAATAGTCGATGGCGACCAGGATGAATCGGTGGCCATTCGAAGCAGTTGGCTCAATCTTACCAATCATATCAATGCCCCACATGGCAAAGGGCCAGGGTGAAGACATTATGTTCAAAGGATTGGGAGGCACATGTACTTTGTCTGCGTAGATCTGGCATTTGTGGCATTTTCTGGCGTAGGCACAACAGTCTGCATCCATTGTGATCCAATAATAGCCTGATCTTAACAGCTTTTTAGCCATGGCATGTCCCCCAGCATGGGTACCAAAGGAGCCTTCGTGCACTTCATGCATCAATAAATCTGCTTCTGTCTTGTCGACGCATCTGAGGAGTACCATATCAAAGTTCCTTTTGTATAAAGACCCATCAGTGTTCAGGAAGAAACTACCAGCAAGCCTTCTCAAAGTCTTCTTATCATTGGAAGATGCCCCAGGTGGGTATGTTTGACCCTCCAAGAAGCACTTAATGTCATGGAACCAAGGCTTATCGTCTCTGACAACATCTGCTGCGAACACATATGCTGGTCTATCAAGTCTGGACACTGATATCTGGGGTACAAAGTTGGCAGCTTGAACTTTGATCATGGATGAAATGGTAGCAAGAGCATCTGCAAACTGATTCTCGTCTCGAGGGATATACTCAAGCTTGACTGTTGTGAAGAAAGTCAATAACCTTCTCGTATAATCCCTGTAAGGTATCAGATGATCTTGATGGGTGTACCATTTTCCGTTGGTTTGATTGACTACCAAAGCTGAATCTCCGAATACAGTCAATGTCTTGACCCTGAGGTCAATGGCTTCCTCAAGACCCATAATGCAAGCTTCGTATTCAGCTTCGTTGTTAGTGCAGTTGAAAGTGAGTTTTGCCGAGAATGGCATGTGAACTCCTTTAGGTGTAATGAGTACTGCACCAACACCACGACCATTCATGTTAACAGCCCCATCAAACATCATTGTCCATTCCTCTTCCGGGTCAGGCCCTTCAGTGCGAATAGGCTCTTCATGATCTTTAGCTTTAATGAACATGATGTCCTCATCAGGGAAGTCAAACCTCATAGGCTGGTAGTCATCAATGGGTTGCTCAGCAAGATATTCAGATAGTACACTGCCCTTGATGGCTTTTTGAGATGTGTACTGTATGTCGTATTCCGTGAGAATCATCTGCCATCTTGCAACCCGTCCGGTAAGAGCTGGCTTCTCGAAAATGTACTTAACCGGGTCCATCTTGGATATCAATAAAGTAGTGTGGGTCAACATATACTGTCTCAGTCGGCGAGCAGCCCACGCTAAAGCACAACAAGTTTTCTCGAGCAGTGAATAACGTTGTTCACAGTCGGTAAACTTTTTGCTTAGGTAGTAAATTGCATACTCTTTTCGACCAGACTCGTCATGCTGGCCCAGCACACACCCCATTGATTCTTCTAATACTGTCAAGTGCATTATCAGAGGTCTTTCTTCAACTGGAGGCATAAGGATTGGAGGCTCTTGTAAGTACTCCTTGATCTTGTCAAAAGCCTTCTGACAGTCTTCGTTCCACCTGACCGTTTGTTCTTTTCTTAACAGCTTGAACAAGGGTTCACAGGTTGCTGTAAGGTGAGATATGAACCTTGAAATGTAGTTCAATCGACCTAAGAACCCTCGAACTTCTTTTTCAGTTTTCGGTGCAGGCATCTCTTGGATGGCTTTGACTTTGTCAGGGTCAACTTCAATCCCTTTCTCGCTTACAATAAAGCCCAGCAGCTTACCGGACCGCACCCCGAATGTGCATTTGTTGGGGTTCAACTTCAGTTGGTACCTCCTCAGACGCTTGAATAACTTGAGCAGATTCACCAGGTGATCTTCCTCTGTAAGGTACTTGGCAATCATGTCATCCACATAACACTCGATTTCCTTATGGATCATATCGTGGAATAACGTTACCATAGTCCGTTGATATGTTGCACCAGCATTCTTGAGCCCAAATGGCATTACCTTGTAGCAGAACGTGCCCCAGGGTGTGATGAATGTTGTCTTCTCCATGTCTTCAGGTGACATCTTGATCTGATTGTATCCTGAAAATCCGTCCATGAAGGAGAATACCGAGAACTGAGCCGTATTATCCACCAATACATCAATGTGAGGTAATGGGAAGTCATCTTTCGGGCTGGCTCTGTTCAGATCCCGGTAGTCAACACACATCCTTACTTTGCCGTCCTTCTTAGGCACAGGCACAATATTAGCAACCCACGGTGGATAGCTGGTCACAGCAAGGAACCCGGCGTCCCATTGCTTTTGTACCTCTTCTTTGATTTTCATTGCCATGTCCGGACGAGTACGGCGCAGCTTCTGTTTAACCGGTGGGCACTCTTCTCTCAGAGGTAGCTTGTGCACAACAATATCGGTATCCAACCCTGGCATGTCTTGGTACGACCAAGCAAACACATCTACATACTCTTGAAGCAGGTCTATCAGTTGTCTCTTCACTGAGTCTTGCAGGCAGGCCCGGATTCTAACTTCTTTCACGTCTTCATATGTACCAAGATTGATCACTTCAACCTCCTCCTGGTGAGGAGTAATAACCTTTTCCTCTTGTCTTAACAACCTGGCTAGCTCTTCAGGAAGCTCATATTCTTCTTCAACCCCTTCATCAGCTTGATTGATTGGATTGTCAAAGTCATACGAAGTCATAGCCGTGCTGTTGTCGGTGCTGTCAGGAGGGCGTTCTCTGCAAGGGTTAAGTTTGTTCATTTTAGTGATCTGATTTTAATCTTTATTTAGAAAAGTGAAATGAAGTTGTCATTTTGAAAACACCGCCATTTATTTTTTTGTACAAAAAGAAAAATGGAAAAACAGTGAACGAAAAGAAAAAGACTCGTTTGCAAAAAGATGTCTGATATTTCATTAATTAATCTTGTTTGCACAAAAAGTACAGATGGCCCGATTACAAAATGAGTCTTGTCATCTTGGGCAAGATGCAAGACTTTGATGCATGCTTATAAAAATACAGGAAATAATAATTACTCTGCATGAGTAACTCTTATAATTTCCTGGGAAGACCAGTTCGAGATACTGCTCCCCGGGATCTTTGGACGAATCCAATTCTCCATATTGCGCTCCTCTTCCAGCTCGTCTTCCAGACAGTTGATAGCATCAGGGGTAAGCATCCCCCCACTCACAAAATTGGGCTCTTTCGCAGCCGCTGCTTGATCTTGTTGAGTTGGTTTGTAACCCAACCCAAATCTGTCTTCTTTCTTCTCCACCGGTAGTAGCTTGCCCCAGCCTTGGGCAGTTCCTTCCTCAACAACCTTCCGGGCTTGTTGGTATGATGATATTGAAGTACCAGACACAGCAGATGTTTCATTCACATTCAAGGCTTCAAACCCCTGGCTCATTGTTTCATGGATCTCCCCATCCATCTCAATGTACTTATAGGTCGCCAGGTGGCTGACAAAAATGTCCTCTTCTCCACAGATTGTAACGATCTGACCCTCCCACTCATATTTTAACTTCTGGTGATGGGTGGAGGTCACGGCGCCAGCGGCGTGAATCCATGGCCTACCCAATAGACAGCTGTAGGCGGGCTGTATATCCATCACGTAGAAGATAGTTGTGAAAGTCTGCGGGCCAATCGTTACGGGCAGCTCAATCTCTCCCAGAACCGATCTCTTTGAGCCATCAAAAGCTCTTACCACCAGGTTGCTGGGTCTCAATGCCAATCCATCATATTCTAACTTCACCAGAGCCTTCTTTGGTAAGACATTCAGGGATGAACCTGTGTCTACCAGCACATGAGAAAGGACAGCTCCTTTGCATTCCATGGTTATGTGCAAGGCTTTGTTGTGGTTGCGGCCTTCCGTTGTCAAATCAGTATTGGTGAACCCTAGTCCGTGACTAGCATTAACATTTCCAACTACTGCTTCCAGCTGATTGACAGTGATCTCTTCAGGCACGTAAGCTGCGTGCAGGACTTTGAGTAGTGCATTCCGATGGGCTTCGGAGCACATAAGCAATGATAGGATTGAGATCTTGGAAGGGGTCTGATGAAGCTGATCCACTATTTTATAATCACTCTTTTTGATGATTCGCATGAACTCATCAACCTCTTGATCGAAGGGTGTCTTCAAGGCTTCTTTAACAGCTTGATCTTCCTGCACAGGGCTCTTCCCTTTTGCCTTAGCAGCAGCTTCTGCTTCGGCGGTAGGTTTTTGAATTGGTGGAGCAAAGAGACGTCCGCTTCGAGTGAAGCCTCCGCCTCCGCCCACATTGTCAATTTGCAGTGCAGGGGTTGATGATTCAAAAGTGATTCTTTTTCCTTCGCAGTACACGTCAGAGCCATAATGCCAAGGGATGGCCCTATTGTTTTCATATGGTACTGGTCCAGGCACCGTGACAGTGACTGGACTGATTGCTGCTGCTGAAGGGACTGTAATTGTTTGTGGATCATAAAAGATTGTAACTGGTGCTCTGATGTGAGCAGCACCTTCTGAATGGTAGGCAGAGTTGTTCTCGGGATCATAAAATATTGTGACAGTAGAGACATCTTCATGATTTGTTGCTGGAGTTGTAGGAGATATTGTCGGAAGAAATGATGTTGTTGTTGTAGGAGTCTCAAAATGGAGTGAAGCTGAAGTTGTAGCAGGAAAATTTGTTGAAAACTGATCAGTTGAGATGGTAGATGAAGTGCTTGTTGATGAGGCCGAAGAATTGTCAGGAACAATGGTTGCTGCAGTTGTAGGAGGTTCTGAAACCGTTGCTGATGAGATTGCTGGATTTGTTGGAAATGATGTGGTGATCCGAAGCTGGCCACCCTGAATAAGGCCATCTATGCCATTCCTCAAATTATCGCACCCATTTACCGAGATATTACAGTAAGCACAACCCAATTCACATCCTGGGAACATCTGATATTCCAAGAGCTGAGCCTTGATTTCTACCAATGGTGTCCTGATCTGTCCCACACTGGTTATTAAATAAGACGGTTTGTCTTCTTCAATAGCGTTAATTCGGGGACCACCATGATTTGGCATAGGATTTTTGTTGACATTGGGTGGCGGTGCGAAATTCAGAGCCTTGGAGTCTACCAGGTCTTGTACCTTCATATGCAGAGCCCTGCATTTTTCTGTACTGTGGCCAGGTGCGTTTGAATGAAAAGCACACCTAGCATTGGAGTCATAGTTCCTTGGTAGACTGTTGGGATCCGGAGGTGCCAACGTTCTTAGCTCAACCAGGTTGAGTTTCAGAAGTTGTGGCAGCAAGGTAGCATATGGCATGGGGATCGGGTCGATCACTCTGTTAGCTTGAGATGGCCTCGGCTGAAACGGCCTTTGTTGACTGTTGTTGTTGGTGTTGCTGTTGTTATAATTCCTTGGAGGATACTGATTTTGCTGATGGTACTGAGGTTGCGGCTGATAGTTTTGCTGAGGAGGTGGATAGACAGGTTGAGGATGAGCTGGAGCAGGAATGGTGACTGCTGCTATTGACCTTTGAACATATTGGGGCCTGCCCCTGCTTGAATGGATGGCATTGGTCTCGCCAGTTCTTCTCGGGCCTGCAAAAGGCTTTCTTGTACTACTGGACGAGCTTGCACCGTTGTCTGAGATCTTTCCCATTTTTAACAAGCTTTCAATTCTCTCCCCGGCTATGACAACATCTGCAAAGCTAGTGGATGAGAAAGCAGCCAACCTGTCAATATAAGTTCCCTGAAGGGTATTCATGAACATATCTGCCATTTCCCGTTCAGACATAGGTGGCTGAACAGCAGCAGCCAATTGCCTCCATCTCTGGGCATATTCTCGGAAACTCTCCCTTGAAGACTGTGACATTCCCATTAGGAGGGTCCTGTTGGGTGCCATGTCTAAGTTATACTGATACTGTCTGATGAAGGCCTCTGCCAGGTCCTTCCAGCATCTAATTGTTGCTCTTGTCAGATGGGAATACCACTCCCTCGAAGCTCCAGTCAAGCTATCTTCAAAATAGAACATCCACAATTTCTCGTCCATGGTATAAGCTTTTAATCTCCCGAGAAAAGATTGTAGATGGGTTCGAGGACAAGAAGTCCCATTATACTTTTCAAAACATGGAGGCTTGAACTTGTGGGGAATCCTAACCCCGTCTACCAAGCCCATGTCCATGACGTCGAAGCCCAAAGAGTTTTGAGATTCTAAGGACCTCAACTTCTCAGCTATCTCATCCAATCTTCTATCATAAGCTTCTTCACCAGCACCCATTACTGTGAATTGGTCCTCTTGAGGATCTTCTTGAAGTACTCGGGCTGCGGTGGCAGTCCCTTGAACATTTGCTGGAATATTGACCTCAGGATGGAGGTGTGGTCCAAATACCGGAGGGTTGACGTGAGGTTGGACTCTTTCATTGTTACTGGTACCGGCAGTCCCTATATGTGGATCTTCTTGGTTCTGCCTTTCCACCATGGCCCTCAATCTTTCCTGGCTCTGAGCCATGTTGTTCATAACTTCCATGAACTGAGTCATTTGATTCCTCATTTCTAGCCTTTCATTTGCCATTTGATTTCTGACCTCAGTGAGGTCCTGCTGCATCTGATCCATCTGAATTCCCGGAAGGTTGTTTTGGGTTGGATAACGGTGCGGACGGTTGAGGGGAAATACCCGGCGCCTAGCAATAGCTCCTGAGGCATCACAACAGAGGTTAGCAACAATAAAACAAAACCTACAAAACAAACAAAGGGTTAGCATGCGATGCAGTTATGCTTATTTGCTCTCAAGGTATCCGGTTTGGCCTTCAGTTTTGACCCTTCCAGACCCTTGAAGATGCTGTTGTTGTTGCTTGAAGAAGACTCAGATGAAGCAAACTAACACAAATATATTACAGAAGGTGAAATAACACAACTTGTTCATTTTACAACACAAGCCCTCTAAGGGGTCAAAATACAGTACAAGAAAATAAAAGTACATGGAAGGAAAGCAACAACAAACAAATGATCAAAAACCAAGACCAAACTCATCCTCACGAACTTCCTTGAGAAGTGCTTCGGTCACAGGATCAGCCGGACGCTCCGTGAGATTCCTGATGAGGAGATTCCGGGTCGTAACAGCTGCTGTTAGCTTCTTGTACTGAGTTTGGTCCTTTGACCTCTTCACCCCTGCTTTGATCTTCAGCTCTGATATCTCCTTCTGGGCTGCTGCCAGGGCTTCTTGTTGTCCTTTTGCACTAGCTTCCAGTTGCTCCATCTTGTCTTGAACTCTCTTGTCTTCCAGGGTACGAGCCTCGGTGATCCTGACCCACCGGGCTTGACTCTCCTTCAAATACAAGTCTGTCCTTGCTCTCTGGAACTGGGCTTCTTTGCAAGCATTCTTCAGAATTTGTTCTCCAGCCTTTGACTTTTTAATGTAATCCCCAGACTTCTCAATCTTAATCAAATGCTCTACTCTCATCTTCTCCAACCTCTCAATCTCTCTCATACCTTCACTCCTCTCCCGGAGGGTCTTCTGCAAAGCCTGGGTTAGCTTCTCATTTCTTTCCTTCAAGCTCTCAAACTCCTCCAAACTGATAGTGGCAGGGGGTGGTGCTGAAGATGACTCAGGCATGTCTTCTATGGTAAAGGGCATCCCAGAGAATTGGGCCCTGGCACGGGACCATTCATAATATTGTGCTGATGCCACATTGTTGCACTTCCCCAGAATGGTTATTCCCTTGGTTTGAACATTATCCCAGGCCCAAGCAGCCTGCCTAACAACAGTCAAACTAATCTTGTTCTCACAATAGAGGGTCTCAACCAAGTCCTGTGCCCTAGGAGTGTGGACCAGTGCATAGCCCAGTTGCCTTCTGAACAGCAGAGGATTGTAATTAATACTGCCCTTAACTCCTACCAAAGGCACATTAGGAAAATGCCCACAGCTGGTGATGATATCCCTGCCCTTGGTGCTCTGAGTGCACCATCTGATGTCAGCTGAAGTTAGAACAGTAAGTCTCTTAGCCCAGTTGCTTTGCTGATGAGGGTTTAAAAATGCATCTGTCCTGGGTAGGTGCCTGAGAAGCCAAGTATGGAACAATGGAGCACAACACCTCACTAACCTCCCCCTCTGCTTCTCATTCCTCTGATGCACTGAATAGTAAAGATCCCCCAATAATGTTGGCACTGGGTTCTTCAGGATGAACAGATGGATTGCATTTTTGCTAATGAATCGAGGCTCATCTGCAAACAACACAATTCCATATACACTTAAGGCCAACAAAGCACAAACAGCTTTCCACTCCCCCAGGGAAGCCTTCAGACTAGCTTGAGAAATCAGGAAATCCAAATGAAAGCCAGGGATTCCAGCTTTAGAGGTCATATGCTGCTCAATCAGGACAGGTTCCAGATGCAAAGCCTTTGCTACTTCTCCATTAGCAGGAAAGACCATCTCAGGGTTGAAAGGGATTCCACCCCTGATAGGCAAACCAACCAAAGATGAGTATTCTTCCAAAAGAGGGCCTAACTGAAAGTCTTGAAAGGTGAAACATCTCAGTGGAGGATCATAAAACTGAATGCATGTGTGAATGAGGCTCCTCTGTGATGGGTCCAGATCCATAACCATGTCAAGTATATCTCCATAGTGTTCCCTGAACAAAGGTATGTGATCTGGAGTGATCAGGGTCTGAATCCTCCTGATATCTGATAGCTCTGGATGGAAGAAGTGATAGGTGATGTTGCTCTTTTTAGGAGCCATGATGCTGAAGACTGAGTAGAGACAGGTGCTGATGATAATGCTGAAGTAATGAGCCACTAATTGGCTGGAGTAGATAGCTGATAGCTGAAGCAAGTGCTGATGAAGATAGGTCAATACTGAAGATGGGGTCAAAACCAAAACCAAATGAAGATGGATACCCTGAAACACAAATGAGCAAATGTCAATATGATGCAATGATTATGTATGCAAATGAAATGCAAGGGTCTGTGACTGAGCTGGATCTGATCAAATGCCTTGATATAGGTCCAAGTGTGTCCAAGAATTCCAGATGGAGGTCTATAAACCCAGTAACCAAGGTGGGGGGCTCAAATAAAGAGCCACATGTCCAGGGTTTAGAATCACAAGAACTGTTCCAACATGGAGTATTCTTAATCAAATCAAAGTAACAGGGTGTTCTAAGGTCAAGGTACCTGCAAACCTGTAAACAGCCCAATCCCCTCACCGGTGGTGTTCTAAAACAAGGATCCTCAGATTTGGATCAGTTATGAGAAGTGTAAACACTTCTAACCCGGAGATACAGTGTTTACAATAACCATAAAAGTTCCTCCTCTAATTCACCTCAGTTTCTGAAGGTCAATACTAAAAGGTCATCCAGACTTAGCAGGCTTCTCAGATAGCCCTAGCATTGCAGGAAATCTGCAACACAGAGTTCTCAGGAAGAAACCCATATCTGAACCGTGTTTCATATTCCCGCACCAGACCGAGATGGAATGGGAAAGAATATGATTCACTCTAGCCTAGGTGTCACTCAGGTCCCAGGTATAGGACCTTAACTCTCAATGAATCACCCACCCACCAAAACAAACAACAGATCCAACCAGCAGCACAGTATGGCAATATGATATAATGCAAAAGCAATAAAGAAAGCAGTAAAGCAAACTGTACATAAAGCAAAATAAGTACAAATATACAAGCACAAATAAGCACATAACACCCCAGTAAACACAAATCAACCAAGCGCTAGGAGGAACCCACAAAAAGAACCAGAAGCCCTGGTTGCAGTATAAGGGTCCCCAGCAGAGTCGCCAAGCTGTCGCTCCCGACAAATGAAAATGGATCAGATGAAGGTACAGACGCGAACTGTCGGCGAAAGGGACAATGAGAACACACAGCCGTGAACTCACTGGAGATGAAAAGAGTCGCCAGCTAGGCATTTTTATCCCGGAGGAAAGGCAATGCTGCATAAACCTAGAAAGATACGGATAAGACGGTTGCGAACCAGAGAGACTGAGAAAGGGGGTTGGTTACAACCTGGGAAGGTATTAGCACCCAGATTGTCCGCCGTACTCGACGGGATCCACGCTTAAAAGATTTGTGTTTTAAAGGGGTAGTGTCAGTGAAATTTGTGTGTAAAGAGCTGGAAAGGAATGTACAGGTGTCAGTGTAAAGTGTATAAGTGATGTGAAGTATGAAAGTGTCAGTGTAAGAACAGGAGTGAAATGCTCAAGATCATGAGGCTAAAAGAATGAGGCTGGAAAGAGGGGGAATATACAGAGACTTTTGTTCGATAACTGTTAAGTTATGCCTACGTATCCTCTCGTGCAATGAGGAAGTCAGAACACCGTAGTTCGACCCAAAGAGACTGAAAGGTAAATTGACTGATGAACTGCTTGCTTGTCCATGCTCAAGTGTATGACCTGTCTGGCTCAGGTGCAAACTGTCTTGCATTAGACGGAAGAAGCAAGTTCTCGTTTATGAGTGAATGAGATGAGAAAAGAATCCCGGAGGAGACGATTATTGTTTGTTTTTGTATTTTCAGTCTTTTATTGCTTTTGAATTTGTCATAAGTTAATGAGCTTAAGTCTAAACCAATGGATTTAGTAAACTCATCACATCTTCCCTCTGTTTAGGGGTAATGAGAGTACCTTAAGTGTGAAGTCAGATTCTCACACTTAATCACCTTTGGTGTAGGATTAAGATCATTAACCTACTTGTGATTAATTAGATGTTTTTGTTGTTTTTGTTTAGTGTTGAGTAATGAGGTTAAGCCATAATCAAGGATTAAACAGACTCATTACACCATCCTAATAGAAGGATAATAGATGAGAATGTTTAAGCTGAGGAAAGCTCCTCAACTTAATCCATGATTAGGGATTAAACTCATGACAAAACAAGCCTTTGATTAAGTAGATTTTATTTAATGATATGATGATGAAGTGATTTTTATGATTTGTAAGACAACTTGAGGGGGACTTGTCCATTAACACTAGGGTTAGTCCTTCTTAACCAATTAAGGAAGAATTAGAACCCTAATGCAAGGCCCAAGTTACAAGTGTGATGTCTTGATGGTTATTAGATGGATTGATTAAAGGAGTTAAACACATTAAGGGTTTAACACTTAGGATTAAAGTTATACACTCCATCCTAAGAGAAGGATGCAGGCATAAACTTAATCACAAAGCCTTAAAGCCTTTAGGGTTTAGTCCCTGATTATGAGATGAGAGGAGAAGACTCAAAAGAGACACAAAGGTAAAACTAAGAGGGGAGACTAATCAAAACCCTAATCATTGACATGCTTGGTTATTCCTAAGGTTTGTGAGGTTTTCAAGAGCAATCTTCAAAGAGAACCACCAGGAAGCAGATGAACAGGATCAAGAGAAGCAAAGTGACTTGCTTCATTCAAGAAGTCAAGTCACTTGAAGAAAGAAAGTGGGAGGAACAAGAATGAGCAAGCTCAATCTCAAACACATACATAAATGCAGCAATGGATGCAAGAGAGATGAGAAGAAATTGTGAGAAGTGAAGGCAAATCCACTTCTCAAAGATACTTACCACCTGAAATGTTAGAAAAGAAATGCAATGCAATGCCAAATGAGATGAAATGGTATGATGCTAAACAAAACCAGAAGCATGTTGATGATGATAATGATGCTATGAGATGCTACAAACATGAGGCAAGGCATGGAGATGTTCATACAAGATCATGGATGCAAATGATGCAAGCTTAGAAGCATGGATACACATGAAAAGTTAGGAAGCATACAAAGCATACAACATGGCAAATGCAAGATTCAATGATCAAACATACTTTCTACATGTCTTATGAAGTCAAATGAATCAAATAGAAGCATGGAATGGTATGGCAAGTCATGTTATGCAAGATAATGCAAGAAGGATGCAAATGGAAGCCCAAATTAGGGTTTATGGATCAAACAACAAACAAAAACCAAAAACAGAAGCAAAACCTAAGATAAAAAATGGAAAATGCCACCCAAAGAAACCCTAAACCTATACTAAACCAAAGTCAAAAGGGGAGGTCTCAACTCTTAACCAAACTCAAGTTATGATTTTTCTAAGTTATTAGGGTTTTTAGGGTTCCTAAACAAAAGAAATACCAAACAAATTGAAAATGAGGAAACAAATCATGGCCATTTAATCCTAGAAACTACATGCTAATCACAAAACAAAGCAAAAAGAACCAATGTCCAACTCTTCTTAGATAGGCAGAAATGAATTTTTGAACTTATGATCAAAATAATGCACAAAAAATGATTTAATTCAATGGAAAATTCTCAAAATGCATCAAGATCAAAAAAGAAATTTGGTTTGAAGGTTGGACAATGTTTCTAAATGTCTTAGAACATTTCATGAATTTTTTGGTGATTTTTAAATACCTAGAAGTATTTTTAATTAATTAATTTCCATTAATCAATTAAAAACAATCTTTTAAATATTTAAAAATACTTTTTTAATGATAAAAAATAAAATGAAAATATTTTTGGGTCATGAAAATTAATAAAACTTAAGAGAAAAAGTTTCATAAATTTTTAAGACTTTTTACTATTTTAAATTAATTGTGCAATTTAAATGAAAAGAAAATGAATTAAAATTAAATAAAAGGGAAAGTCAACAGAAGGAAGGGCCAGGATGAAGTTTGGGTTTGAATTTGTTGACTGGCGCCAGATCCAGTGGCTGTGGTTGATTCTGGTCAAATTAATTTAATTATGAATTAATTAAGTTAAACACGTGGATTAGGGCTAATCAGGCAGATCTGGACCACACACACACGCGGGAGGTCAACTGGTCAAAGGGATCGTACGCTCCAGATTCAAACTTGAGTTAATGACATGATTAGGGCACAAATTACTTTTAGGTGGCCGGAGAAGACTCCCGGTCGTCTTCTCCGGCCAGCATCTCCCCTGAAAATCCCCAAAACCCCAAAAAGCTAACTAAAATGAAATCTAAGAATTGGGAAATGATCCCCACTCACTCACGAACCAAAACCCTCACTCAAAACCAATTTATTCTTCCTGGAATTCATGAATCGAAACAAACAAATTTTAGGGCACGCAAGTTTCAGAGACCAATTAAATGTTCATTTCATCACCATTTCAAAAACTAAAAGCATATTCATGATCAGGAAGACACAAAGAACAAGTTTAGAACAAAAGAAATGATTTCTGGAAAAATATTTTTCAAGCTACCTGAGATTCGAAGCTTTCACTCTGATGACTTTCTGGCCACTTCCTTCAGTGCAATCCACTCCACTTGATTCCCAGATGATGTCTGAATGCTCTAGAGGAATTTATGTTGGCTGGATGAGGAGTTTGACAAGCTTCTGCTCAAGCTCAGTCAGAAATGGCAGGGATGATTCAGGCAGTTTCAGGCCATTGTGAGTGGTTCTTTGTGACCCAGATGGTGAGTGGAGAAGCTTTGTGGTGTTTGTTTGGATGTTTGTGTGCTGTGGAAAGAGTTTCGAATGAAACTGCAAGTTGAGGTGGGAAATGGCAATGGGGTGTTCTTGCTTGTTTCAGGCCTGGCTCTTGGTGGTTTGAGGTCTATGAAGTATGGTGAGTTGATCTATGGAAATGGTTTTTATGTTTGCAAGCTGAGAAAACAAATTCGAAGGAAAGTGCAAGATGGAGTGTTTTGGTGTATGTGTTGGATGAGTGAGTTTCAGCCTTGCTAGATGTATGGAATGGCTTGCAAAGAGATATTGTATTTTAATCCTATAGGTCAGATGATGTGACCTGGCCTATGGTGATTGGTAAGTTTGCTTTTGCTCAAAGTCCACCTTTTGTGTAAGAGAAGTATGGCTCATGATCTAGGCAAGTACAAGCATGGGGCTGCGCAGCAAGGGTGAGGGGAAAGGCTAGCCAAAGTCAGCAGCCAATGTCACAAGTTGTAGGAAGTGTGATGAGTGCTTTTGCAAGTTGTTGCCTTATGGTTCACATGTGATTTCCTTGTCCAACAAACCATAAACCATGGGCATTCTTGGTCCAATTCTGACCTTTAAGGCCTAAGGAATGTTTGTGTCATGGTTTGAAATGAATTAGAGGTTGCAATTGGCTTTAGTTCATGATCTTGCAAAATTCTCATTTGAAGCATGCCTTGAAAATCAATGATTTTAGCCAACTTTGTCACACCATAACTTTTGATCCAAGAAGAGTTTGATCATGTTCTTGTACTTTTTGAAAAGGGAAAGATGAGATCTACAACTTTCATGACCAAAGTTTTTTCATTTGAAGCATTTTTGGATCAAGAATCAAGGCTTGAAAAATGACCTAAAATGAAGCATTCTTAAAAAAGTCAACTATGCCCAAAAAGTCAACATTTGCAAAACTTCCAAATTCTTGATTTTTGTGAACTTCAACCTTCTTCCATGATCAAATAAAGATCATATACACTCAAAATGATGAAGATCACCCATTGGTTGGGTCATTGGGGGCCTCAGATGCCCTGATTTTGCACTGACTTGTCCAGAAAGTCAACCCTTGATCAGATGACTTCCCCATAGAATTTCTTCATGAAAATTGATATGCATACTCCCTATACCATATAGAGACCAATGGAAACAAGAATGACCAAAAAATTTGGAGTTATGGCCTCTGAAACCAAAACCCTAATTTTAGGTCAACTGTGCAGTCAAACTTGGCTCTGCATCCATCCAAACCCTAGTTCCTGTGATTCTTTTGAAATCTTGACTTTGAGAAGATGTAATATGATACTTGAACACATATGGATCCCTTTGAAGTGATTGTTTGCCTTTGGAGTGGCTCAAGAAGCTCTTGGATTGCTCAGATCACAAACCCTAGATGCAGATGACTTAGAAACTATACAGTGAATCAAAAATGGGATATGAGATGTTATGATTGTGTTTATGCATATGAGAATGATCACAAGCCATGGTGTGAATGGGTGAGGGAAAATTTGGGGTGTTTACAGCTGCCCCTATTCAAACATGAGTTAGCTGTGCAGGATGTAAGCAATGGCTCAGCAGGCAAACAAGATAACTTGTGGTTGAATACCAAAGATAGTCCAAAATTTGCACTCACAGAATGAAGAAGAAAAGGGATATAGATTGCAAAGGAAAATAGAGTATATTGTAAGGTGTGGGCGACGGAGGACGACCGTCGAGCAGAGGACGACTGCTGGGTAAAGAGCAATGACGGGGACGGCCGACATGCTGGGAGAAGTGCTGAAAATAAAGCAATGACGGGGACGGCCGACATGCTGGGGATAAAGGTAAAGCCAAGACGGGGACGACCGACTAGCTGGGAAAAATAAGAAATTATGATGGGGACGGCCATCAAGATAAAGCAGTAAAATTCTCTGGGGATTAATGAAACATGACGGGGACGACCATCAAGTTCATAAAGCAAAGTAACCGACGATGGGGACGGCCATCGGGCTAAAAGAAAAGGAAAAAGGGACCACGACGGGGACGACCATCGGGTTAAAGAATAAATGAAATAAACAGATGATGGGGTACGGCCATCAAAGGTGAAGGACGATCACCTAGCAGGGGACGGCTGCTCTGTTGGGGAATAAAGGAAGTATGATGGGGACGGCCATCAAAGGTGGAGGACGACCACCTGGCAGGGTACGGCTGCCGAAAATATCACTCAAAACCAATTTATTCTTCCTGGAATTCATGAATCGAAACAAACAAATTTTAGGGCACGCAAGTTTCAGAGACCAATTAAATGTTCATTTCATCACCATTTCAAAAACTAAAAGCATATTCATGATCAGGAAGACACAAAGAACAAGTTTAGAACAAAAGAAATGATTTCTGGAAAAATATTTTTCAAGCTACCTGAGATTCGAAGCTTTCACTCTGATGACTTTCTGGCCACTTCCTTCAGTGCAATCCACTCCACTTGATCCCCAGATGATGTCTGAATGCTCTAGAGGAATTTATGTTGGCTGGATGAGGAGTTTGACAAGCTTCTGCTCAAGCTCAGTCAGAAATGGCAGGGATGATTCAGGCAGTTTCAGGCCATTGTGAGTGGTTCTTTGTGATCCAGATGGTGAGTGGAGAAGCTTTGTGGTGTTTGTTTGGATGTTTGTGTGCTGTGGAAAGAGTTTCGAATGAAACTGCAAGTTGAGGTGGGAAATGGCAATGGGGTGTTCTTACTTGTTTCAGGCCTGGCTCTTGGTGGTTTGAGGTCTATGAAGTATGGTGAGTTGATCTATGGAAATGGTTTTTATGTTTGCAAGCTGAGAAAACAAATTCGAAGGAAAGTGCAAGATGGAGTGTTTTGGTGTATGTGTTGGATGAGTGAGTTTCAGCCTTGCTAGATGTATGGAATGGCTTGCAAAGAGATATTGTATTTTAATCCTATAGGTCAGATGATGTGACCTGGCCTATGGTGATTGGTAAGTTTGCTTTTGCTTAAAGTCCACCTTTTGTGTAAGAGAAGTATGGCTCATGATCTAGGCAAGTACAAGCATGGGGCTGCGCAGCAAGGGTGAGGGGAAAGGCTAGCCAAAGTCAGCAGCCAATGTCACAAGTTGTAGGAAGTGTGATGAGTGCTTTTGCAAGTTGTTGCCTTATGGTTCACATGTGATTTCCTTGTCCAACAAACCATAAACCATGGGCATTCTTGGTCCAATTCTGACCTTTAAGGCCTAAGGAATGTTTGTGTCATGGTTTGAAATGAATTAGAGGTTGCAATTGGCTTTAGTTCATGATCTTGCAAAATTCTCATTTGAAGCATGCCTTGAAAATCAATGATTTTAGCCAACTTTGTCACACCATAACTTTTGATCCAAGAAGAGTTTGATCATGTTCTTGTACTTTTTGAAAAGGGAAAGATGAGATCTACAACTTTCATGACCAAAGTTTTTTCATTTGAAGCATTTTTGGATCAAGAATCAAGGCTTGAAAAATGACCTAAAATGAAGCATTCTTAAAAAAGTCAACTATGCCCAAAAAGTCAACATTTGCAAAACTTCCAAATTCTTGATTTTTGTGAACTTCAACCTTCTTCCATGATCAAATAAAGATCATATACACTCAAAATGATGAAGATCACCCATTGGTTGGGTCATTGGGGGCCTCAGATGCCCTGATTTTGCACTGACTTGTCCAGAAAGTCAACCCTTGATCAGATGACTTCCCCATAGAATTTCTTCATGAAAATTGATATGCATACTCCCTATACCATATAGAGACCAATGGAAACAAGAATGACCAAAAAATTTGGAGTTATGGCCTCTGAAACCAAAACCCTAATTTTAGGTCAACTGTGCAGTCAAACTTGGCTCTGCATCCATCCAAACCCTAGTTCCTGTGATTCTTTTGAAATCTTGACTTTGAGAAGATGTAATATGATACTTGAACACATATGGATCCCTTTGAAGTGATTGGTTGCCTTTGGAGTGGCTCAAGAAGCTCTTGGATTGCTCAGATCACAAACCCTAGATGCAGATGACTTAGAAACTATACAGTGAATCAGAAATGGGATATGAGATGTTATGGTTGTGTTTATGCATATGAGAATGATCACAAGCCATGGTGTGAATGGGTGAGGGCAAATTTGGGGTGTTTACAGCTGCCCCTATTCAAACATGAGTTAGCTGTGCAGGATGTAAGCAATGGCTCAGCAGGCAAACAAGATAACTTGTGGTTGAATACCAAAGACAGTCCAAAATTTGCACTCACAGAATGAAGAAGAAAATGGATATAGATTGCAAAGGAAAATAGAGTATATTGTAAGGTGTGGGCGACGGAGGACGACCGTCGAGCAGAGGACGACTGCTGGGTAAAGAGCAATGACGGGGACGGCCGACATGCTGGGAGAAGTGCTGAAAATAAAGCAATGACGGGGACGGCCGACATGCTAGGGATAAAGGTAAAGCCAAGACGGGGACGGCCGACTAGCTGGGAAAAATAAGAAATTATGATGGGGACGGCCATCAAGATAAAGCAGTAAAATTCTCTGGGGATTAATGAAACATGACGGGGACGGCCATCAAGTTCATAAAGCAAAGTAACCGACGATGGGGACGGCCATCAGGCTAAAAGAAAAGGAAAAAGGGACCACGACGGGGACGACCATCGGGTTAAAGAATAAATGAAATAAACAGATGATGGGGTACGACCATCAAAGGTGAAGGACGATCACCTAGCAGGGGACGGCTGCTCTGTTGGGGAATAAAGGAAGTATGATGGGGACGGCCATCAAAGGTGGAGGACGACCACCTGGCAGGGTACGGCTGCCGAAAATATCACTCAAAACCAATTTATTCTTCCTGGAATTCATGAATCGAAACAAACAAATTTTAGGGCACGCAAGTTTCAGAGACCAATTAAATGTTCATTTCATCACCATTTCAAAAACTAAAAGCATATTCATGATCAGGAAGACACAAAGAACAAGTTTAGAACAAAAGAAATGATTTCTGGAAAAATATTTTTCAAGCTACCTGAGATTCGAAGCTTTCACTCTGATGACTTTCTGGCCACTTCCTTCAGTGCAATCCACTCCACTTGATCCCCAGATGATGTCTGAATGCTCTAGAGGAATTTATGTTGGCTGGATGAGGAGTTTGACAAGCTTCTGCTCAAGCTCAGTCAGAAATGGCAGGGATGATTCAGGCAGTTTCAGGCCATTGTGAGTGGTTCTTTGTGATCCAGATGGTGAGTGGAGAAGCTTTGTGGTGTTTGTTTGGATGTTTGTGTGCTGTGGAAAGAGTTTCGAATGAAACTGCAAGTTGAGGTGGGAAATGGCAATGGGGTGTTCTTGCTTGTTTCAGGCCTGGCTCTTGGTGGTTTGAGGTCTATGAAGTATGGTGAGTTGATCTATGGAAATGGTTTTTATGTTTGCAAGCTGAGAAAACAAATTCGAAGGAAAGTGCAAGATGGAGTGTTTTGGTGTATGTGTTGGATGAGTGAGTTTCAGCCTTGCTAGATGTATGGAATGGCTTGCAAAGAGATATTGTATTTTAATCCTATAGGTCAGATGATGTGACCTGGCCTATGGTGATTGGTAAGTTTGCTTTTGCTCAAAGTCCACCTTTTGTGTAAGAGAAGTATGGCTCATGATCTAGGCAAGTACAAGCATGGGGCTGCGCAGCAAGGGTGAGGGGAAAGGCTAGCCAAAGTCAGCAGCCAATGTCACAAGTTGTAGGAAGTGTGATGAGTGCTTTTGCAAGTTGTTGCCTTATGGTTCACATGTGATTTCCTTGTCCAACAAACCATAAACCATGGGCATTCTTGGTCCAATTCTGACCTTTAAGGCCTAAGGAATGTTTGTGTCATGGTTTGAAATGAATTAGAGGTTGCAATTGGCTTTAGTTCATGATCTTGCAAAATTCTCATTTGAAGCATGCCTTGAAAATCAATGATTTTAGCCAACTTTGTCACACCATAACTTTTGATCCAAGAAGAGTTTGATCATGTTCTTGTACTTTTTGAAAAGGGAAATATGATATCTACAACTTTCATGACCAAAGTTTTTCATTTGAAGCATTTTTGGATCAAGAATCAAGGCTTGAAAAATGACCTAAAATGAAGCATTCTTAAAAAAGTCAACTATGCCCAAAAAGTCAACATTTGCAAAACTTCCAAATTCTTGATTTTTGTGAACTTCAACCTTCTTCCATGATCAAATAAAGATCATATACACTCAAAATGATGAAGATCACCCATTGGTTGGGTCATTGGGGGCCTCAGATGCCCTGATTTTGCACTGACTTGTCCAGAAAGTCAACCCTTGATCAGATGACTTCCCCATAGAATTTCTTCATGAAAATTGATATGCATACTCCCTATACCATATAGAGACCAATGGAAATAAGAATGACCAAAAAATTTGGAGTTATGGCCTCTGAAACCAAAACCCTAATTTTAGGTCAACTGTGCAGTCAAACTTGGCTCTGCATCCATCCAAACCCTAGTTCCTGTGATTCTTTTGAAATCTTGACTTTGAGAAGATGTAATATGATACTTGAACACATATGGATCCCTTTGAAGTGATTGGTTGCCTTTGGAGTGGCTCAAGAAGCTCTTGGATTGCTCAGATCACAAACCCTAGATGCAGATGACTTAGAAACTATACAGTGAATCAAAAATGGGATATGAGATGTTATGATTGTGTTTATGCATATGAGAATGATCACAAGCCATGGTGTGAATGGGTGAGGGCAAATTTGGGGTGTTTACACCCATCAATGAAGCATCACAGTAAATTACAAACGGTTCCTCCGGATTTGGCAAAGTCAAAACCGGCGCCGATGTCAATCTCCTTTTTAATTCATTAAAACTCTCTTCGCACTGAACATCCCACACGAAAGTGTTACCTTTACAAGTTAATTTAGTTAACGAAAGTGCTAACTTAGAAAATCCTTCAATAAACCTTCTATAATATCCAGCTAGTCCAAAAAAGCTTCTAATCTCGGTAGCCGACTTAGGAGTCTCCCATTGCAATACAACTTCTACCTTTGAAGGATTTATAACAATACCTTTTCCTGAAATTACATGGCCAAGAAAACTGACTTCTTTTAACCAAAACTCACACTTGGACAGCTTCGCATACAATTTCTTATCTTTCAAAACATCCAACACTAATCTCAAATGTTCTTTATGCTATTCTTCTGACTTAGAGTAAATCAAAATATCATCAATAAATACTACTACAAATTGGTCCAGATAAGTATAAAAAATACGATTCATGTATTCCATAAATACTCCCGGTGCATTAGTCACACCGAAAGGCATCACAGAATACTCATAATGTCCATACCGAGTTCTGAACGTTGTCTTCTGGATATCTTCATCTTTCACTTGGATCTGATGATAGCCCGATCTCAAATCAATTTTACTGAACACACAAGCACCCACTAATTGATCCATCAAATCATCTATTCTCGGTAGTGGATACTTATTCTTGATCGTTACTTTATTCAATTGTCTATAATCAATACAAAGCCTCATACTACCATCTTTCTTCTTTACTAGCAACACTGGAGCTCCCCACGGTGATACACTTGGTCTTATAAACTTTTTCTCAAGTAAGTCTTCCAATTGCTTCTTTAATTCATACAATTCAGATGCTGACATTCTATACGGTGCCATCGAAACAGGCCTAGTACCAGGTACCAGATCAATAGTAAATTCAACTTCCCTCTCTGGTGGCACACTAGGAATCTCATCAGGAAAAACTTCAGGAAATTCTTTCACTACTAACAATTCATCAATCTTAGCTTTACTCTCAACCGACAGCGTTGCCATCAAAGAAAACATCTGAGCTTCCTCTTTCATCAATTTTTGTAATTCGCTGAAAGATAATAGGCCAACTCCTTCCTCTTCAGGAGTGGAAAACCTTACAGACTTATGATAACAATTTATATGAACATAGTTATACTCTAACCAATTCATACCAAGAATTACATCCATCCCAGCCAACGGCAAACACACTAAATCAACATAGAAATCTTTATCGAAGATCGATAAAGGACACTTTAAACATACCAAAGAAGTAGTTAATGATCCCTTAGCTGGGGTCTCAACAATCAAATCACCATCCAAAGCGGACAATTTTAAACCCAGTCTTCGAGCACAATTAGCAGAAATAAAACAGTGTGTAGCACCAGTATCAATAATAGTAATTAAAGGAGTACCATTTATGAAACATGTACCTCGAAAAAGTCTATCCTCACTGGAGGTTTGAGTTCCGGTCAATGCGAACACCTTTCCAGTTTGAGATTTCTTTGGCTTCTGACACTGACTTCCAATATGCCATTCTTCGCCACAATTAAAACAACTCATTTCCTTGTGCTTGCAATCAGCTATTGCATGCCCAGTCTTACCACAACGAAAACACCTTTTTACCTCAGCAGTGCATACATTACTCTTATGACCAACCTGACCACATTTGAAGCAAACTATACCAGCAGGAGCACCTCCCCCACTAGTTCTCTGAGCCGGAGCAACTATTTGTTTCCCTTTTCCAGCTGGAGCATCATACGGCTTGCCACGGTTTTGATGTTGCTTGCCTCTGCGATCACTGACAACCTTGTAATGAGCATTATTGTCCTCTTCAAATATCCTGCAGCTATCAACCAATTCAGTAAAAATGCGTATCTTCTGATACCCAACATCCTTCTTAATTTCAGAGCACAACCCATTTTCAAACTTGATGAACTTTTAAAATTCAGCACTAGCACCAGTGTAATGAGGATAAAATTTGGACAACTCTACAAATTTTGCAGCATAATCCGTGACAGACATGTTTCCTTGCTTCAGCTCAAGGAATTCAATTTCTTTCTTACCACGGACATCTTCCGGATAATACTTTCTCATGAATTCCCTACAGAATACATCCCACGTAATGACTTCACCTGCCGCGGTCAACCTCTCATGGGTCTCTAGCCACCAGTCATCATCTTCGACTGCTAGCATGTGAGTACCATACCGAACCTTCTGAGCTGGAGTGCAATCCATCACACGGAAGATTCTCTCGATTTCTTTCAACCATCCCAAAGCTGCATCTGGATCATGTTTCCCTTTAAACACCGTCGGATTCTCTCTTTGGAAAGTCGCCATGCTACGTGATCCAGCATCTCCACCAGCATTTGGCAAGTTCTGCACAACTTGTGCCATCGCTTGCATTGCGGCAGCCATCACAACGTCATTTCTCCCAGCCATTTCAACTTATCACTACAACACAACTAAAAGTTAGATTAGTAACAATACACAATTGTTAGACAGTAACGACACGACAACTGGCCGGAAAAACCGACCTGCTCTGATACCACTAATGTAACACCCCATTTTCTACCCACGAAATATAAAACAAAATCAGAGTCTTATAAATATTTTTTTGTTTTTCTACAAACGGGATATTACATATTCAACTTTAACAATTTTCCAAATTTTAAGGAAATCATAACAAATACGTAACACTTTCTCTTAAATTTAATAAACCATGTCATTCACTCCAATAATTTAACTTCATAAAATTTTTACGCAGCGGATTCATAATTTTGATTCATAACATATTTAAGCAACATAATAACAACTTAACATAAGAAGCGAACAACCATAAATCCTTCGGACAATTAAAATTCAGCCATAATTAAATGATCAATAAAGCAGACATGCGACAATCCCCCCGAGTGCTACGTATCAGAGCGACTGACCACCGACTCAATCCACGGTAACCGGCTACTTCTCAGGATTACCTGCACATTGTCACATAAGGACAACATTCAACAGAAAGGGTGAGTTACAATAATTATAAGCAGTATATGAAAAATAATATAATGACTAAGAATCGTAAACAAACACCGCTTCTCAAATTAAATTAAATACCCATACAACAAACCAACAAGAATGCAACTTTAATGAGACTCGACTAGTCATGCATGTGGTACCATTCGGAGTAAAACTCCCAACTTAAAATTTGCCAATTTAACGAGGCATCAAGGCATAAGCCTTCAACTTTCAACTTTTGCCAATCCAGGCCAACGTGGTGTGAGCAACGGCTCCGACGTAATGCATATGAATTTACATGACATACACAACTTTAGAACTCCGACAACATAACAATAATAGCAACACAACAATGTTTACAACATAATCAACTTATATTCAACTTTGGCTTATAAAGCCTACAACATAATAACTTTAAGACTGTCCGCAACCGGAACAACTTACCGACATCAATTGTACCTGTAACACAACTTTACGATGAAATTTCAACAAAAACGACGCATCAAAATCAACAATAATATTACCCGACGTATCCCGATAAATTTCATTAAATTCCGAGGAATTAAGTTTTCCGCCTAATTCGGCTAAACCGACTAACTCAACACTGTTTTTAACATTTTGAGGTTAATACAACCCTTTAATAAATTCTGCCAAAAATTCAGTATTCTAAAAATTTCACTATTCCTAAAGTATTAATTAATCTTAGATGAAATAAAACTACTAATTGATGTATGTGCCTAATTACATTAAGTATTAATTAATTATGTAGTATGCACCTAATTATATTAAGTCTTAATTAATTATGAGAGGAAATTTAACACAAAAAGATAATGGCTACAGGACCCTCCTATGTGCTTGCGCCACATCATGATCCCCCCCACTACCTGCATGGCCCGCGCTATACATCCTATGGCCAGCGCCATCTATCATGAAGTTCCATGGCCTGCACCATCTTCATGTTCTCTTTCATGGCTTGCGCCATCCCAAGGGTATGTGGGGCCCACCCTACAAAAGTAGCCCTTACCAACAATTCTATATAATTTTTCTTTCACAATTCTCTTTCCAGCATTCAATTTTTCTAATACCATTTAATATAAAAATTCACAATTTAGTTATAATTTATGTATATTCACAAAAACTCAGCAACATTGCAACACAACATGAACACAAATTATTGATAAAATTTCTATAACAGCCCTAACAATCGATGAAGACGTATCAATCTAACTACCCAATCAAAATATTGGATTTCATATCCGATTATAATAATCAAACCCACCCTTACCTTAGATTGAATTGAAGGTTGTTCTTACGGTTGGATTCCGGAATTTGCTTCTCCTTCTCTCACGTTCGTGCAGTAGTTTCTAATTCCTCTTTTTCTTCCTTAATTCTCTAACTTCTGTTTCTACTTTTTGTTTCCATCACTTATATTTTTATTTCTTTTTATTAAATTACTAAATATTAAAATTTCTAATGGGCCTAAACATAACACCTCCCATTTACTAAATAGTACACAAAAGAAGCCCACTTACTCAAATAACACAACAACTATATTATTATTTCTTATAATATTTCTACGACTTCCGACTAAATTTCCGCTTATCGATTAATTTAACTACGACACTAAATATTCCTACTAACCACAATGAATATTAAAATATTAAAATAATAATTAATTCTTTGGGCGTTACAGTGTACCTGCAAGGCACTCCGATGCCAAAGTTAATAGAGGTACAATAGTGGTAAGTTATTAGAGTTAAATCAGAATACCTAACCCTTTAGTGATAAATGGTATTTATAATGAGCCCCCAACGCTGGGCCAAGGTCCTTCCTTGGGCTGGACTAGCGAGGTCCAAGGAAGAACTGCCAAGGTACGCGTAAGGAGCGTGTAGACCTAGCAAGTGGTCTAGTCCTTGGTCCAACTGCCCCTATCTTTCAAGAGATAATGGGGGACAATTGGATGACGAGGCAAGTGGAATGGACGACTTGTTCTCTGCCCATCTCACAGAGTGTACGCCCGACTCATGAAATGCCTTCCCGACAGTTGAATTGTTTTCGCCCGTCCAACAAGTATGCTTGCCTGGACGTATGGGCATTTGCTCGACATATTGGGCCACGACCCAATAGTCTGGAGGCCCAGTCCAGAACAGGTACATATTCACCAAGTTGCCATCATCAGTACATAAATTTTAGCTAATTAATTCATAGCAATATCAGTACATAACTTGTAGTTAATCAATTCACCACCACACCAATTACAATGTAAAACAAACACACAAATGAGCTAAAAGTAAATGACAAGAAAACAGTTGTAAAGAATGCAAAAAACGATTGATAAACAAAGTAAATCAAAATTCACAGTACTGTTACATTGACTGTAATTTGCATAACATTTCCAATAAACTTTATAGACTCATTCATAGTATCACATTCCTACTAAAGGACATATATAACAAGTAACTAGCAATACATAATTTTTAAGGTTAGGGGGACCTCTCTGGTACACCTCAACTTCAAGCCCAATCCTTATGCCTCTTCAGCTCTGTTGAATTAAGTGTAAGTGGTACCAAAGAAAAGACCAAAAAAATGTAATTAATGCCAAGACCCATATATGAAAATGCTATCATATACTAGGAAAATAAATTTGTGTTTCTGCCTACAGTAATCTACACATATGATACTAGTGGAATCGTCATCAATAATTACATCTTCCATATCAAACTAAAAAAAACAGAAAATCAGAGAAAAAAGGTAAAAACCAAAATAATTTAAAGTATAAAAAAGTAATGTTTACTAATTAACCTGACAATATCCCTTTCTTGTCACAGGAACATAAGTGTGATTTCCCTTGTAGTGAGCAGGATCAACACCACCAAAGATAATCTCACCCCTTCCTCTTCCTCTGGATTACGGTTGAACCAAAATGAAAATACTGATTCCTGAATAAAACCTTTTTCAACCATATTGTTTCTCGAAGAGAGTGTGATATAAGTGAGTCTCCATTGTTTGGTGACCTAGGTTGAAGGATTTTAGGGTTAGGGTTGAAAGGGGTAGTGAAGTGAGAGAGAGAGAGAGATGACAAAGAGAGAGAAAGATTTGTTTAAGATTTTGAGTTTGTGGTGAGGTAATAGAACTGTGGTGATTGTGTGAGCCTGAATTTGGTGAAGATATTTGAAGGAACCGAGCTTCGTTGAAGTGGAAGGTTACTTGTATTATGTAAAACAATTATTTTAAAACAATTCTGACGTGACATTAGATTAATACACACTTGGCATGAGATTAATGCACACTTGTCATGACATGCTACATCATCTACCGTTAGTAGAAACTAATGGGAAAGACTACAGTTAGATACGAAAAACTTTCAGAGGATCATTGATTGAAGAAAATTTTTAGAATGACTAAACTTGAATGTTGGAATATTTATAGGGACCTTATGCATATTTAACCCTAATATATATATATATATATATATATATATATATATATATATATATATATATATATATATATATATATATATATATATATATATATATATATATATATACTATTTTTTAAATAAGGTTAAATATGTTTTTAGTCCC
Organism: Lathyrus aphaca; assembly: GCA_963966055.1. NCBI lineage: Eukaryota > Viridiplantae > Streptophyta > Magnoliopsida > Fabales > Fabaceae > Lathyrus > Lathyrus aphaca. The sequence goes on along the minus strand of OZ014519.1, from coordinate 456,964,730 downwards.
TATAAATATCTCAATTTTCATTTTTAGTCCCTATTAAAAAAATAATATATTTTAATCCTTACAAAATTATTATGGACGTAGTTTAAGTCCCTCCTGTTAAACCAATGTGTATTTTTAAATGTTTATTTTGTAGATATATTTAGAATGTTATAAAAAATTTCTCGAAAAAAAAAGAACTCAAAATTTGATTTATAAGTCGATATTTTCATTACTTTTATCATTATATTTTGAAATTTAAAAAATTCATATTTAATTCTTCTCATTTTAAAAAGTTCTAAAATTTAGTAAAGATATATTTTATAGTATTCTAAACATGGATGAAAAAAGTCATTCAAAAATTTATAAGTTTAAGGATAATTAAATAGTTTTCAAAATTTTAGAAAACATCAGAGACTAAAATTACATGCATACAAAATTTGTAGGGACTAAAATATATTATTTTTTTAATAGGGAATAAAAATAAAAATAGAGATATTTATAGGGACCAAAAACATATTAAACCCTTTTAAATATAACAAATAATAAAAAATACAAGAAGTAATTATTATTATTTTTAGGGTTAATAGATATTTTATCCCCTGTCATATAGGCGAATTCTGGTTTATCCCCTATAAAATTTATCTTTGCAAAGTCAACCTTCGTCACTTGAAGATTCTTTCGTTTTAAACATTGGGGAGTGTGACTGGACAAAAAAGTTTAGGTAGCAAGATGATTGTGCGTTTTTTTTTTTATTTTCTTTAATTTCAGTTGAGCTGGCTAATATTTTTATTTTAAATTATTTTTATTTCTAATGTATTTTTAGTTTTTTCAATTAATTTAAATAATATAAAATACTTAAATTTTTTAAAAACTTTTCAAAACTCACACCCTTTGGTTGCATGACATGATACTTACCACTTGGCCATCATTCCATTTGTTGAAAAAGGAATCAAGTGGTAAGTATCATACCATGCAACCAAAGGATGTGGGGTTTGATACCTTCCTTTGGTAAAATTTTCAAAATTTTCAGTAATTTACATTATTTAAATTAATTGAAAAATAAAATAAAAATATACTTGAAAATAAAAAAAAAATTAAAATTAAAATATTAACCACGTCAGTTCAACTGTAATTAAAGAAAATAAAAAAACAAAAAAAACACAATCATCTCACCATCTAAGTTTTTTTTTGTCCAATCACACTCTCCAAGATTTAAAACGAAAGAATCTTCAATACCTATTATGGCAGGAGGAACAATACCTATTAATTAGGGGTGACAAAACGGGCTTGACCCGTTAGACATGCCCATTTTCCACACAAAACTGCATAATTAACTAAAATTTCAATAGAACTGAGAATTTCACTACTAAAAATATTTATATTCTATATAATTTTCCATATATTTGATATTAATATCATATTAGAAGTTTACTATCATTATGATTTGTTGAATAATATGTATTGAGTTTTCGTTACCTTAGTTTCTATATATTGATTCTATTATGATGGAAACAAAGTGTTTGGTAGTTAATGTATGTCTATTTTTTCTATAACTTTAATAAAGAGATACACTTAAAATCTTATTATTACGAATTTCTATATAATATGTATTGCGAGATTCAGTGACTCCATTTCCATATAGTTATTTTTTTCCAAGCAAGTCATAGATTAATAAGGAGTACAAAGGGTATTCAACCTAACTACAAAAGAGCAAACACAACCACGCTCAAGAACGGAGAGATTACAAACCAATTACAACTTAAAATAATACAAAGGGTCTTTGTCAAAATCATAAAAATTAGAATTTGGGTTAATCCTAACTCGGATAAAATTTAATCTCCAAATAGATAGTTTAACTTTCCATACAATATCGATGATATTCCAACTGACATTGTTGAACACAATCTCATTCCTCAAGATCCAAATGTTCCAACAAACGACTATCCAAACAATGTCTTGACTTCCTTTTTTGAAATTCCCATGTCTACCAAAAGAATGCCACTCCAAGAATGATTCCTTTAAACAAGTTCCACCGGAACCTTCAAAATCTAACCACCCCAAAATCTCTCTCCAAATTAACTTATCCAAAGGACAATCGATAAACAAGTGATTCACGTCCTCCGCAACATTAGAACACAAACTACATTGGATATTATCCGTCTCTGAAAGAATCCCTCTACGAAGAAGATTATTTTTCGTCGGAAGTCTATTCCGAAAAGCCCTCAAAGCAAAGGCTTTAACCTTTAAAGGGGCTACAATATCCCAAACATACTTAAAAGCTCCATCGAACCTACCCATAGGACCAAACGGAATGTGGAGAAAATCCGTTTTTCTATAGAAGGATCTAACTGAAAATACGTCATCAGTCTCCGTAGGCCAAGTAACAATATCAACACCCTCACTAGGTTTCGGGAAATCCATCAAACTTGTCCTGAAAAGTGTAAAAGCTGCTGATTTGACATGCTAAGAAACAACCGAACTGCTAAAAGAAACAACTTCCAGATTCGGTAAAACAATGCCCAAAATAGTACCTGCATCAATAATAGAAAAACCAGGTATCACAGCGAAATCATTGACCGTTTCAATAACAGTACCAGAAGCATCAGCTTGGACAGAACTGCCGAAAATAGTTCGAGCAACATCAACAGACGTATCAGCCTCAACATCGATCATTTCACATTCTGTTTTGGGAACTGAATCCTCATCAATCGAGGATAACCCCAACACCGAATTTCTGATCTCCAACACCAACTCAGAACCTCCTTTAACCAAATCTGCCCGCGAATTCCTCCTAACAGCAGTGGAATTCAATTCAGAAAAACCAACCTCCTCAAAAACAAGATTATGACCCAATTCAACAACCAAACCGCAGTCACCCCACACCCAACTCCCATATAGGGATGGCAATTGGACCCATCCCCAGTGGGTACCCTCAAAATTTACCCAAAACGGGTAGGGTAAAAACCCGTAAAATGGGCACGGGCTCGGGCACGGGCAATTACCCATTAAAATAAGCGGGTATGGGCACGGGTACGAGTACCTTAGTACCCATCCCACCCCATACCCACACAATATATATTTATGCATTTTTTATTTTTGTAATTATTTATAAAAGTTAATTTATCAATTTTAGTAAATACATCACTATTAAACTTGTATGCATTTTTATATAAATGTTTGTTTATTTCTTAATTCAACAATAACAAAATTGAATATTTTTTCGTGTTATTAAAAACATAAAATTACATGATAAATAATAGTTGATCAATTATTTTTATTAGAAATGCAGGTAAATGTGTATAGATACGGGTACTTAGGTACCCATAGAGTATGGGTACGGGTATAAATATTGATGCCCACGCGGGTATGGGCTCGGGTACATGGATTTTTATAAATTGCAGGTATGAGGACGGGTACTATAGAGCCCTGCCCATACCCTGCCCATTGCCATCCCTACTCCCATTAACCGATCCCCCATACCTGCCACGACAACATCTTTTAATTTAGATAACTCAAAGAGATCCGGATAGAGCTCACATAAACACCCTCTACCGGTCCAATTAACATGCCAAAAGGACGTTCCAAAACCGTTACCAATATGAAAAGAACAATTATTAACAAAAATATCCTCGGGATAAGCTTTCACAATAGAGCTCACGTAAACACCCTCTACCGGTCCAATTAACATGCCAAAAGGACGTTCCAAAACCGTTACCAATATGAAAAGAACAATTATTAACAAAAATATCCTCGGGATAAGTTTTCACAATCCCAATAAAATCATGCCACCAACTCGATTTAGACTTCAACTTAGGAAGAGAAACCCCTCGATACGACATTTGCATTTTAATATCACCATATCTAGATTTTAAAACCAAAAACCATAATTCCTCCGCACCCTTCAAGATGCACCACCTCCATTTATGAAGAAGAGAAAAATTAAAATCTTCAAGCCGTTTCAAATTTAACCCACCTTTTTCCAATGGTAAGCAAAGAGAATCCCAACTAACCCAATGGATTTTTCTCGCTGCATCTGGGCCTCCCCAAAGAAAAAGACTTTGAATCCTAATCAACTCCTTACGAATTTTAACCAGATCTTTGTAAAAAGAGAGGTGAAAGATGGATAGGCTATTAAGCACCGACTTGAGCAACATAATTCTACCTCCAAAACTCAAAAACCGACCGCTCCAACAAGATAAACGTCTTCTCATCTTATCAACCACATGAGACCAAGTAGCGATCCTACGAGAGTTAATACCAATGTGAATACCTAAGAAGGTAAATTCTTTTTCCTTCGTTGCACACAACAAGAAAACTTTTGCCACTTCAATATAGTTAGATGAAACATTAATATCGATGAACTTGCTTTTGTGGAAATTAATTCTGAGGCCCGAAACCAATTCAAACGCCCGCAATACCGATTTGATAGCTCTCAAATGATTCCAACTCCCATCTCCCACCAAAAGGGTATCGTCCGCAAATTGAAGCACATCAATAAAGCATTTTCCATTGATATTAAAACCGGAAAAATCACCAAGCTCCACCGATTTTCTCACTAGACCCGCAAGACCTTCCACAACTATCACAAAAAGAAAAGGAGACAACGAGTCTCCTTGTCTTAGCCCCATCCCTACCAAAAATTCCCTAGTGGGACTACCATTAACCAATACCGATATTTTTCTAGAGAAAATAGTCGCCTCCTTCCGAGACATCCACTTGATGCCAAACCCCATTTTCTGCATCATGAACCTAAGGAAATTCCAACAAACTTTATCGTAAGCTTTCTCAAAATCAACTTTAAAAAGAGAACAAGCCATCTTTTCCTTACTCGCAAAGTCCACCAAATCATTAGCAATTAACACCCCATCCAACAATTGTCTACCCGGAACGAACGCACTTTGAAAAGGCGATATAATCAAGTGAATAACCCCCTTAAGTCTAGCCGCCAAAAGCTTCGATAATGCCTTGTTCAAACAACCTACGAGACAAATAGGGCGGTAATCATCTAGATCTAAAGGATTATCTCTTTTAGGAATCAAAGTAAGAAAAGAGGAGACTATAGCCTTGGATAGCCTTGCTCCACTGTAGAACTCTCTGAAAAACCTACAAAAATCTTCCTTCATAAAGTTTCAACATTTCTTAATGAAGAAGAAAGATTAATCATCGGGTCTCGGACTTTTAAACCCATCACAACTCCAAATGGTCTCCCTAATCTCCTCCTCCGAAAACGAGCGTTCAAGAAAAGCATTACATTCTTCATTAAGAGCCATAAAATGTATCCCCTCCAATAAAGGTCTATTATCTTCTGGTTCCGAGAATTTTGAAGCAAAGTGATTATGAACTTCGTTCTTTACCTCATCAACTGAAGTAAGAACTCCACGCTCCGAATAGATGAAACCAATGTGATTTCGTCTTCTTCTCTCCTTCATGATGCTATGAAAGAACCTAGAATTATTATCACCATCATTAATCCACTTAATCCTAGATTTTTGAATTAGTAAATTCTCCTTAATCCTAAGATTCAACCACAACCGATTCAAAGCTTCCTTGCGAGAAGAAACAATATCCTCCTCCACCAAGCCACTCGCTAACTCCAATATCTCGTCACTTTCGTTTATCACCTTAACACATCAATTTTGCTATAAACAAATTGTATGATAATTAATGTTGTTGTATATATAATTAAAATAAAAAGAGTAAATTTTAAATGATTATATTAAATAAATCGAGTCATTTAAAATATAAAATAAAATTAATGAATTAAAATATTATAAAATTATAAAATCAAAATCTAAAAGTGTATTGACTTGAGGTTCCATAATAAATTTTAAAAGATTATATTAAAAAAAATTGTTATTAAAAATATAATATCAAAGTAATGCATTTTGTAAATTTATAAAAACCACCATAAAATAAAAATTAATATGTTTTATAAAATAATAAATTCAAACTCAAATATACATCATTTTGAAGGTAAGATACAACTTTACTCTGAACCCGTGATAACATTACATGTGTAACATTATTATTATCATTATAATAACATATAGGCTAAAATATAACATATAGTAGTTTAGAAAAGCAAAATCAATAAACTAGAATACAAAACATAAATGCTATTCGAAAACACACGCCTTCGCAACAATAACACCAACATTTTGTAGGATAATAAAATCAAACTCTACAGATTTAGATCACCAGGATTCGAACTCGTAAATTGTGAGTCATTAGTAAAAACATTAATCGGGCTTCCAGAAGCATTGAGCTGTTAGAGTTTTGTAAATAATGTCTGTATTATTATTAATTATTATAATATTTTAACCCTTATTTCGATTTCGAGGCCCTCGTTTTTTTGAGGCCCTGGGTCTGGTTGCCCTTGCCCAAGGCTAGCCCTGTGTATATGATGCATCCTCTATATTTTATCCTTTGCCTTTTTATTATTCATCATTTTACCTCCACTACACTTGCACTTCAATGCCTTAGAGGTTCTATTTCATAATCATTTTATCTCATTGTATAATGCGATCTAAAATTTAATGCTCTCTCTCTCTCTCTCTCTCTCAAATCACCTAACTGGAAACAAACAAATAGATGATTAATTTTAACTCTAGAAAGATGAGAAAGATCAAATGTGTTGATGATAAGTATTTGAATGCTGAAGGAATAGGAAATGTCAAGGTCAGAGTGAAAAATCGAAAAACTATTTTGATCAAGGATGTCTTGTATGTTCCTGGCATGAAGAGCAATATAATGAGTGTAGGTCAGATAATTGAGAAAGGTTTCTCAGTTACTATGAAGGAAAATATCTTGAAGTTGTATGATTCTGATCAGAAGTTGATTATGCAGTCTGAATAGGGAAGCAATATATTATTTAAAGTGAATGTGTAAATAGCTGAAACTAAATGACTTAGTGTTGAAGGTACTGAAGGTGACAGTGAGTTGTGGCACAAGAGATTGTGGTATCTGAACTTCATAAGCTTACGATGTAACAACCCGGGCCCCTCGCAAGGCAATCCCGACACTGCCACCTCACGATCTTCTCTACCCCCCTCTCTAGTAGAGTTTTTTTGCCTTCCGTGGGAATCGAACCATGTACTCTGGGGTTCAAGTACATGCTCAATCCATTCCCACTACCAATTGAGCTAAGCTCAATTGGTAGTGGGAATGGATTGAGCATGTACTTGAACTCAATTGGTAGTGGGAATGGATTGGGCATGTACTTGAACCCCAGGGTACAGGGTTCGATTCCCACGGAAGGCAAAAACTCTACTAGTGAGGGGAGTAGAGAAGATCATGAGGTGGCAGTGCCGGGATTGCCTTGCGAGGGGCCCGGGCTGTTACATACGACATTTGAGTTCTAAGAAACTAGTATATGGCATTCCTAAGTTCCGATGGGATTTGCATGAAAGGAAAGAAACTAAGATTTCCAATTCAATCAGAAGTAGCCCCAAGAGAAAAAATGATTTGGGAGTAGTGCGTTCTGATGTATGTGAACCATTTGAAGTACCTTCACTTGGAGGGAACAAATATTTTTTGTATTGTCACACCCTAAATTTTGACCGAACTTTTTTTAAAATCATTTCATTTTTGACGCGTTTGCATCGCATTATTGATAGTCAGCCATTTTTGCATTTTAATCCATTAATCATGCATTTCTATTTATTTTATTTTTAATGTCATGTTTTATTCTTGATTTTTTTAGAATTACTTATTTCGCTTTAAGAATATGAGTTTAGATTATATTAGATATTTTAGAATTAATTCTAATTTAAATTTTATTTTGGTTCAATTATAATTCATAATTTTTTATTTATTTAAGTTAATTTAGATTTAAGTTTAATTTCAATTTAAGTTTTTAATTTTAATTTAATTTAGTTTGATTTTAAAAATAGTTGTTTTAGTTTAATTTTATCAATTATTTTTAATTACCTTAATTATTTTTAATATTGCATTTAGGTCATTTTTATTTATTTATTTAGTTTTATTTTTCAACTAATTTGTTTCTTAGTTAGTCTTATTAGATTTTTTATAATTAAGTTTTTAATTAATTCAACTTTTATTTAGTTTGTTTTTGTATTTAATTTAATTAAATCAATTGAACTTAATTTTTATTTCATTAATCCTGACTTTTGGTCCATAAAGTACCAACCTTCATCACTGTCATCATCCTTACACCAATTTAGCTACTAGCCAAAAATCTGCTGCATAAAACCATACACAGTCAATACACAAAAGAGATAACTTTCCACCTCTGCACCATTGACCACACTCCATTACACAAATTTGGAACACCTACCAATCTGCTTCAACAAGCAACAATGACAACACAACGAAAATAACACCTTTTGAAATTATGATAATAAGGAGCAAAGAACAGTTGGGGGGAGAATCCTAAAAAAAAATTCAGAATAAAAAAAAATCTTGATACAAAAACGTTAAAGCACATAGTTTTAGGATCTCTAAAATAAAAATCCTTACATCCACCTCCAATAAATTTTCAATCTCATTCCATAAAAACCCTGGATAAAAAGCAACAAAAAGCAAAAAACCACCAAACATCAACAACACAAAAAAAATCTTCAAATATCTTTATGTAAAACCAACCTTCAAACCCCCAAAATAAATCCAAAAAAAACCCTATGTGAATCCACCGCCAGACCTCACCAACTTCAATCACCTACAAACCATTCTCACCATCTTCCATCTCCACCATTAACTGTAAACAATCCACTACCGAACTCAACCCAAAAACCGAACCATCCCATCGCCGAAACCGCCGCAGCTCCTTTTTCAATCGAAGAACCATAACCCGCCGCGCCTGCAATCACCACACCGCCGGAAACACCACCGTCGTGAATCTGGTGAAACCGAAAAACGCAAAAAAGCGGAAAGAAACTAAGTGAGAGAAATGTTGTGTGAGAGAGTACCAGAACATTAAAACGAAGGACCACACAACCTTCACTAACACCATCCTCATCTTCATCGCATCTCGCACAAAACCTCTGAAACTGATAAACTAAAACACAGAAAAACCCTTTCGAACAACTGTATCACCTGAAAACAACCAAAACCTCTGTGAAAACGAACCAGATACAGACCAGGAACAACATGAATGTCGCGAAAACCACCTTAGAATCCGCCACCCATTTGACAAATCTGAACGAGCCATAAACGAGTGTGAGCGAGATCGAGACCGGAAAGAGACCGTGCGTGAGAAACGCGAGTGAGGCAAAGGGAGTTCCGATCGGTGATAATGAAGGAATCGCCGGCGGTTCTAAGTTGAAATAGGGTATGCTTTTCATTAGGAATCGTGAGTACTGATGTTTTCTCATTTTGTTTTTGCTATGTTTTTTAATTCCTTATTATTTTTTTAGTGTAAAGATTTAAGGCTGTTAGTGGTGGGCTAGGCCCGTGTAGATTTTATATCCTTGAAACCAACTGATCCAATGCATATTCCCTCATTTTCTTTTAGTTCTTCATTAGTTGTTTTATTATTATTTTCTTACAACTTTTTTCTTTAATATTTTATGTTATAACTTCTAGATCATTCTTGATTTATTTTCTATTCATATTTTGATTAGTTCTTGATTTTTTTCGTCTTTCTTTTACCTCTTTTATTCTACATTTTGGGCCAATGATATAATAAAAAGTCGCGATTAAGTCGATTCCGATAAATGGACAAATTGTGACTAATATGAGGCCATTTTATTTTATTTTATTTATATCATAGTTTATTTTATTTTATTTTATTTAGTCTATTTGGTTTATTTATTTTATTTTCGCATTTTAATACAATATCAAGTTCTAACGGTTCTGAATAATTGATACACTGCACACACGCTTTCTCTTGGGCAAATTACAACGAGATCCTTTATTTCATCGCAATCCCGTGTAATTTATTTTTGCATCCCTCTCCCGATTACTTTGTACGCAATTTCTTTTTTCGCCTTTATTTTATGATTTCATATTACAAGGAGCACCCTTAGGGACCAGGATTCGAATCCGCAAAATCAATCAAACAACCAACCTCCATTTGCATTTTACCCGTAAGTCGAGTGCTTCGCGCCTCGCCATCTAACTCTTTAAACTTAATAATTAACGAGGAACTGAACTCAGGAATCTAGCATTCCTCGGGTTCTTTAATGAACCACTCTTGAGGCTAGCCTTCGAGTTGTGTTTCATTTACTCCTTCGTTTCTAAAATTGTAAACCCTAAATCATCAAAACAATCGCAAATACTTAATTCGTATATCAAATAACAGAGGAACTGAATTCTGGAGTCTATAACTCCACATAGTTCTTGAATAAATCATTCTTGAGGATAGCCTTCGAGTTGTGGTTTATTCTCCACCTCGTTCCTAAAATACCTAATTCTTACAATTTAATTATATGAAAGAACTGAACTCAGGAATCTAGCATTCCTCGGGTTCTTGAACGAAATCACTCATGGGCTAGCCCCACGCATTGTGGTCCATTCACTCTTTCGTATTCAAAACACTTAAACCAATTCAATAATCTTCGAATAGATGAGACATGATTCATCTCCATAGGAAAGATATTTCTCTTATTCCCACAAACACAAACAAATCAATTTTATCAAACAATTTCTATCAAGGAAGAATGCGACATTGCTTGTCGAACCCCGTATCCAAGTTTAAAGCTTATTATGATTTTATTTCTCAAAGAAAGAATGTGGCATTACTTTTCGATCCCTGTATCCAAATTTAAAGCTTCTTTCAATTTCATTCCTCAAATGTTTGTGGTAGAATAAGTGAGACATCTCCCTTTAAGATGATGATTTGTCTCTTTCTTTCAAATACAACTTAAAACACATATAACAAATGCAAACCTCCTTTTTCATAATTAATCAACGAAGAACTGAACTCAAGAATCTAGCATTCCTAGGGTTCTTGAATGAAATCACTCCTAGGCTAGCCCCACGTGTTGTGGTCCATTCAAGCTTTCGTTTAAAACACTTTAAGTAAGATCAAATATCTTTCTCTAAACGAACATTGTTTAAATCTTTCTATCTCGCAAAAAAGCTAGCGCTTCAGCCTCCACCGCGAGTAAAAGCCAACGCTTAGCATTTAAAAAGAGTTATAAACAATCGTTCATTAAAAACCACAAACCGTAGTTGCACGAACTACAAAGCTCTGACTTTCCCATTGCACAAGGGAATACGTAGGCACAGGGATTTTAATCCTTCACGAGCACAATAATAATTTTTTTAATCTTTTCTCCGTCATCTTCATAATACTTATAATATATATTAGAACAAACCTCTTAACAAACATTTAGAAGACAAAGCCATAAAATCAACATTTAATCGCATAGTTAACTAAGAGGTTTCCGTTGAGTACAACGGACGTGAGGGGTGCTAATACCTTCCCTTTGCATAACCGACTCCCGAACTTTGTATTTGGTTTCGTTGACCATTTCTTATCCTTATTTAGGTTGTATCTATATCTCCCTTTTCTCTTGTAGAATAAATAGAATTAGGTGGAGACTCTGTTGTTTCTTTTCGCGTCTCATCGCGAGGATCGTATTTTTCGAGGTACGACAACTTGGCGACTTTATTGGGGATTAGCTCCATGCTAGAAAGAGTCGAGCCTAACTTAGCTAACCGTGCATTTTAGTTGTTGATCTTGTCTTTTTTGTCTTCTCTATGTTTGTTATTTATGTTTGTTTATTTGTTCTTTTATCTCTTTCTTTTATTGCTCATTATTATACTTTCCCGTGGGCTCTTGGGGTTACATCACAAGGAAAACACGAGCTTTAGAAAAAGAAGAGGGAACAATTAGGTTAGAATTGGTAGTTATTAGTGTTAGTCTCCAAGAACTCGCTTCTTGAGGGCCTAGCATGAAAGCTCATCCAGATAGTTAGACTTTTCGTAGATCTTGTCGCAACGTAGCTAGCCTGTAGCGTGACCTGATTCATGAAAGGGCTATGATTCTGGGATCCCCTAGCACCAGTTTCATTATTGGTAGTTGTGTAGTGTTAGTCTCCAAGGGCTCGCCTCTTGAGGGCCTAGCATGCTAACTCCACTCAAGGTAAACCTTATCGTCATTATTGTCATAATGAAGCTAGCCTGCGGCGGGGTGTTAGTACGATAAACGTCAGTGACCTTGAGTTTCCAAATACCATTACTGTAGAAACCATCCTGTGAGTGGGATTTATGGGTAGATATTGTAGAGCCAATTTATTACGACCTACCAAATAGGAAGTTTCGAGTTTTTTCCAGTTTCCAAATCTGTTTGTGCTTGTGATCCTAAGCATCCTTGCATTGTATCCATTTGCACACCATTGCATTTGCATTGCATATCATTTTATTTCCTCGGAGTAAGCTCATCCTCGTCCTGTGTCCATAACCCGCAACTGATTTCCTGACACCTACATTGGACTGGAAGTAGTTCTTGATTGATCATGGACCCTGGAAGACAAAAGCAGACTGTTCTAAGGGGAGACTTGGATTTGACAAATGACCAATTGAACCAACTCATGGATGTTGTGATAACTTTGACAAGGAGAGGGGATAATGTTCAACGGACTGCCATAGCTGAAGATGTCTTTCCACCTCAAGTGAACAACCTTGTTCAACCTCAGCCTGCAAGGACCCTAGTTGAGGCACCAGGTACTCAAGATCATACCATTATTCATGATGGAAATTACTTACCTCAGGATGCGGTTGAGTACCAAAGCTTTGGTTTCTCTGAGCCAAATTACCAAGGGACAGTCCCAATGAGGAAGACCAAGGGACCAGAGGTTGCTGAGATGACTGAGAAATGTCGAGCGCTGAATGAAAGGCTCACGGCCGTAGATGGGCAGAATGCTTTTGACCTGGATGCTCTAAACATGTGTTTAGTACATGGTTTGGTTATCCCTCCAAAGTTTGAAGCACCTAGATTTCAGAAGTACAAAGGGGATAGCTGTCTAAAGCACCACTTGGTAATGTTCTGTCGAAAAATGACTGCATATGCTTTTGACGATAAGTTGATGATTCACTTCTTCCAAGACAGTTTGAGTGGGGCACCGTTGAATTGGTACATGGAATTGGAAAGAAGTCATATTCAGTCATGGTTAGACCTAGCCAATGCTTTTATGAAGCAATACCAATACAATTTGGAAGAAGCTCCCAACCGCTTTCACTTGAAGGACATATCTCAAGAAAGTAATGAGCCGTTTAAAAGGTACGTCCAAAGATGGAAAGATTTTTCCGATCATGTTCAACCTCCGTTATCAGAGAAGGAGTTAGTTGACCTGTTTATGGATAATCTGCAGAGACCATACTTTGAGAAGATGGTAGGCACCATATCAACAAGTTTCTCTGACCTAGTGAAAATGGGAGAACGTATTGAGGCTGGTCTCAGAAGTGGAAGAATCCAAGGAACCTCTAGTCTCCAGAGCATTGAGAGTGAATCCCTTGTTGATTTCGAAAAGGAAGAAGATGATGAGGATGTTTCAATTGAGGATGCTCCACAAGCTCCACATCCAGTGCCATACTATCAACATCCATATGTCTCAGCTATTCAAAGTCGACAACCTTTCGGGTCTGCATATCTGATGCCTTTTACTCCATATGGTCAATATCCTCCTGTTTGTTTGTCATTAGCAACAACCACAACAACAAGCATACTAACGAAAACATGTTCCTCAGTGACAAAACCAGTACACTAAGAAGTCAAAGAGGCAGTTTGATCCTTTGCCAATGCCATACAGTTATGTACTGCCACATTGATTGATAGTGGATTGATAGAGCCTGTAAATACCCCAAATTTGCCCTCACCAATTCACACCATGGCTTGTGATCATTTCATATGCAATCATGACATCTCATAGTACATCTTTGAGTCTCTGCATTGGTTCAAAGTCATCTGCATCTAGGGTTTGTGATCTGGGCAATCCAAGAGCTTCTTGAGCCACTCCAAAGGTCATCAACCACTTCAAAGGGGTCCATATGTGTTCAAGTGTCATATTATATCCTCTCAAAGTCAAGAATGCTAAAGAATCACAAGAACTGGGAATGGCATGGAAGCAGAGCCAGGCTAGACTACACAGATGACCTAAAATTAGGGTTTTGGTTTCAGAGGCCATAACTCCAAATTTTTTGGTCATTCTTGTTTCTATTGGTCTCTATATGGTATAGGGAGTATGCATATCAATTTTCATGAAGAAATTCCATGGGGAAGTCATCTGATCAAGAGTTGACTTTTCAAGCAAGTCAGTGCAAAATCAGGGCATCTGAGGCCCCCAATGACCCAACCAAAGGGGATTCTTCATCATTTTGAGTGTATATGACCTTTATTTGATCATGGAAGAAGTTGGAAGTTCACAAAATTCAAGAATTTCAAGTCTTTTGCAAAGTTGACTTTTTGGGCAAGTTTGACTTTTAGTGAAAATGTCATTTTATGCAACTTTTTCAACCCTTACTTTTTGATTCAAGAAAGCTTCAAATGGAAAAACTTTGGTCATGAAAGTTGTAGAATAGATCTTTCCCTTTTCAAAAAGTACAAGAACATGACCTAATTCATTTTGGATCAAAAGTTATGGTGCATCAAAGTGGGCAAAAATCACTAAAATTTCAAATTATGCACCAAATGAGAAACTTGCAAAAACTTGTACCATGGCAATTTGTGACTTCTAATTGATGTCTAATCCTTATAAAAAAATCACACAAGTCTTAAAAATCAGAATGGGGCAAAGGATTACAAGTTTTATGGCCCATGGATCAAGTTTCCTTCATGAAAACCAAAAGCAAAGTCAAGTTGCAAAAACTCATGATCACATCTCATCCACTTGCTAGCTACTTTGCTGATCAATCCTAGACTTTTACCTCACCATGCTGCACAGCCCACACCCTTGTACTTGGCTAGAACATGACCCATGCTTTCTCTTACACAAAGTTGACAAAATTGCAAAAGCTACCATACCTATCACAAAAGGGCATGTCACATCTTCTGACCAATAGGATTAGTTTATACAAATCAAATGCAAGTTAAACATCACAACACACAAGCCAAAAACAAGCAAGAACTCAGCATTCTCATTTTTCCACCCTTGAAGCAAAAGCTTTCGAAACTCAGCATACAAGCCACAAACACTTAAACAAACTTCATAGATCAACTCAACTCATCACCCTGGTCACAAAGTACCCCTCATCTTTGCCTTAAACTGCTTGAATCATAAACACGATTCTCACCTGAGCTTGAACAGAACTTCTGTGAACTCTCAAACTAGCCAACATAAATCTTTTCTAAGCATCAAGGGTTCATAAGGGAGGTCATAGGAGTGGATTGCACAAAGGAGAGAAGCCAGAAAGTTGCAGATTGAAAAGCTTCAAACTCAGGTAGCTTCATGAACTTTTTTTTCCAGAAATGGATTTTTAAGTTCTTAATAGCTTCTTCATGTTTCCCTGATCACGAATATGTGTTTGTTTTCGAAAATGAGTAAAAAATGAGTATGTATGCAGTCTCTGAAACTTTTTTCCCTAGAAATTGTTTGCTTCGATTCTCTCTGATTATGAATGGTAAATGATGTTTGAGTGAGGGGTTTGATTCGTTTTAGGGTGGGGATGATGTCTGGATAGTTGGTTTTCATTTTCATTGCGTGTAGAGTGATTTAGCATTTGAGCTCGCCGGAGAAGATGACCGGAACCACTGTTCCGGTCATCTGAATGTCATTAAGGCTGGATTAGGGCTAATTAATTAGGGTTAGTGAGTTTGAATGCTGGCCGTCCAGATGCGCGCCAGGTCAATTCGCGCGTGTTTGAGTTTGAATCTTGGCCTTCAGATTGGATTACTTTTCTTTTTCAATTTTAAACTCATTTTATTTTTCATATTATTTCATTTAATTTGTACATTTTATTAAAAATAGCAAAACCAATTTAAAAATTCTGAAATTTTTTATACAAGCTTGTATTTAATTTCATAACACAAAAATAATTTTATTTTTATTTTTTTGCATCAAAAAAGTATTTTTAAATATTTAAAAGTTTATTTTTAATTAATTAATGAGGATTAATTTATTAAAAATACTTTTAGGTATTTAAAAATCACCAAAAAATTCATGAAACATTTAAAAAACATTTAGAAACATTGTCCAACCCTCAAACCAAATTTCTTTTTTGATCTTGATGCATTTTGAGAATTTTCCATGGAATTAAAATCATTTTAATACATTATTTTGATCCAAACTTCCAAAAATCATTTCTGCCTAGCCAATGAGAGTTGGACTTTGATTCTTTCTGCATTGCATTATGTTTAGCATGTAGTTTGTTGGATTAAATGGCCATGATTTGATCTTTCATTTTCAATTTGTTTGGTAATTTTCTTGTTAAGGAACCCTAAAACCCTAGAAAACTTAGAAAAATCATAACTTGGATTAGGTTAAGAGTTGGAACTTCTCCTTTGGGCAGTGAGTTAGTATAGGTTTAGGGATCCTTTGAGTGCATTTTCAATTTTTTATATTGATGTTTGCTTCTGATTTTGGGTTTTTGTTTGATGCTTTGATCATAAACCCTAATTTGGGCTTCCATATGCATCCATCTTGCATTTGCTTGCATACCTTGACTTGCCATGACATTTTGTACCTCCATTTGATTCATTTGACATCTTAAGACATATTGAAAGCATGTTTGATCATTGCATCTTGCATTTGCCATGTTGTATGCCATTTGCATTTCATAACTTTTCATGTATGTTCATGTGTCTTAACTTGCTTCATTTGCATCCATGAGCTTGTATGATCATCCTCATGCCTTGTCACATGTTTGCAGCATCTTATAGCATCATTATCATCTCATATGTGCTTCTGGTTTTGTTTCTCATCATGCCATTTCATTCCATTTTGCATTGCATTGCATTCCTTTATTAACTTTTCAGGTGGTAAGTAACTTTGAGAAGTGGATTTGCCTTCACTTCTCACATTTTCTTTTCATCTCTTTCTTGCATCCATGCTGCATTTTGACATGTGTTTGAGATTGAGCTTGCTCATTCTTCTTCTTCTTACTTTCTTTCTTCAAGTGACTTGACTTCTTGAATGAAGCAAGTTACTTTGCTTCTCTTTGCTCCTTTCATCTGCTTCCTGGTGGTTCTTCTGAAGATGTCTTTTGAAAACCTCACAAACCTTAGGAACAACCAAGCATG
The DNA here is from genome assembly GCA_963966055.1 of Lathyrus aphaca. NCBI lineage: Eukaryota > Viridiplantae > Streptophyta > Magnoliopsida > Fabales > Fabaceae > Lathyrus > Lathyrus aphaca. The sequence goes on along the minus strand of OZ014519.1, from coordinate 456,947,611 downwards.
ACAATGATTAGGGTTTTGATTAGTCTCCCCACTTAGTTTTACCTTTGTGTCTCTTTGAGTCTTCTCTTCTCATCTCATAATCAGGGACTAAAACCCTAAAGGCTTTAAGGCTTTGTGATTAAGCTTATGCCTGCATCCTTCTATTAGGATGGAGTGTATAACTTTAATCCTAAGTGTTAAACCCTTAATGTGTTTAACTCCTTTAATCAATCCACTTAATAATCATCAAGACATCAAACTTGTAACTTGGGCCTTGCATTAGGGTTCTAATTCTTCCTTAACTGGTTAAGAAGGACTAACCCTAGTGTTAATGGACAAGTCCCCCTCAAGTTGTCTTACAAACCCTAAAAATCACTTCATCATCATATCATTAAATAAAATCCACTTAACCAAAGGCCTGTTTTGTCATGAGTTTAATCCCTAATCATGGATTAAGTTGAGGAGCTTTCCTCAGCTTAAACATTCTCATCTATTATCCTTCTATTAGGATGGTGTAATGAGTCTGTTTAATCCTTGATTATGGCTTAACCTCATTATTTAACACTAAACAAAAACAACAAAAACATCTAAATAATCACAAGTGGGTTAATGATCTTAATCCTGCATCAAAGGTGATTAAGTGTGAGAATCTAACTTCACACTTAAGGTATTCTCATTACCCCTAATCAGAGGGAAGATGTGATGAGTATATTAAATCCATTGGTTTAGGCTTAAGCTCATTAACTTATGACAAACTTTCAAAAGCAATAAAAGACTGAAAACACAAAAACAAACAATAATCGTCTCCTCCGGGATTCTTTTCTCATCTCACTCATTCATAAGCGAGAACTTGCTTCTTCCGTCTAATGCAAGACAGTTTGCATCTGTGCCAGACAGATCACACACTTGAGCATAGACAAGCAAGCAGTTCACAAGTCAATTCATCTTTCAGTCTCTTTGGGTCGAACTACGGTGTTCTGACTTCCTCATTGCACGAGAGGATACGTAGGCATAACTTAACAGTTATCGAACAAAAGTCTCTGTATATTCCCCCTCTTTCCAGCTTTATTTTCTCAGCCTCATTATCTTGAGCAATTCATTCTCATTCTTACACTGACACTGTATATATCACACTTTGCATTTCTTTTACACTGACACCTGTACATCCTTTTCCAGCTCTTTTATACACAAATTGCACTGACACTACCCCTTTAAAACACAAATCTTTTAAGCGTGGATCTCGTCGAGTACGGCGGACAATCTGGGTGCTAATACCTTCCCAGGTTGTAACCAACCCCCTTTCACAGTCTCTGGTTCGCAACCGTCTTATCCATATCTTTCCAGGTCTATGCAGCATTACCTTTCCTCCGGGATAAAAATGCCTAGCTGGCGACTCTTTTCATCTCCAGTGAGTTCACTGCTGTGTGTTCTCATTGTCCTTTTCGCCGACCGTTCGCGTCTGTACCTTTATTTGGGCCAGTCCCATTTATCGGGAGCGACAGCTTGGCGACTCTGCTGGGGACCCTTATACTGTAACCAGGGCTTCTGGTTCTTTTTGTGGGTTCCTCCTAGCGCTTGATTGATTTGTGTTTACTGGGGTGTTATGTGCTGTTTGTGCTTGTATTTGTATTTATTTTTGCTTTATTGTACAGTTGTTTTATTACTTTCTTTATAGCTTTACATATATCATACTGTCATACTGTGCTGGCTGGATCTGTTTTGTTGCTTTGGTGGGTGGGTGTTCTATTGAGAGTTGAGGTCCTATACCTGGGATCTGAGTGACACCTAAGCTAGAGTGGTTCATGTTCTTTCCCATTCCATTTCGGTCTGGTGCGGGAATATGAAACACGGTTCAGATATGGGTTTCTTCTTGAGAACTCTGTGCTACAGATTTCCTGTAGTGCTAGGGCTATCTGGGAAGCCTGCTAAGTCTGGATGACCTTTTTATGACCTTCAGAAACTGAGGTGAATTAGAGGAGGATCTTTTATGGTTATTGTAAACACTGTACCTCCGGGTTAGAAGTGTTTACACTTCTCATAACTGATCCAAGTCTGAGGATCCTTGTTTTAGAACATCACCTGTGAGGGGGTTGGGCTGTTTACAGGTTTGCAGGTACGCTTGGCCTCAACATACCCTGTTACATTGTTAAGAGTACTCCATTTTGGAACAGTTCTTGTGATTTCAACCCTGGACATGTGACTCTTTGAGTCCCCCACCTTGGTTACTGGACTTATGAACCTCCATCTGGATTTCTTGAACATACCTGGACTTATATCAGAGCACTTGATCAGATCCAGCTCAGTCACAAACCCTTGCATATCATGTGCATACATCCTCATTGCATCATTTTAACATGTGTTTATTTGTTTTTCATGGTATCCATCCTATCATTTTGGCTTGGTTTTGACCCCTTCTTCAGCTTAGACCTATCTTCATCAGCACTTGCTTCAGCAATCAGCTACCTGCTTCAGTCACTTGCATCCTCAGTCTCAGCCTATCAGTGGCCCATCTTCAGTGTTGTCCTCAGTCATCATCATCAACACCTATTCTTCAGCAGCATGGCACCTAAGAAAAGTAACATCTCCTATCACTTCTTTGAGCCTGAGCTAGCTAGCATCAGGAGGATTCAGACCCTGATTACTCCAGACCATATACCACTTTTTAGAGAAAATTATGGAGGAATCCTTGATGTGGTTATGGATTTGGACCCTTCACAGAGGAGCTTGATACATACTTGCCTGCAGTTCTATGATCCCCCTCTGAGGTGCTTCACCTTTCAGAATTTTCAGTTGGGACCCTTGTTGGAGGAATATTCATCATTGGTTGGTGTACCTATCAAGGGTGGAATCCCCTTCAACCCTGAGATGGCTTTCCCAAGTAATGAGGAGATAGCAAAAGCATTATATCTGGAACCAGTTCTGATTGGGAAAAATTTGACAGCTAAAGCTGGAGTCTCTGGTTTTCATCTGGATTTCTTGATCACTCAAGCTACCCTGAAAGCTTCTTTGGGAGAGTGGAAAGTAGTCTGTGCTTTATTGGCCCTTAGCATATATGGGGTCATTTTATTTGCAGATGAGCCAAAGTTTGTTAGCAAGAGTGCAATCCATCTTTTCATCCTGAAGAACCCAGTACCCACTTTATTGGGAGACTTCTACTACTCTGTTCATCAAAGGAATGAAAAACAAAAGGGAAGATTAGTAAGATGTTGTGCTCCTTTGTTCCATACTTGGCTGCTCAAACATTTGCCAAAGACTGATGCATTCTTGAACCCTCACCAGCAAAGAAATTGGGCTAAGAGGCTTGTTGCTCTAACCTCAGATGATATCAGATGGTGTACTCAGAGTACTAAGGGCAGAGACATCATTACTAGTTGTGGGCAATTTCCCAATGTGCCTCTGATAGGAGTGAAGGGTTTCATCAACTACAACCCTCTGCTATTCAAAAGACAACTGGGCTATGCATTAGTCCACCCTCCTAGGGCACAGGATCTGACTGAAACCCTTTATTGTGAAATCAAGCCCAATCTGGCTATTGTCAGGCAAGCATCCTGGGCCTGGGACAATGTGCAGACTAAAGGGGTAACCATTCTTGGGAGATGCAACAATGTAGCCTCAGCCCAGTACTATGAGTGGTCTCATGCCAGGGCTCAAATTACCGGAATGCCCTTCACTATTGAAGATATGCCTGGACCCTCCACAACACCACCTCCAGCAACTGTCAGCTTAGAGGAGTTTGAGAAATTGAGAGAGAGAAATGAGAAGCTGACTCAAGCTCTACAGAAGACCCTCTGGGAAAGGAGTGATGGTAGGTTGGATATTGAGAGGTTAGAAAAGCTGAAAGTGGAGCATTTGGCTAGAATTGAGAAGTCAGAGGATTACATTAAGAAGTCTAGGGCTGGAGAACAGATCTTGAAGAATGCCTGCAAGGAAGCCCAGTTCCAGAAGGCCAGGACTGACTTGTATCTGAAGGAGAGCCAAGCTAGGTGGGTCAGGATCACCGAAGCTCGCACTCTGGAAGATAAGAGGACTCAGGATAAGATTGAGCAGCTGGAAGCTAGTGCAAAAGAGCAACAGGAAGCCCTGGCAGCAGCCCAGAGAGAGATCTCAGAATTGAAGATTAGAGCTGGTGTAAAGAGGTCAAAGGACCAGAGTCAACACATGAGGCTAACTGCAGCTGTTACTACTAGGAATCTCCTTATCAGGAATCTTACAGAGCGCCCAGCTGATCCTGTGACCGAAGCACTTCTCAAGGAAGTACAGGAGGATGAATTTGGCCTTGGTGTTTGACTTTTGCTTGTTGTTGTTTTCATTTTATGTACTTTTTCTTTATGTTGTATCTTTTGACCCCTCAGAGGGCATATGTTGTAAGCAAAAACAAACTATGTATCATTCACCCTTTTGTAATATATGTGTTGGTTTGTTTTATCTGAATTCTTCAAGCAACATCACAAGCATATTCTTCAGGGGTCTGGAAAGGTCAAAACCAAGTGCCAAGCCGGATACCTTGGAAACAAATGAGCATAACTGCATTGCATACTAACCTTTTACCTTGTTTTGTAGGTTTTTGATTATTTGTTACTAACTCTGTTGTGATGTCAGGAACTATTGCTCGACGTCGAGGGTTTCCACTCAACCGTCCACACAGATATCCCACCCGCAACAATCTTCCGGGCATACAAATGGACCAAGTACAGCAGGACCTTACAGAGGTCAGGACTCAAATGGCCAACGAGAGGTTGGAAATGAGGAATCAGATGACACAATTTATGGAGGTGATGAATAATATGGCTCAAAGCCAAGAGAGGTTAAGAGCACTGGTAGAGGGGAGGAATCAGGAAGACCATCATCCAGGGACTGCTGGGACAAGCAACAATGAGAGAGTCCAGCCCCATTTTAATCCCCCAGTCTTTGGACCCCACCTGCATCCAGAGATCAACATCCCTGCTAATGTGCAAGGGACTGCCACAGCAGGTAGAGTACTACAAGAAGACCCCCAGGAAGATCATTTCACAGTGATGGGAGCTGGGGAGGAAGCCTATGACAGAAGGCTAGATGAGATTGCTGAGAAACTAAGATCACTGGAGTCCCAGAATTCCTTGGGGTTTGATGTTATGGACATGGGTCTAGTGGACGGGGTCAGGATTCCCCACAAATTTAAACCACCATGCTTTGAGAAGTATAATGGGACTTCCTGTCCCCGGACCCATTTACAATCCTTTCTGGGGAGGCTGAAGGCCTATACCATGGACGAAAAGCTATGGATGTTCTATTTTGAGGATAGCTTAACTGGAGCTTCGAGGGAATGGTACTCTCATCTGACAAGAGAAACCATTAGGTGCTGGAAGGACTTGGCAGAGGCCTTTATCAGACAGTATCAGTACAACTTGGATATGGCTCCCAACAGGACCCTCCTGATGGGGATGTCTCAATCATCCAGGGAAAGTTTCCGAGAGTATGCTCAAAGGTGGAGACAGCTTGCTGCTGCTGTCCAGCCACCTATGTCAGAGAGGGAGATGGCAGATATGTTTATGAACACCCTCCAAGGGACATACATTGACAGGTTGGCTGCCTTTTCTTCCACTAGCTTTGCTGATGTAGTTATAGCCGGGGAAAGGATTGAAAGCCTATTAAAGATGGGTAAGATTTCTGACAACGGTGCCAGCTCCTCCAGCAACCCAAGAAAACCTTTTGTAGGCCCAAGAAGAACTGGCGAGACCAATGCTATCCATACCAGCAGGGGCAGACCCCAATATGTTCATAGGTCAGTGGCAGCAGTCACCATTCCCGCTCCAGTTCTTCCTCAACCAGTTTATCAACCTCAGCAACAAAATTATCAGCAACAAACTCAGTATCCTCCTCAAAGAAATTATAACAACAACAACACCAGCAATAACAACCAGCAAAGACCATTTCAACAGAGACCTTCTCAGGCCAATAGGATGATCGATCCGATCCCTATGCCCTATGCCACATTACTGCCACAACTCCTAAAACTCAACCTGGTTGAGCTAAGGACGTTGGCACCTCCAGATCCTGCCAGTCTACCCAGAAATTACGACTCCAATGCCATGTGTGCTTTTCATTCAAATGCACCTGGGCATAGTACAGAGAAGTGCAGAGCCTTGCACATGAAGGTACAAGACTTAGTAGATTCTAAGGCTCTAAACTTTGCACCACCACCGAATGTTAACAAGAACCCTATGCCACACCACGGAGGTCCCAGAATCAATGCTATTGAAGAAGACAAGCCGTCTTATTTGATAACCAGTGTGGGTCAGATTCGGACACCGTTGGTAGAGATTAAGGCTCAACTCCTCGAATGTCAAATGTTCCCGGGGTGCGAGCTAGGGTGTACTTACTGCAACATTTCAGTGAATGGTTGTGATAACTTGAGAGATGGCATAGATGGTCTCATCCAGAGTGGCCTGCTTCAAATTACAACATCAATTCCAACAAACCCAGCAATCTCCTTAACAACAGTTCAAGAATCTCCTACAACTGCAACAACCATTGTTCCAAACAACTTTTCAGTTTCATCAACAAATGCTTCGTATGTTACTTCAACGGACCAAATATCAGCAAACATCCCTTCTACAACTTCAGCACCCCTTCATTCAGAGTCTCCTACAACAACAACACCCATCCTTCCAAAAATGTCTCCTACAACATCAGCAACCAACAATGCAAGTGTCTCAACAGTTACAATTTATTATGATCCCACCAATGATTCTGCTTACAACTCACAAAATGCCACTCCTACCAGAGCACCAGTCACAATATATTATGATCCACAGACTATCACAGTCCCTTCTGCAGCTGCCATCAGTCCAGTCACTGTCACAGTGCCTGGGCCAGTACCTTATGAAAACAATAATGCCATCCCTTGGCATTACGGCTCTGACTTATACTGCGAAGGACAGAAAATCACTTTCGAATCATCAACTTCTTCACCACAAATAGACAATGTGGGGGGAGGCGGAGGCTTCACCCGAAGCGGACGTCTTTTCGCCCCGCAGATTCAAAGACCCACTGCCGAAGCAGAAGCTGCTGCCAAGGCAAAAGGGAAGAGCATGGTGCAAGAAGAGCAAGCTGCTAAAGAAGTTTTGAAAACACCTTTTGATCAAGAAGTTGATGAGTTCATGAGAATCATCAAGAAAAGTGATTACAAGGTAGTGGACCAGCTTCACCAGACGCCTTCCAAGATCTCCATTCTATCATTGCTTATGTGCTCCGAGGCTCATCGGAATGCACTACTCAAAGTCTTGCACGCAGCTTATGTGCCAGAAGAGATCACGGTCAATCAGTTGGAAGCTGTGGTTGGAAATGTTAATGCTAGTAATGGACTAGGATTCACCAACACTGATTTGACTTCGGAAGGCCGCAATCATAACAAGGCCTTGCACATTACCATGAAATGTAAAGGTGCAGTTCTTTCCCATGTGCTGGTAGACACAGGATCATCCCTCAATGTCTTACCTAAAAAGGCCCTTGTGAAGCTGGAATATGAAGGATTGGCATTGCGACCCAGTAACTTGGTAGTAAGAGCTTTTGACGGCTCTAAGAGATCAGTTATGGGAGAGATTGAGTTGCCTGTAATGATTGGCCCACAAACTTTCAAAACGACCTTCTACGTGATGGACATTCAGCCTGCCTACAGCTGTTTGTTGGGTAGACCATGGATTCATGCCGCTGGCGCAGTGACGTCTACCCTTCACCAGAAGTTAAAATTTGAGTGGGATGGCCAAGTCGTTACTATTTGTGGAGAGGAGGATATTTTTGTTAGCCATCTGGCTACATACAAATATATTGAGATGGATGGGGAGATCCACGAAACGATGAGTCAGGGGTTTGAGGCCCTGAATATTAATGAAACTTCTGTTGTACTTGGCACTTCCATGACGTCCTACCAGCAAGCCCAGAAGGTGGTGGAAGAAGGAAACGCTCAAGGCTGGGGCAAACTGTTGCCTGTGGAGAAGAAAGAAGATAGATTTGGGTTGGGTTACAAACCAACTCAAGAAGATCAAGCAAAGGCTGCTAAGAAGACCAACTTTGTTAGTGGGGGGATGCTTACCCCCGATGCTGTCAACAACTTGGAAGATGAGTCGGAAGATGAACGCAACCTAGAAAGCTGGATTCGTCCAAAGGTCCCGGGGAGCAGTATCTCAAACTGGTCTTCCTAGGAAATTATAAGAGTTACTCTTGCAGAGTAATTATTATTTCCTGTATATTTTAAGCATGCATCAAGTCTTGCATCTTGCCCAAGATGACAAGACTCATTTTGTAATCGGGCCATCTGTAATTTTTGTGCAACAAGATTAATCAATGAAATATCAGACATCTTTTGCAAACGAGTCTTTCTCTTTTCCGCTCACTGTTTTTTCCATTTTTCTTTTTGTACAAAAAATAAATGGCAATGTTTTCAAAATGACAATTTTTATTTCACTTTTCTAAACAAGATTAAAATCAATCACTAAAATGAACCAACTGAACCCTTGCAGAGAGTGCCTTCCAGACAGCACCGACAACAGCACGGCTATGACTTCATATGACTCTGACAATCCGATCAATCAAGCTGATGAAGGGGTTGAAGAAGATTATGAGCTTCCTGAAGAGCTAGCCAGATTGTTGAGACAAGAGGAGAAGGTTATCACCCCTCATCAGGAGGAGGTAGAGACGATTAATCTTGGTACAGATGAAGACGTGAAAGAAGTTAAAATCGGGGCCTGCTTACAAGACTCAGTGAAGAAACAACTGATTGACCTGCTTCAAGAATATGTGGATGTGTTTGCTTGGTCTTATCAAGATATGCTAGGGTTGGATACCGATATTGTTATGCACAAGCTGCCTTTAAGAGAAGATTGCCCACCGGTTAAACAGAAACTGCGCCATACTCGCCCAGACATGGCAATGAAGATCAAAGAAGAGGTACAAAAGCAGTGGGACGCCGGGTTCCTTGCTGTAACTAGCTATCCGCCGTGGGTTGCTAATATAGTACCTGTGCCTAAGAAAGACGGCAAAGTAAGGATGTGTGTTGACTATCGGGACCTGAACAGAGCCAGCCCGAAAGATGATTTTCCACTACCTCACATTGATGTATTGGTTGATAATACGGCTCAGTTCTCGGTATTCTCCTTCATGGACGGATTTTCAGGATACAACCAGATCAAGATTTCACCTGAAGACATGGAGAAGACAACTTTCATCACACCCTGGGGCACGTTTTGTTACAAGGTGATGCCATTCGGATTGAAGAACGCTGGTGCAACATATCAACGGGCTATGGTGACATTATTCCACGATATGATCCATAAGGAAATCGAATGTTATGTGGATGACATGATTGCCAAGTCCCTCACTGAAGAAGATCACCTGGTGAATCTGCTGAAATTATTCAAGCGTTTGAGGAAGTACCAACTGAAGCTGAACCCCAACAAATGCACATTCGGGGTGCAATCCGGTAAGCTGCTGGGCTTTATTGTAAGCGAGAAAGGGATTGAGGTTGACCCAGATAAAGTCAAAGCTATTCAAGAGATGCCTGCACCAAAGTCTGAAAAAGAAGTTCGAGGGTTTCTAGGCAGATTGAACTACATTTCAAGGTTCATATCCCACCTTACGGCAACCTGTGAACCCTTGTTCAAGCTGCTAAGAAAAGAACAAACGGTCAGGTGGAACGAAGACTGCCAGAAGGCTTTTGACAAGATCAAGGAGTACTTACAAGAGCCTCCAATCCTTATGCCTCCAGTTGAAGGAAGACCTCTGATAATGTACTTGACAGTATTAGAAGAGTCAATGGGGTGTGTGCTGGGCCAGCATGACGAGTCTGGTCGAAAAGAGTATGCAATATACTACCTGAGCAAAAAGTTTACCGACTGTGAACAACGTTATTCACTGCTCGAGAAAACTTGCTGTGCTTTAGCGTGGGCTGCTCGCCAACTGAGACAGTATATGTTGACCCACACTACCTTATTGATCTCAAAGATGGACCCAGTTAAGTACATCTTCGAGAAGCCAGCTCTTACCGGACGGGTTGCAAGATGGCAGATGATTCTCACAGAATATGACATCCAGTACACATCTCAGAAAGCCATCAAGGGCAGTGTATTGTCTGAATATCTTGCTGAGCAACCTATTGATGACTACCAGCCTATGAGATTTGACTTCCCTGATGAAGACATCATGTTCATAAAAGCAAAAGACCATGAAGAGCCTGTTCACACTGAAGGGCCTGACCCGGAAGAAGAATGGACTATGATATTTGATGGGGCTGTCAATATGAATGGTCGTGGTGTTGGTGCAGTACTCATTACACCTAAAGGAGTTCACATGCCTTTCTCGGCAAAACTCACTTTCAACTGCACTAACAACGAAGCTGAATACGAGGCTTGCATTATGGGTCTTCAGGAAGCCATTGACCTCAGGGTCAAGACTTTAACTGTATTCGGAGATTCAGCTCTGGTAGTTAATCAAACCAACGGCAAATGGTACACACACCAGGATCATCTGATACCTTACAGGGATTATACAAGGAGGTTATTGACTTTCTTCACAACAGTCAAGCTTGAGTATATCCCTCGAGACGAGAATCAGTTTGCAGATGCTCTGGCCACCATTTCGTCAATGATCAAAGTTCAAGCTGCCAACTTTGTACCGCAGATTTCAGTGTCCAGACTCGACAGACCAGCGTATGTGTTTGCAGCAGATATTGCTAAAGATGATAAGCCTTGGTTCCACGACATTAAGTGCTTCTTGGAGGATCAAACATACCCATCTGGGGCATCTTCCAATGATAAGAAGACTTTGAGAAGGCTTGCTGGTAGTTTCTTTCTGAACACTGATGGTTCCCTGTACAAGAGAAACTTTGATATGGTACTCCTCAGATGCATTGATAGAACAGAAGCAGACTTGTTGATGCATGAAGTGCATGAAGGATCCTTTGGTACCCATGCAGGAGGGCATGCCATGGCTAAGAAATTGCTAAGATCAGGTTATTACTGGATCACAATGGATGCCGACTGTTGTGCCTATGCCAGAAAATGCCATAAATGCCAGATTTATGCGGATAAGGTGCATGTGCCTCCCAATCCTTTGAATATAATGTCTTCACCCTGGCCCTTTGCCATGTGGGGCATTGATATGATCGGCAAGATTGAGCCAACTGCTTCAAACGGCCACAGATTCATCCTGGTCGCCATTGATTATTTCACCAAGTGGGTTGAAGCAGCCTCATATGCAAATGTTACAAGGCAAGTGGTAGCCAGATTTCTGAAGAGAGATATCATCTGTCGATACGGAGTTCCCGAGCGAATCATTACTGATAATGGTTCCAACTTGAACAACAAAATGATGGCTGAGCTATGCCGGGACTTCAAGATCCAACACCACAATTCTTCTCCTTACAGGCCGAAAATGAATGGCGCTGTTGAGGCAGCTAACAAGAATATTAAGAAGATTGTGCAGAAGATGGTAGTCACCTACAAAGACTGGCATGAAATGCTACCGTTTGCCTTGCATGGGTACCGCACGTCAATCAGAACATCCACCGGGGCAACACCGTATCAGCTTGTGTATGGTATGGAGGCAGTCCTACCGGTTGAAGTTGAATTACCCTCTCTACGGGTATTGATGGATGTTAAGTTGAACGAAACAGAATGGGTTCGGGCCCGATACGAACAACTGAGTCTGATTGAAGAGAAAAGATTAGCTGCAGTCTGTCATGGGCAGTTATATCAGAAGAGAATGAAGAGAGCCTTCGATCAGAAAGTCAGGCACCGAGAGTACCAAGTGGGAGATCTTGTGCTGAAAAGAATCCTCCCTCCTCATACAGACCACAGGGGCAAGTGGACTCCGAATTACGAAGGACCGTTTGTAGTAAGGAAAGTTTTCTCTGGTGGAGCACTAATGCTCAGCACTATGGATGGTGAAGATTTTCCATCCCCTGTGAATTCAGATGCAGTAAAAAAATACTTCGCATAAAAATGACCCGCTGGATATAAAAACAGAATGTAAGTCCAGGCAAAAATAGGGCATCCCGGCGAGTCAGAAATAGAATAAAAGACTCGGGAAAAAATAAGGGAAAATAAACAAAAAATGTACACCCGCTGAGTTGAAAAGCCGCATTGGACAACTCAGGCAAAAATGGGTATCCCGATGGATTGAAAACCCGATAGGGCGATCCATGCAAAATAAGGGAATAAGCGAACAACTGCATTCTGAATTCATCTGTAGCACTCCCAACTTGGTAAGCTTCGAAAGGATCAAGCTTCAATCAGAATCAGCCTTCTCCAGAAAGCAAGACAAGAAGAACGTCAAAAGTCATACGAGTCATAGCAAGAGGAAGCTCCTTCAAAGCGACATCAACATTGCCAGCATTGTGTTTCTCAATTTGTAACAATCTCCTCATTTCAGGAGTTATGTTTCTTTGACTGTATCTTGCCAATTCAGGGCACATGAATTAATAAAATCAGATTTTTCAGTCATGTTTCGTCTTGTATATTTTTGTTTGCAAAGAATGTCTGATGTCTTAAGAAAAACTGATTGCATGAATACAGATGTTATCCTTAAAAATAAAGAAAATAAAACACGTGCTTGCAGGGAATATACTTACTCTCAGAAGTGTCTAACTCCTATGACGGAATCCGGTAAGGGATACCTCGGGATTACTTGTGCGTTTCTCTGTCTTCGTAGGATTGCAGGTATTCAAAAGCGCAACATGGGGCGCGGAAGCTTCATCCCAGCAAGCTGGCAAATCAGCACTCACTCAGCCTTAGCATTCCAAGTACTTTCTCCCCAGCTGAGTTGCCACTTGTTGCTTCTCCCAACCGAGTTGCCAATCATTCTTCCTCAATCAAGTACAAAAGCCAGGGGACCACTTCCCCACAGAGTCTCAGCCTCTATTCAGAAGAGCAGCACACGAAGGAATCACAACAGAGTGACGAAAGCTTCTACAAACCCCAGCTGAGTCCCTTATTACCAGGATAGGTCTATCAGCGACCCATATCTCCAGGCAGATACACCCTGTCAGATCTACCAATGATCTCATCCCCAGCTGGGATGTTCACTTCAAACAGATCGACCGGAGATCTTTGCAACAACGGGATCCGAATCCCGGATCTGTCTTCTCTTGCATAATCATAGCATTCGCATCATATTCACCAAACAAAGCGTAGCATTCCGCCTTAATACGGAGCATTACGGCAAAAATCAAACATGTTGCATAATCATAAGTCATGTTGTGAATCAGACACTTGTGAATATTATCAACCCATCAACAATATACAGAATACCCCCCAGATTCCCCAGCAAAAGCAGTTGCCTCACATTCACCAATACAAATACATACTCCTTGTGGCACCCGTCCGTGTCATATCCCCAGCAGAAAGCCAAAGACATCCTCTTTGCACTCACAGATACTTATACATAACTTTCCTGACACTCGTCCGTGTCACCTTCCCCAGCACAGTAACCTAAACACTTTGTATATCAGATACTTGTTCATACTATACTTTTCTCCTTTCGACACTCGTCCGTGTCACTCTCCCCAACAGTTAAACACTTATCTATACACCACTCATACTTATTACTCACACTTATACAGGTACTCGTCCGTATCTTGTATATACCATTTATATCCCCACAGATTCGACACTCGTCCGTGTCCGTTGTTAACCGGTTGATACTCGTCCGTATCATCATCTCAGAACATGCGTCAAGCGTTTGTTTCTACTTGATACTCGTCCGTATCATAGTCTTAAGGATGCTCGTCCGCATCTTTAATCCATACACTGTGTCAAACACTCACGTCTCCTTGAATACAGATACCCGTCTATATCTACTATTCTCCAGAAGAGTCCCCTTAGATTCAACACTCGTCCGTGTTCCTTGTTAACCGGTTGATACTCGTCTGTATCATCATCTCTGAACACGTGTCAGTATTTGTTCCTACCCGATGCTCGTCTGTATCGTAAGTCATAGGGATGCTCGTCCGCATCTTTAATCTATACACAATACCAAACACTTATACCTTTTATTTCTTGGATATAAACACTCGTCCGTGTTTACTATTCCCCAGTAAATCTCCAACAAAGCAATTTCTTTTATCTGACATTCATCTTATGTCATGATAAACCCTGAGAGCAGCCGTACCCTGCTAGGTGGTCGTCATCCACCTCTTGATGGTCGTCCTCCGTCATGCTCATCCGATGGCCGTCCCCATCGTTGACCCTTTTATCCGACATTCGTCCTATGTCGTGATATTTAGCAGCCGTCCCCTGCTAGGTGGTCGTCTTCCACCTCTTGATGATCGTCCTTCGTCATTTTATCCAATGGCCGTCCCCATTGTTGATCTTTGGTTATCTGACATTCGTCCTATGTCATGATAAACCCCGAGAGCAGCCGTCCCCTGCTAGGTGGTCGTCCTCCACCTCTTGATGGTCGTCCTCCATCACGCTCGTCCGATGGTCGTCCCCATCATCGATCTTTTTATCCGGCATTCGTCCTATGTCGCGATATTTTCGGCAGCCGTACCCTGCCAGGTGGTCGTCCTCCACCTAAGATGACCGTCCCTCATCTTATCCCCAACAAAGAAGCCGTCCCCTGCTAGGTGATAGTCCTTCACCTTTGATGACCGTACCTCATCATCTGTTTATTTCATTTATTCTTTAACCCGATGGCCGTCCCCGTCGTGGTCCCTTTTCTTTTTAGCCCGATGGCCGTCCCCATCGTTGGTTACTTTGCTTTATGAACTTGATGGCCGTCCCCGTCATGTTTCATTTATCCCCAGAGAATCTTACAGCTTTACTTGATGGCCGTACCCATCATAATACCTTTTATCCCCAGCATGTCGGCCGTCCCCGTCATCGCTCTTTACCCAGCAGTCGTCCTCTGCTCGACGGTCGTCCTCCGTCGCCCACACCTTACAATATACTTCATTTTCTTTTACAATCTATATCCCTTTTCTTCTTCATTCTGTGAGTGCAAATTTTGGATTGTCTTTGATATTCAACCACAAGTTATCTTGTTTGCCTGTTAAGTCGTTGCTTACATCCTGCACAGCTAACTCATGTTTGAATAGGGGCAGCTGTAAACACCCCAAATTTTCCCTCACCAATTCACACCATGGCTTGTGATCATTTCATATGCAATCATGACATCTCATAGTACATCTTTGAGTCTCTGCATTGGTTCAAAGTCATCTGCATCTAGGGTTTGTGATCTAGGCAATCCAAGAGCTTCTTGAGCCACTCCAAAGGTCATCAACCACTTCAAAGGGGTCCATATGTGTTCAAGTGTCATATTATATCCTCTCAAAGTCAAGAATGCTAAAGAATCACAAGAACTGGGAATGGCATGGAAGCAGAGCCAGGCTAGACTGCACAGATGACCTAAAATTAGGGTTTTGGTTTCAGAGGCCATAACTCCAAATTTTTTGGTCATTCTTGTTTCTATTGGTCTCTATATGGTATAGGGAGTATGCATATCAATTTTCATGAAGAAATTCCATGGGGAAGTCATCTGATCAAGAGTTGACTTTTCAAGCAAGCCAGTGCAAAATCAGGGCATCTGAGGCCCCCAATGACCCAACCAAAGGGGATTCTTCATCATTTTGAGTGTATATGACCTTTATTTGATCATGGAAGAAGTTGGAAGTTCACAAAATTCAAGAATTTCAAGTCTTTTGCAAAGTTGACTTTTTGGGCAAGTTTGACTTTTAGTGAAAATGTCATTTTATGCAACTTTTTCAACCCTTACTTTTTGATTCAAGAAAGCTTCAAATGGAAAAACTTTGGTCATGAAAGTTGTAGAATAGATCTTTCCCTTTTCAAAAAGTACAAGAACATGACCTAATTCATTTTGGATCAAAAGTTATGGTGCATCAAAGTGGGCAAAAATCACTAAAATTTCAAATTATGCACCAAATGAGAAACTTGCAAAAACTTGTACCAAGGCAATTTGTGACTTCTAATTGATGTCTAATCCTTATACAAACATCACACAAGTCTTAAAAATCAGAATGGGGCAAAGGATTACAAGTTTTATGGCCCATGGATCAAGTTTCCTTCATGAAAACCAAAAGCAAAGTCAAGTTGCAAAAACTCATGATCACATCTCATCCACTTGCTAGCTACTTTGCTGATCAATCCTAGCCTTTTCCCTCACCATGCTGCGCAGCCCACACCCTTGTACTTGGCTAGAACATGACCCATGCTTTCTCTTACACAAAGTTGAGAAAATTGCAAAAGCTACCATACCTATCACAAAAGGGCATGTCACATCTTCTGACCAATAGGATTAGTTTATACAAATCAAATGCAAGTTAAACATCACAACACACAAGCCAAAAACAAGCAAGAACTCAGCATTCTCATTTTTCCACCCTTGAAGCAAAAGCTTTCGAAACTCAGCATACAAGCCACAAACACTTAAACAAACTTCATAGATCAACTCAACTCATCACCCTGGTCACAAAGTACCCCTCATCTTTGCCTTAAACTGCTTGAATCATAAACACGATTCTCACCTGAGCTTGAACAGAACTTCTGTGAACTCTCAAACTAGCCAACATAAATCTTTTCTAAGCATCAAGGGTTCATAAGGGAGGTCATAGGAGTGGATTGCACAAAGGAGAGAAGCCAGAAAGTTGCAGATTGAAAAGCTTCAAACTCAGGTAGCTTCATGAACTTTTTTTTCCAGAAATGGATTTTTAAGTTCTTAATAGCTTCTTCATGTTTCCCTGATCACGAATATGTGTTTGTTTTCGAAAATGAGTAAAAAATGAGTATGTATGCAGTCTCTGAAACTTTTTTCCCTAGAAATTGTTTGCTTCGATTCTCTCTGATTATGAATGGTAAATGATGTTTGAGTGAGGGGTTTGATTCGTTTTAGGGTGGGGATGATGTCTGGATAGTTGGTTTTCATTTTCATTGCGTGTAGAGTGATTTAGCATTTGAGCTCGCCGGAGAAGATGACCGGAACCACTGTTCCGGTCATCTGAATGTCATTAAGGCTGGATTAGGGCTAATTAATTAGGGTTAGTGAGTTTGAATGCTGGCCGTCCAGATGCGCGCCAGGTCAATTCGCGCGTGTTTGAGTTTGAATCTTGGCCTTCAGATTGGATTACTTTTCTTTTTCAATTTTAAACTCATTTTATTTTTCATATTATTTCATTTAATTTGTACATTTTATTAAAAATAGCAAAACCAATTTAAAAATTCTGAAATTTTTTATACAAGCTTGTATTTAATTTCATAACACAAAAATAATTTTATTTTTATTTTTTTGCATCAAAAAAGTATTTTTAAATATTTAAAAGTTTATTTTTAATTAATTAATGAGGATTAATTTATTAAAAATACTTTTAGGTATTTAAAAATCACCAAAAAATTCATGAAACATTTAAAAAACATTTAGAAACATTGTCCAACCCTCAAACCAAATTTCTTTTTTGATCTTGATGCATTTTGAGAATTTTCCATGGAATTAAAATCATTTTAATACATTATTTTGATCCAAACTTCCAAAAATCATTTCTGCCTAGCCAATGAGAGTTGGACTTTGATTCTTTCTGCATTGCATTATGTTTAGCATGTAGTTTGTTGGATTAAATGGCCATGATTTGATCTTTCATTTTCAATTTGTTTGGTAATTTTCTTGTTAAGGAACCCTAAAACCCTAGAAAACTTAGAAAAATCATAACTTGGATTAGGTTAAGAGTTGGAACTTCTCCTTTGGGCAGTGAGTTAGTATAGGTTTAGGGATCCTTTGAGTGCATTTTCAATTTTTTATATTGATGTTTGCTTCTGATTTTGGGTTTTTGTTTGATGCTTTGATCATAAACCCTAATTTGGGCTTCCATATGCATCCATCTTGCATTTGCTTGCATACCTTGACTTGCCATGACATTTTGTACCTCCATTTGATTCATTTGACATCTTAAGACATATTGAAAGCATGTTTGATCATTGCATCTTGCATTTGCCATGTTGTATGCCATTTGCATTTCATAACTTTTCATGTATGTTCATGTGTCTTAACTTGCTTCATTTGCATCCATGAGCTTGTATGATCATCCTCATGCCTTGTCACATGTTTGCAGCATCTTATAGCATCATTATCATCTCATATGTGCTTCTGGTTTTGTTTCTCATCATGCCATTTCATTCCATTTTGCATTGCATTGCATTCCTTTATTAACTTTTCAGGTGGTAAGTAACTTTGAGAAGTGGATTTGCCTTCACTTCTCACATTTTCTTTTCATCTCTTTCTTGCATCCATGCTGCATTTTGACATGTGTTTGAGATTGAGCTTGCTCATTCTTCTTCTTCTTACTTTCTTTCTTCAAGTGACTTGACTTCTTGAATGAAGCAAGTTACTTTGCTTCTCTTTGCTCCTTTCATCTGCTTCCTGGTGGTTCTTCTGAAGATGTCTTTTGAAAACCTCACAAACCTTAGGAACAACCAAGCATGACAATGATTAGGGTTTTGATTAGTCTCCCCACTTAGTTTTACCTTTGTGTCTCTTTGAGTCTTCTCTTCTCATCTCATAATCAGGGACTAAAACCCTAAAGGCTTTAAGGCTTTGTGATTAAGCTTATGCCTGCATCCTTCTATTAGGATGGAGTGTATAACTTTAATCCTAAGTGTTAAACCCTTAATGTGTTTAACTCCTTTAATCAATCCACTTAATAATCATCAAGACATCAAACTTGTAACTTGGGCCTTGCATTAGGGTTCTAATTCTTCCTTAACTGGTTAAGAAGGACTAACCCTAGTGTTAATGGACAAGTCCCCCTCAAGTTGTCTTACAAACCCTAAAAATCACTTCATCATCATATCATTAAATAAAATCCACTTAACCAAAGGCCTGTTTTGTCATGAGTTTAATCCCTAATCATGGATTAAGTTGAGGAGCTTTCCTCAGCTTAAACATTCTCATCTATTATCCTTCTATTAGGATGGTGTAATGAGTCTGTTTAATCCTTGATTATGGCTTAACCTCATTATTTAACACTAAACAAAAACAACAAAAACATCTAAATAATCACAAGTGGGTTAATGATCTTAATCCTGCATCAAAGGTGATTAAGTGTGAGAATCTGACTTCACACTTAAGGTATTCTCATTACCCCTAATCAGAGGGAAGATGTGATGAGTATATTAAATCCATTGGTTTAGGCTTAAGCTCATTAACTTATGACAAACTTTCAAAATCAATAAAAGACTGAAAACACAAAAACAAACAATAATCGTCTCCTCCGGGATTCATTTCTCATCTCACTCATTCATAAGCGAGAACTTGCTTCTTCCGTCTAATGCAAGACAGTTTGCATCTGTGCCAGACAGATCACACACTTGAGCATAGACAAGCAAGCAGTTCACAAGTCAATTCATCTTTCAGTCTCTTTGGGTCGAACTACGGTGTTCTGACTTCCTCATTGCACGAGAGGATACGTAGGCATAACTTAACAGTTATCGAACAAAAGTCTCTGTATATTCCCCCTCTTTCCAGCTTTATTTTCTCAGCCTCATTATCTTGAGCAATTCATTCTCATTCTTACACTGACACTATATATATCACACTTTGCATTTCTTTTACACTGACACCTGTACATCCTTTTCCAGCTCTTTTATACACAAATTGCACTGACACTACCCCTTTAAAACACAAATCTTTTAAGCGTGGATCCCGTCGAGTACGGCGGACAATATGGGTGCTAATACCTTCCCAGGTTGTAACCAACCCCCTTTCTCAGTCTCTCTGGTTCGCAACCGTCTTATCCATATCTTTCCAGGTCTATGCAGCATTACCTTTCCTCCGGGATAAAAATGCCTAGCTGGCGACTCTTTTCATCTCCAGTGAGTTCACTGCTGTGTGTTCTCATTGTCCTTTTAGCCGACCGTTCGCGTCTGTACCTTTATTTGGGCCAGTCCCATTTATCGGGAGCGACAAAGCCGAAGAAACTTAATCTAGTGATTCCTCCATACCCACCAAGCTTTGATCCTCATGCCCGATGTAGTTTCCATGCCAACGCACCAGGAATTTCGACTGAAGATTGCAAACAACTCCAGAATAAGGTTCAGGATCTGATTGAGTCCTAGTCCATCTCATTTACGCCTCAAGGTCTTCACATCAACATCAATCCTTCGTCTGGTCAGGCAGGTCCATCAGTCCATGCTATGGAAGAAATTTTCAAGGATGGGTGTGATGAGGATTGGTGCATCAACCTTAATGAACATGATGACCTCTAACTCTAAAGAAGGAAGTTCAATTCCCTAAAGCTGGCAATCCCCTATTTGTTTCACCATTGTTGTATTTTCTTTGCATGATTGATTTTGTATTTGCTTGTTAGCATTTTATTTTTGAATGGGGAAGAATTAATGAAATGTTTATGCATATTTTGAATCAATCCATTCGTATTCACTCGTTTTCTTTCATTGTTATAAGAACCAAAAACATATTTTTATCATTGTGTTTATCAAACCTTTGTCTTAGCAAAAATTGGAGGGAGGATGATGAAAAAAAGATACCTGAATTCTCCACTTGTATGCTCTCAATTAAAACCTTGCCAATGATGTACATGCATTGTTTCAAATTCCCAAACACTGGTGAAATAAGGATGATAATCCCTCGCTAACCCATTCGAGCCTAGAAGTAGGAGCTTTCTTTTTCAAAAAGTGCGAAAACCCTTAATTTCAAACCCGGGGCAGGGTAGTCAGTTCAGTTAATCTGTTTGCATTCAATCTTCAAGAGATTCAATCCATCATTCAAGAAGGATCAACTACATACTTTCCTTCACACTCCAATGAAGTCGTGAAGGGTCAAAAGTTTGTAGTATTTGTTCTCTATCCTCCAATAAAATGGCAGTCACAACTATTCAACAAAACAAGGAAAGGAAAAAGAAATACAAAGAAAAAGTCTGCTAAGTCAAAAACCAGAAAAGACGACTTAGGCAAAAATTAAAGAAGTCAAGAAAGAGAGGTCATCAAATCCTCAACAGAGAAGAGATGAAGCAAGGTGGCTGCCATCACATTTTAAATCCTGATCCTTATCATACACTGTCAATAGACTTTCGAGATCTGAGTGCGTATGTCAAATTAACTGAACATAGGATTGAAGTTCATCACAAAGATTGGGTGGGTACAAATAAATTTTGAGCCTTTATCCTTTGTTTCATAAACCGTAAACCAAGCCACGTTACAACCCTTAAAAGACCTAATTGAGACAAGGTTTATTTCGAGAGCATACTACATCAAGGTTGTGTTGACCTGACTCCTAAAGATCTTTGCTAATCGCTTGTATTGACCATTTCGCCTGCCATTCCATAAATGGCTGGATCCACTTCATGTGTTAATCATTGATTTTTTTCCCATTGTATCACTATCAATACCAATAAATTGTGATTTCAAAACTTGCATAAATGTTGCATTAAAATTTCCAATTTTTAAATAAAAAAAGTTTATTTGCAAGTCAATTTAGCATCTAGGGAATCCCAAAAAATTAACGAATTTGACTTGGTCGGAGAAGCCCAGCCAGGGGAAACCACTTCAAGGATAAGTCAATATGAATCAGTCTCTTCAAGGGTCAGCTACTCAAAGGTTGAACCTTTTATCAAGACTCAGGCTAGTGTGAGCCTTCACACCAATTCAAGAGTTTAGTGGCCAGTCAAATCAGGTTTACCATCCCAAGGATCAGATACAGGGGCAAATCTCTGATATTCAAGCACTGGGGCAACCATTTCAAAGCCATGTCACGACAAGTTGATCCAAACCTTTTGTAAAGGGGAAAATTTCAAAAAAAAAACCCATTGATTCAGGGGCAAGATGAATCACACAGTGGCAAATCCTCTCCATGCCTTCAAGCTGTTCAAGCAGGCCTTATGCAACAACAAACTTCAACTTCAAGACAGGTGTCGGGAATCATGTCGTCATCTTTGTCTCCTTCTAGATAGTCTTATGCAAAAAGAACCATTCCATCCAATACCCATTGCAGGGGCATTTTCTTGGAAACCATTGAGTCAGTGCATAATCTTTCTCATGTCTTAGTCACGTCACTTTGCTCTTAGCATTAAGCCCTGCTACTGTCTTACTCATTGAGCATCTACCCGCAATAGAAGAGAGTCATATCTTGTAAAACAAGCCTCTTCTAACATGCAATCTTTTGTCTCCCTAAGAAGTATCAGGATTGTAGAAGCGCTTTTACACTGTCATTTTACAAAAATCTCCTTGAAGTCCAATTGTCATTAGCACGAATCTGTTAAGCTGGTTGTGAAACCTTTTGCTTGCAGTCTAAGTCCATTTGATTTGGTACCATACCTGTGTTTTCCTGATGGTTCCTGAAGGTCCTCTTTTGACTCTTCGTTTAGGGAATTTCTAGAGGTTGGGTGTTTTATCTTGTTGAAAACTCCAACATTTCTTACATTTATTCTTAGTACCATCCGGTCTCTTAGAGCCATCAATTCATCTTTGAATACTTTGCATTCTACTCCTAGTATCAGTTGGTCGCATAGAGCCGCTGCCCAGTCACTGTGTTTGTCTTCCTTATCCTTAGTGTCAACAGTTACACTTGAACATGTTGATTTATCACTTTGGATAATTTATTTATTTTTCTCCTTTTCCTCAACCGTCGAGTTGACTTGCTTTGTCGATCGCTGAGTCGGTGTCGTTTTAGTTATTTCCTCAACCGTCGAGTTGACTTGTTTTCCCGACCGCCGAGTCGATGTCTTTTATTTATTTCCTCAACCGCCGAGTTGACTTGTTTCCCGACCGCCGAGTCGATGTCTTTTATTTATTTCCTCAACCGCCGAGTTGAATTGTTTTCCCGACCGCCGAGATGTCTTTTATTTATCTCCTAAACCGCCGAGTTAAATTATTTTCCCGACCGTCGAGTCGATGTCTTTTATTTATCTCCTCAACCACAAAGTGGAATTGTTTTCCCGACCGCCGAGTCGATGCCTTTTATTTATTTCCTCAACCTCCGGGTTGAATTATTTTCCCGACTGCCGAGTCGATGTCTTTTATTTATTTCCTCAACCGCCAAGTTGAATTGTTTTCTCGATCGCCGAGTCAATGTCGTCTTAGTTATTTCCTCAATCACCGAGCTGATATATTGGGATCCCCAACAGTCACACTTGAACCTGTTGATTTATCACTTTGGATAATTTGAATCTTTCCTTTTCCTCAACCGCCGAGTTGACTTGTTCCTCGACCCCCCAAGTTGATGACATTATAAGTTATTTCCTCAGCCCCCGAGTTGATGTGTTTGACCCCCGAGTCAATCTTATTGCTTTCAGTCCCTCAACCCCCGAGTTGATGTTTGTTTTAGTTTGACCCCCCGAGTCATTTTTGCCGTTATGTTACCGACCCCGAGTTGATATCTATTTCAGTTTGACCCCCCGAGTCAATAAATTTATTTTTTCCTCAACCCCGAGTTGATGTGTCTCTTGACCCCCGAGTCATTATTGCCTTTTTGTTTTCGATCCCTGAGTCTATTTTGTCTTTATTCCTGACCCCCGAGTCAATGCTATTTTCTTTCTCAACCGCCGAGTTGATATTTGTCTCCGTTTGACCCCCCAAGTCAATGTTTGTGTTTTTTCCTCAACCCCCGAATGGATTTCTATTTCAGTGTGACCCCCGAGTCATCATTCCTGTCTTTTTGTTTTCGATCCCTGAATCGATTATCCCTTCAACTCCCCGAGTTGATATATTATCCCCAACATATTTTTATCCCCAATGAGTCTTTACCCTCTGTCTTTGTGGATCATCCATTACCATGTATCTTCATCATTTCCCGCATACCATATGCAGCATATTCATCATTAAAAAATCAGCATGCTAGGGTTAATGGCATCTCATACCTCATATCCCCAGCAAAATAAAAAAAGAGTCTCATGAATTCATGACATTGCATATCATTACATTTCATCTGCATTTCAGTCAAAATTTTAGGTATTTTAATATTTAATCATCTTCTACCTCGAATGTCCAAAAAACTTTGTTATTCATGCATTCAGGTTCAAGATGATTAAATAGAGGCAACTGTCACACCCTAAATTTTGACTGAACTTTTTTTAAAATAATTTCATTTTCGACGCGTTTGCATCGCATTATTGATATTCAGTCATTTTTGCATTTTAATCCATTAATCATTAATCATGCATTTCTATTTATTTTATTTTTAATGTCATATTTTATTCTTGATTTTTGTAGAATTACTTATTTCGCTTTAAGAATAGGAGTTTAGATTATATTAGATATTTTAGAATTAGTTCTAATTTAAATTTTATTCTGGTTCAATTATAATTCAGATTTTTTTATTTATTTAAGTTAATTAAGATTTAAGTTTAATTTCAATTTAAGTTTTTAATTTTAAATTTAATTTAATTTGATTTAAAAATAGTTGTTTTAGTTTAATTTTATCAATTAGTTTTAATTAGCTTAATTATTTTTAATATTGCATTTAGGTCATTTTCATTTATTTATTTAGTCTTACTTTTCAATTAATTTGTTTCTTAGTTAGTCTTATTAGATTTTTTTAATTAAGTTTTTAATTAATCCAACTTTTATTTAGTTTTTTTATTTAATTTAATTAAATCAATTGAACTTAATTTTTATTTCATTAATTCTGACTTTTGGTCCAAAAAGTACCAGCCTGCATCACTGTCATCATCCTTACACCAATTTAGCCACTAGCCAAAAATATGTTGCATAAAAACCATACACAGTCAATACACAAAAGAGATAACTTTCCACCTCTGCACCATTGATCATACTCCATTACACCAATTTGGAACACCCACCAATCCGCTCCAACAAGCAACAATGACAACACAACCAAAATAACTCTTTTTGAATTTATGATAATAAGGAGCAGAGAACAACTGAGGGAGAATCATAAAAAAATTCAAAATAAAATAAAATTCTTGATACAAAAACGTTAAAGGACATACTTTCAGGATCTCTAAAACAAAAATCCTTACATCCACCTCTAATAAATTTTCAATCTCATTCCATAAAAACCCTGGATAAACAGCAACAAAAAGCAAAAAACCACCAAACATCAACAACACACAAAAAATCTTCAAATATCTTTCTGTAAAACCAACCTTCAAACCCCCAAAATAAAAAAGAAAACCTATGTGAATCCACCGCCAGACCTCACCAACTTCAATCACCTACAAACCATTCTCACCATCTTCCATCTCCATCATTAACCTTAAACAATCCAATACCAAACTCAACCCAAAAACCGAACCATCCCATCGTCAAAACCGCCGCCGCTCCTTTTTCAATCGAAGAACCATAACCCGCTGCGCCTGAAACCACAACACCGCCGGAAACACCACCATCATGAATCTGACGAAACCGAAAAATGCAAAAAAAACTGAAAGAAACTGAGTGAGAGAAATGTTGTGAGAGAGAGTACCAGAGCATTAAAACGAAGGACCACACAACCCTCATTAACACCATCCTCATCTTCACTGCAAATCGTACAAAACCTCCAAAACTGATAACTAAAACCCAGAAAAACCCTTTCGAACAACCGTATCACCTGAAAACAACCAAAACCTCTGTGAAAACGAACCAGATACGGACCAAGAACAACGCGAACGCCACAAAAACCACCCAAGAATCCGCCACCCCCTTGACAAATATGAACGCGCCATAAATGAGTGTGAGCGAGATCGAGACTAGAAAGAGATTGTGCATGAAAAATGCAAGTGAGGCAAAGGGAGTTACGATCGATGATAATGAAGGAATCATCGACTGGTCTAAGTTGAAACAGGGTCTGTGTTTCATTAGGAATCGTGAGTACTGATGTTTTCTCATTTTTTTACTCTGTTTTTTAAATCCTTATTATTTTTTTTACTGTAAATATTTAAGGCTGTTAGTGGTGGGCTAGGCCCGTGTAGATTTTATAACCTTGAACCCAACTGATCCAATGCATACTCCCTCATTTTCTTTTAGTTCTTCATAATTGTTTTATTATTATTTTCTTACAACTTTTTTCTTTAATATTTTATGTTATAACTTCAAGATCATTCTTGATTTATTTTCTATTCATATTTTGATTAGTTCTTGATTTTTTTTAATCTTTCTTTTGCCTCTTTTATTCTACATTTCGGGCCAATGATATAATAAAAAGCCACGATTAAGTCGATTCCGATAAATCAACAAATTGTGACTAATATGAGGCCATTTAATTTAATTTTATTTATTTCATAGTTTATTTTATTTTATTTAGTCTATTTGGTTTAATTATTTTATTTTCACATTTTAATACAATATCAAGTTCTAACGGTTCCGAATAATTGATACACTGCACACACGCTTTCTCTTGGGCAAATTAATATGAGACCTTTTATTTCATCGCAATCCCGTGTAATTTATTTTTGTATCCCTCTCCCGATTACTTTGTACGCAATTTATTTTTTCGCCTTTATTTTATGATTTCATATTACTAGGAGCACCCTTAGGGACCAGGATTCGAATCCGCATAATCAATCAAACAACCAACCTCAATTTGCATATTACCCGTAAGTCGAGTGCTTCGCGCCTCACCATCTAACTCTTTAAACTTAATAATTAACGAGGAACTGAACTCAGGAATCTAGCATTCCTCGGGTTCTTTAATGAACCACTCTTGAGGCTAGCCTTCGAGTTGTGTTTCATTTACTCATTCGTTTCTAAAATTGTAAACCCTAAATCATCAAAACAATCGCAAATACTTAATTCGCATATCAAATAAAGGAGGAACTGAATTCTGGAGTCTAGCACTCCACATAGTTCTTGAATAAATCATTCTTGAGGCTAGCCTTGAAGGTGCGCAAAACACAAGGAAGGGGGGTTGGAATTGGGTTTTCTTTAACAACTAAAAATAACTTCTAATGACAAGTTAATTTATCTTGGTTCGTTTGAACTCAAACTACGTCCAGTCCACCCGCCAAGGTGATTTTGCCTCTACTGAGGTCTTAATCCACTATTAAAAAATGAATACACACAATGACCTATAGTCAATGTCCTCTTGAGTCTTCTGACTGAAACTAGTCACTCAAGGAATATTACTCAACTATTACAATAATAATAATATAGTAACTAATTTGCTTCTTATCAAGCTAGGATCACTAAGTGAAAGTTACAATATTTTAGCATAAATGATACAGTCTTTTTGCTCGTGAGTGTATTGTCTTCAAATCTTCAATTTGATTCCTTTATATAGTTCTTGAATAAATGTAGCCGTTGGAGACATCTTGAGCTAATTTAGGATATTAGTTAATACCATAAATTCCTTCCAAAACAAGAGATACTTGTCTTAATCATTAATTAAAATATTCTTTAATTAATGTCTTCATTATGAATATCATCATCTTCTAGACGTAAATCAGAGATAGTAAAGATTTGATGCGCAACCAATTAATCATGTCATTAAATGATGTATTCTTCATTAAGTGTATCTTCTATATATGGCTCAATATATCTTCTAGTAATGCACGTCTCCTTTAATTAAATTCCCCTTCTACACAATAATAAAGGCAGTCATTGGAACTTCTATTCTAGCATAATAATATTTGTTATCATCAAAACTATTATAGGTTTAGAACCATAATTGTTCTAACAATCTCGCCCTTTTTGATGATGACAAAACATTTATTTAGATATTGAGAATAGAGTTTAATAGGATTAGAGGAACTCCCTTTGATTGAATAGAATCAAATATTTCTTTTAAAGATTTCTTCAGAAGTTATATCCTTCAGAAGTTTCATTAGCCTTAGCTCCCCCT
This sequence comes from Lathyrus aphaca, assembly GCA_963966055.1. Taxonomy (NCBI): domain Eukaryota; kingdom Viridiplantae; phylum Streptophyta; class Magnoliopsida; order Fabales; family Fabaceae; genus Lathyrus; species Lathyrus aphaca. The sequence goes on along the minus strand of OZ014519.1, from coordinate 456,919,861 downwards.
AAGTTGATTACTTGACTTGTTTCTATTTTAGAATCATAACTCAAATAGTTTTATTAGAATTTTAAATGTAAGAGGCAAATCATGGTAAACTGCTATAGATCAGGATCTTCTACATTTCTCCCCCTTTTTGTCATAATAAAAAAGAATAGATGTAGAAAAAATGCAATAGTATAGAAGCAAAATACGCTTTCATTAAAACAGAATTAAGAACCAGTAATAACAAAACCAGTAGAACTTAAAAAGTCATGAAGAGACAAAAGATAAAATAGAAAAAGCTAAGAAGAAAATTAGGAGTGCGTCTTAGTAACTAAGGCCTCCAGCAGAGACTTGATCTCAGAGGATGATTCCACTTGCTTTCCAAGCATTGTCTTTAACTCAGCAGTGGTTTCATCTTGCTTATCCAGGCATTGCTTAACCATTTCATTTTCCTTCTTCAGCTCTTCCAAGGTCTGTAGAACAAGATTTGTTGGCAGAGGATCTTCAACTTTTGGAGCAGCTTGATTCTCAGGAACTTCTACATTTTCTGGTGATTGAGAAGGTTCATCATCATGATCTTCTTCAGAAGGTACCAGAACCATTTGAAGTCCAGAGTTTTCTTCCAGAGGTTCTGACTCTGTCCAGGGCTTATTGTCCAGCAGTAGAGGTTTATTCTGTTCAATGTTAGAAAAAACTGCTTTGAGATACTCACATAAGTTCTGGTGAGCAATATCATAGCAGATGTCCTTGAGTCTCTTTGTCTCAGCATTAAACCATTTTCTGAAGGTGGCCCACAGAAAGTCAGAAGCAGCTGGATCTGTAAGCTCTGAGCATGCATACTTCAGATCCTCTAACTTCAATTTCATGACTGTTTCAAAAGCAAGTAACAAAGCAGAAATGTCTGTTTTTGAGGGCTTTGCTTTAGGTGCAGGTATGGCAGTTTTGTTAGAGATAGAGGACAATTATTGTAAAGCTTCAATATTGACAGAGGTTCTAAGGGGATTTTCATGTGCAGTTTCTTCTGGTGGTGTGTCAGGGATGGTTATAAAAGTTAGTGAGTTGGGAGGTGTATACTCATATGAAGACAGTGAACTTTCTCTTATGGGGGAAAGATTAGAAACATTTTCAGAGGATGGGATTTCGACAGATTCTGGGGGTTGGAAATTATCAATGTCAGAGAGGACATTTTGTAGGGCAGTTTGTGTTTAAGTTATTGGTGAGCGGTCAATATCATAAAGTGGTGTTGTATCTATTGGAATATCAAAATCTGAAAGTGTTTGTGGTTGATGGTGTTCTTCTTCTGGTGGATAAAGGGATGATAGAATGGATGAGACAGCAACAGATGCAGGTATAACAGATGGAATATGATTAGAGGATTGAGGTGGTTCATATGATGTGATTTGTGCAGAAGGAATGTCAACAGGAGGTGTTGGGTCAGAAGGGTTTTCAGACACTTCTATTGTAACTTCTTCTACTACAGAAATGAATTCAGAGTTAGAGGCAGAAGTTTTACCTGATCTTCTGGATGATTTGGGAGTCTTCTGAGATGATCCTTCTCCAGCCTTTCTCTTCTTGGTTCTTGCAGAGGCAACATCTGGAGTTTTCTGAGTGAGTTCTGTTGGCTTGAACATTGGGTCCACACCATGTTGCTTGCATATATCCAAGTAATTCACCACAACCTCTGGAGGTGTGTCAGAGGAGAAAAGGGGGAAGTTCTCCAGGGGAATCTTCCTGGTAGTTATAACTTCTCTAGAATGGAAGACAGGTTCTTTCTGGATAGAAGTTATAAACTTCATCTTCTTCAAATTCTTCGCATTCAGAGGCTTACCAACATCTGTTTCAAGAAATTGTGTCTGCTTTAATTCTGCCAGAAAGTCCACCAACTTATTCTCACAGAGAATGTCAGAAATTACACGTCCTAGAGAAATCCAATCCCTCTTGGTTTTCTCCCCATCTCTTGTTTCCTTCACACTAGTTTTCAGATGTTGAAACAGAGTGTGTGCAAGGTTGATCTTCTTCTGTTTGGCAATGAAGTACAGCAGAAACTGCTGATCCATGTTGATATAGTCTGGAGAGTATATAGCTTTCCTGTGGCAGATTGTTCCAAGAATGATCTTGGCCCAAGTTTTGAGAGGAATCTTCAGATCCTTTATCTTATTAGAAGGTTGGCCAGAAGTGAAGATTTCCTTGGCTATCATCTTTGTATCAGACATCTTGTCCATTTCACTACACTTTATTCCATTACCATCAGATTCTATGAGCTTGGCAATGTGTTCTTCAGAAATGATGATTCTTTTACCGAGCACATACGAGGTAACATGAGTGTTAGAGGCTGTTGCATATGCCCAGAATTCCTTTACCAATTTTTGGAAAACTGGTCCCATAAGACGATCAAAGTACTTCTCCCAACCTTGAGCTTGAACGGCCGGAAAGAGATCAAAACCATTATCTTTCAGACTGTTGAAATCCACAAAGAGCTCACAAAGAACTTCCAGTTTGTTAGCAGGAGTAGTAAGGGTCTTCATAGGTTCAACGTAAAACACATCAGTGAAGTCTTTTCGTTGTTGAGGAGGGGAAGCCATTGTTACTAAGATGAGGTTTTTTTGATTTAGGGTTTTAGAAAAAATTTCAGAGAGAACGCAAAAGTGAGAGTGAAAAACTTTTTCAGTAAAAATGCAATTAGGGTAAAAAGTGAAAGTGAAAATGAAAAGTTACTTATATAGAAAAAAATAATGCATTTAATAAAACGAGAAATTAGTGGGAAAAATTAAGTTTAAAAACATAATGATTATATGCAATAAATGCTGCTGACATAGGGTAAGGGGTAAAAGATTCTGGAACAGTTACCCAAGAGATTTTTGCCTTTTTGGTGTCAAGTTAGCCGTATCAGTTTCCCAGAAGATCAACAGATGCCATTCTGTAGAGGACAGTTGTCCAATGCATGTTCTGTCATTCTTCAGAATTTGAACACTTGTTTTAATTCTGATGGGATTCCTTAGAGCCTTGTTGACACTTGTTGATTTGAAGATCTGCATGTTATTCCTTTGAACAGAAGTTCTCAGAATGAAACAGTTAAAACATAGTATCTTCTGAGGTAATAATATAGAGGATTAATTTCAGAACTTCTAAGAGTTAAAGACATATAATTAAAGCATTTTCATTCTGGACATAATTTCATGCTAAGGTTAGTTAGTATGAAATTAAATCTATCTTCAGGAAGGGGTTTTGTAAAAATATCAGCCCATTGGTGATTTGTATCTATGAATTTTAACATTAAAATTCCCTTCTGAGTATAGTCCCTAATGAAATGATGTTTAACTTCTATGTGTTTAGCTCTAGAATGTAAAATTGGATTTTAGATAGACAAATAGCAGAGGTATTATCACAGAAGATAGGAATGTTACTCTCATAAATATTGAAATTCTCAAGCTGATTTTTCATCCAGAGCATCTGAGTACTGCATCCAGCTGCTGCAATGTATTCAGCTTCTGCAGTTGATAATGCTATGGTTGACTGTCTTTTACTGGACCAAGAAATTAGATTATCTCCCAGAAATTGACAATTTCCAGAAGTACTTTTTCTTTCTGTTCTGTCTCCAGCAAAATCAGCATCACAATATCCTACAAGTTTATAATCTTGGGATCTTCTGTAATATAAACCAAGATTAGTAGTACCTTTCAGATACCTAAAGATTCTCTTAACTGCTGTTAAGTGAGTTTCTCTAGGATCTGATTGGAATCTAGCACATAAACATACACTGTATAGAATATCTAGTCTAGAAGCAGTTAGATAGAGGAGAGAGCCAATCATACCTCTGTAGAGCTTCTGATCTACTTTCTTACTTACCTCTTCTTTCTCCAGAATACATGTAGGATGCATATGAGTTTTAGATATTATGCTTTCTGATAAATCAAATTTCTTCAGAAGTTCTTTGACATATTTTCTTTGATGGATATATGTTCCTTCTGATGTTTGATTTATCTGAATTCCCAGGAAGAACTTTAATTCTCCCATCATGCTCATTTCAAATTCTGCCTGCATAGACTTAGCAAATTCCTTTCCCAAGGAACTTTTAGTAGAACCAAAAATTATATCATCTACATAAATTTGGCATATCAGAAGATCATTTTTAATGTTTTTAATGAAAAGGGTTGTATCCACTTTCCCTCTGATGAAATTATTTTCCAGAAGAAAAGTACTTAGTCTTTCATACCAAGCTCTGGGAGCTTGTTTCAGACCATATAAAGATTTTTTCAGTTTGAAAACATGTTCTGGAAATTTTATATTTTCAAAGCCAGGGGGTTGGTGTAAATACACTTCTTCACCAATATAACCATTTAAAAATGCACTCTTGACATCCATTTGATATAGAATGATATCATGGTTTACATCAAATGAAATTAGAAGTCTGATTGATTCTAACCTGGCAACTGGTGCATAGGTTTCTGTATAATCAATTCCTTCTTGTTGACTATAACCTTGTGCAACCAATCTTGCTTTGTTTCTGACAACTTCTCCTTGCTCATTTAGCTTGTTTCTGTATACCTACTTGGTGCCAATGATGTTGAATCCTCTGGGCCTAGGAACTAGATCCCATACATAATTTCTAGTGAATTGGTTAAGTTCTTCTTGCATAGCCAGAATCCAATCATTTTCTGAGAGAGCTTCTTCTACAGAAGTTGGTTCAATCAGAGAAACAAGTCCCATTAGAGATTCTTCAGAGTTTCTGAATGATGATCTTGTTCTGATTGGTTCATCCTTCTTTCCCAAGATTATATCTTCTGGATGATTCACCTTGCTTCTGGATAGTTTCTTCTGAGTGGGTTCTTCAGAAGTTGTTGGAGTAATTGTCTTGTTATGTTCTTTAGGTGATTGATCTTCAGATGTTCTATTTGTAGAAATATCAACTTCTATATCTGCAATAAATTCATTCTGCTTTGATTTTTCAGAACCAAGCTTATCATCAAATCTGACATAAATAGATTCTATCACAATACGTGTTTCTGTGTTGTATACTCTGTATCCCTTAGAACGTTCAGAGTATCCTAACATATAACACTTTTGTGCCTTAGAGTCAAATTTATTCAGAGTATCATTAGTATTCAGAATAAAGCATTTGCATCCAAAAGGATGAAAATATGAAATGTTGGGCTTTCTGCTCTTCCACAATTCATAAGGAGTATTTTCAAGAATAGGTCTTATAGAGATTCTATTCTGAATATAGCATGCTGTATATACTGCTTCTGCCCAAAAATGTTTAGCCATATTAGTCTCATTGATCATGGTTCTGGCCATCTCTTGCAATGTTCTATTCTTACGTTCTACAACCCCATTTTGTTGAGGAGTTCTAGGACAAGAAAAATCATGAGAGATGCCATTTTCATTAAAAAATGATTCTAATTTTTTGTTTTCAAATTCTCCACCATGATCACTTCTGACTTTAATAATTTTAAATTCTTTTTCATTTTGAACTTGTTTGCAGAAGTTAGAAAATACAACAATTGACTCATCCTTGTGTCTAAGAAACTTTACCCATGTCCATCTGCTGAAGTCATCTACGATCACCAATCCATACTTCTTGCCACTGACAGAAGCAGTTTTCACTGGTCCAAACAAGTCAATGTGCAGAAGTTCTAATGGTCTAGAGGAAGATACAACATTTTTTAGCTTTAAAACCAGGTTTTGAAAATTTGCCTTTTTGACATGCTTCACACAGAGCTTCTGAGTTGTACTTCAAATTTGGAAGTCCTCTGACTAGATTGAGTTTGTTAAGTTGATATAATCTTCTCATATTAACATGTCCCAATCTTCTGTACCAGAGCCATTGCTCAGTTTCCACAGACATTAGACATTTTACATTTTGAATTTTTAATTCTGAAAGTTTTATTTTATAAATGTTGTTCTTTCTCTTTCCACTGAAGAGGATTGTTCCATCTTTCTGACTAACAGCTTTACAGAACTTTTGATTAAAGATTATGTCATATCCATTATCACTTAATTGACTTATGGATAATAAATTATGCATTAATCCTTCTACTAATAGAACATTAGAGATAGAGGGAAGATTTCCATTACCAATAGTTCCAGAGCCAATAATTTTTCCTTTTTGATTGCCTCCAAAACCTACGTGGCCTCCATCTTTTAATTCAAGACTTTGGAACATATGCTTTCTTCCCGTCATGTTTCGTGAGCATCCAGAGTCCAAGTACCATGATTGGTGTTTCAGTTTTGCTGTTAAAGACATCTGCAACATACACAATTTTATCTTTGGGTACCCATATTCTTCTGGGTCCTTGTTTGTTAGTTTTTACAAACTTCTGATTCATTTTAGGTTTCAAATCAGAACTTGTGGAACAAGATGACTCACTAGTGCAGATTAGATCATGGTTATGACCATAGGTAAAATGAGAACTTAGAGGAGTATTAGTTTTTATGACAATGTCATCAATCTTTTTATACTTTGGAGTTTCTTTAGTTTTCACATAGCCTATGCCTCTTCTATCATTTCTGCTAACTCCATAGATCATAGATGCAATTTTGCTTCTATCTATGCTTTTAGCTAGGAATTTTTGAAAACCATAATCATATTGTTTTATGATATTATCAGAATTGATTAGATCTTCTAATTCAGATTCCTTCTGAGCTTTAAGTTTTTCAAAAGAGTTTTTACATTCAAAAATATTTTCTTTCAGCTCAGAGTTTTCTGTTTTTAGTTTTCTAACTTCTTCTAATTCAGATACCAGACTTTGTTTCATGTCTTTGTATTTGAATTGAAGCTTCTGATATTTTTCAAGAATTTCTGAGAGGCTAGCTTCTAATTGAGATCTAGAAAGTTTAGAAAATACCTCTTATGAATCTGATTCTGATTCTGATTCTGATGAGTGATCATCTTCTGGTATGTTTGCCATTAGTGCAATGTTAGCATGTTCATCTTCTGACTCTGACTCAGCTTCAGATGATTCAGAATCATCCCATGTTGCCATGAGACTCTTTTTCTTTTCTCTATTGAATTTGTTTCTGGGTTTCTCTTTCTGGAGTTTTGTACATTCACTCTTGTAGTGTACTGGTTCTTTGCATTCATAGCACACAACTTCTTTGCTTCTGGGTTTCTTGTGACCAGATGTTGATTCAGAATAGTTGTTGGTTCTTCTGGTATTTTTGAACTTCTTCTGACGATGCTTCCAGAGTTGTTGGACTCTTCTGGATAGGAGAGATAATTCATCTTCTTCTGATGAGCATCCAGAACTTTCTTCTTCTGCCTGTAAAGCTTTAGAAACAGATTTGTTAGATTTAAGAGCTACAAACTTACCTTTCTTCTGGGGTTCATCTTCTTCTAGTTCAATCTCATGACTTCTCAAGGAGCTAATCAGTTCTTCTAAGGATATTTCATTCAGATTTTTAGATAGCTTTAGAGCAGTGACCATGGGCCTCCAAGCTTTTGGTAAACTTCTGATGATTTTCTTCACATGATCTGCTGTTGAGTAGCCTTTGTCCATAACTTTCAGTCCAGCTACCAGAATTTAGAATCTTGAGAACATTTTTTCAATTGTTTCATCTTCTTCCATTTTGAAAGTTTCATACTTCTGGATGAGGGCTAGAGCTTTAGTCTCATTGACTTGAGTGTTGACTTCATGTGTCATCCTCAGAGAATCAAACATGTGTTTAGCTGAGTCCCTGTTTGTGATCTTCTCATATTCTGTATATGAGATAACACTTAGAAGTATGGTTCTAGCTTTGTGATGATTTCTTAATTCCTTCTTCTGCTGAGCTGTCATATTTTTTCTTTCAATCTTCTGACCATCTGCTCCAACAGGATGAATGTATCCATCTGTCACCATGTCCCAGAGATCTCCATCTAGAGCTAGAAAGAAACTTTCCAGAACATCCTTCCAGTAGTCAAAATTGTCACCATTGAACACTGGAGGTTTAGCGTTGATCTTGTCATTTTGGTAGTCATTGTTGTTATTGCCAGCTTCTGCCATGTGTTTTAACTTCTGGATCTTTTACTGACACGGTTAAGTGTTTTTCTCAGAACCTAGCGCTATGATGCCAATTGAAGGTGCGCAAAACACAAGGAAGGAGGGGTTGGAATTGGGTTTTCTTTAACAACTAAAAATAAATTCTAATGACCAGTTAATTTATCCTGGTTCGTTTGAACTCAAACTACGTCCAGTCCACCCGCCAAGGTGATTTTGCCTCTACTGAGGTCTTAATCCACTATTCAAAAATGAATACACACAATGACCTATAGTCAATGTCCTCTTGAGTCTTCTTACTGAAACTAGTCACTCAAGGAATATTACTCAACTAATACAATAATAATATAGTAACTAATTTTCTTCTTATCAAGCTAAGATCACTAAGTGAAAGTTACAATATTTTAGCACAAATGATACAGTCTTTTTGCTCGTGAGTGTATTGTCTTCAAATCTTCAATTTGATTCCTTTATATAGTTCTTGAATAAATGTAGCCGTTGGAGACATCTTGAGCTAATTTAGGATATTAGTTAATACCATAAATTCCTTCCAAAACAAGAGATACTTGTCTTAATCATTAATTAAAAAATTCTTTAATTAATGTCTTCATTATGAATATCATCATCTTCTAGACGTAAATCAGAGGTAGTAAAGATTTGATGCGCAGCCAATTAATCATGTCATTAAATGATGGATTCTTCATTAAGTGTATCTTCTATATATGGCTCAATATATCTTCTAGTAATGCACGTCTCCTTTAATTAAATTCCTCTTCTACACAATAATAAAGGTAGTCATTAGAACTTCTATTCAAGCATAATAGTATTTGTTATCATCAAAACTATTAGAGGTTTAGAACCATAATTGTTCTAACAAGCCTTCGAGTTGTGGTTTATTCGCCCTCTCGTTCCTAAAATACCTAATTCTTACAAATTAATTATACGAAAGAATTGAACTCATAAATCTAGCATTCCTCGGGTTCTTGAACGAAATCACTCTTGGGCTAGCCGCACGCATTGTGGTCCATTCACTCTTTCGTATTCAAAACACTTAAACCAATTCAATAATCTTCGAATAGATGAGACATGATTCATCTCCATAGGAAAGATATTTCTCTTATTCCCACAAACACAAACAAATCAATTTTATCAAACAATTTCTATCAAGGAAGAATGCGGCATTGCTTGTCGATCCCCGTATCCAAGTTTAAAGTTTCTTCCGATTTTATTTCTCAAAGAAAGAATGTGGCATTGCTTATCGATCCCCGTATCCAAGTTTAAAGCTTCTTTCGATTTCATTCCTCAAATGTTTGTGGTAGAATAAGCGAGACATCTCCCTTTAAGATGACGACTTGTCTCTTTCTTTCAAATACAACTCAAAACACATCTAACAAATGCAAACCTCTTTTTTCATAATTAATCAACGAAGAACTGAACTCAGGAATCTAACATTCCTCGGGTTCTTGAATGAAATCACTCCTGGGCTAGCTCCATGCGTTGTGGTCCATTTGCTCTTTCATTTAAAACACTTTAAGTAAGATCAAATATCTTTCTCTAAACAAACATTGTTTAAATATTTCTATCTTGCAAATAAGCTAGCGCTTCAGCCTCCACCGTGAGTAAACGCCAACACTTACCAGTTAAAAAGCGTTTTCAATAATTGTTCGTTAAAAACCACAAACCGTAGTTGCACGAACTACGAAGCTCTGACTTTCCCATTGCACAAGGGAATATGTAGGCACATGGATTTTAATCCTTCGCGAGCACAATAATACAAAATTTTTAATCTTTTCTCCGTCATCTTCATAATAATAATAATATCTATTAGAACAAACATCTTAACAAACATTTAGAAGATAAAGACCTAAAATCAACATTTAATCGCATAGTTAACTAAGAGGTTTCCGTTGAGTACAATAGACGTGAGGGGTGCTAATACCTTCCCCTTGCGTAACCGACTCCCGAACTTAGAATTTGATTTCGTTGACCATTTATTATCCTTATTTAGGTTGTATCTATATCTCCCATTTCTCTCGTAGAATAAATAGAATTAGGTGACGACTCTGTTGTTTCTTTCTGCGTCCCATCGCGAGGATCATATTTTTCGAGGTACGACATGTATTTTGTGGATGAGTTCATAAGGATGACATGGGTAGAAATAATCAAGTTTAAGCATGAGGTGTTTACTGAGTTTCAAAATTTCAAGGTGAATGCTTAAAAACAGAATGGTCAGAAGCTGAAAATTCTCAGAACTGATGGTGGAGGCTACTACAACTCTATAGAGTTCAAGAATTTCTATGAGGAAAATGGAATTGAGCATGAGTTTGTTGCTCCATACACTCCTAAACACAATGGTCTAGCTGAAAGAAGAAATAGAAATATACTTGATATGAGGAGTATCATATGTGCTAAACAGGTGTCCAACCAAGACATTAAAGGAAATTGTTCCTTTATAGAAATGGATTGGAGATAAGTAAAATGTTATCCATTTGAAGGTTTTTGGTTCCGTTTGTTACAAACATGTTCCAAACACTAAGAAAATTAAATTGGTTAATAGAAACAAAGTTATGTTGCTTGTAAGGTACCACAGTAGATGTGCTTATAAGCTCTATTGTCCTGTCAATAATAAGATGATATTGTGAAAGTGGAACAAGTCTCAATCCAACTTTGGTGTAGTGATAACACATGAGTTAACTCATAGGTGCTAAATTATAGTGATTTTTAGTGTATACAACTGGGACTTATTGACTTGGTTTGTTGGTTCTTCGTTAATAATCCATCGTTTTTGTATACATTTACATACTTTTGTTTGCTATATTGTGTACATATTGTTGATTTTAATAGTTTTCATATGTTTTTATACATAATAATGCATGGTTGAAGTATAAATCCATATGAGTCAAGAACGATTCTTCAAAATGCCAATTTTCCAATAAAATCTAAGTACTAGCGTGCTCAGCGTGCCTGTAGCGAGTATTATGGATTAAAGGCAATAACTTTTCAAGTGTTTCACGCTAGAGTCGTGCTGGGACCGTGTGTCGCTCCCACTAAATGAAACCGGGTCAGATAGGGTACAGACGCGAACGGTCGGCGAGAGGGACAATGAGAACACACAGCCGTGAACTCACTGGAGATGAATAGAGTCGCCAGCTAGGCATTTTTATCCCGGAGGAAAGGCAATGCTGCATAGACCTAGAAAGATATGGATAAGACGGTTGCGAACCAGAGAGACTGAGAAAGGGGGTTGGTTACAACCTGGGAAGGTATTAGCACCCAGATTGTCCGCCGTACTCGACGGGATCCACGCTTGAAAGATTTGTGTTTTAAAGGGGTAGTGTCAGTGCAATCTGTGTATAAAATAGCTGGAAAGGGATGTACAGGTGTCAGTGTATGAGAAGTGTGAAGTGTATAAATGATGTGTCAGTGTAGGAATGAGAATGAATTGCTCAAGATCATGAGGCTAAAAGAATGATGCTGGAAAGAGGGGGAATATACAGAGACTTTTGTTCGATAACTGTTAAGTTATGCCTACGTATCCTCTCGTGCAATGAGGAAGTCAGAACACCGTAGTTTGACCCAAAGAGACTGAAAGATGAATTGACTTGTGAACTGCTTACTTGTCTATGCTCAAGTGTATGACCTGTCTGGCTCAGGTGCAAACTGTCTTGCATTAGACGGAAGAAGCTAGTTCTTGTTTGTGAGTGAATGAGATGAGAAAAGAATCCCGGAGGAGACGATTATTGTTTGTTTTTGTGTTTTCAGTCTTTTATTGTTCTTGGATTTTGTCATAAGTTAATGAGCTTAAGTCTAAACCAATGGATTAGTAAGCTCATCACATCTTCCCTCTGTTTAGGGGTAATGAGAGTACCTTAAGTGTGAAGTCAGCTTCTCACACTTAAACACCTTTGGTGTAGGATTAAGATCATGAACCTACTTGTGATTAATTAGATGTTTTTGTTGTTTTTGTTTAGTGTTAAGTAATGAGATTAAGCCATAATCAGGGATTAAACAGACTCATTACACCATCCTAATAGAAGGATAATAGATGAGAATGTTTAAGCTGAGGAAAACTCCTCAACTTAATCCATGATCAGGGATTAAACTCATGACAAAACAAGCCTTTGATTAAGTGGATTTTATTAATGATATGATGATGAAGTGAGTTTTAGGGTTTGTAAGACAACTTGAGGGGGACTTGTCCATTAACACTAGGGTTAGTCCTTCTTAACCAATTAAGGAAGAATTAGAACCCTAATGCAAGGCCCAAGTTACAAGTATGATGTCTTGATACTTATTAAGTGAATTGATTAAGAGATTTAAACACATTAAGGGTTTAACACTTAGGATTAAAGTTATACACTCCATCCTAAGAGAAGGATGCAGGCATAAGCTTAATCACAAAGCCTTAAAGCCTTTAGGGTTTAGTCCCTGATTTTTGAGATGAGAAGAGAAGACACAAAGAGACACAAAGGTAAAACTAAGAGGGGAGACTAATCAAAACCCTAATCATTGTCATGCTTGGTTGTTCCTAAGGTTTGTGAGGTTTTCAAGAGAAATCTTCAATGGAACCACCAGGAAGCAGATGAAAGGATCAAGAGAAGCAAAGTGACTTGCTTCATTCAAGAAGTCAAGTCACTTGAAGAAAGAAAGTAAGAAGAAGAGGAATGAGCAAGCTCAAACTCAAACACAAACAAAAATGCAGCAATGGATGCAAGAGAGATGAAAAGAAAAGTTATGAGAAGTGAAGGCAAATTCACTTCTCAAGTTCACTTACCACCTGAAAGGTTAGAAAAGGAATGCAATGCAATGCAAAATGGGATGAGATGACATGATGAGAAACAAAACCAGAAGCATATACATGATGCTAATGATGCTATGAGATGCTACAAACATGAGGCAGCACATGGAGATGATCATACAAGCTTATGAGTGCAAATGAAGCAAGCTAGGAAGCATGAAAACACATGAAAAGTTATGAAGTGCACATGGCATACAACATGGCAAATACATGATGCCATGATCAAACATGCTTTCTATATGTCTTATGATGTCAAATGAATCAAATGGATGCTTGAAATGTCATGGCAAGTCATGTTATGCAAGAGAATGCAAGATGGATGCATATGGAAGCCCAAATTAGGGTTTATGAACCAAACATCAAACAAAAACCAAAAACAGAAACAAACCCTAAGATAAAAAAATGGAAAATGCCACTTAAAAGACCCCTAATCCTATACTAAACCAATGCCCAAAGGAGAGGTCTCAACTCTCAACCAATCTCAAGTTATGATTTTTACAAGTTATTAGGGTTTTTAGGGTTCCTAAACAAAAGAAATGCCAAACAAATTGAAAATGAGGGATCAAATCAAGTCCATTTAATCTCAAAAACTACATGCTAAACACAATGCAATGCAAGAAGAATCAATGTCCAACTCTTCATAGATAGGCAGAAAAGATTTTTTGAACTTAGGATCAAAATAATGCACAAAAATGATTTTAATTCAAAAGAAAATTCTCAAAAGGCATCAAGATCAAAAAAGAAATTTGGTTTGAAGGTTGGACAATGTTTCTAAATGTCTTAGAACATTTCATGAATTTTTTGGTGATTTTTAAATACCTAAAAGTATTTTTAATAAATTAATTTCCATTAATCAATTAAAAATAATCTTTTAAATATTTAAAAATACATTTTAAATGCTAAAAATGAAAATGAAAATATTTTTGTGTCATAAAAATTATTAAAACTCTTAAGAAAAAGTTTCATAATTTTTAGACAATTTTTGCTATTTTAAATAAATTATGCAAAACAAATGAAAAGAAAATGAATTTAAATGAATTTAAATGGAAGTATGCACAATGGAGGGTTGAGATTGAGTCTGGCACAGAATGGGTTGACTGCGCGCGCAGATCAAAGGCCCATATTCAAACTTGGTTAATCTGATTTATGAATTAATTAAATGCAATTAGGGTTTCTAATGACCAATCTGAGCCGTTCACACGCGCGGGAGGTCAACAAGTCAAAGCCATCGCACGCTCCAGATTCAAACTCAATTAATTACAGGGATTAAACCCTAATGATTTTCAGGTGGCCGGAGAAGACCTCCGGTCGTCTTCTCCGGTGGGAACCCCACCTGAAAATCCCTAAAAACCTCAAAACGTAACAAAAATGAAAACCAAGCATACAGAAATGGTTCCCATGATCCACTGAATCAAAACCCCATCACAAACAACATTTATTTTTCCCCAGAAACATGAATCGAACCAAACAATTTTTAGGTCAACAGAGTTTCAGGAAGCAATTAAATTCTCATTTCATCACCATTTTCAAAACTAAAGGCATATTCATGATCAGGAAGACATATAGAACAAGTTTAGAACTTAAAAATCCATTTCTGGAAAAAAAGTTCTTGAGCTACCTGAGATTCGAAGCTTTCACTCCAGCAACTTTCTGACCTCCCCTCTTGGTGAAATCCACTCCTTATGACCTCTTGATGATGCTTGAATGCTTGGGGGAAATTTATGTTGGCTGGATGAAGAGTTTGAAAAGCTTCTGCTCAAGCTCAGTTGAAGATGGCAATGGTGATTCAGGCTGTTTCTGGCAATGGTGAAGGGTTGTTTGTGGTCCAGATGATGAGTGGAGAAGGTTTGTGGAGTTGGTTTGGATGTTTGTGAGCTGTGGAAAGAGTTTCGAAAGAAACTGCAAGTTGGAGTGAAAATGGTGAAGTGGTGTTATGGCTTGTTTCAGGCTTGGTTCTTTGATGCTTTGGACTCAATGAGGCATGGTGAGTTGAAGTGTGGAAATAGTTTGGATGTTTTTGAGCTGGGCAGAGAAATTCGAAAAGTTTTGCAAAAGGGAGTGAGTTTGTGTATGTGATCTTGTGTGTTGTTTCAGCCTTGCTTCTTGAGTGTTATGGCCTGCATTTGGATAGTATATTTTAATCCTATAGGTCAAATGATTTGACATGGCCTCTATTGATTGGTAAGTTTGCTTTTGCCAAAAGTCAACTTTTTGTGTAAGAGAGGTATGGCTTGGTTCTAGGCTAGTACAAGCATGGGGCTGGCGCAGCAAGGGTGAGGGGAATGGCTAGCAAAGCTCAGCATCCAATGTGGCAAGTGGTAGGGAGTGTGATCATGAGTTTTGCAAGTTGGTGCAACTTTGGTTCACATGTGACTTTCTCATTCCACAAGCCATGAAACATGAGCATTCTTGGTTCAATTCTGACTTTTAAAGTTTATGTGATGTTTGTGTCATGGTTTGATGTCAATTAGAGGTTACAAAAAGCCTTGGTTCATGATTTTGCAAAATTCACATTTGAAGCATGTCTTGAAAATCAATGATTTTTGCCAACTTTGTCACACCATAACTTTTGATCCAAGAAGAATTAGATCATGTTCTTGTACTTTTTGAAAAGGGAAAGATGTATTCTACAACTTTCATGACCAAAGTTTTTTCATTTGAAGCATTTTTGGATCAAGGATCAAGGCTTGAAAAATGGCACAAAATGACATATTCTTGAAAAGTCAACTATGCCCAAAAAGACAACATTTGCAAAAACTCCAAATTCTTGATTTTTGTGAACTCCAACCTTCTTCCATGATCAAATAAAGATCATATACACTCAAATTGATGAAGAATGCCCATTGGTTGGGTCATTGGGGGCCTCAGATGCCCTGATTTTACACTGACTTGTCTGAAAAGTCAACCCTTGATCAGATGACTTCCCCATGGAATTTCTTCATGAAAATTGATATGCATACTCCCTATACCATATAGAGACCAATGGAAACAAGAATGGCCAAAAAATTTGGAGTTATGGCCTCTGAAACCAAAACCCTAATTTTAGGTCAACTGTGCAGTCAAACTTGGCTCTGCATCCACACCAATCCCAGTTCTTGTGATTCTTTTGCATTTTTGACTTTGAGAAGATATAATATGATGCTTGAACACACATGGACCCCTTTGAAGTGATTAGTGACCCTTGGAGTGGCTCAAGAAGCTCCTGGATTGCTCAGATCACAAACCCTAGATGCAGATGGCTTTGAATCTATGCAGTGACTCAAAAATGAGATGTGAGATGATATGATTGAGTTTATGCATATGAGATGATCACAAGCCATGGTGTGAATGGGTGAGGGCAAATTTGGGGTGTTTACAGCTGCCCCTATTCAAACATGAGTTAGCTGTGCAGGTTGTAAGCGACGGCTTAACAGGCAAACAAGATAACTTGTGGTTGAATACCAAAGACAGTCCAAATTTGCACTCACAGAATGAAGAAGAAAAGGGATATAGATTGTAAAAGATAATAAAGTATATTGTAAAGTGCGGGCGACGGAGGACGACCGTCAAGCAGAGGACGACTGCTGGGTAAAGAGCAATGACGGGGACGACCGACATGCTGGGGATAGAAGGTAAAGCCAAGACGGGGACGGCCGACTAGCTGGGAAAGGTAAGAAATTATGATGGGGACGGCCATCAAGATAAAGTTGTAGAATTCTCTGGGGATCAATGAAACATGACGGGGACGGCCATCAAGTTCATAAAGCAAGGTAACCAACGATGGGGACGGTCATCGGGCTAAAAGAAGAGGAAAAGGGACCACGACGGGGACGGCCATCGGGTTAAAGAATAAATGAAATAAACAGATGATGGGGTACGGCCACCAAAAGTGAAGGACGATCACCTAACAGGGTACGGCTGCTCTGTTGGGGAATAAAAGAAATATGATGGGGACGGCCATCAAGGGTGGAGGACGACCACCTGGCAGGGTACGGCTGCCGAAAATATCAACGATGGGGACGACCATCGGATAAAAGGTCAACGATGGGGACGGCCATCGGACGAGCATGATGGAGGACGACCATCAAGAGGTGGAGGACGACCACCTAGCAGGGGACGGCTGCTCTCAGGGTTTATCATGACATAGGACGAATGTCAGATAACCAAAATCCACAATGGGGACGGCCATTGGATAAAAAATGATGAAGGACGATCATCAAGAGGTGGAGGACGACCACCTAGCAGGGGACGGCTGCTAAAATATCGACGATGGGGACGGCCATCGGATGAGCATGATGGAGGACGACCATCAAGAGGTGGAGGACGACCACCTAGCAGGGTACGGCTGCTCTCAGGGTTTATCATGACACAGGACGAGTGTCAGATAAGAAGGAAAATTTGCTTCGTTGGCGATCTACTGGGGGTATAGTAAACACGGAGGAGCGTTTACAACCAAGAAAAGAAAGGTATAAGTGTTTAGATGTTTGTGTATAGATTAAAGATGCGGACGAGCATCCTTAAGACTACAATACGGACGAGTATCGGGTAGAAACAAACCGACACGTGTTCAAAGATGATGATACGGACGAGTATCAACTGGTTAACAGAGAACACAGACGAGTGTTGAATCTGAGGATTCCTCTGGGGAATAGTAGACACAGGCGAGTATCTATATTCAAGAAGACAAGAGTGTTTGACTCAGTGTATGGATTAAAGATGCGGACGAGCATCCCTAAGACTTTGATACAGACGGGTATCAGGTAGAAACAAACGCTTGACGCATGCTCTGAGATGATGGTACGGACGAGTACCAACTGGTTAACAAAGAACACGGACGAGTGTCGAATCTGTGGGGATATATGAATGGTGTATACAAGATACGGACGAGTATCTGTGTAAGTGAAAAGTATGAGTGGTGTATAGATGAGTGCTTAACTGTTGGGGAGAATGACACAGACGAGTGTCAAAAGGAGAGGAGTATAGTATTAACAAGTATATTGGTTGCAAAAGTGTAAGCGACTACGCTGGGGATGTGACACGAACGGGTGTCGAGAAGGTGTATATACAAGTATATGTGAGTGCAAAAATGATGTCTTTGGCTTTCTGCTGGGAGTTATGACACGGACGGGTGCCAGAAAGTATCTGTAATACGGGTGATCTTGTTTGTAAAGAGTGTTCAGGTGACTTACTGGGGAATGATGACACGGACGGGTGTCAAAAGGTGTATATACTGGTATTTGTGAATGGTGAGGCAGCTGTTATTGCTGGGAACTCTGGGGGATTTTGGGGAAAGTATTCCGTATTCTGATGAATGGTTATTATTCACAAGTGTTTGATTCATATCATGGCTTAAGATTATGCTATATGTTTGATTTTTGCCGTAATGCTCCGTATTAAAACGGAATGCTACGCTTTGTGGGTGAATATGATGCAAATGCTATGATTGTGCAAAGATAACAAAACCGGGATCCGGGTCCCGTTGCTGCGAAGATCTTCGATCGATCCATTCGTAGTAAACATCCCAGCTGGGGATGAGATCATTGGTAGATCTGAGGAGATGTATCTGCTTGGGGATTCGGGTCACTGAGAGACCTATTCCAATAAATGAGGGACCCAGCTGGGGTTTGTAGAAGCTTTCTTCACTCTGTTGTGATCTTCTATGTACTGCTCTTCCGGATAGAGGCTGGGACTCTGTGGGGAGATGGTCCCCTGACCTTGTGCTCGGCTGAGGGCGAAATGGCAACTCGGCTGGGGAGAAAGAGAGATCATTGAAAGACCTCCCTAGAAATTCTGTTACAGTAGCCTCTTGACTCAGCCGGGGATATGGGCATCTCATTCTGATGGGGATAAGTAATAAGTGGCCAACTCAGCTGGGAGAAGTCATGGGAAGCAACTCAGCTGGGGGAGAGAGCACTTCGGGTGCTAAAATTGAGTGTTGATTTGCCAGCTTGTTAGGATGAAACTTACATGCCCCAAGTTGCATTCTGGATACCTGCAATCCTGAAAAAGATAGAAAAACGCACAAGATAATCCCGAGGTATCCTTTACTGGATTCCATCATAGGAGTTTAGATACTTCTGAGAGTAAGTATATTTCCTGCAAGCATGTTTTTATTTGAAGATATGCGTCTGTATTTTTATGCAATCAATTTTTTCTTTTGAGACATCAGACATCTTTTGCAAATAAAATGTACAAAATGAGACATGACTGAAAATGATTTTATTAATTCATATGCCCTGAATTGGCGAGATACAGTCAAAGAAACATATCCCCTGAAATGAGGAGATTGTTACAAATTGAAAAACAAAATGCTGGCAGTGTTGATGACGCTTTGAGGAGCTTCCTCTTTTGCTATGACTCGTATGACTTTTAACGTTCTTCTCGTCTTGCTTTCTGAAGAATGTTGATTCCGATTGAAGCTTGATCCTTTCAAAGCTTTCCAAGTTGTAAGTGATACAGACGAATTCAGAATGCAGTTGTTCGCTTATTCCCTTATTTTGCATGGATCGCCCTTCCGGGTTTTCAATCCATCGGGATACCCATTTTTGCCTGAGCTGTCCAATGCGGCTTTTCAGCTCAGCGGGTGTACATTTTTTTGTTTATGTTCCCTTATTTTTGCCCGAGTCTTTTATTCTGTTTTTGACTCGCCGGGATGCCCTATTTTTGCCTGGACTTACATTCTGTTTTTGTGTCCAGCGGGTCATTTTTATGCGAAGTATTTTTTAACTGCATCTGAATTCACAGGGGACGGGAAATCTTCACCATCCATGGTGCTGAGCATCAGTGCTACACCAGAGAAAACTTTCTTTACTACAAATGGTCCTTCATAGTTTGGAGTCCATTTGCCCCTGTGGTCTGTATGAGGAGGGAGGATTCTTTTCAGCACAAGATCTCCTACTTGGTACTCTCGGTGCCTGACTTTCTGATCGAAGGCCTTCTTCATTCTTTTCTGATATAACTGCCCATGACAGATTGCAGCCAACCTTTTCTCTTCGATCAGACTTAGTTGCTCGTATCGGGCCCTAGCCCATTCTGCTTCGTTCAGTTTAACATCCATTAATACTCGTAGAGAGGGTAATTCAACTTCGACAGGTAGGACTGCTTCCATACCATACACAAGTTGATACGGTGTTGCCCCAGTGGATGTTCTGATCGACGTGCGGTACCCATGCAAGGCAAACGGTAGCATTTCATGCCAGTCTTTGTAAGTGACTACCATCTTCTGCACAATCTTCTTGATATTCTTATTTGCTGGCTCAACAGCGCCGTTCATCTTTGGCCTGTAAGGAGAAGAATTGTGGTGTTGGATCTTGAAGTCCCGACACAGCTCTGCCATCATTTTGTTGTTTAGATTGGAACCATTATTAGTAATGATTCGCTCGGGCACTCCATATCGACAGATGATATCTCTCTTCAGAAATCTGGCCACCACTTGTCTTGTAACATTGGCGTATGAAGCTGCTTCGACCCACTTGGTAAAATAATCAATGGCGACCAAGATGAATCTGTGGCCGTTTGAAGCAGTCGGCTCAATCTTGCCGATCATATCAATGCCCCACATGGCAAAGGGCCATGGTGATGACATGATGTTCAAAGGATTCAGAGGCACATGCACTTTATCCGCATAAATCTGGCATTTATGGCATTTTCTGGCGTAGGTACAACAGTCTGCATCCATTGTGATCCAGTAATAACCTGACCTTAGCAACTTCTTAGCCATGGCATGCCCTCCAGCATGGGTACCAAAAGATCCTTCGTGCACTTCATGCATCAACAAATCTGCTTCCGTCTTGTCAACACATCTGAGGAGTACCATATCAAAGTTCCTTTTGTATAAAGACCCATCAGTGTTCAGAAAGAAACTACCAGCAAGCCTTCTCAAAGCCTTCTTATCATTGGAAGATGCCCCGGGTGGGTATGTCTGATCCTCCAAGAAGCATTTAATGTCATGGAACCAAGGCTTATCATCTTTAACAATATCTGCTGCGAACACATATGCCGGTCTATGAAGTCTGGACACTGAAATCTGAGGTACAAAGTTGGCAGCTTGAACTTTGATCATGGATGAAATGGTAGCCAGAGCATCTGCAAACTGATTCTCGTCCCGAGGGATATACTCAAGCTTGACTGTTGTAAAGAAAGTCAATAACCTCCTTGTATAATCCCTGTAAGGTATTAGATGATCCTGGTGTGTATACCATTTGCCGTTGGTTTGATTGACTACCAAAGCTGAATCTCCGAATACGGTCAATGTCTTGATCCTGAGGTCAATGGCTTCCTCAAGACCCATAATGCAAGCTTCGTATTCAGCTTCGTTGTTAGTGCAGTTGAAAGTGAGTTTGGCCAAGAAAGGCATGTGAACTCCCTTAGGTGTAATGAGTACTGCACCAACACCACGACCATTCATATTAACAGCTCCGTCGAACATCATAGTCCATTCTTCTTCCGGGTCAGGCCCTTCAGTGTGAATAGGCTCTTCATGATCTTTCGCCTTTATGAACATGATGTCCTCATCAGGGAAGTCAAACCTCATAGGCTGGTAGTCATCAATGGGTTGCTCAGCAAGATATTCAGATAATACACTGCCCTTGATGGCTTTCTGAGACGTGTACTGGATGTCATATTCCGTGAGAATCATTTGCCATCTTGCAACCCGTCCGGTAAGAGCTGGCTTCTCGAAAATGTACTTGACTGGATCCATCTTTGAGATCAATAAAGTGGTGTGGGTCAACATATACTGTCTCAGTCGGCGAGCAGCCCACGCTAAAGCACAGCAAGTTTTGTCGAGCAGTGAATAACGTTGTTCACAGTCGGTAAACTTTTTGCTTAGGTAGTATATTGCATACTCTTTTCGACCAGACTCGTCATGCTGGCCCAGCACACACCCCATTAACTCTTCTAATACTGTCAAGTACATTATCAGAGGTCTTCCTTCAACTGGAGGCATAAGGATTGGAGGTTCTTGTAAGTACTCTTTGATCTTGTCAAAAGCCCTTTGGCAGTCTTCGTTCCACCTGACCGTTTGTTCTTTTCTCAACAATTTGAACAAAGGTTCACAGGTTGCTGTAAGGTGAGATATGAACCTTGAGATGTAGTTCAATCTTCCTAGAAACCCTTGAACTTCTTTTTCTGACTTCGGTGCAGGCATTTCCTGAATGGCTTTGACTTTATCAGGGTCAACTTCAATCCCTTTCTCGCTTACAATAAAGCCCAGCAGCTTACCAGATCGCACCCCGAATGTGCATTTGTTGGGGTTCAACTTCAATTGGTACTTCCTCAGACGCTTGAACAACTTCAGTAGATTCACCAGGTGGTCTTCTTCAGTAAGGGACTTGGCAATCATGTCATCCACGTAACATTCTATTTCTTTATGGATCATATCGTGGAATAATGTCACCATAGCCCGTTGATATGTTGCACCAGTGTTCTTCAGTCCGAATGGCATCACTTTGTAACAGAACGTGCCCCAGGGTGTGATGAAGGTTGTCTTCTCCATGTCTTCAGGTGACATCTTGATCTGATTATATCCTGAAAATCCGTCCATGAAGGAGAATACCGAGAACTGAGCCGTGTTATCCACCAATACATCAATGTGAGGTAATGGGAAATCATCTTTTGGACTGGCTCTGTTCAGGTCCCGGTAGTCAACACACATTCTTACTTTACCGTCCTTCTTAGGCACAGGTACTATATTAGCGACCCACGGTGGATAGCTAGTTACAGCAAGGAACCCGGCGTCCCACTGCTTTTGTACCTCTTCCTTGATTTTCATAGCCATGTCTGGACGAGTACGGCGTAGTTTCTGTTTGACTGGTGGGCATTCTTCCCTCAACGGCAGCTTGTGCACAACAATATTGGTGTCCAATCCTGGCATATCTTGATAAGACCAAGCAAACACATCCACATACTCTTGAAGCAGATCAATCAGTCGTCTCTTCACTGAGTCTTGCAGGCAGGCCCCGATTTTAACCTCTTTCACGTCTTCATCTGTACCAAGATTAATCACTTCAACCTCCTCCTGGTGAGGAGTAATAACCTTTTCCTCTTGTCTCAACAATCTGGCTAGCTCTTCAGGAAGCTCATATTCTTCTTCAACCCCTTCATCAGCTTGATTGATTGGATTGTCAAAGTCATACGAAGTCATAGCCGTGCCGTTGTCGGTGCTGTCAGGAAGGCATTCTCTGCAAGGGTTCAGTTGGTTCATTTTAGTGATTTGATTTTAATCTTGTTTTAAAAGTGAAATAAAAAATTGTCATTTTGAAAACACTGCCATTTATTTTTTGTACAAAAAGAAAAATGGAAAACAGTGAGCGGAAAAGAAAAAGACTCATTTGCAAAAAGATGTCTGATATTTCATTGATTAATCTTGTTTGCACAAAAAGTACAGATGGCCCGATTACAAAATGAGTCTTGTCATCTTGGGCAAGACGCAAGACTTTGATGCATGCTATAAAAATACAGGAAATAATAATTACTCTGCATGAGTAACTCTTATAATTTCCTGGGAAGACCAGTTTGAGATACTGCTGTAAACACCCCAAATTTGCCCTCACCCATTCACACCATGGTTTGTGATCATTCTCATATGCATAAACACAATCATATTACCTCATATTACATTTTTGGTTCATTACATAGTTTCTAAGTCATCTGCACCTAGGGTTTGTGATCTGAACAATCCAAGAGCCACTTGAGCCACCCCAAAGGTCACAAATCAATTCAAAGGGATCTACATGTGTCTAAGCATCATATTACATCCTCTCAAAGTCAAGAATTCCAAAGAATCACAAGAACTGGGATTGGTAGGGATGCAGAGCCAAGTTTGACTGCACAGTTGACCTAAAATTAGGGTTTTCGATTCAGTGGCCATAACTCCAATTTTTTTGGTCATTCTTGTTTCTATTGGTCTCTATGTGGTATAGGGAGTATGCATATCAAGTTTCATGAAGAAATTCCATGGGGAAGTCATCTGATCAAAGGTTGACTTTTCAGACAAGTCAGTGCAAAACCAGGGCATCTGAGGCCCCCCAATGACCCAACCAATGGGCATTCTTCATCATTTTGAGTGTATATGATCTTTATTTGATCATGGAAGAAGGTTGAAGTCCACAAAAATCAAGAATTTGGAGTTTTTGCAAATGTTGACTTTTTGGGCATAGTTGACTTTTCAAGAATGCTTCATTTTAGGTCATTTTTCAAGCCTTGATTCTTGATCCAAAAATGCTTCAAATGGAAAAACTTTGGTCATGAAAGTTGTAGATTACATCTTTCCCTTTTCAAAAAGTACAAGAACATGATCAAATTCTTCTTGGATCAAAAGTTATGGTGTGACAAAGTTGGCAAAAATCATTGATTTTCAAGATGTGCACCAAATGAGAATTTTGCAAAACCATGAACCAATGCCATTTGTAACTTCTAATTCACTTCAAACCATTACACAAACATTCTATGTGACCTAAAAATCAGAATTGGACCAAGGTTTCACATGGTTATGGTTTGTGTAACAAGACTTTTCTCATGAAGTTTCAAAAAGTAACAAGTTGCAAAACCACTCATCACACTTCACCAACTTGATGCATTGGCTGCTGAACCTTCCTAGCATCACACACACATCATGCTGCGCAGCCCATGCTTCTTGTACCAAGCTATAGCTCAAGCCATGCCTTCCTTACACAAAGTGGACTTTTTTGCAAAAGCAAACTTACCAATCAATAGGGGCCAGGTCACATCATCTGACCTATGGGATTAAAATATACTATCCTTTGGCAAGCCAAACATGTGAAGAAGCAAGGCTGAAACACTCTCAAGCAAGCCATACACAAAAACACTCCCTTGTGCAAAACTCTTCGAATCTGCCTCCACAAACTTCAAACACTCAAACAAATTCCTCTAATCATCTCACCTTGCATTATTGAGTAGAAACCACCAAGAGTCAGGCCTGGTTTGAGCAAGAACACCCCATTGCCATTTCTCACCTCAAGCTGCAGTTTCATTCGAATCTCTCTCCACAGCTCACAAACATCCAAACAAACTTCACAAACCTTCTCCACTCATCATCTGGACCATAAGCAACCCTTCACCATTGCCAGAAACAGCCTGAATCACCATTGCCATGTCCAACTGAGCTTGAGCAGAAGTTGTTCAAACTCTTCATCCAGCCAATATAAATTCCTCTTGAGCATTCAAACATCATCAAGAGGTCCTAAGGAGTGGATTGCACAAGGAAAGGAGGCCTGAAAGTTGCTGGAGTGAAAGCTTCGAATCTCAGGTAGCTCAAGAAATATTTTTCCAGAAATCATTTTTTATGTTCTAAACTTGTTCTCCATGCTTCACTGAGTATCCTGATGCTTTTAGTTTTTGAAATGGTGATGAAATGAGCATTTAATTGATCTCTGAAACTGGTTTGCCCTAAAAATTGTTTGTTTCGATTCATGCTTCTGGGGAAAAATAAATGAATTTGGGCATGGGGTTTTGATTCAGTAGGTTATGGGAAGCATTTCCATGTTTTTAGATTTCATTTTGGTTAAGGTTTGAGAGTTTTAAGGATTTTCAGGTGGGCTTCCCACCGGAGAAGACGACCGGAGGTCTTCTCCGGCCACCTGAAAATCATTTGCCCTAATTACAGTCATTAATTCCCATTTGAATTTCGTGCGTTGGATGGCTTGACTTGTTTGACTTGCCGCGCGAATAGAGGGCCCAGATTCACCTAATTAGCCCTAATTCATTTTATCAGTTTTAATTAATTGTAATTAAATTAATTAGCTTAGAATCAATCCTGGCCACAAGATCTGGCGCCAGTCAACGCATTCAAACCAGGATGCAATCCCAGCCTTTCCTTTCGTTTACTTTTCCATTTTCTTTATTTTTATTTCATTTCTTTTCCTTTTATTTGTTTAATTTATTAAAAATAGTAAAAAATGTGTAAAAATTATGAAACTTTTTCTCATAAGTTTTATTAATTTTTATGACCCAAAAATATTTTTGTTTTTATTTTTATCATTTAAAAAGTATTTTTAAATATTTTAAAGATTATTTTTAATTGATTAATGGAAATTAATTTATTAAAAATACTTTTAGGTATTTAAAAATCACAAAAAAATTCATGAAATGTTCTAAGACATTTAGAAACATTGTCCAACCTTCAAACCAAATTTATTTTTTGATCTTGATGCATTTTGAGAATTTTTCTTTGAATTAAAATCATTTTTGTGCATTATTTTGATCCTAAGTTCAAAAAATCATTTCTGCCTATCTAGGAAGGGTTGGACATTGATTCTTCTTGCATTGTTTTGTGTTTAGCATGTAGTTTCTAGGATAAAATGGCCATGATTTGTTTCCTCATTTTCAATTTGTTTGACATTTCTTTTGTTTAGGAACCCTAAAAACCCTAATAACTTGTAAAAATCATAACTTGAGATTGGTTAAGAGTTGAGACCTCCCCTTTGGACATTGGTTTAGTATAAGATTATGGGTCCTTTGAGTGGCATTTTCCATTTTTTATCTTAGGGTTTGCTTCTGCTTTAGGTTTTTGTTTGATGTTTGGTTCATAAACCCTAATTTGGGCTTTCTTTTGCATCCCCCTTGCATTCTCTTGCATAACATGACTTGCCATGACATTCCATGCCTCCATTTGATTCATTTGACATCATAAGACATATAGAAAGCATGTTTGATCATTGCATCATGTTTTTGCCATGTTGTTTGCATTGTGCATTTCATAACTTTCCATGTATGTTCATGCTCCTTAACTTGCTTCATATGCATTCATAAACTTGTATGATCATTTCCATGTGCTGCCTCATGTTTGTAGCATCTCATTGCATCATTAGCATCATGTAAATGCTTCTGGTTTTGTTTCTCATCATGTCATCTCATCCCATTTTGCATTGCATTGCATTTCTTTCTAACATTTCAGGTGGTAAGTGAATTTGAGAAGTGAATTTGCCTTCACTTCTCATAACTTTTCTTTTCATCTCTCTTGCACCCATTGCTGCATTTTTATTTGTGTTTGAGATTGAGCTTGCTCATTCTTGTTCCTCCCACTTTCTTTCTCTAAGTGACTTGACTTCTTGAATAAAGCAAGTCACTTTGCTTCTCTTGATCCTGTTCATCTGCATCCTGGTGGTTCCATTGAAGATTGTTCTTGCAAACCTCACAAACTTTAGGGACAACCAAGCATGATAATGATTAGGGTTTTGATTAGTCTCCCCTCTTAGTTTTACCTTTGTGTCTCTTTTGAGTCTTCTTTTCTCACCTCATAATCAGGGACTAAACCCTAAAGGCTTTAAGGCTTAGTGATTAAGCTTATGCCTGCATCCTTCTCTTAGGATGGAGTGTATAACTTTAATCCTAAGTGTTAAACCCTTAATGTGTTTAAACCTCTTAATCAATTCATTTAATAATCATCAAGACATCAAGCTTGTAACTTGGGCCTTGCATTAGGGTTCTAATTCTTCCTTAATTGGTTAAGAAGGACTAACCCTAGTGTTAATGGACAAGTCCCCCTCAAGTTGTCTTACAAATCATAAAACTCACTTCATCATCATACCACTAAATAAAATCCACTTAATTAAAGGCTTGTTTTGTCATGAGCTTAATCCCTAATCATGGATTAAGTTGAGGAGCTTTCCTCAGCTTAAACATTCTCATCTATTATCCTTCTATTAGGATGGTGTAATGAGTTTGTTAAATCCTTGATTATGGCTTAACCTCATTACTCAACACTAAACAAAAACCACAAAAACATCTAATTAATCACAAATAGGTTAATGATCTTGATCCTATACCAAAGGTGATTAAGTGTGAGAATCTGACTTCACACTTAAGGTACTCTCATTACCCCTAATCAGAGGGAAGATGTGATGAGCTTACTAACCCATTGGTTTAGGCTTAAGCTCATTAACTTATGACAAATTCTCAAAAGCAATAAAAGACTGAAAACTCAAAAACAAACAATAATCGTCTCCTTCGGGATTCTTTTCTCATCACCTTCATTCATAAACGAGAAATTGCTTCTTCCGTCTAATGCAAGACAGTTAGCATCTGTGCCAGACAGATCATACACTTGAGCATAGGCAAGCAAGCAGTTCACCAGTCAATTCATCTTTCAGTCTCTTTGGGTCGAACTACGGTGTTCTGACTTCCTCATTGCACGAGAGGATACGTAGGCATAACTTAACAGTTATCGAACAAAAGTCTCTGTATATTCCCCCTCTTTCCAGCATCATTCTTTTAGCCTCATGATCTTGAGCAATTCATTCTCATTCCTACACTGACACATCATTTATACACTTTGCACTCCTTACACTGACACCTGTACATCCTTTTCCAGCTACTTTATACACAGATTGCACTGACACTACCCCTTTAAAACACAAATCTTTTAAGCGTGGATCCCGTCGAGTACGACGGACAATCTGGGTGCTAATACCTTCCCAGGTTGTAACCAACCCCCTTTCTCAGTCTCTCTGGTTCGCAACCGTCTTATCCATATCTTTCTAGGTCTATGCAGCATTGCCTTTCCTCCGGGATAAAAATGCCTAGCTGGCGACTCTATTCATCTCCAGTGAGTTCACGGCTGTGTGTTCTCATTGTCCCTCTCGCCGACCGTTCGCGTCTGTACCTTTATTTGGGCCCATTCCCACTTATCGGGAGCGACAGCTTGGCGACTCTGCTGGGGACCCTTATTCTGCAACCAGGGCTTCTGGTTCTTTTTGTGGGTTCCTCCTAGCGCTTGATTGATTTGTGTTTACTGGGGTGTTATGTGCTGATTTGTGCTTGTATATTTGTACTTATTTTGCTTTATGTACAGTTGCTTTACTGCTTTCTTTATTGCTTTTGTATATATCATACTGTCATGCTGCTGGCTGGATATGGTCTTTGTTTTGGTGGGTGGGTGATTCATTGAGAGTTAAGGTCCTATACCTGGGACCTGAGTGACACCTAGGCTAGAGTGAATCATATTCTTTCCCATTCCATTTCGGTCTGGTGCGGGAATATGAAACACGGTTCAGATATGGGTTTCTTCTTGAGAACTCTGTGTTGCAGATTTCCTGCAATGCTAGGGCTATCTGGGAAGCCTGCTAAGTCTGGATGACCTTTTAGTATTGACCTTCAGAAACTGAGGTGAATTAGAGGAGGAATTGTTATGGTTATTGTAAACACTGTACCTCCGGGTTAGAAGTATTTACACTTCTCATAACTGATCCAAGTCTGAGGATCCTTGTTTTAGAACACCACCTGTGAGGGGGTTGGGCTGTTTACAGGTTTGCAGGTACCTTGACCTCAGAATACCCTGTTACTTTGACTTGATTAAGAATACTTCATTTTGGGACAGTTCTTGTGATTCTAGAACCCTGGACATGTGGCTCTTTATTTGAGTCCCCCACCTTGGTTACTGGATTTATAGACCTCCATCTGGTATTTTTGAGTATTGTCTTGGACCTATATCAGAGTTCTTAATCAGATCCAGCTCAGTCACAGACCCTTGCATATCATTTGCATACATAAACATCGCATCATATTGACATTTGCTTATTTGTTTCAGGGTATCCATCTTCATTTGGTTTTGGTTTTGACCCCATCTTCAGTACTGACCTATCTTCATCAGCACCTGCTTCAGTTTAGCTATCTGCTTCAACTATCACCTGCACCAGCCAATCAGTGGCCCCTTCTTCAGTATTATCATCAGCACCTGTCTCTACTCAGTCTTCAGCATCATGGCTCCTAAAAAGAGCAACATCACCTATCACTTTTTCCAGCCAGAGCTATCAGACATCAGGAGGATTCAGACCCTGATCACTCCAGATCACATACCATTGTTCAGGGAAAGTTATGGAGATATACTTGACATGGTTATGGATCTGGACCCATCACAGAGGAGCCTCATTCACACTTGCATTCAGTTCTATGATCCTCCATTGAGGTGTTTCCATTTTCAAGACTTTCAGCTAGGCCCTCTATTAGAAGAGTACTCTTCATTAGTTGGTATGCCTGTCAGGGGTGGAATCCCTTTCAACCCTGAGATGGTCTTTCCTGCTAATGGAGAAATAGCAAAAGCTTTGCATCTGGAACCTGTTTTGATTGAGCAGCATATGACCTCTAAAGCTGGAATCCCTGGTTTTCATCTGGATTTCCTGATCTCTCAAGCTACCCTGAAAGCTTCTTTAGGAGAGTGGAAGGCTGTCTGTGCCTTGTTGGCTTTGAGCATATATGGAGTTGTATTGTTTGCAGACGAGCCTCAATTCATTAGCAAGAATGCAATCCATCTGTTCATCCTGAAAAACCCAGTGCCCACTTTATTGGGGGATCTCTACTATTCAGTGCATCAGAGGAATGAAAAGCATAGGGGAAGATTGGTGAGGTGTTGTGCTCCATTATTCCATACTTGGCTTCTCAGGCATCTACCCAGGACAGATGCATTTCTAAATCCTCATCAGCAGAGCAACTGGGCTAAGAGACTCACTGCTCTAACTTCAGCTGATATTAGATGGTGCACTCAAAGCACCAAGGGCAAGGATATCATCACCAGCTGTGGGCATTTTCCCAATGTGCCCCTAGTAGGAGTTAAGGGTAGTATTAATTACAACCCTCTGCTATTTAGAAGACAACTGGGCTATGCACTGGTCCACACTCCTAAGGCACAGGACCTGGTCGAAACTCTTTATTGTGAGAACAAGATTAATCTGGCTATTGTTAGGCAAGCTGCCTGGGCTTGGGATAATGTTCAAACCAAGGGAATAACCATTTTGGGGAAGTGCAACAATGTGGCATCAGCACAATATTATGAATGGTCCCGTGCCAGGGCCCAATTCTCTGGGATGCCCTTCACTATTGAAGATATGCCTGAATCATCTTCAGCACCACCCCCTGCCACTATCAGTTTGGAGGAGTTTGAGAGCTTGAAGGAAAGAAATGAGAAGCTAACCCAGGCTTTGCAGAAGACCCTCCGGGAGAGGAGTGAAGGTATGAGGGAGATTGAGAGGTTGGAGAAGTTGAGAGTAGAGCATCTGATTAAGATTGAGAAGTCTGGGGATTACATTAAAAAGTCAAAGGCTGGAGAACAAATTCTGAAGAATGCTTGCAAAGAAGCCCAGTTCCAAAGAGCAAGGACAGACTTGTATTTAAAGGAGAGTCAAGCCCGGTGGGTCAGGATCACCGAGGCTCGTACTCTAGAGGACAAGAGAGTTCAAGACAAGATGGAGCAACTGGAAGCTAGTGCAAAAGAACAACAAGAAGCCCTGGCAACAGCCCAGAGAGAGATATCAGAACTGAAGATCAAAGCAGGGGTGAAGAGGTCAAAAGACCAAAGTCAGCACAAGAAGCTAGCAGCAGCTGTTACCACCCGGAACCTCCTCATTAGGAATCTCACGGAGCGTCCGACTGATCCTGTGACCGAAGCACTTCTCAAGGAAGTTCGTGAGGATGAGTTTGGTCTTGGTGTTTGACCATTTATTTGTTGTTGCTTCCATTCCATGTACTTTTTTTTTCTTTCTTGTGATGTATTTTGACCCCTCAGAGGGCTTGTATTTGTAAACGAACTATGTACCATTTTGCTTTTGTAATATATGTGTTAGTTCCATCTGAGTTTACTTCGGAAGCGGCATCAAACAGCATATTCAAGGGTCTGGAAGGGTCAAAACTGGATGCCAAACTGGATACCTTGAGAACAAATGAGCATAACTGCATTGCATGCTAACACTTTTGTTTGTTTTGTAGGTTTTTGTTTTCTTGCCACTAACTCTGTTGTGATGTTCAGGAACTATTGCTCGGCGCCGAGTTTTTCCCCTCAACCGTCCGCATCGTTATCCAACCCGAAACAACCTTCCGGGAATTCAAATGGATCAGGTACAGCAGGACCTTGCAGAGGTTAGAAATCAAATGGCAAACGAAAGATTAGAAATGAGAACGCAGATGACGCAGTTCATGGAAGTGATGAACAACATGGCTCAGAGCCAGGAAAGACTGAGGGCCATGGTGGAAAGGCAGAATCAAGAAGATCCGCATATAGGGACTGCCGGCACCAGCAACAATGAAAGGGTTCAACCTCATGTAAATCCCCCTGTATTTGGACCACACCTCCATCCGGAGGTCAATATTCCGGCAAATGTTCAAGGGACTGCCACTGCAGCCAGGGTACTACAAGAAGATCCTCAAGAGGACCAATTCACAGTAATGGGTGCTGGGGAAGAGGCTTATGATAGAAGACTGGATGAGATAGCTGAGAAGTTGAGATCCTTAGAGTCTCAAAACTCTTTGGGCTTTGACGTCATGGACATGGGCTTGGTAGACGGGGTCAGGATCCCCCATAAGTTCAAGCCTCCTTGCTTTGAAAAATACAACGGGACTTCATGTCCCCGGACTCATTTACAATCATTCTTGGGGAGGCTAAAGGCCTATACTATGGATGAGAAGCTCTGGATGTTCTATTTCGAAGACAGCCTGACTGGAGCCTCAAGAGAATGGTACTCTCACCTGACAAGGGCAACTATCAGGTGCTGGAAGGATTTGGCAGAAGCCTTTATCAGACAGTATCAGTACAACTTAGACATGGCACCCAACAGGACCCTCCTAATGGGAATGTCACAGTCTTCAAGGGAGAGTTTCCGAGAATATGCCCAGAGATGGAGGCAATTGGCTGCTGCTGTTCAGCCACCTATGTCTGAAAGAGAAATGGCAGACATGTTTATGAACACCCTTCAGGGAACCTATATTGACAGGCTGGCTGCTTTCTCTTCCACTAGCTTCGCGGATGTTGTCATAGCTGGGGAGAGAATTGAAAGCCTGTTAAAAATGGGCAAGATATCTGACAATGGTGCCAGCTCGTCCAGTAGTACAAGGAAGCCTTTTGCAGGCCCGAGAAGAACTGGCGAGACCAATGCCATCCACGCCAACAGGGGCAGGCCCCAATATGTCCACAGGTCTGTAGCAGCAGTCACCATTCCTGCTCCAGCTCATCCTCAACCAGTCTATCAACCTCCACAGCAAAACTATCAGCCACAACCTCAGTACCACCAGCAATCTCAGTATCCTCCAAGGAATTACAACAACAACAATACCAACAACAACAGTCAACAAAGGCCCTTTCAACAGAGGCCATCTCAAGCTAACAGGGTAATTGATCCGATCCCTATGCCATATGCTACATTGCTGCCACAACTCCTGAAACTCAACCTGGTTGAGCTAAGGACGTTGGCACCTCCAGATCCCAACAGTCTACCCAGGAACTATGACTCCAATGCTAGGTGTGCTTTTCATTCAAACGCACCTGGCCACAGTACAGAAAAGTGCAGAGCCCTGCATATGAAGGTACAAGACCTGGTAGACTCAAAAGCTCTGAATTTCGCACCACCACCCAATGTCAATAAGAACCCCATGCCAAACCACGGTGGTCCCAGAATTAACGCTATTGAAGAAGACAAGCCGTCTTATTTAATAACCAGTGTGGGCCAGATCAGGACACCGTTGGTAGAAATCAAAGCTCAGCTCTTGGAATGTCAAATGTTCCCGGGGTGTGAGTTAGGTTGTGCTTACTGCAATATCTCGGTAAATGGGTGCGACAATTTGAGGAATGGCATAGATGGCCTAATTCAGAGTGGCCAGCTTCAGATCACCACATCATTTCCAACAAATCCAGCAATCTCATCAGCAACGGTTTCAGAACCTCCTACAACTGCAACAACCATTGTTCCTGACAATTCTTCGGCTTCATCAACAAGTACTTCATCCATTATCTCAACTGATCAGTTTTCAACAAATTTTCCTGCTACAACTTCAGCATCACTCCATTTTGAACCTCCTACAACAACAACATCCACACTCCCGACAATGTCTCCTACAACACCAGCAACAAATCATGAAGATGTCTCAACTGTCACCATATTCTATGATCCTGAAAGCAACTCTGCCTACAACTCAGAAGGTGCTGCTCCCATTAGAGCACCAGTTACAATATATTATGATCCTCAGACTATCACAATTCCTTCAACAGCTGCAATCAGTCCAGTCACCATCACGGTGCCTGGACCCGTACCTTATGAAAGCAGTAATGCCATCCCCTGGCATTACGGCTCTGACTTGTACTGTGAAGGACAAAGAATCACTTTTGAATCATCAACCCCTGCACTACAAGTAGACAATGTGGGCGGAGGCGGAGGCTTCACTCGAAGCGGACGTCTTTTCGCTCCACAAATTCAGAGACCCACAGCCGAAGCAGAAGCTGCTGCCAAGGCAAAAGGGAAGAGCCCTGTGCAGGAAGATCAAGCTGTTAAGGAAGCTTTGAAGACACCATTCGATCAAGAGGTTGATGAGTTCATGCGAATCATCAAAAAGAGTGATTATAAAATAGTGGATCAGCTGCATCAGACGCCTTCCAAGATCTCAATCCTATCATTGCTTATGTGCTCCGAAGCCCATCGGAATGCACTACTCAAAGTCTTGCACGCAGCTTACGTGCCTGAAGAGATCACTGTCAATCAGCTGGAAGCAGTAGTGGGAAATGTTAATGCTAGTCACGGACTAGGGTTCACCAATACTGATTTAACAACGGAAGGCCGCAACCACAACAAAGCCTTGCACATAACCATGGAATGCAAAGGTGCTGTCCTTTCCCATGTGCTGGTAGACACGGGGTCATCCCTCAATGTCTTACCTAAGAAGGCCCTGGTGAAGCTAGAATATGACGGATTGGCGTTGAGACCCAGCAACCTGGTGGTAAGAGCCTTTGATGGTTCAAAGAGATCGGTTCTGGGAGAGATTGAATTACCCGTAACGATTGGCCCGCAGACCTTTACAACTATCTTCTACGTGATGGATATACAGCCCGCCTACAGCTGTTTATTGGGTAGGCCATGGATTCACGCCGCTGGCGTCGTGACCTCTACCCTTCACTAGAAGTTAAAATATGAGTGGGAGGGTCAGATCGTTACAATCTGTGGAGAAGAGGACATTTTTGTCAGCCACCTGGCTACCTATAAGTACATTGAGATGGATGGGGAGATCCATGAAACAATGAGCCAGGGGTTTGAAGCCTTGAATGTGAATGAAACATCTGCTGTGCCTGGCACTTCAATATCATCATACCAACAAGGCCGAAAGGTTGTTGAGGAAGGAACCGCCCAAGGCTGGGGCAAGCTACTACCGGTGGAGAAGAAAGAAGACAGATTTGGGTTGGGTTACAAACCAACTCAACAAGATCAAGCAGCGGCTGCAAAAGAGCCCAATTTTGTGAGTGGGGGGATGCTTACCCCTGATGCCATCAACTATCTGGAAGACGAGCTGGAAGAGGAACGCAACCTGGAAAGCTGGATTCGTCCAAAGATCCCGGGGAGCAGTATCTCGAACTGGTCTTCCCAGGAAATTATAAGAGTTACTCATGCAGAGTAATTATTATTTCCTGTATTTTATAGCATGCATCAAAGTCTTGCATCTTGCCCAAGATGACAAGACTCATTTTGTAATCGGGCCATCTGTACTTTTTGTGCAAACAAGATCAATTAATGAAATATCAGACATCTTTTTGCAAACAAGTCTTTTTCTTTTCCGTTCACTGTTCTCCTATTTTTCTTTTTGTACAAAAAATAAATGGCAGTGTTTTCAAAATGACAACTTTTATTTCACTTTTCTAAAGCAAGATTAAAATCAGATCACTAAAATGAACAAACTGAACCCTTGCAGAGAGTGCCTTCCAGACAGCACCGACAACAGCACGGCTATGACTTCGTATGACTTTGACAATCCAATCAATCAAGCTGATGAAGGGGTTGAAGAAGAATATGAACTTCCTGAAGAGCTAGCCAGGTTGTTGAGACAAGAGGAAAAGGTTATTACTCCTCACCAGGAGGAGGTTGAAGTGATCAATCTTGGTACAGACGAAGACGTGAAAGAAGTTAAAATCGGGGCCTGCCTGCAAGACTCAGTGAAGAGACAACTGACTGATCTGCTTCAAGAATATGTGGACGTGTTTGCTTGGTCTTACCAAGATATGCCAGGGTTGGATACCGATATTGTTGTGCACAAGCTACCTCTGAGAGAAGAATGCCCGCCAGTTAAACAGAAACTACGCCGTACTCGCGCAGACATGGCTATGAAAATCAAGGAAGAGGTACAAAAGCAATGGGACGCCGGATTCCTTGCTGTAACTAGCTACCCGCCGTGGGTGGCTAATATAGTACCTGTGCCTAAGAAAGACGGAAAAGTAAGAATGTGTGTTGACTACCGGGATCTGAACAGAGCCAGCCCGAAAGATGATTTTCCATTACCTCACATTGACGTGTTGGTAGATAATACGGCTCAGTTCTCGGTATTCTCCTTCATGGACGGATTTTCAGGATACAATCAGATCAAAATGTCACCTGAAGACATGGAGAAGACAACTTTCATCACACCCTGGGGCACGTTCTGTTACAAAGTGATGCCATTCGGACTGAAGAACACTGGTGCAACATATCAACGGGCTATGGTAACATTATTCCACGATATGATCCATAAGGAAATCGAGTGTTATGTGGATGACATGATTGCCAAGTCCCTTACCGAGGAAGATCACCTGGTGAATCTGCTGAAATTGTTCAAGCGTCTGAGGAAGTACCAATTGAAGTTGAACCCCAACAAATGCACATTCGGGGTACGATCTGGTAAGTTGCTGGGCTTTATTGTAAGCGAGAAGGGGATTGAAGTTGACCCTGATAAAGTCAAAGCCATCCAAGAGATGCCTGCA
This sequence comes from Lathyrus aphaca, assembly GCA_963966055.1. NCBI lineage: Eukaryota > Viridiplantae > Streptophyta > Magnoliopsida > Fabales > Fabaceae > Lathyrus > Lathyrus aphaca. The sequence goes on along the minus strand of OZ014519.1, from coordinate 456,883,416 downwards.
CCGAAAACTGAAAAGGAAGTTCGAGGGTTCTTAGGTCGATTGAACTACATCTCACGGTTCATATCTCACCTTACAGCAACCTGTGAACCTTTGTTCAAGCTGTTGAGAAAAGAACAGACGGTCAGGTGGAACGAAGACTGCCAAAGGGCTTTTGACAAGATCAAGGAGTACTTACAAGAACCTCCAATCCTCATGCCTCCAGTTGAAGGAAGACCTCTGATCATGTACTTGACAGTATTAGAAGAGTCAATGGGGTGTGTGTTGGGCCAGCATGACGAGTCTGGTCGAAAAGAGTATGCAATATACTACCTAAGCAAAAAGTTTACCGACTGTGAACAACGTTATTCACTGCTCGAGAAAACTTGCTGTGCTTTAGCGTGGGCTGCTCGCCGACTGAGGCAGTATATGTTGACCCACACTACTTTATTGATCTCAAAGATGGACCCGGTTAAGTACATATTCGAGAAGCCAGCTCTTACCGGACGGGTTGCAAGATGGCAGATGATTCTCACTGAATATGACATCCAGTACACTTCTCAGAAAGCCATCAAGGGCAGTGTACTATCTGAATATCTTGCTGAGCAACCCATTGATGACTACCAGCCTATGAGATTTGACTTCCCTGATGAAGACATCATGTTCATTAAAGCGAAAGATCATGAAGAGCCTGTTCACACTGAAGGGCCTGACCCGGAAGAAGAATGGACTATGATGTTTGATGGGGCTGTTAACATGAATGGTCGTGGTGTTGGTGCAGTACTCATTACACCTAAAGGAGTTCACATGCCTTTCTCGGCAAAACTCACTTTCAACTGCACTAACAACGAAGCTGAATACGAAGCTTGCATTATGGGTCTTGAGGAAGCCATTGACCTCAGGATCAAGACATTGACTGTGTTCGGAGATTCAGCTCTGGTAATCAATCAGACCAACGGCAAATGGTATACACACCAGGATCATCTGATACCTTACAGGGATTATATAAGGAGGTTATTGACTTTCTTTACAACAGTCAAGCTTGAATATATCCCTCGGGACGAGAATCAGTTTGCAGATGCTCTGGCTACCATTTCGTCCATGATCAAAGTTCAAGCTGTCAACTTTGTGCCTCAGATCTCTGTGTCCAGACTTGACAGACCAGCGTATGTGTTCGCAGCAGATGTTATCAAAGATGATAAGCCTTGGTTCCATGACATTAAATGCTTCTTGGAGGATCAAACATACCCACCTGGGGCATCTTCCAATGATAAGAAGACTTTGAGAAGGCTTGCTGGTAGTTTCTTCTTGAACACTGATGGTTCTCTATACAAAAGGAACTTTGATATGGTACTCCTCAGATGCGTTGACAGAACAGAAGCAAATTTGTTAATGCGTGAAGTGCACGAAGGATCCTTTGGTACCCATGCTGGAGGGCATGCCATGGCTAAAAAGTTGCTAAGATCAGGCTATTACTGGATCACAATGGATGCTGATTGTTGTGCCTATGCCAGGAAATGCCATAAATGCCAGATCTATGCAGATAAGGTGCATGTGCCTCCCAATCCTTTGAATATAATGTCTTCACCCTGGCCCTTTGCTATGTGGGGCATTGACATGATTGGTAAGATTGAGCCAACTGCTTCGAATGGCCACAGATTCATCCTGGTTGCCATTGACTATTTCACCAAGTGGGTTGAAGCAGCCTCATATGCCAATGTTACAAGACAAGTGGTAGCCAGATTTCTGAAAAGAGATATCATCTGTCGATATGGAGTGCCCGAGCGAATCATTACTGATAATGGTTCCAACTTAAACAACAAAATGATGGCAGAGCTGTGCCGGGACTTCAAGATCCAACATCACAATTCTTCTCCTTACAGGCCAAAGATGAATGGCGCTGTTGAGGCAGCAAATAAAAATATCAAGAAGATTGTGCAGAAGATGGTAATCACCTACAAAGACTGGCATGAAATGCTACCGTTTGCCTTGCATGGGTACCACACGTCAATCAGGACATCCACTGGGGCAACACCGTATCAACTTGTGTATGGTATGGAAGCAGTCCTACCTGTTGAAGTTGAATTACCCTCTCTACGGGTACTAATGGATGTTAAACTGAATGAAGCAGAATGGGTTCGGGCCCGATACGAACAACTGAGTCTGATCGAAGAGAAAAGATTGGCTGCAATCTGTCATGGGCAATTGTATCAGAAGAGAATGAAGAAAGCCTTCGATCAGAAAGTCAGGCACCGAGAGTACCAAGTAGGAGATCTAGTGCTGAAAAGAATCCTCCCTCCTCATACAGACCACAGGGGCAAATGGACTCCAAATTATGAAGGACCATTCGTGGTAAAGAAAGTTTTTTCCGGTGGAGCATTGATGCTCAGTACCATGGATGGTGAAGATTTCCCGTCCCCTGTGAATTCAGATGCAGTTAAAAAATACTTCGCATAAAATGACCCGCTGGACACAAAAACAGAATGTAAGTCCAGGCAAAAATAGGGCATCCCGGCGAGTCAAAAACAGAATAAAAGACTCGGGAAAAAATAAGGGAAAATAGATAAAAAAATGTACACCCGCTGAGTTGAAAAGCCGCATTGGACAGCTCAGGCAAAAATGGGTATCCCGATGGATTGAAAACCCGAAAGGGCGATCCATGCAAAATAAGGGAATAAGCGAACAACTGCATTCTGAGTTCGTCTGTATCATCTACAACTTGGTAAGCTTCAACAAGATCAAGCTTCAATCAGAATCAACATTCTTCAAAAGCAAGATGAGAAGAACGTCAAAAGTCATACGGGTCATAGTGAAGAGGAAGCTCCTTAAAGCGTCATCAACACTGCCAGCATTTTGTTTCTCAATTTGTAACAATCTCCTCATTTCAGGGGATATGTTCCTTTGACTGTATCTCGCCAATTCAGGGCATATGAATTAATAAAATCAGATTTTCAGTCATGTCTCATTTTGTACATTTTATTTGCAAAAAATGTCTGATGTCTTAAAAGAAAAAAACTGATTGCATAAGAATACAGATGCTTATCTTCAAAAGTAAAAACATGCTTGCAGGAAATATGCTTACTCTCAGAAGTATCCTAACTCCTATGACGGAATCCAGTAAAGGATACCTCGGGACCATTTGTGCGTTTCCTTATCTTTGCAGGATTGCGGGTATCCAGAACGCAACTCGGGGCAGGCAAGCTACATCCCTACAAGCTGGCAGATCAACAAATAATCTCAGCATCTGAAGTGCTCTCTCCCCAGCTGAGTTGCCTCTCATTACTCTCCCCAGCTGAGTTGCTTCTTCCCCAGCTGAGCTGCCAACAACGTTCTCCAACCGTAGTACCAATCATTCTTCAAGCAGAATGCAGAAGTCAGGGAACCATCTCCCTACAGAGTCTCAGCCTCTATTCAGAAGAGCAATGCATGAAGATCACAACAGAGTACAGAAGACTCTTACAACCCCCAGCTGGGTCCCACATTACAAGGATATGTCAATCAGTGACTTGTATCCCCAAACAGATACATCTCACCAATGATCTTATCCCCAGCTGGGATGTCCACTCCATACAGATCGATCAGAGATCTTCACAGCAACGGGATCCGAATCCCGGATTTGATATCTTTGCACAATCATAGCATTTGCATCATATTTACCCACAAAGCGTAGCATTCCGTTTTAACACGGAGCATTGCGGCAAAAATCAAATCAAACACATAGCATAAACATAAGCCATGATATGAATCAAACGCTTGTGAATAATAACCATTCATCAGAATACAGAATACTTTCCCCAAAATCCCCCAGAGTCCCCAGCAAAAGCAGTTGCCTCACAAATCACAAACACCAGTATATACTCCTTTTGACACCCGTCCGTGTTATATCCCAACAGAAAGCCAAAGACATCCTCTTTGTACTCACATATACCTATATACACTTTCTCGACACCCGCCCGTGTCATATCCCCAGCGCAGTCACTTACACTTTCACAACCTGTGTACTTGTTAATATTACTATACTTTTCTTGACACCCGTCCGTGTCGCTTTCCCCAGCAGATGAATATTTCCTACTTATACAGATACTCGTCCGTATCTCATATACACAGTTTATATCCCCACAGATTCAACATTGGTCCATGTTCTCTGTTAACCAGATGGTACTCGTCCGTATCATCATCTCAGAATATGTGTCAAGCGTTTGTTTCTATATGATACTCGTTCGTATCATGGTCGTAAGGATGCTCGTCCGCATCTTTAATCCATACACTTTCGTCTTTTCGAATTCAGACACTCGTCTGTGTCTACTTTTCCCCAGAAGAGTCTCTTCGGATACAACGCTCGTCCATGTTCTCTGTTAACCAGATGATACTCGTCCGTATCATCATCTTGGAACATGTGTCAGTCTTTGTTTCTACACGATACTCGTCCGTATCATAGTCTTAAGGATGCTCGTCCGCATCTTTAATCTATACACAATACCAAACACTTATACCTTTTGTTTCTTGGATGTAAACGCTCGTCCGTGTTTACTATTCCCTAGTAGATCGCTAACAAAGCAATTTTCTTTTTATCTAACACTCGTCCTGTGTTATGATAAACCCTGAGAGCAGCCGTACCCTGCTAGGTGGTCGTCCTCCACCTCTTGATGGTCGTCCTCCATCATGCTCATCCGATGGCCGTCCCCATCGTTGATATTTAGCAGCCGTCCCCTGCTAGGTGGTCGTCCTCCACCTTTTTGATGATCGTCCTTCATCATTTTATCCAATGGCCGTCCCCATTGTCGATTTTGGTTATCTGGCATTCGTCCTATGTCATGATAGACCTTGAGAGCAGCCGTCCCCTGCTAGGTGGTCGTCCTCCACCTCTTGATGGTCGTCCTCCATCATGCTCATCCGATGGCCGTCCCCATCGTTGACCTTTTATCCGGCATTCGTCCTATGTCGCGATATTTTCGGCAGCCGTACCCTGCCAGGTGGTCGTCCTCCACCTTAGATGACCGTTCCTCATCTTAACCCAACAGAGCAGCCGTCCCCTGCTAGGTGATCGTCCTTCACCTTTGATGACCGTACCTCATCATCTGTTCATTTCATTTATTCTTTAACCCGATGGCTGTCCCCGTCGTGGTCCCTTTTCCTTTCGGTTTAGCCCGATGGCCGTCCCCATCGTTGGTTACTTTGCTTTGTGAACTTGATGGCCGTCCCTGTCATGTTTCATTGATCCCCAGAGAACTTTACAGCTTTATCTTGATGGCCGTCCCCATCATAATTCTTTTTATCCCCAGCATGTCGGCCATCCCCTTCATTGCTTTATTTTCCGCACTTTTCCCAGCATGTCGGCCGTCCCCGTCATTGCTCTTTACCCAGCAGTCGTCCTATGCTCGACGGTCGTCCTCCGTCGCCCACACTTTACAATATACTTTATGTTCCTTTACAATCTATATCCCTTTTCTTCTTCATTCTGTGAGTGCAAATTTTGGACTGTCTTTGGTATTCAACCACAAGTTATCTTGTTTGCCTGTTAAACCGTCGCTTACATCCTGCACAGCTAACTCATGTTTGAATAGGGGCAGCTGTAAACACCCCAAATTTGCCCTCACCCATTCACACCATGGTTTGTGATCATTCTCATATGCATAAACACAATCATATTACCTCATATTACATTTTTGGTTCATTACATAGTTTCTAAGTCATCTGCACCTAGGGTTTGTGATCTGAACAATCCAAGAGCCACTTGAGCCACCCCAAAGGTCACCAATCAATTCAAAGGGGTCTACATGTGTCCAAGCATCATATTACATCCTCTCAAAGTCAAGAATTCCAAAGAATCACAAGAACTGGGATTGGTAGGGATGCAGAGCCAAGTTTGACTGCACAGTTGACCTAAAATTAGGGTTTTGGATTCAGTGGCCATAACTCCAATTTTTTTGGTCATTCTTGTTTCTATTGGTCTCTATGTGGTATAGGGAGTATGCATATCAAGTTTCATGAAGAAATTCCATGGGGAAGTCATCTGATCAAAGGTTGACTTTTCAGACAAGTCAGTGCAAAACCAGGGCATCTGAGGCCCCCCAATGACCCAACCAATGGGAATTCTTCATCATTTTGAGTGTATATGATATTTATTTGATCATGGAAGAAGGTTGAAGTCCACAAAAATCAAGAATTTGGAGTTTTTGCAAATGTTGACTTTTTGGGCATAGTTGACTTTTCAAGAATGCTTCATTTTAGGTCATTTTTCAAGCCTTGATTCTTGATCCAAAAATGCTTCAAATGGAAAAACTTTGGTCATGAAAGTTGTAGATTACATCTTTCCCTTTTCAAAAAGTACAAGAACATGATCAAATTCTTCTTGGATCAAAAGTTATGGTGTGACAAAGTTGGCAAAAATCATTGATTTTCAAGATGTGCACCAAATGAGAATTTTGCAAAACCATGAACCAATGCCATTTGTAACTTCTAATTCACTTTAAACCATTACACAAACATTCTATGTGACCTAAAAATCAGAATTGGACCAAGGTTTCACATGGTTATGGTTTGTGTAACAAGACTTTTCTCATGAAGTTTCAAAAAGTAACAAGTTGCAAAACCACTCATCACACTTCACCAACTTGATGCATTGGCTGCTGAACCTTCCTAGCATCACACACACATCATGCTGCGCAGCCCATGCTTCTTGTACCAAGCTATAGCTCAAGCCATGCCTTCCTTACACAAAGTGGACTTTTTTGCAAAAGCAAACTTACCAATCAATAGGGGCCAGGTCACATCATCTGACCTATGGGATTAAAATATACTATCCTTTGGCAAGCCAAACATGTGAAGAAGCAAGGCTGAAACACTCTCAAGCAAGCCATACACAAAAACACTCCCTTGTGCAAAACTCTTCGAATCTGCCTCCACAAACTTCAAACACTCAAACAAATTCCTCTAATCATCTCACCTTGCATTATTGAGTAGAAACCACCAAGAGTCAGGCCTGGTTTGAGCAAGAACACCCCATTGCCATTTCTCACCTCAAGCTGCAGTTTCATTCGAATCTCTCTCCACAGCTCACAAACATCCAAACAAACTTCACAAACCTTTTCCACTCATCATCTGGACCATAAGCAACCCTTCACCATTGCCAGAAACAGCCTGAATCACCATTGCCATGTCCAACTGAGCTTGAGCAAAAGTTGTTCAAACTCTTCATCCAGCCAATATAAATTCCTCCTGAGCATTCAAACATCATCAAGAGGTCCTAAGGAGTGGATTGCACAAGGAAAGGAGGCCTGAAAGTTGCTGGAGTGAAAGCTTCGAATCTCAGGTAGCTCAAGAAATATTTTTCCAGAAATCATTTTTTATGTTCTAAACTTGTTCTCCATGCTTCACTGAGTATCCTGATGCTTTTAGTTTTTGAAATGATGATGAAATGAGCATTTAATTGATCTCTGAAACTGGTTTGCCCTAAAAATTGTTTGTTTCGATTCATGCTTCTGGGGAAAAATAAATGAATTTGGGCATGGGGTTTTGATTCAGTAGGTTATGGGAAGCATTTCCATGTTTTTAGATTTCATTTTGGTTAAGGTTTGAGAGTTTTAAGGATTTTCAGGTGGGCTTCCCACCGGAGAAGACGACCGGAGGTCTTCTCCGGCCACCTGAAAATCATTTGCCCTAATTACAGTCATTAATTCCCATTTGAATTTCGTGCGTTGGATGGCTTGACTTGTTTGACTTGCCGCGCGAATAGAGGGCCCAGATTCACCTAATTAGCCCTAATTCATTTTATCAGTTTTAATTAATTGTAATTAAATTAATTAGCTTAGAATCAATCCTGGCCACAAGATCTGGCGCCAGTCAACGCATTCAAACCAGGATGCAATCCCAGCCTTTCCTTTCGTTTACTTTTCCATTTTCTTTATTTTTATTTCATTTCTTTTCCTTTTATTTGTTTAATTTATTAAAAATAGTAAAAAATGTGTAAAAATTATGAAACTTTTTCTCATAAGTTTTATTAATTTTTATGACCCAAAAATATTTTTGTTTTTATTTTTATCATTTAAAAAGTATTTTTAAATATTTTAAAGATTATTTTTAATTGATTAATGGAAATTAATTTATTAAAAATACTTTTAGGTATTTAAAAATCACAAAAAAATTCATGAAATGTTCTAAGACATTTAGAAACATTGTCCAACCTTCAAACCAAATTTCTTTTTTGATCTTGATGCATTTTGAGAATTTTTCTTTGAATTAAAATCATTTTTGTGCATTATTTTGATCCTAAGTTCAAAAAATCATTTCTGCCTATCTAGGAAGGGTTGGACATTGATTCTTCTTGCATTGTTTTGTGTTTAGCATGTAGTTTCTAGGATAAAATGGCCATGATTTGTTTCCTCATTTTCAATTTGTTTGACATTTCTTTTGTTTAGGAACCCTAAAAACCCTAATAACTTGTAAAAATCATAACTTGAGATTGGTTAAGAGTTGAGACCTCCCCTTTGGACATTGGTTTAGTATAAGATTATGGGTCCTTTGAGTGGCATTTTCCATTTTTTATCTTAGGGTTTGCTTCTGCTTTAGGTTTTTGTTTGATGTTTGGTTCATAAACCCTAATTTGGGCTTTCTTTTGCATCCCCCTTGCATTCTCTTGCATAACATGACTTGCCATGACATTCCATGCCTCCATTTGATTCATTTGACATCATAAGACATATAGAAAGCATGTTTGATCATTGCATCATGTTTTTGCCATGTTGTTTGCATTGTGCATTTCATAACTTTCCATGTATGTTCATGCTCCTTAACTTGCTTCATATGCATTCATAAACTTGTATGATCATTTCCATGTGCTGCCTCATGTTTGTAGCATCTCATTGCATCATTAGCATCATGTAAATGCTTCTGGTTTTGTTTCTCATCATGTCATCTCATCCCATTTTGCATTGCATTGCATTTCTTTCTAACATTTCAGGTGGTAAGTGAATTTGAGAAGTGAATTTGCCTTCACTTCTCATAACTTTTCTTTTCATCTCTCTTGCACCCATTGCTGCATTTTTATTTGTGTTTGAGATTGAGCTTGCTCATTCTTGTTCCTCCCACTTTCTTTCTCTAAGTGACTTGACTTCTTGAATAAAGCAAGTCACTTTGCTTCTCTTGATCCTGTTCATCTGCATCCTGGTGGTTCCATTGAAGATTGTTCTTGCAAACCTCACAAACTTTAGGGACAACCAAGCATGATAATGATTAGGGTTTTGATTAGTCTCCCCTCTTAGTTTTTTACCTTTGTGTCTCTTTTGAGTCTTCTTTTCTCACCTCATAATCAGGGACTAAACCCTAAAGGCTTTAAGGCTTAGTGATTAAGCTTATGCCTGCATCCTTCTCTTAGGATGGAGTATATAACTTTAATCCTAAGTGTTAAACCCTTAATGTGTTTAAACCTCTTAATCAATTCATTTAATAATCATCAAGACATCAAGCTTGTAACTTGGGCCTTGCATTAGGGTTCTAATTCTTCCTTAATTGGTTAAGAAGGACTAACCCTAGTGTTAATGGACAAGTCCCCCTCAAGTTGTCTTACAAATCATAAAACTCACTTCATCATCATACCACTAAATAAAATCCACTTAATTAAAGGCTTGTTTTGTCATGAGCTTAATCCCTAATCATGGATTAAGTTGAGGAGCTTTCCTCAGCTTAAACATTCTCATCTATTATCCTTCTATTAGGATGGTGTAATGAGTCTGTTAAATCCTTGATTATGGCTTAACCTCATTACTCAACACTAAACAAAAACCACAAAAACATCTAATTAATCACAAATAGGTTAATGATCTTGATCCTATACCAAAGGTGATTAAGTGTGAGAATCTGACTTCACACTTAAGGTACTCTCATTACCCCTAATCAGAGGGAAGATGTGATGAGCTTACTAACCCATTGGTTTAGGCTTAAGCTCATTAACTTATGACAAATTCTCAAAAGCAATAAAAGACTGAAAACTCAAAAACAAACAATAATCGTCTCCTTCGGGATTCTTTTCTCATCACCTTCATTCATAAACGAGAACTTGCTTCTTCCGTCTAATGCAAGACAGTTAGCATCTGTGCCAGACAGATCATACACTTGAGCATAGGCAAGCAAGCAGTTCACCAGTCAATTCATCTTTCAGTCTCTTTGGGTCGAACTACGGTGTTCTGACTTCCTCATTGCACGAGAGGATATGTAGGCATAACTTAACAGTTATCGAACAAAAGTCTCTGTATATTCCCCCTCTTTCCAGCATCATTCTTTTAGCCTCATGATCTTGAGAAATTCATTCTCATTCCTACACTGACACATCATTTATACACTTTGCACTCCTTACACTGACACCTGTACATCCTTTTCCAGCTACTTTATACACAGATTGCACTGACACTACCCCTTTAAAACACAAATCTTTTAAGCGTGGATCTCGTCGAGTACGACGGACAATCTGGGTGCTAATACCTTCCCAAGTTGTAACCAACCCCCTTTCTCAGTCTCTCTGGTTCGCAACCGTCTTATCCATATCTTTCTAGGTCTATGCAGCATTGCCTTTCCTCCGGGATAAAAATGCCTAGCTGGCGACTCTATTCATCTCCAGTGAGTTCACGGCTGTGTGTTCTCATTGTCCCTCTCGCCGACCGTTCGCGTCTGTACCTTTATTTGGGCCCATTCCCACTTATCGGGAGCGACAGCTGCTCCCCGGGATCTTTGGACGAATCCAGCTTTCCAGGTTGCGTTCCTCTTCCAGCTCGTCTTCCAGACAGTTGATAGCATCAGGGGTGAGCATCCCCCCACTCACAAAGTTGGGCTCTTTCGCAGCCTCTGCTTGATCTTGTTGAGTTGGTTTGTAACCCAACCCAAATCTGTCTTCTTTCTTCTCCACCGATAGCAGTTTGCCCCAGCCTTGGGCATTTCCTCCCTCAACAACCTTCCGGGCTTGTTGGTATGATGACATTGAAGTACCAGGCACAGCAGATGTTTCATTCACATTCAAGGCTTCAAACCCCTGGCTCATTGTTTCGTGGATCTCCCCATCCATCTCAATGTACTTATAAGTAGCCAGGTGGCTGACAAAAATGTCCTCCTCTCCGCAGATTGTAACGATTTGACCCTCCCACTCATATTTTAACTTCTGGTGAAGGGTAGAGGTCACGGCGCCAGCAGCGTGAATCCATGGCCTACCCAACAAACAGCTGTAGGCAGGCTGAATGTCCATCACATAGAAGATAGTTTTAAAGGTCTGCGGGCCAATCGTTATGGGCAACTCGATCTCTCCCAGAACCTATCTCTTTGAACCATCAAAGGCTCTCACCACCAGGTTGCTGGGTCTCAATGCCAATCCGTCATATTCTAGCTTCACCAGGGCCTTCTTAGGTAAGACATTGAGGGATGACCCCGTGTCTACCAGCACATGGGAAAGGACAGCACCTTTGCATTCCATGGTTATGTGTAAGGCTTTGTTATGGTTGCGGCCTTCTGTTGTCAAATCAGTATTGGTGAACCCTAGTCCGTGACTAGCATTAACATTCCCCACTACAGCTTCCAGCTGATTGACAGTGATCTCTTCAGGCACGTAAGCCGCGTGCAAGACTTTGAGTAGTGCATTCCGATGGGCTTCGGAGCACATAAGCAATGATAGGATTGAGATCTTGGAAGGCGTCTGATGAAGCTGATCCACTATTTTATAATCACTCTTTTTGATGATTCGCATGAACTCATCAACCTCTTGATCGAATGGTGTCTTCAGAGCTTCCTTAACAGCTTGGTCTTCCTGCACAGGGCTCTTCCCTTTTGCCTTGGCAGCGGCTTCTGCTTCGGCAGTGGGTCTCTGAATTTGTGGAGCGAAAAGACGTCCGCTTCGAGTGAAGCCTCCGCCTCCTCCCACATTATCTATTTGTGGTGCAAGTGTTGATGATTCAAAAGTGATCTTTTGTCCTTCACAGTACATGTCAGAGCCGTAATGCCAGGGGATGGCATTACTGCTTTCATAAGGTACTGGTCCAGGCACCGTGATGGTGACTGGACTGATTGCAGCTGTTGAAGGAACTGTAATAGTCTGTGGATCATAATAAATTGTAACTGGTGCTCTGATGGGAGCAGCACCTTCTGAATTGTAGGCAGAGTTGCTTTCAGGATCATAGAATATTGTGACAGTCGAGACATCTTCATGATTTGTTGCTGACGTTGTAGGAGTCATTGTTGGAAGGATGGATGTTGTTGTTGTAGGAGTTTCAAAATGGAGTGGTGCTGGAGTTGTAGAGGAAAAATTTGTTGATAACTGATCAGTTGAGATAATAGATGAAGTACTTGTTGATGAAGCCGAAGAATTGTCAGGAACAATGGTTGTTGCAGTTGTAGGAGGTTCTGAAACCGTTGCTGATGAGATTGCTGGATTCGTTGGAAATGATGTGGTGATCTGGAGCTGGCCACTCTGAATAAGACCATATACGCCATTCCTTAAATTATCGCACCCATTGACTGAAATATTGCAGTAAGCACACCCTAACTCGCACCCCGGGAACATACGACATTCCAAGAGCTGAGCCTTGATCTCCACCAACGGCGTCCTGATTTGACCCACACTGGTTATTAAATAAGACGGCTTGTCTTCTTCAATAGCGTTAATCCTGGGACCACCGTGGTTTGGCATCGGGTTCTTATTGACATTGGGTGGTGGTGCGAAATTCAGAGCTTTTGAGTCTACCAGGTCTTGTACCTTCATATGCAGAGCTCTGCACTTTTCTGTACTGTGGCCAGGTGCGTTTGAATGGAAGGTACATCTGGCGTTGGAGTCATAGTTCCTGGGTAGACTGTTGGGATCTGGAGGTGCCAGCGTCCTTAGCTCAACTAGGTTGAGTTTCAGGAGTTGTGGCAGCAATGTAGCATATGGCATGGGGATCGGGTCGATCACTCTGTTGGCTTGAGATGGCCTCTGTTGGAACGGCCTTTGCTGGTTGTTGTTGTTGGTATTGCTGTTGTTGTAATTCCTTGGAGGATACTGAGGTTGCTGGTGGTACTGAGGTTGTTGCTGATAGTTTTGTTGCGGAGGTTGATAAACCGGCTGAGGATGTGCTGGAGCAGGAATGGTGACTGCTGCTATTGACCTGTGAACATATTGGGGCCTGCCCCTGTTGGTGTGGGTGGCATTGGTCTCTCCAGTTCTTCTTGGGCCTGCAAAAGGCTTTCTTGCACTACTAGACGAGCTGGCACCATTGTCGGAAATTTTACCCATTTTTAACAGGCTTTCAATTCTCTCCCCAGCTATGACAACATCGGCAAAGCTAGTGGAAGAGAAAGCAGCCAGCCTGTCAATGTAAGTCCCCTGAAGGGTGTTCATGAACATGTCTGCCATTTCCCTTTCAGACATAGGTGGCTGAACAGCAGCAACCAGTTGCCTCCATCTCTGGGCATATTCTCGGAAACTTTCCCTTGACGACTGTGACATTCCCATTAGGAGAGTCCTGTTGGGTGCCATATCTAAGTTGTACTGATACTGTCTGATGAAGGCCTCTGCCAGGTCCTTCCAGCATCTAATGGTTGCCCTTGTCAAGTGAGAGTACCATTCTCTTGACGCTCCAGTTAAACTATCCTCGAAATAGAACATCCAGAGCTTCTCATCCATAGTATAGGCCTTCAGCCTTCCCAGAAATGACTGTAAATGAGTCCGGGGGCATGAAGTCCCGTTATACTTTTCAAAACAAGGAGGCTTAAACTTATGGGGGATCCTGACCCCGTCTACCAAGCCCATGTCCATGACATCGAAACCCAGAGAATTTTGAGATTCTAAGGACCTCAATTTCTCAGCTATCTCATCCAACCTTCTATCATAAGCTTCTTCCCCAGCACCCATTACTGTGAACTGGTCCTCTTGGGGGTCTTCTTGAAGTACCCTAGCTGCGGTGGCAGTCCCTTGAACATTTGCAGGAATATTGACTTCAGGATGGAGGTGTGGTCCAAATACAGGGGGATTTACATGAGGTTGGACCCTTTCATTGTTGCTGGTGCCGGCAGTCCCTATATGCGGATCTTCTTGATTCTGCCTTTCCACCATGGCCCTTAATCTTTCCTGGCTCTGAGCCATGTTGTTCATCACTTCCATAAACTGAGTCATTTGATTCCTCATTTCTAGCCTTTCGTTTGCCATTTGATTTCTGACCTCAGTAAGGTCCTGCTGCATCTGATCCATTTGAATGCCCGGAAGGTTGCTACGGGTCGGATAACGGTGCGGACGGTTGAGGGGAAAAACTCGGCGCCGAGCAATAGCTCCTGAACATCACAACAGAGTTAGTGGCAGTAAAACAAAAACCTACAAAACAAACAAAAGAGTTAGCATGCAATGCAGTATGCTTATTTGTCCTCAAGGTATCCGGCTTGGCCTTCAGTTTTGACCCTTCCAGACCCTTGGAGATGCTGTTGATGTTGCTTTTAAAAAAAACTCAGATGAAGCACACTAACACAAATATATTACAGAAGGTGAAATAATACAGCTTGTTCATTTTACAACACAAGCCCTCTAAGGGGTCAAAATACATTACAAGAAAATAAAAGTACATGGAAAGAAAGCAACAACAAACAAATGGTCAAACACCAAGACCAAACTCATCCTCACGAACTTCCTTGAGAAGTGCTTCGGTCACAGGATCAGCTGGACGCTCCGTGAGATTCCTGATAAGGAGATTCCGGGTTGTAACAGCTGTAGTGAGCTTCTTGTGCTGAGCTTGGTCCTTTGACCTCTTCACTCCAGCATTGATCTTCAGCTCCGATATCTCCCTCTGGGCTGCTGCCAGGGCTTCTTGCTGTTCTTTTGCACTAGCTTCCAGTTGCTCTATCTTGTCTTGAACTCTCTTGTCCTCCAGGGTACGAGCCTCGGTGATCCTGACCCACCGGGCTTGACTCTCCTTCAAATACAAGTCTGTCCTCGCTCTCTGGAACTGGGCTTCCTTGCAAGCATTCTTCAGAATTTGTTCTCCAGCCTTAGACTTTTTGATATAATCCCCTGACTTCTCAATCTTAACCAGATGCTCCACTCTCAACTTCTCCAACCTCTCAATCTCCCTCATACCCTCACTCCTCTCCCGGAGGGTCTTCTGCAAAGCCTGGGTTAATTTCTCATTTCTTTCCTTCAAACTCTCAAACTCCTCCAAACTGACAGTGGCAGGTGGTGGTGTTGAAGATGACTCAGGCATATCTTCTACAGTAAAGGGCATTCCAGAGAATTGAGCCCTGGCACGGGACCATTCATAATATTGTGCTGATGCTACATTGTTGCATTTCCCCAAAATGGCTATTCCCTTGGTTTGAACATTATCCCAGGCCCAGGCTGCTTGCCTAACAGTAGCCAGATTAACCTTGTTCTCACAATAAAGAGTTTCAACCAGGTCCTGTGCCTTAGGAGTATGGACCAGTGCATAGCCCAGTTGTCTTCTAAACAGCAGAGGGTTGTAATTGATACTACCCTTAACTCCTATTAGGGGCACATTGGGAAAATGCCCACAGCTGGTGATGACATCCCTACCCTTGGTGCTTTGAGTGCACCATCTAATATCAGATGAAGTTAGAGCAGTGAGTCTCTTAGCCCAGTTGCTCTGCTGATGAGGATTTAGAAATGCATCTGTCCTGGGTAGATGCTTGAGAAGCCAAGTGTGGAACAATGGAGCACAACACCTCACTAACCTTCCCTTCTGCTTTTCATTCCTCTGATGCACTGAATAGTAAAGATCCCCCAATAAAGTGGGTGCTGGGTTCTTCAGGATGAAAAGATGGATTGCATTCTTGCTAATGAATCGAGGCTCATCTGCAAACAATACAATTCCATATATGCTCAAAGCCAGCAAGGCACAAACAGCTTTCCACTCTCCTAAAGAAGCTTTCAGGGTAGCTTGGGAGATCAGGAAATCCAGATGGAAGCCAGGGATTCCAGCTTTAGAAGTCATATGCTGCTCAATCAGGACAAGTTCCAGATGCAGAGCCTTTGCTACTTCTCCATTACCAGGAAAGACCATGTAAACACCCCAAATTTGCCCTCACCCATTCACACCATGGCTTGTGATCATCTCATATGCATAAATACAATCATATCATCTCACATCTCATTTTCGATTCACTGCATAGTTTCTAAGTCATCTGCATCTAGGGTTTGCGATCTGAGCAATCCAAGAGCTTCTTGAGCTACTCCAAAGGTCATCAATCACTTCAAAGGGGTCCATGTGTGTTCAAGCATCATATTATACCCTCTCAAAGCCAAGAATGTCAGAGAAGCACAAGGATTGAGAATGGCATGGAAGCAAGAAACCAGCCAGAAAGTACCAGAAACCAAAGCTTCAGTTCAAGATGGTCTTTACTTTTCAAGCATCTGGATATGGTTCGCCCGAATCGTCAGGTTGAGGTTGTGTAACCTGGGATCATGGGGAGATTGATCGGTAATAGAAGAAATGGTTTGAAGACGCATTATGGCCGAGACTATCACCTCTCTGATCATTTAGCATGCAAATTTATGATCAAACTGAGGAGAATGAACTGTGGATTAGGGCACTTTGAATGGAGAAATCGTTTTTTAGGTCTTAAGAGACCGAATTTTTGCCTCCTCATTCAAGTTATTACAGTCTTGGGATTATTATTATTTTCAAGGTCATGTTGAAGTTTCTTTTTTTCATGAGAGATTTCTTTGGTCTTGGGATTATTATTATTTTCAAGGTCATTTTGAAGTTTCTCCTTTTGTCATGAGAGATTTCTTTTGTTGGTCATTTTCAAGTTGATATCTGTTGCTTTCAAGTCACGTTCTTTTGAGGTTTGATTTGGAAGAACCATGATTATTCAAGTTTTACAAGTTATCTTTAAGCTCAATGTATCATACAAAGAATTGGAGTGGCGTTAGGATTTAAGTGTTGTCAAAATGTTTGCATTCAAAACTGCAATTTCAATAATGCCAAAAGATTATATCATCAGTTTCAAGGAACAAGTCTGATTGTTGAACAGGCAAGCGACTAATCAAGATTACATCATGAATATATTGCTACTCATCCAAAAAGATTCAAATCCAGGAAGCAATATTCAGTTGTATCAAGCAGTGAATGGCGGAATTTTCAAGAGCACATCATAAATATTACAAAAAGCAATTCCAGAATTATTAGTTACATTGCTACAAGGTTAAAGTTCATAGTTACATTGCTACAAAAGCTGTTACTGTTACGGTTACAAGAATAAATTCAAAGTCCCAAAACTCTTCAGCCTATGCTATCTTTTAATCAAGACGGAGAAACGCCTTTGCCGCTACCATATTTGTTGATTGTCCGAAACGGTTTGCAAACGTTGCCTTGTATCAATTCAGCCATCCGAACCTTCACCAATCCCAATCGCCGGCTCCGAACGTGTTGAACATGAAAAAGAAACAAAAGAATCATAAGTTGAAATTAGTCCACAACAAGCATCCCTTTTCCAAATAAAATCTCAATTAGAAAAAAGAGAAAAGTGTTTAGTCCATATATCAAGAAGGTCTCTTGCTGTCCCGATTTAATTGAGTTATATGGCATGTCTTAACTCAGTTTTATTCATGGCATTAGCATATCCAAACATAACCGCATAGCATGTCTAAAGCACTAGCAGTTTTTGTACCATAAAGAGAAATCAGAAGGAGATAGCATTAGACCTCATTTAAATTGGAAGGAAAGGACAAGTCAGAATGGTAAAGAAACAGACCTGCTGTGGCTAAAGTCAAAACGGCTGCAAGTACAACCATTGTCAACCCTATCACTATCACTTTTGCCAAACACGAAAAGCCATTTGCTCCAAGTGGGACAAAACCTGCACCAGAAGGACAACAATTGAGAAAAGCAAACATCAGATCAAAGCTTTTGAAAAAAAAGCAATCAGATTGGAACTGAATCTATTGATATAGAGGAGGAGAAATCATGAAAACAACAACAATACCCTTTCAACAATACCTTCAACTCATCAGCAAAGACACGACTACTACTACACTTTTCATCACACAGCAAACAACACACAACAAAGCCCCGATTCCTCACCATCTCTAGTAATACCATTCACCTGCAAAACAACATCCACAGCAGCAACATTTACATCAGCAGCTGCAGCAGCGATTATAGCAACAACAGCTACATCAACAACAACATCACGGCAGCCACGTCACATTCTCAACGGAAGACGTAGACAACAACAAACAGGCCATCGCAATCGGACACCGCCACTGCCACCCTCATCTTCAACTCACGACAAATCAATCACAAACTCACCCTTCAAAACCTTAGCCAAACTTCAAGCATACCTTCATCAAATTCACCGCCATCCTTACAATAACCTGTCACCAAAACGCCATTTCCTCGCACTCCCTCAACGCAAATCCGCAGCCCTTCAAATCCCTCCTTCACCATAAAACACACCCACTCCAACAACCATCTTCTCACCTCAAACAACATCACCACCTTCCTTCATAAAACCCCAACAACAACCCCGACCTTCTTCACACCATACCGTCATCACCTCCCAACATCACCATCACGAACACAGCAACAGCAAACGAAAATCAGTAAATCAACAACAGAGAAAAGGAGATGAAGAGAAATTTTGAAAAAGAACAAATCTGAACAGAGAGGGACAAACCGAAAAAGGAAGAGGAGGTCTCTGTGACGAGATCGAGGCCGAAGAAGTTTGTCAACGATTTGAAAGACGGCGAGACAGGTGTAGCCATCGGCGCGACCCGGGAAATGAAGGATCCTTCGGAAGATGACGCCGGCGCTTGAGAAGTGAAGGATCTTTCATGGTTTAACGTTGTCGTCTCGAAGAAGAAGAAGAAGAGCAAGGCAACCGTGAATCACGAACCAGACGGAGAGAGAATCATGCGGCGAGACTCGAACGAAAGAGGGAAAGTTTCGTCACCATTGTTTTGAGGAAGTTTCCGGACGCCTTCGTCGACGAAGCCTCAAGGGGAGAAGTGGACCAGCGCTGAAATGACTTGTTAAGCTCGATGGATGATGTGAGCTTGAGGACGGCAGAAGATTGAGTCCGTGGCGTTTTCGTTCTTCTCGGCGCCGTCTTCGTGTGGATGTTTGTAAACTGAAGAGAGAAGGCAATGGCAATCGTTTTTTAGGGTTTCCAGGATTGCGTTTGGTGGCTTTGAAGCCCATATGATCTGTTGTTATCCACTTCCCCATTCTTGCGGCCCAATTGCCCTTTCCATTGTTTTTTTATTTTTAATTTCTTTTCTTAATCTTGTTTAATTCATGTTTAATTAGTTTTCCTTCTCTTTATTAATATTGGTTAGGAATTTAAAGTTTTAATCTTGATATTTTTTTGTTGTTGTTAGATTTAATGTTTTCATGGTTTATTAACTTTTGTTAACAATTTGATTTAGGATTTTATTAGAATGTTATTATGGTTTCATTAACTTTAATTTTTAATTTTAGTACATTATAGATTTTACTTTCAACTTAATAAAATTGTATTTGATTTTGGGTTTAGCTTTGTGTCGGATGCTTTGTAGGTTGCTTGCTTGACTTCAATGCTGGAGGGTGTAGCTTGGTTATAACCTTGGGATCGATTATTTCCTGGACTGATGAGACCTCTGAATACAAAATTGCACCTAAGCTTTGATATCTTATGCTTGACTTATAAACCTGTTATGGACTTGACATTTGTCTAAGATCCTTTTTGTGATTACTGAAGAGGCAACGGACCTTCTCCGTTAGGTAACACTGAGGCCTGATTTTACTATTGCATGCTGCTGCATCTGGAAGTCTCTGTTTGTGTATTGTTCAATTATCTCCATATCGCATTCTCATCTTATTTCTCCTTATCTCATTTCTATTTCATCCAACTCATCCTATTTCATTCTTCATTCTTATTTATCTCCATATTGCATTCTTTCTTCTTATCTTATTTCTTACTCATCTTAATTCATTTTCCTCATATTCTTCTCTTATTCATTCTCGACTTGAGGTGTGCTTAGGCCACCATGGAGCTTCTCCTTTCATCTTTCTCTTCTTCTTTCTTTCTTCTTTAGGATAGTGGACCTCACTAACCTAGGACCATCCGAGCATGTGAATATTAGGATTAGACTTTTTCCATTTAGTTTTCTACCTTTGTGTCTCTTCGAGTCTTCTCTTCTCATCTCATAATCAGGGACTAAACCCTAAAGGCTTTAAGGCTTTGTGATTAAGCTTATGCCTGCATCCTTCTATTAGGATGGAGTGTATAACTTTAATCCTAAGTGTTAAACCCTTAATGTGTTTAACTCCTTTAATCAATTCACCTAATAATTATCAAGACATCACACTTGTAACTTGGGCCTTGCATTAGGGTTCTAATTCTTCCTTAAATGGTTAAGAAGGACTAACCCTAGTGTTAATGGACAAGTCCCCCTCAAGTTGTCTTACAAATCATAAAATTCACTTCATCATCATACCATTAAATAAAATCCATTTAATCAAAGGCTTGCTTTGTCATGAGTTTAATCCCTAATCATGGATTAAGTTGAGGAGCTTTCCTCAGCTTAAACATTCTCATCTATTATCCTTCTTTTAGGATGGTGTAATGAGTCTGTTTAATCCCTGATTATGGCTTAACCTCATTACTCAACACTAAACAAAAAACCACAAAAACATCTAAATAATCACAAGTAGGTTAATGATCTTAATCCTACACCAAAGGTGGTTAAGTGTGAGAATCTGACTTCACACTTAAGGTATTCTCATTACCCCTAAACAGAGGGAAGATGTGATGAGTTTACTAAATCCATTGGTTTAGACTTAAGCTCATTAACTTATGACAAACTTTCAAAAGCAATAAAAGACTGAAAACTCAAAAACAAACAATAATCGTCTCCTCCGGGATTCTTTTCTCACCTCATTCAATCACAAACGAGAACTTGCTTCTTCCGTCTAATGCAAGACAGTTTGCACCTGAGCCAGACAGGTCATACACTTGAGCATTGACAAGCAAGCAGTTCATCAGTCAATTCATCTTTCAGTCTCTTTGGGTCGAACTACGGTGTTCTGACTTCCTCATTGCACGAGAGGATACGTAGGCATAACTTAACAGTTATCGAACAAAAGTCTCTGTACATTCCCCTCCTTTCAGCATCATTCTTAGCCTCATGATCTTGAGCATCTTATTCCTTTTCTTACACTGGCACATCATTTACACACTTCACATTCTTTTACACTGACACCTGTACATCTCTTTCCAGCTATTTTATACACAGATTGCACTGACACTACCTCTTTAAAACACAAATCTTTTAAGCGTGGATCCCGTCGAGTACGACGGACAATCTGGGTGCTAATACCTTCCTAGGTTGTAACCAACCCCCTTTCTCAGTCTCTCTGGTTCGCAAACCGTCTTGTCCATCTTTTTCTAGGTCTATGCAGCATTGCCTTTCCTCCGGGATAAAAATGCCTAGCTGGCGACTCTATTCATCTCCAGTGAGTTCACGGCTGTGTGTTCTCATTGTCCCTCTCGCCGACCGTTCGCGCTTGTACCTGGATGCAAATCTTCGGGAGCGACAGACCATTTCAGGGTTGAAAGGGATTTCACCCCTGATAGGCAGACCAACCAATGATGAGTATTCTTCTAATAGAGGGCCCAACTGAAAGTCTTGGAAAGTGAAACATCTCAGTGGGGGATCATAGAACTGAATGCAAGTGTGGATCAGGCTTCTTTGTGAAGGGTCCAGATCCATAACCATATCAAGTATATCTCCATAGCTTTCCCTGAACAATGGTATGTGATCTGGAGTGATCAGGGTTTGAATCCTCCTGATGTCAGATAGCTCTGGCTGGAAGAAGTGATAGGTGATGTTGCTCTTTTTAGGAGCCATGATGCTGAAGACTGTGTAGAGATAGGTGCTGATGATAATACTGAAGAAGGGGCCACTGATTGGCCGGTGCAGGTGATAGCTGAAGCAGATAGCTAAACTGAAGCAGGTGCTGATGAAGATAGGTCAATACTGAAGATGGGGTCAAAACTAACCAAAAGTGAAGATGGATACCCTGAAACACAAATAAGCAAATGTCAATATGATGCAATGATTATGTATGCAAATGAAATGCAAGGGTCTGTGACTGAGCTGGATCTGATCAAAATGCCCTGATATAGGTCCAAGTGTATTCAAGAATTCCAGATGGAGGTCTATAAATCCAGTAACCAAGGTGGGGGACTCAAATAAAGAGCCACATGTCCAGGGTTTTAGAATCACAAGAACTGTCCCAAAATGGAGTACTCTTAACAAACAAAGTAACAAGGTATTCTGAGGCCAAGGTACCTGCAAACCTGTAAACAGCCCAACCCCCTCAGGTGATGTTCTAAAACAAGGATCCTCAGACTTGGATCAGTTATGAGAAGTGTAAACACTTCTAACCCGGAGGTACAGTGTTTACAATAACCATAAAAGTTCCTCCTCTAATTCACCTCAGTTTCTGAAGGTCAAAACTAAAGGTCATCCAGACTTAGCAGGCTTCCCAGATAGCCCTAGCATTGCAGGAAATCTGCAACACAGAGTTCTCAAGAAGAAACCCATATCTGAACCGTGTTTCATATTCCCGCACCAGACCGAAATGGAATGGGAAAGAATATGATTCACTCTAGCCTAGGTGTCACTCAGGTCCCAGGTATAGGACCTTAACTCTCAATGGAACACCCACCCACCAAAGCAAACAACAGATCCAACCAGCAGCGCAGTATGACAATATGATAATATATGCATAAAGCTATAAAGAAAGCAATAAACAAAACTGTACATAAAGCAGAAATAAATACAAATATACAAACACAAATAAGCACATAACACCCCAGTAAACACAAATCAAACAAGCGCTAGGAGGAACCCACAAAAAGAACCAGAAGCCCTGGTTGCAATATAAGGGTCCCCAGCAGAGTCGCCAAGCTGTCGCTCCCACTAAATGAAACCGGGTCAGATAGGGTACAGACGCGAACGGTCGGCGAGAGGGACAATGAGAACACACAGCCGTGAACTCACTGGAGATGAATAGAGTCGCCAGCTAGGCATTTTTATCCCGGAGGAAAGGCAATGCTGCATAGACCTAGAAAGATATGGATAAGACGGTTGCGAACCAGAGAGACTGAGAAAGGGGGTTGGTTACAACCTGGGAAGGTATTAGCACCCAGATTGTCCGCCGTACTCGACGGGATACACGCTTGAAAGATTTGTGTTTTAAAGGGGTAGTGTCAGTGCAATCTGTGTATAAAATAGCTGGAAAGGGATGTACAGGTGTCAGTGTATGAGAAGTGTGAAGTGTATAAATGATGTGTCAGTGTAGGAATGAGAATGAATTGCTCAAGATCATGAGGCTAAAAGAATGATGCTGGAAAGAGGGGGAATATACAGAGACTTTTGTTCGATAACTGTTAAGTTATGCCTACGTATCCTCTCGTGCAATGAGGAAGTCAGAACACCGTAGTTCGACCCAAAGAGACTGAAAGATGAATTGACTTGTGAACTGCTTACTTGTCTATGCTCAAGTGTATGACCTGTCTGGCTCAGGTGCAAACTGTCTTGCATTAGACGGAAGAAGCTAGTTCTCGTTTGTGAGTGAATGAGATGAGAAAAGAATCCCAGAGGAGACGATTATTGTTTGTTTTTGTGTTTTCAGTCTTTTATTGTTCTTGGATTTTGTCATAAGTTAATGAGCTTAAGTCTAAACCAATGGATTAGTAAGCTCATCACATCTTCCCTCTGTTTAGGGGTAATGAGAGTACCTTAAGTGTGAAGTCAGCTTCTCACACTTAAACACCTTTGGTGTAGGATTAAGATCATGAACCTACTTGTGATTAATTAGATGTTTTTGTTGTTTTTGTTTAGTGTTAAGTAATGAGATTAAGCCATAATCAGGGATTAAACAGACTCATTACACCATCCTAATAGAAGGATAATAGATGAGAATGTTTAAGCTGAGGAAAACTCCTCAACTTAATCCATGATCAGGGATTAAACTCATGACAAAACAAGCCTTTGATTAAGTGGATTTTATTAATGATATGATGATGAAGTGAGTTTTAGGGTTTGTAAGACAACTTGAGGGGGACTTGTCCATTAACACTAGGGTTAGTCCTTCTTAACCAATTAAGGAAGAATTAGAACCCTAATGCAAGGCCCAAGTTACAAGTATGATGTCTTGATACTTATTAAGTGAATTGATTAAGAGATTTAAACACATTAAGGGTTTAACACTTAGGATTAAAGTTATACACTCCATCCTAAGAGAAGGATGCAGGCATAAGCTTAATCACAAAGCCTTAAAGCCTTTAGGGTTTAGTCCCTGATTTTTGAGATGAGAAGAGAAGACACAAAGAGACACAAAGGTAAAACTAAGAGGGGAGACTAATCAAAACCCTAATCATTGTCATGCTTGGTTGTTCCTAAGGTTTGTGAGGTTTTCAAGAGAAATCTTCAATGGAACCACCAGGAAGCAGATGAAAGGATCAAGAGAAGCAAAGTGACTTGCTTCATTCAAGAAGTCAAGTCACTTGAAGAAAGAAAGTAAGAAGAAGAGGAATGAGCAAGCTCAAACTCAAACACAAACAAAAATGCAGCAATGGATGCAAGAGAGATGAAAAGAAAAGTTATGAGAAGTGAAGGCAAATTCACTTCTCAAGTTCACTTACCACCTGAAAGGTTAGAAAAGGAATGCAATGCAATGCAAAATGGGATGAGATGACATGATGAGAAACAAAACCAGAAGCATATACATGATGCTAATGATGCTATGAGATGCTACAAACATGAGGCAGCACATGGAGATGATCATACAAGCTTATGAGTGCAAATGAAGCAAGCTAGGAAGCATGAAAACACATGAAAAGTTATGAAGTGCACATGGCATACAACATGGCAAATACATGATGCCATGATCAAACATGCTTTCTATATGTCTTATGATGTCAAATTAATCAAATGGATGCTTGAAATGTCATGGCAAGTCATGTTATGCAAGAGAATGCAAGATGGATGCATATGGAAGCCCAAATTAGGGTTTATGAACCAAACATCAAACAAAAACCAAAAACAGAAACAAACCCTAAGATAAAAAAATGGAAAATGCCACTCAAAAGACCCCTAATCCTATACTAAACCAATGCCCAAAGGAGAGGTCTCAACTCTCAACCAATCTCAAGTTATGATTTTTACAAGTTATTAGGGTTTTTAGGGTTCCTAAACAAAAGAAATGCCAAACAAATTGAAAATGAGGGATCAAATCAAGGCCATTTAATCTCAAAAACTACATGCTAAACACAATGCAATGCAAGAAGAATCAATGTCCAACTCTTCATAGATAGGCAGAAAAGATTTTTTGAACTTAGGATCAAAATAATGCACAAAAATGATTTTAATTCAAAAGAAAATTCTCAAAAGGCATCAAGATCAAAAAAGAAATTTGGCTTGAAGGTTGGACAATGTTTCTAAATGTCTTAGAACATTTCATGAATTTTTTGGTGATTTTTAAATACCTAAAAGTATTTTTAATAAATTAATTTCCATTAATCAATTAAAAATAATCTTTTAAATATTTAAAAATATATTTTAAATGCTAAAAATGAAAATGAAAATATTTTTGTGTCATAAAAATTATTAAAACTCTTAAGAAAAAGTTTCATAATTTTTAGACAATTTTTGCTATTTTAAATAAATTATGCAAAACAAATGAAAAGAAAATGAATTTAAATGGAAGTATGCACAATGGAGGGTTGAGATTGAGTCTGGCACAGAATGGGTTGACTGCGCGCGCAGATCAAAGGCCCATATTCAAACTTGGTTAATCTGATTTATGAATTAATTAAATGCAATTAGGGTTTCTAATGACCAATCTGAGCCGTTCACACGCGCGGGAGGTCAACAAGTCAAAGCCATCGCACGCTCCAGATTCAAACTCAATTAATTACAGGGATTAAACCCTAATGATTTTCAGGTGGCCGGAGAAGACCTCCGGTCGTCTTCTCCGGTGGGAACCCCACCTGAAAATCCCTAAAAACCTCAAAACGTAACAAAAATGAAAACCAAGCATACAGAAATGGTTCCCATGATCCACTGAATCAAAACCCCATCACAAACAACATTTATTTTTCCCCAGAAACATGAATCGAACCAAACAATTTTTAGGTCAACAGAGTTTCAGGAAGCAATTAAATTCTCATTTCATCACCATTTTCAAAACTAAAGGCATATTCATGATCAGGAAGACATATAGAACAAGTTTAGAACTTAAAAATCCATTTCTGGAAAAAAAGTTCTTGAGCTACCTGAGATTCGAAGCTTTCACTCCAGCAACTTTCTGACCTCCCCTCTTGGTGAAATCCACTCCTTATGACCTCTTGATGATGCTTGAATGCTTGGGGGAAATTTATGTTGGCTGGATGAAGAGTTTGAAAATCTTCTGCTCAAGCTCAGTTGAAGATGGCAATGGTGATTCAGGCTGTTTCTGGCAATGGTGAAGGGTTGTTTGTGGTCCAGATGATGAGTGGAGAAGGTTTGTGGAGTTGGTTTGGATGTTTGTGAGCTGTGGAAAGAGTTTCGAAAGAAACTGCAAGTTGGAGTGAAAATGGTGAAGTGGTGTTATGGCTTGTTTCAGGCTTGGTTCTTTGATGCTTTGGACTCAATGAGGCATGGTGAGTTGAAGTGTGGAAATAGTTTGGATGTTTTTGAGCTGGGCAGAGAAATTCGAAAAGTTTTGCAAAAGGGAGTGAGTTTGTGTATGTGATCTTGTGTGTTGTTTCAGCCTTTCTTCTTGAGTGTTATGGCCTGCATTTGGATAGTATATTTTAATCCTATAGGTCAGATGATTTGACATGGCCTCTATTGATTGGTAAGTTTGCTTTTGCCAAAAGTCAACTTTTTGTGTAAGAGAGGTATGGCTTGGTTCTAGGCTAGTACAAGCATGGGGCTGGCGCAGCAAGGGTGAGGGGAATGGCTAGCAAAGCTCAGCATCCAATGTGGCAAGTGGTAGGGAGTGTGATCATGAGTTTTGCAAGTTGGTGCAACTTTGGTTCACATGTGACTTTCTCATTCCACAAGCCATGAAACATGAGCATTCTTGGTTCAATTCTGACTTTTAAAGTTTATGTGATGTTTGTGTCATGGTTTGATGTCAATTAAAGGTTACAAAAAGCCTTGGTTCATGATTTTGCAAAATTCACATTTGAAGCATGTCTTGAAAATCAATGATTTTTGCCAACTTTGTCACACCATAACTTTTGATCCAAGAAGAATTAGATCATGTTCTTGTACTTTTTGAAAAGGGAAAGATGTATTCTACAACTTTCATGACCAAAGTTTTTTCATTTGAAGCATTTTTGGATCAAGGATCAAGGCTTGAAAAATGGCACAAAATGACATATTCTTGAAAAGTCAACTATGCCCAAAAAGTCAACATTTGCAAAAACTCCAAATTCTTGATTTTTGTGAACTCCAACCTTCTTCCATGATCAAATAAAGATCATATACACTCAAATTGATGAAGAATGCCCATTGGTTGGGTCATTGGGGGCCTCAGATGCCCTGATTTTACACTGACTTGTCTGAAAAGTCAACCCTTGATCAGATGACTTCCCCATGGAATTTCTTCATGAAAATTGATATGCATACTCCCTATACCATATAGAGACCAATGGAAACAAGAATGGCCAAAAAATTTGGAGTTATGGCCTCTGAAACCAAAACCCTAATTTTAGGTCAACTATGCAGTCAAACTTGGCTCTGCATCCACACCAATCCCAGTTCTTGTGATTCTTTTGCATTTTTGACTTTGAGAAGATATAATATGATGCTTGCACACACATGGACCCCTTTGAAGTGATTAGTGACCCTTGGAGTGGCTCAAGAAGCTCCTGGATTGCTCAGATCACAAACCCTAGATGCAGATGGCTTAGAATCTATGCAGTGACTCAAAAATGAGATGTGAGATGATATGATTGAGTTTATGCATATGAGATGATCACAAGCCATGGTGTGAATGGGTGAGGGAAAATTTGGGGTGTTTACACCGTGGTTTAAGGCAATTTAACAGTATTTTAAATTAGATAGTGCTTAAGCGTGCTCTAAGAGCGCTTAGTGCGGTAGTAATAAAATTGCATTCTTTTTTAATTTGTTTATCTCATTTTTCATGTATGAAAGCCATGATTTCTTTTCATTTTCATATATAGCATTGAATAATCTTTCCAAGGCTTCCGACCGGGCCTCAAATGGAGTTACGGTTCAAAAGTTATGAAGACAACAAGAAGTTGGATTTTCCCGAGGGCGCTAAGCGCCCACTGTGCTTGCTCCATGGGATTCGGGAAATACAACCCATATATAAATCTATTTTAATATATTTTTTAGGTATAGTTTTGGGGAAATTTGTTCCAACTTCATCAAACATATTTTAAGAGTAGAGAGGCTTAGAAAACAACATTAGATAATGCATCTTTGATGATCCGAAGTAGGATTTGCTTCAATCGACTCTGACATGCCGTGAGAAATTTTTTCTTCTCCTTTCTTCTCTTTGTATTCTCCTTTATTAGGGTTTTTATGTAAATCACTTGATATTGTAAGAATAAGAGTTGTTTATGCATTTCATCTCTATGTTTTGATGATAACAAGGAAGTATTTGTGAAAGAACTATTTTATATTCTGATGTTTGTTATGTGTAGATCATGGATATTGAATATTTCAGATGAAACAAACATTATGAAAATGTATGCAAATGATAATTTACGAAGTTACTATGTGTAACACTAGTTGTAAGCGTGCTGAAGAAGCAAGTGTGCTTCTGTATCTGAATAGAATCAGAAAGATCCAAGGATGTCTGACGTTGTTGTTGCAATGCTCTAGTGGGTTCTGTTCTGAGAGTAGTTCTGATCAGAAAGTGAGCGAAGCTTCTGATATGTTAATCTTTTGAAGAACTAAGTTCTGAAGACAATGATGACTCGAAGTTCTGAAGACTGAATGTCTGAAGACCAAGTGCAGAAAGACTCTGAAGACTTAAGGGTTCTGAAGAACCAAGTGCTAAATATTCTGAAGACAATGTTCTATGTGAACAAGGTTCTGAAGATTCTAAAGACTTGGAGTTCTGAAGACCATGGGTTTCAAACCAAGTACTGAAGCTCTGAAGAACCAAGTTCTATGTGAACAAGTTCTGAAGACTGAAGACTTAGGTTCTTTGAAGACCCAAGTATCATCATCTCTAACTCATGCTTCATTTAATCATCTACAATCAGAAGCCTCTAAAGTTCAGAAGACAATGTTACCGTTAGCAAGGATAATACTCAATATGATACTGCATTATCCCACTACCTCTCCACTAACCTTAAATTGTGGAAAAGGACAATACGTGGTTGTACTATTTTCATCCTTGTGTAACGACATTCCTTTGTAGCCAACTATGTTGTAACGACATTCCTTTGTAGCCAATTATGCTGTAACGACTCTTTTATGCTTGGCTATATAAGGAAAGCATCACATGCTGCGTGATGTTGTTGTTGAGACCATAACTGATGATATGATCTATAACCATTAGTCGATTGGTTTTTAACTAATTGATTAACCCGTTGGTTGGCTAGACTAAATAGATGTTTTGTGTAGTCTGTCACAACCACAATTAACTACAAGAAAATACAAAGTTAGCGTCGGCCAAAATCCCTAGCTAACAACCCTAAAATCAACACTACAGAGGGTTAGCGTCGGGCTAGTGTCGGTTCGGGGCGGACTTTCCAAAGCTAGAAGTTAGTTGCATTTAACGTCAGCTATGGAGTGACACTAGTGTAGCGTCAACTTCTATTTACGCTAAGACACCACTAATCACAATGGTAAACCTGACATTAATTACTTCGTTAGCGTCAGTTTAACCCGATGCTACCTATTGCCACGTGTCATTTTTTGATTGACATGGCTTTCATCAAGGATATGTCCAAGTCAATATCTATCGTCGGTTTCTAGGCCTCCATTACAAACTGTTATTCAAATTATATTGTATTAGTGTCAGCCACGTGGCCGCCACTAGCAAATTTAGCCAGTAAGTCATATTTTATTAGGATCGGTTATAAGGTCGTCACTACTAGCTTTAGACACTAAATTATTGATGCTAAAATGTATTTTTCTTGTAGTGATTGTTAGTGTTATGCTGCTAGAAAGCAACAATCTGAAAGGTTGATTATGACACACTAACAAGTTATCAAGATGGTCTTTGAACCATGTTGTTGATGTTGTCATATATTCACATAAGGTTGATGATTAACAAAGATAACTATGGAACAAACCTTAAAGAGTTTGATTGAATATGCAGCTCATAAGTATTTGAACCATTTTTTTTATTTTTACTTTTATTCTTACTATTATTATTATTATTATTATTATTAATTTTTCTAACATTTCGCGGTACAATTAACTAATAGAATAATCTTTGTCTAATTTCAGGCTAACGTAGCTTAGGATAACTTGATACTAACTTAGGAGAATGAAACCTATTGAGAATATGGAAGTTGTATTAAGGAATGAAGCCCAGAGGCGACATTTCGAGATGTTAGCTCAGAGAGAGTTGGCTTTGTTTATTTACCCTGACAGACTCGCTATGACCACCCTAGGAATCTGAGACAGTGTGACATATCTTCTAAACCAAATAGGTTGGGATGATTTTGCTGTGAGGAAGAGGTTTAGCACTTACCGCCAACTTACCCTTGAATTCATGAGTTCTCTTTATTGTGATCCTACAAGAGGGTTTGGTTTTGGTAGAGGTCTGGCTACTTTCAGGATTTTTGGGAAAAATATTATTTCAATCACCATGAGATGACTAAATTATAGGAATTTCCTAATGAACCAGATGTTGTTACCGTAGCTCCAGATGATGCTTTTACCAGCCAAGATCTTGACTATTTCTAGGGTATTATAATAAAAAATTACCACCCTGAGCCGAATGCCATGTTTTCCAAGAGCATCCATAATCCTGTTATCCTGTATTTTCATAAGACCTTATCCCATACACTCTTTGGAAAGGAAGAGAACATCACTTCTATTTCTAAAGATGAGCTTTTCATTATGTACTGTGCCTCCCAAGGCAAATATGTGAATGCAGCTAATTTAATGTTAGCCAACCTAGCCAAAATTGCTCGTGAGACCTTTGGAACTATTATTATAGGAGGATTGGTTACTATAATTGCTAATGCCATTGGCTTTGGGTACCAACTTAATCGTGCACATGTGGAGGTATCTGTCCCATGAACATTAATTTTTGTTTTAACTGTGGTATCATTGCTAATCTTGGACCTGTGGAATTTGAGTTATTTACTGATAATGAGGTTGTTCACAACTTTACTCTACCATACCACGAGAAGACGAGTGCTCACAATAGGGATTGGCTATATGATTTGGAGGGTTAGAATGAGCTGCTCACTTCACCTGACTCCTCTCAAGCTTATGAAAATAAAAATGCAAATGTCTTTGATGCTACTACACTTGCTTGCATTGTTCATCCCTTTAATCCTCCCATTGACATTTCTACTGCTATCCATGCTCTACAATCGAAATTTGATTTTATTAGAGGAGAGATGACCTCTCTATGAGTGGACTTAGTTGGATTTATGGATGTAGTCAATGAGCCCTTTGATTAGTTATTCCAACAAGTTTATTCCTTTAGGTGTTTCACCGAGCCCAATATCAGACGCCATAATGGCTAGTATTATTTATTGTACCGTTATTTCCCAACTTTCTAATTAGGACTATTTATTTTCATCAATATTTTTCCCTTGATTGTTGTTTTTCAGTTGTGCTTATTGTACTGTCGGAATATCGACACGAACCTATGTTATTCCTATTTTAATTAATGTAATTTCCCTTTCTATTGTTTATTTTTGTTTTTGTATCATAATTTCCTTTAATTCATGCATTTTTATGTTTCTAATTAAGGTCATATGATTTTATTATTCCAACCAACAGAACCACGACCTTAAAAACTTATAGTTTCACTGTTTTAATAAAAAAATTAAAATTTGCGTATTTTTCATAAAAGGAGTTCGCCATTATGCTGATGGCGTTCACCATTGGATTTAAAATTCAAATTTCAAACGTTTTACACTAATGGCCTTTGCCATATGCTCTATGGATATCTCCGTATCAAGAAAACATGCAGTTTTCTGTTTTCCAACTCCCTTTTGTGCGTTTTTCAATGATTAAATTTTCAAAACTCTTAATTTCCCTCTTAACCACCTACATTAATCCATAATAAATCCTTCAACAACAACCATCCAACTTCCTCTCATTCACTATAAATCACCATTACTCATTCATTTACCAATATCACAAACCATTCTTCTCTCATTCTCATATTCTCACCATTCAACATGCCTCCAAGAGTTGCAAAAGAGATCAACTACATAGGTATCAATTTTGCTTTGGGAATTCATGGGGAAAATCATAGGAGAAACTATCATAATCTTTTCAAGAGGCTCGTCATCGCAACAGGGTATCCCCATACTGTTGTTGTCTGAGAGTTGGGATTATTTGACAATATCAACTAAATGCTTATCAACCTAGGTATGTCTCATTTCTACTCTTTAACCAGTCCAACATACATTACGATTACCTATGAGTTCTTAAGTTCTTTTAGATATTTAACCCCTATAGGGGTTCTCGCACCACTTGCATTGTTCACTTTAAGATGTTTGATAGAGATTACACCCTTAGCCAAGACCAAATGGGCAACATTTTTCAATTCCCTAAAGAAGAAGAATATGCCTGCCAAGCCCCTTTGAGAGAGACTGGGAATCTAGTGCTCTTGGCTTTTGGCAACAAATAACCAACAAAGCCACCACTCATTGGGAAGGTTTTAAGGCCATTGGCATTCAGAACCCAACCATTATGTACTTACATCGTATTCTAGAAAACACCATTTTCGGCTGGGAGAACACTAGGAATGTAATGTCTAAGGATCTTTTCTTCATTCACTATGCACTTTCTGCGACAAAGGTTGACCTAACACCGTTCATATTAGCACACCTTTCATTTGCTAGTGGTAGAGTAGGAGGTCATATATGTGTTGGATGGTTGATCACATCTATAGCCCTTGTGTTAGACTTACACATGGAGTTGGATACTCTTGAAATACTAGGTTCACTCTTTGTCGATTTAGACTACTGTCATAGCATGCTCCTAATAAATAATAGACAAGGCAAATTTTTTTATTTAATATTTAGTAACAGAGAGGTTAAAAAAGTTACTTTACTATGTGCCACACACATTAATGTGTGAGTTGAAACTAACTGGCTTTTTGATACAAATGCACTTGATCCTGATGAAAATGTTGTTGACCAATCCTATGATGATCTTATGGAGCAATATGCTCCATAGACTAGCACTCATGCACACACCACACATACTTTTCCTGAACATTTTGCCGGCACCTCAGTCGGACATCAGTATCACGAAGAGTATGATTACACTGCCATCAAAAGCTCACTTGACGACATTCTGACCTAGCTTAGGAGTCATAATGATATGCACACAGAGCATGGCCTATTACTGAGAGGTATGCAGAGGCAACAATAAGAGATGAGAGTTGCCATCGATCAGATGCAAAACCACCAAACTAACTATGTGTAAACACCCCAAATTTTCCCTCACTCATTTTACCATGGCTTGTGATCTTTCCATATGCATGAGTTCAACCATAGCATCTCATATTGCATTGTTGTTTCACTGCATTGATTCAAAGCCATCTGCATCTAGGGTTTGTGATCTGAGCCATCCTTGAGCCATTTGAGCCACTCTAAAGGTCATCAATCATCTCAAGAGGGTCCATATATGTTCAAGCATCATATTATATCCTCTCAAGGTCAATAAAGTCAAAGAATCACAAGAACTGAGAGAGGCATGGAAGCAGAGCCAGGTTTAACTACACATATGACCTAAAATTAGGGTTTTGGTTTCAGAGGCCATAACTCCAAATTTTTTGGTCATTCTTGTTTCTATGGGTCTCTATATGTTATGAGGATCATGTATATCAATTTTCATGAAGAAATTCAATGGATAAGGCATCTGATCACAAGATGACTTCTTGAGCAAGTCAGTGCAAAATCAGGGCATCTGAGGCCCCCAATCACCCAACCAAAGGGGTTTCTCCATCATTTTGAATGTGTATGATCTTTATTTGATCATAAAAGATGTTATAAGTTCACAAAATTGAAGAATCTCAAGCCATTTGCAAAGTTGCCTTTTTGGGAAAGTGACTTGTAATGTAAACTTGCCATTTTGGGAAAGTTTTTCAACCTCCTCTTTTTGATTCAAAAATGCTTCAAATGAAAAATCTTTGGTCCTGAAAGTTGTATATTGGATCCTCCCATTTTCAAAAAGTACAAGAACTCATTCTAATTCATTTTTGATCAAAAGTTATGGTTTGTCAAAGTTGGGAAAAATCACTTATTTTTCACTTTGGCACCAAAGAGGGAAACTTGCAAATTCATATGCCAAGCATTACTATGACTTCAAAATGACTTCTAAGCATCACATAAACATAACACATTGCCTAAAAGTCAGATTTGTGCCAAGAATTCTCAAGTTTCATGACTTGTTCATTAAGAAATCAAAAAGGGGCCAAAACTCCATGAATTTGCAAAATGACCCAAAGCTTCTCATCCACTTGGGCCAGCTGCCAAACATGACTTCCATGGACCTCCTTGAAGCATGTTGATTCGAACCATGCCCTTGTACCATGACTGAACCAGCCCATACCTTCACTTACACAAAAGTTGACTTTATGCAACTTGAGCCATACCAATCAAACTGAGCCACACCAACTACTCTGACCAATCACAGCTTCACATACTTCCCTCAAGGATCACATTTCACACAATCTTGGAGCCAAAAACCACAACATTGCCATAGTTCACAAAAACATCCCTCTTTGCATTATCATTCGAATCTCATCACACAAACAAAAAACCTCAAAACTAACTTCACCATTCATTCAGAAAAGCTTCATAGAGCATAAACCACCCTTCATCTTGCCTTGAAAACCCTTGATACTCAAACACGATTTTCTGACCAGTTGATCACAAACTCATAAAACAGCCATAAAAAACTCCATCCAAGCTTCAAAGCTTCTTCAGGGAGGTCATTGAAGGCATTTTGAAGCAAGGAAACAGTCAGAAAGCTCCTGTGTTGAAAGCTCCATCTCAGGTAGCCATGTGAAACTTTTTTCCAGAACCTCTATTTTAAGTTCTTAATTGGTTGTGTTTGATCCCTTGAGTGTAATGAACTTGGAATTATTGAAAATGATGGAGAGATGAGGGTGTATTGCTTGTCTGAAAGTTTTGCATATTTGTGTTCTTGGCTTCGAATCATGTTTAGGAGTGAAAATAAATTCCATTTGAGGTTGGATTTAGGTTTAGGGGAGTGAGAGGAACACATCTGGAGCTTTAGAGCTCCAGAAATGACCTAGGGAAGAAGTTGAGATTTTTCAGGGAGGGATGTCACCGGAGAAGACGACCGAAGCTTTTCTCCAGTGACCCGAAAGTCATTAATGCCTTAATCTGGATTAGGGCTTAGTTTGAATGTGAGCCTTTGATCTTTCCTTCCCGCGCGCGAATGAACGAACCAGATCCATCATTAAACCCTAATTCTGATTTATTAATTTAATTAATTAGGATTAAATTTGAATTTTGCTAGAGTGAATCCTAGCCATTGAAACGCGCGCGGGTCAACTCCCTCCAAAAATCTTTGAATCTCAGCCTCAGGATCGTCATACTTTTCCATTTTATTGATTTTATTTCATTTTCTTCCTATTTAATTTGTACGAATTTTTAAAAATAGTAAAATGCATTAAAAAATTCTGAAAATTTTTATCAAATCTTTTATTAATTTTCTGAACCCAAAAAAATTTTTATTTTATTTTTTGCATCAAAAATTATTTTTAAATTATTTAAATGTTTATTTTTAATTCGTTAATGGAAATTAATTAATTAAAAATGCATTTAGGTATTTAAAAATCACACAAAAATTCACATTGCATTTTAAAACATTTAGAAACATTATCAAACTCTTAAAAAAAATTTCTTTTTGGTTCTTGACCAATTTTGACAATTTTCATTGGAATTAAAGTTATTTAAAGGCAATATTTTGGTCCTAACTTAGAAAAATTCATTCTGCCTAACCTTGAAGAGTTTGATGATGGTTCTTCTTGCATTGCATCCTTCATATCATGTAGTTTCTAGGGTAAAATTGGTTTGAATTTATCTTTCATTTTCAATTTAATGTGCATTTTTCCTTTTGAAGTGCCTTGAAACCCTAGTTGACTTGAGAAAATCATAACTTCCATTAGGTTAAGACTTAGGTCCCCTCCTTTGGGCAGTGAACTTGTGTAGGGTTAGGGTTCCTGTGATCCCATTTTCAATTTTTTATCATGTAATTTGCTTCTGATTTTGAATTTTGTGTTGCATGATATGCATAAACCCTAATTCTTGCCTTCATTTGCATCCATCTCTCATATGCTTGCATTCAAGAACTTGCCATGACATTTTATGCATCAACATGACATATAAGACATCTTAGGACATATTGAAACCATGTTTGGTCATTGCATATTTCATTTACCATGTTGTGCATTCATTCTATGTCATAAACTTTCATGAATTTTTATGGTTCAAAGCATGCTTCATTTGCATCCTCATCCTTGTATGATCATCCACAACTCTTGACATGTGTTTGCATCACCTCTTAGCATCATTAACATCATGTTTATGCTTCTGACTTTGGTTTGCATCATTGCATTTCATCTCACTCTCATGTCATTTCATTTTCTTGTTGCTAACTTTTCAGGTGGTAAGTGTCTGAGAAGTGAATTTGCCTTCACTTCTCACAATCTCTTCTCATCTCTCTTATGCATTCATTTCTGCATTTTGTATTTGTATTAGAGTGAGCTTGCTCATTCATGTTCCCTCCTCACTTTCTTTCTTCAAGCAACTTATCTTCTTAAGTGAAGTAAGTTGACTTGTTTCTTCTGCTTCTCCTCCTTTCATCTGCTTCTTCCTTGGTGGCTCTTCTTGAAGATCTCTTGCAAGCCACATAAACCCTAGGAATGCCCAAGCATGATAAAAATTAGGGTTTTATTAGTTCCCCCATTAGTTTTACCTTTGTGTCATCTTTGTGTCTTCTCTTCTCATCTCTTAATCATGGACTAAACCCTAAAGGTTTTAAGGCTTTATGATTAAGCTTATGCCTGCATCCTTCTATTAGGATGGAGTGTATAACTTTAATCCTAAGTGTTAAGCCCTTAATGTGTTTAAACCCTTTAATCAATTCACCTAATAATCACTAAGACATCAAGCTTGTAACTTGGGCCTTGCATTAGGGTTCTAATTCTTCCTTAATTAGTTAAGAAGTACTAACCCTAGTGTTAATGGACAAGTCCCCCTCAAGTTGTCTTACAAACCATAAAATTCACTTCTTAACTATATCATTAACTAAAATCCATTTAAGAAAGGCTTTGTTTTGTCATGAGGTTAACCCATAATCATGGATTAAGTTGAGGAGTCTTTCTTAGCTTAAATGTTCTCATCTATTATCCTTCTATTAGGATGGTGTAATGGGTTCATTAAATCCCTGATTATGGCTTAAACTCATTACTTAACACTAAACAAAACTCCAAAAACACCTAAGTAAATACAAGTAGATTAATGATCTTAATCCTACATCATGGTGGTTAAGTGTGAGGTGTTTACTTCATACTTAACGTATTCTCATTACCCCTAATCAGAGGGAAGATGTGATGAGTTACTAATCCTTGGTTTAGGCTTAAGCTCATTTTCTTATGAAAAACTCCAAAAAAGCAATAAAAGATTGAAAACACAAAAACAAACAATAATCGTCTCCTCCGGGATTCTTTTCTCATCTCATTCACTCACAAACGAGAACTTGCTTCTTCCGTCTAATGCAAGACAGTTTGCACCTGAGCCAGACAGGTCATACACTTGAGCATAGACAAGTGAGCAGTTCACAAGTCAATTTATCCTTCAGTCTCTTTGAGTCGAACTACGGTGTTCTGACTTCTTCATTGCACGAGAGGATACGTAGGCATAACTTAACAGTTATCGAACAAAAGTCTCTGTATATCCCCCTCTTCCAGCATTGCTTTTAAGCCTCATAGTCTTGAGAATTTCATTCTTGTTCTCACACTGACACTTCTCTTATACACTTCACATTTCTTTTACACTGACACTTGCA
This sequence comes from Lathyrus aphaca, assembly GCA_963966055.1. Classification (NCBI taxonomy): domain Eukaryota; kingdom Viridiplantae; phylum Streptophyta; class Magnoliopsida; order Fabales; family Fabaceae; genus Lathyrus; species Lathyrus aphaca. The sequence goes on along the minus strand of OZ014519.1, from coordinate 456,845,216 downwards.
TCTCTTTCCGGCTTTGATACACAAATTGCACTGACACTACCCCTTTAAAACACAAATCTTTTGAGCGTGGACCCCGTCGATTACGACGGACAATCTGGGTGCTAATACCTTCCCAGGTTGTAACCAACCCCCTTTCTCAGTTTCTCTGGTTCGCGAATGTCTTATCCATCTTTTCTTAGGTTTATGCAGCATTACCTTTCCTTCGGGATAAAAATGCCTAGCTGGCGACTCTATTCATTCCCTCTCTTTCGCCGACCGTTCGCGTCTGTACCCCTTCTGACCTGGGTGTCATTTGGTGGGAGCGACAGCTTGGCGACTCTGCTGGGGACCCTTATACTGTAACGAGGGCTTCTGGTTCTTTTTGTGGGTTCCTCCTAGCGCTTGTTTTATTTGTGTTTACTGGGGTGTTATGTGCTAATTGAGTTTATTTATTTGCTTTATTTACTGCTTTATGTACAACTTTATTTATTGCTTTCCTTTATAGTCTTTCATATTTCATACTGTCATTACCATTGCTGGATCTGGTTTGCTGTTTTGGTGGGTAGGAATTTCATTGAGAGTTTAAGGTCCTATACCTGGGACCTGAGTGAAACCTAGGCTAGAGTGGTTCATGTTCTTTCCCATTCCATTTCGGTCTGGTGCGGGAACATGAAACACGGTTCAAATGTGGGTTTCTTCTTGAGAACTCTGTGCTACAGATTTCCTGTAGTACTAGGGCTATCTGGGAAGCCTGCTAAGTCTGGATGACCTTTATTATGACCTTCAGAAGCTGAGGTGAATTAGAGGAGGATCTTTTATGGTTATTGTAAACACTGTACCTCCGGGTTAGAAGTGTTTACACTTCTCATAACTGATCCAAGTCTGAGGATCCTTGTTCTAGAACACTACCTATGAGGGGGTTGGGCTGTTTACAGGTACCATTGGCCACATCATACCCTTTTACTTGTTTTGTTTAAGAATACCTCATTTTGGACAGTTCTTGTGATTTAACCCTGGACATGTGACTCTTTATTTGAGTCCCCCACCTTGGTTACTGGATTTTTGAACCTCCACCTGGACTTCTTGAACATACATGGGCTTTATATCAAGACAGATAATCAGATCCAGCTTGATCACAAACCCTTGCATATCATTTGCATACATCCTCATTGCATCATTTAACATTTTTTTATTTGTTTTTCAGGGTATCCACATCATATTTGGTTTGGTTTTGACCCCTTCTTTTGCATTGACCTCTGCTTCAATCGTCTTCAGCAGTTGTCTGCATCAGCTATTCTCATCATCACCAGCATCATCCTATCAGTGGCTCATCTCCAGTATCAGTCTTGGTCTTCATCAGCACCTATCTTCATCATCTTCAGCATCATTCATGACTACTCCCAGGAAGAGCAACATATCCTACCATTTCTTTGAGCCTGTGTTGACTGGTATCAGGCAGGTCCAGTCACTTATCACACCGGACCACATCCCATTGTTTAGAGAGCATTATGGAGGTATCTTGGATATGGTTATGGACCTTGACCCCTCTCAGAGGAGCATGATCCACACATGCTTGCAGTTTTATGATCCTCCCTTGAGATGTTTCACCTTTTCAAATTTCCAGCTAGGACCTCTGCTGGAAGAGTTTTCTTCATTGACTGGAGTACCTATCAGGGGTGGAATCCCCTTCAACCCAGAAATGCCAGCTCCCAGCAATGGAGAAGTAGCAAAAGCATTGTACCTAGAGCCTGCCTTGATTGAGCAAAGCATGACAACAAAGGCTGGGATCCCTGGTTTGCACTTGGACTTCTTGATTTCTCAGGCTATCCTGAAGGTTTCATTGGGAGAGTGGAGGGCAGTTTGTGCACTGTTAGCCCTTAACATATATGGGGTTATACTGTTTGCAGATGAACCCAAATTTGTCAGCAAGAATGCCATTCATCTGTTTCTTCTGAGGAACCCAGTACCCACACTGCTGGGAGACTTTTACTACTCCATCCATCAGAGGGATGAAAAACAAAGGGGGAAGTTGGTGAGATGTTGTGCTCCTTTGTTTCACACCTGGCTGCTCAGACACCTACCTAAATCAGATACCTTCTTGAACCCTCACTGTAAACACCCCAAATTTGCCCTCACCCATTCACACCATGGCTTGTGATCTCTTCATATGCATAAACTCAATTATAGCATCTCATAGTACATTTTTGATTCACTGCATTGGTTCAAAGTCATCTGCATCTAGGGTTTGTGATTTGAGCAATCCAAGAGCTTCTTGAGCCACTCCAAAGGTCATCAATCACTTCAAAGAGGGTCCATATGTGTTCAAGTATCATATTATATCCTCTCAAAGTCAAGAATGTCAAAAATCACAAGAACTAAGAATGGTATGGAAGCAGAGCTAGGCTTGACTGCACAGATGACCTAGAATTAGGGTTTTGGTTTCAGAGGCCATAACCCCAAATTTTTTGGTCATTTTTGTTTCTATTGGTCTCTATATGGTATAGGGAGCATGCATATCAATTTTCATGAAGAAATTACATGGGGAAGTCATCTGATCAAGAGTTGACTTTTCAAGCAAGTCAGTGCAAAATCAGGGCATCTGAGGCCCCCAATGACCCAACCAAAGATTGTTCTTCATCATTTTGATTGTGTATGATCTTTATTTGATCATAGAAGTTGTTGGAAGTTCACAAAATTGAAGAATTACAAGTCTTTTGCAAAGTTGACTTTTTGGGCAAGTTTGACTTTTAATGAAGTTGTCATTTTAGGCAACTTTTTCAACCCTTACTTTTTGATTCAAAAAAGCTTCAAATGGAAAAACTTTGGTCATGAAAGTTGTAGAATGGATCATTCCCTTTTCAAAAAGTACAAGAACATGACCTAATTCATTTTGGATCAAAAGTTATGGCCTTGCAAAGTTGAGCAAAATCATTAAAAATTCACTTTTGCACCAAATGGAAAACTTGCAATTTCTCATGGCAAGCCTTTATGTGACTTCAACATGACCTCTAATCATCATACCAATGCTACACATGACATAAAATCAGAATTAGCCCAAGGAATTTCTCATTTGTGTGACTTGATTTTCAAGAATTCATAAGCCATTTTCATAAAGATGCAAAGAGGAATTTTTGGCAAAATCATTCTCCCATGAATTGTGCGATCACTAGCTGGTTCTAACACATTGCCATGACCAAATGAAGCATCATACACCAAAATTCAGCAAAGATCATCTCATGTACATAACCAAAAAACCATGAAATAACACAAGTGGGCAAGTTGCAAAATCTCTCACAACTCATGATCCAAATGTTGCAAACTTTCACAAGCAATCCAAGGGTCATCCTTGACTCAAGCTGAAGCAAGACAAGCCCTTAGACTGCTGCTGCCATAGCCCATGCTGCAAGTACAAATCAACTTGACTTTTTGGCCAAAACCCCCATACTCTTGGAACAGTGATCAGCCACCTCTACTGACCTGCTCCACAGGCTACTCACACATCATGGGAGTGTTATAGCAACTCATTGGCCATTGAAACAACACACAACACAACCCTCACAAAAATCTGTCAAAAACTCCTCTTCTTCGAATCTCTCTCTACAGCCATCAAACACCCATTTTCTCTTCACCAACAAATCATACACACTCAAAAGAACCAGAATCCACCATGAACACAGCTTGAAACCCTCTAGAACACAACTGTGAAATCTGCTACACCAGAACTCACCTTCACAAATCAGCCATTCACAAGAACTTTGAGGCATTCCATTGAGTTCAGAAGGGTCAAGGGAGTTCATTTGCACAAGTGGGAGACTCTGGAAGCTCACCATTGAAGCTTTCCAGCTCAGGTATGGCCAAGAACACTTTTTCACAGAGCTTGCTTTCCTTGTTATAAAATGGAAGTGTGTGTTGTGCTGATCATAATGATGTCCTTGGAATTGAAAATAGTGAAGGAATGATCATTTTATGCCTCTCTGAAATTTTGCCCGTGATTAAGTTTGAGCTTGTTTCTCTTTGTTCATTGTTGATGAATGGTTTTTAAAGATGGGTTTAGGTTTAGTTTGGGGAGGGGAAGGTTTCTGGGCATTTAATTTGACTTGGGGTAGCATATAGAGGAAGCTAGGGTTTTGACCCTGCCGGAGAAGACGACCGGAGCTCATCTCCGGTCGCCTGAGTTTGATTAGGGTTAAGCCTGATTAATTACGCAACTTTAAATCTTGTCCTTTGGATGTTGCTTCCCGCGCGCTTGTGAACGGCCCAGATGAGTCATTATGCCCTAATCCTGATTAATTAAGTAAATCATAATTAATTAAATCAACTTGAAACCTCAGCCATCAGATTGCGCGCGTGTAGGAACTTTGAACCTGGGCCTTGGATTTGGGTGACTCCCAGTCTTGTTGACTTGCACGCACAGCCCCTGGATCTCTCAACTTTCCATCTGAGCCACTCATACTGCATACTTTTCATTTTTATTTCATTTTCTTTATATTTTATTTCTCCATTTAATTTAAAATAGTAAAACAACCTTAAAAATTCTGAAATTTTTTATACAAACTTTTATTTAATTTCAGAAACCAAAAACATTTTTATTTTTATTTTTTGCATTTAAAAATTTTGTTAAATCATTTAAAAGTTTATTTTTAATTAATTAATGAGAATTAATTAATTAAAAATGCTTTTAGGTATTTAAAAATCACCAAAAAATTCATGAAACCTTCATAATCATTTAGAAACATTGTCCAACCCTCAAACCAAATTTATTTTTTGATCTTGATGTCTTTTGAGAATTTTTCATGGAATTAAAATCATTTCAAGGCATTATTTTGATCCAAACTTCAAAAAATCATTTCTGCCTAACCATTGAGAGTTGGACTTTGATTCTTCTTGCATTGCATTTTGATTAGCATGTAGTTTGTGAGATTAAATTGGCATGATTTGATCTTTCATTTTCCATTTGTTTGGCATTTTTCTTGTTAAGGTACCCTAAAACCCTAGAATTTTTAGGAAATTCATAACTCTAATTAGGTTAAGAGTTGGAACCTCTCCTTTGGGCAGTGAGTTAGTATAGGTTTAGGGTTCCTTTAAGTGCATTTTCAATTTTTTATCTTGATGTTTGCTTCTGATTTTGGTTTTTGTTTGATGCATTGATCATAAACCCTAATTTGAGCTTCCATATGCATCCATCTTGCATTTGCTTGCATACCTTGACTTGCCATAGCATTTTGTGCATCCATTTGGTTCATTTGACATTTTAAGACATATTAGAAGCATGTTTGATCATTGCATCTTGTATTTGCCATGTTGTATGCCATTTGCACTTCATAACATTTCATGTATGATCATGGTTTTTAACTTGCTTCATTTGCATCCATAAGTTTGTATGATCATCCCCATGCTTTGTTTCATGTTTGCATCATCTCATAACATCATTATCATCTCATATATGCTTCTGGTTTTGATTTACATCATGCCATTTCATTTCATTTTGCATTGCATTGCATCTCTTTCACTAACTTTTCAGGTGGTAAGCAACTTTGAGAAGTGAATTTGCCTTCACTTCTCACATTTTCTTTTCATCTATTTTATGCATCCATGCTGCATTTTGTTATGTGTTTGAGATTGAGCTTGCTCCTTCTTTTTCTTCTCACTCTCTTTTCTCAAGTGACTTGTCTTCTTGAATGAAGCAAGTTGCTTTGCTTCTCCTTGCTCCTTTTCATCTGCTTCCTGGTGGTTCTTCTGAAGTTTTCTTTCATAAACCTCATAAACCTTAGGAACAACCAAGCATGACAATGATTAGGGTTTTGATTAGTGCCCCTTTTTAGATTTTACATTTGTGTCTCATTGAGTCTTCTCTTCTCACCTCATAATCAGGGACTAAACCCTAAAGGCTTTAAGGCTTTGTGATTAAGCTTATGCCTGCATCCTTCTATTAGGATGGAGTGTATAACTTTAATCCTAAGTGTTAAACCCTTAATGTGTTTAAATCCTTTAATCAATCCACTTAATAATCATCAAGACATCACACTTGTAACTTGGGCCTTGCATTAGGGTTCTAATTCTTCCTTAATTGGTTAAGAAGGACTAACCCTAGTGTTAATGGACAAGTCCTCCTCAAGTTGTCTTACAAATCATAAAACTCACTTCATCATCTTATCATTAAATAAAATCCACTTAATAAAGGCTTTGTTTTGTCATGAGTTTAATCCCTAATCATGGATTAAGTTGAGGAGCTTTCCTCAGCTTAAACATTCTCATCTATTATCCTTCTATTAGGATGGTGTAATGAGTCTGTTTAATCCTTGATTATGGCTTAATCTCATTACTTAACACTAAACAAAAACAACAAAAACATCTAAATAATCACAAGTAGGTTAATGATCTCAATCCTACATCATGGTGATTAAGTGTGAGAAGCTGACTTCACACTTAAGGTATTCTCATTACCCCTAACCAGAGGGAGGATGTGATGAGTTTGCTAACCCATTGGTTTAGGCTTAAGCTCATTAACTTATGACAAACTTCCAAAAGCAATAAAAGACTGAAAATACAAAAACAAACAATAAACGTCTCCTCCGGGATTCTTTTTCTCATCCCATTCACTCATAAACGAGAACTTACTTCTTCTGTCTAATGCAAGACAGTTTGCACCTGAGCCAGACAGGTCATAGACTTGAGCATAGACAAGTAAGCAGTTCACAGGTCAATTTATCTTTCAGTCTCTTTGGGTCGAACTACGGTGTTCTGACTTCCTCATTGCACGAGAGGATACGTAGGCATAACTTCACAGTTATCGAACAAAAGTATCTGTATATTCCCCCTCTTTCAGCCTCATTCTTTAAGCCTCACTATCATGAGCATTTCACCTCTTTCACTTTTACACTGACACTTCATTTATACACTTCACATTTCTTTTACACTGACACCTGTACATCCTTTTCCAGCTCTTTATACACAGATTGCACTGACACTACCCCTTTAAAACACAAATCTTTTAAGCGTGGATCCCGTCGAGTACGACGGACAATCTGGGTGCTAATACCTTCCCAGGTTGTAACCAACCCCCTTTCTCAGTCTCTCTGGTTCGCAACCGTCTTATCCATATCTTTCTAGGCCTATGCAGCATTGCCTTTCCTCCGGGATAAAAATGCCTAGCTGGCGACCCTTTTCATTCCCTGTGAGTTCACTCCTGTGCGTCCTCACATCCTCCTTTCGCCGACCGTTCGCGTCTGTACCTTTATTTGACCCGGCCTCATTTATCGGGAGCGACAACTTGGCGACTCTGCTGGGGAAGCCTTATACTGTAACCAGGGCTTCTGGTTCTTTTTGTGGGTTCCTCCTAGCGCTTGTTTGATTTGTGTTTACTGGGGTGTTATGTGCTATTTGTGTTTGCATATTTTATTTATTGCTTTATGTACAGTTTTGTTTATTGCTTTCTTTATAGCTTTATATACATCATACTGTCATACTATTCTGGCTGGATCTGTTGTTTTTGCTTTGGTGGGTGGGTGTTCTATTGAGAGTTGAGGTCCTATACCTGGGACCTGAGTGTCACCTAGGCTAGAGTGGTTCATGTTCTTTCCCATTCCATTTCGGTCTGGTGCGGGAATATGAAACACGGTTCAGATATGGGTTTCTTCTTGAGAACTCTGTGCTACAGATCTCCTGTAGTGCTAGGGCTATCTGGGAAGCCTGCTAAGTCTGGATGAACTTTATTATTGACCTTCAGAAACTGAGGTGAATTAGAGGAGGATCTTTTATGGTTATTGTAAACACTGTACCTCCGGGTTAGAAGTGTTTACACTTCTCATAACTGATCCAAGTTTGAGGATCCTTGTTTTAGAACATCACATGTGAGGGGGTTGGGCTGTTTACAGGTTTGCAGGTACCCTTGACCTCAGCATACCCTGTTACTTTGTTTTGATTAAAGAGTACTCCATTTTGGAACAGTTCTTGTGATTTTTAACCCTGGACATGTGACTCTTTATTTGAGTCCCCCACCTTGGTTACTGGACTTATGAACCTCCATCTGGATTCCTTGAACATACATGGACTTATATCAGAGCACTTGATCAGATCCAGCTCAGTCACAAACCCTTGCATATCATTTGCATACATCATCATTGCATCATTTTAACATTTGCTTATGTGTTTTTCAGGGTATCCATCATATATTTTGGCTTGGTTTTGACCCCTTTCATCAGTGTAGACCTATCTTCATCAGTATCTACTTCAGCTATCAGCTACCTGCTTCAGTCACCTGCATCACCAGTCTCAGCCTGTCAGTGGCCCATCATCAGTATTATTCTCCATCATCAGCACCTGTCTCAGCTCTTCTTCAGCAACATGGCACCCAAAAAGAGCAACATCTCCTACCACTTCTTTGAGCCTGAGCTAGCTGGCATCAGGAAGATCCAGACCTTGATTATTCCAAACCATATACCACTATTTAGAGAACATTATGGAGGAATCCTTGATGTGGTTATGGATTTGGACCCTTCACAGAGGAGCTTGATTCATACTTGCCTGCAGTTTTATGATCCCCCTCTGAGGTGCTTCACCTTCCAGGATTTTTAGTTGGGGCCTTTATTAGAGGAGTATTCATCATTGGTTGGTATACCCATCAGGGGTGGAGTCCCCTTCAACCCTGAGATGGCTTTTCCAAGTAATGAAGAAGTGGCAAAGGCATTGTATCTGGAACCTTATCTGATTGGGCAGAACATGACTGCCAAGGCTGGAGTCTCTGGTCTGCATCTGGATTTCTTGATCTCTCAGGCTACCCTGAAGGCTTCTTTGGGAGAGTGGAAGGCAGTCTGTGCATTATTAGCCCTTAGCATATATGGGGTCATATTATTTGCAGATGAGCCTAAGTTTGTTAGCAAGAATGCAATCCATCTTTTCATCCTGAGGAACCCAGTGCCCACCTTACTGGGAGATCTTTACTACTCTGTCCACCAGAGGAATGAAAAGCAAAGGGGAAGATTAGTAAGATGCTGTGCTCCTTTGTTCCACACTTGGCTGCTCAAACATTTGCCAAAGACTGATGCATTCTTGAACCCTCACCGGCAGAAGAACTGGGCTAGGAGACTTGTTGCTTTAACCTCAGATGATATCAGGTGGTGCACTCAGAGCACCAAGGGAAGAGACATCATTACAAGTTGTGGGCAGTTTCCCAATGTACCTTTGATAGGAGTGAAAGGTTGCATCAACTACAACCCTCTGCTATTCAAAAGACAACTGGGCTATGCATTGGTCCACACACCTAGAGCACAGGATCTGACTGAAACCCTTTATTGTGAGATCAAGCCTAATCTGGCTATTGTCAGGCAAGCATCCTGGGCTTGGGACAATGTCCAGACTAAAGGGGTGACCATTCTTGGAAGATGCAACAATGTGGCCTCAGCTCAGTACTATGAGTGGTCTCATGCCAGGGCTCAAATTTCTGGGATGCCCTTCACCATTGAAGATGTGCCTGGGCCATCCTCAGCACCACCTCCTGTCACTGTCAGTTTAGAAGAGTTTGAGAAATTGAAAGAGAGAAATGAGAAGCTGACTCAGGCTCTACAAAAGACCCTCTAGGAGAGGAGTGATGGTCGGCTGGACATTGAGAGGTTAGAAAAGCTAAAAGTGGAGCATCTAGCCAGGATTGAAAAGTCAGAGGATTACATTAAGAAGTCAAGGGCTGGAGAGCAGATCTTGAAGAATGCCTGCAAAGAGGCTCAGTTCCAAAAGGCCAGGACTGATTTGTATCTGAAGGAGAGTCAAGATAGGTGGGTCAGGATCACCGAAGCTCGTACTCAAGAGGATAAAAGGACTCAGGATAAGATTGAGCAGCTGGAAGCTAGTGCAAGAGAGCAACAAAAAGCCCTGGCAGCAGCCCAGAGAGAGATCTCAGAGTTGAAGATTAAAGCTGGTGTGAAGAGGTCAAAGGACCAGAATCGACACAAGAAGCTAACTGCAGCTGTTACTACCAGGAATCTCCTCATCAGGAATCTCACAGAGCGTCCAGCTGATCCTGTGACTGAAGCACTTCTAAAGGAAGTTCAGGAGGATGAGTTTGGTCTTAGTGTCTGACTTTTGCTTGTTGTTGCTTTCGTTTCATGTACTTTTCTTTATGTTGTATTTTTGACCCCCCCAGAGGGCATGTTTTGTAAAAAGAAACAAACTATGTATCATGTACTTTTGTAATATATTCATTAGTTTGTTTTATCTGAGTTCTTTCAAAGAAACATCACAAGCATCTTCCTCAAGGGTCTGGAAAGGTCAAAACCAAGTGCCAAGCCGGATACCTTGGAAACAAATAAGCATACTGCATTGCATACTAACCTTTCGTTTTGTTTTGTAGGTTTTTGTTTTATTGTTACTAACTCTGTTGTGACTTCAGGAACTATTGCTCGGCGTCGGGTGTTCCCACTCAACCGTCCACACAGATATCCCACTCGCAACAACCTTCCGGGTATACAGATGGACCAGGTACAGCAGGACCTTACAGAGGTCAGGAACCAAATGGCCAATGAGAGATTGGAAATGAGGAATCAGATGACACAATTTATGGAGGTGATGAACAATATGGCTCAAAGCCAAGAGAGATTAAGAGCACTGGTAGAGAGGCAGAATCAGGAAGATCCCCATCTAGGGACTGCTGGGACAAGCAATAATGAGAGAGTTCAACCTCATGTTAATCCTCCGGTCTATGGACCCCACATTCATCCAGAGATCAACATCCCTGTTAATGTGCAAGGGACTGCCACTGCAGGCAGAGTGTTATAAGAAGACCCCCAGGAAGATCAGTTCACAGTGATGGGAGCTGGGGAGGAAGCCTATGACAGAAGGCTAGATGAGATTGCTGAGAAACTGAGATCCCTGGAGTCTCAAAACTCCTTGGGTTTTGATGTTATGGACATGGGCTTAGTGGACGGGGTCAGGATTCCCCACAAATTTAAACCACCGTGCTTTGAGAAGTACAACAGGACTTCCTGTCCACGGACCCATTTACAATCCTTTTTGGGGAGGCTGAAGGCATATACCATGGACGAAAAGCTATGGATGTTTTATTTTGAGGATAGCTTAACAGGAGCTTCAAGGGAATGGTACTCTCATCTGACTAGAGCAACCATCAGGTGTTGGAAGGACTTGGCAGAGGCCTTCATTAGACAATACCAGTATAATTTGGATATGGCTCCCAACAGGACCCTCCTGATGGGGATGTCTCAATCATCCAGGGAAAGCTTCCGGGAGTACGCCCAGAGGTGGAGACAGCTTGCTGCTACTGTCCAGCCACCCATGTCAGAGAGGGAGATGGCTGATATGTTTATGAACACCCTCCAAGGGACATACATTGACAGGCTAGCTGCTTTTTCTTCTACCAGCTTTGCAGACGTGGTCATAGCCGGGGAAAGAATTGAGAGCCTGTTAAAGATAGGCAAAATTTCTGACAACGGTGCCAGCTCGTCCAGCAATCCAAGAAAGCCTTTTGTAGGCCCAAGAAGAACTGGTGAAACTAATGTTATCCATACCAGCAGGGGCAGACCCCAATATGTTCATAGGTCTGTGGCAGCAGTCACCATTCCCGCTCCAATTCATCCACAACCAGCTTATCAACCACAACAACAAAATTACCAGCAACAAACTCCTTATCCTCCTCAGAGAAACTACAACAACACCAGCAACAACAGTCAGCAAAGACTGTTCCAACAGAGACCTTCTCAGGCCAATAGGGTGATCGATCCGATCCCTATGCCCTATGCCACATTACTGCCACAACTCCTGAAACTCAACCTGGTTGAGCTAAGGACATTGGCACCTCCAGATCCTGCCAGTCTACCCAGAAATTACGACGCCAGTGCCAGATGTGCTTTTCACTCGAATGCGCCTGGCCACAGTACATAAAAGTGTAGAGCCTTACATATGAAGGTACAGGACCTAGTGAATTCCAAGGCTCTAAACTTTGCACCACCACCAAATGTTAATAAGAACCCTATGCCACACCACGGAGGACCCAGAGTCAATGCTATTGAAGAAGACAAGCCATCTTACTTGATAACCAGTGTGGGTCAGATTCGGACACCCTTGGTAGAGATTAAAGCTCAACTCCTTGAATGTCAAATGTTTCCGGGATGTGAGCTAGGATGTGCTTATTGCAACATTTCAGTGAATGGGTGTGATAACTTGAGGGATGGCATAGAAGGTCTCATCCAGAGTGGCCTGCTTCAAATCACAACATCAATACCTACCAATCCAGCAATCTCCTTAACAACAGTTCCCGAGTCTTCTACAACTGCAACAACCATTGTTCCAAACAACTCTTCAATCTCATCAACAAATGCTTCATCTGTTACTTCAACGGACCAAATATCAGAAAACATCCCTTCTACAACTTCAGCACCACTTCATTCAGAGTCTCCTATAACAACAACACCCATCCATTCAACAATGTCTCCTACAACATCAACAGCAAACAATGAAAGTGTCTCAACAGTTACAATTTATTATGATCCTGCAAATGATTATGCCTACAACTCACAAAATGCCACTCCTATCAGAGCACCAGTCACAATATACTATGATCCACAGACTATCATGGTCCCTTCTGCAGCTGCCATCAGTCCAGTCACTATCACAGTGCCTGGGCCAGTACCTTATGAAAGCAGTAATGCCATCCCTTGGCATTACGGCTCCGATCTATACTGCGAAGGACAGAAAATCACTCTTGAATCATCAACTTCTTCACCACAAATAGACAATGTGGGGGGAGGCGGAGGCTTCACTCGAAGTGGACGTCTCTTTGCCCCGCAAATTCAAAGACCCAGTGCCGAAGCAGAAGCTGCTGCCAAGGCAAAAGGGAAGAGCATGGTGCAAGAAGAACAAATTGCTAAAGAAGCTTTGAAAACCCCTTTTGATCAAGAAGTTGATGAATTCATGAGAATCATCAAGAAAAGTGATTACAAGATAGTGGACCAGCTTCACCAGACGCCTTCCAAGATCTCTATTCTATCATTGCTTATGTGCTCCGAGGCTCATCGGAACGCACTACTAAAATTCTTGCACGCAGCTTATGTGCCAGAAGAGATCACCGTCAATCAGTTGGAAGCTGTGGTTGGAAATGTTAATGCTAGTAATGGACTAGGATTTACCAACACTGATTTGACTACGGAAGGCCGCAACCATAACAAGGCTTTGCACATTACCATGGAATGTAAGGGTGCAGTTCTTTCCCATGTGCTGGTAGACACAGGATCATCCCTCAATGTCTTACCTAAAAAGGCCCTTGTGAAGCTGGAATATGAAGGATTGGCGTTACGTCCCAGTAACTTGGTAGTGAGAGCCTTTGACGGCTCTAAGAGATCAGTTCTGGGAGAAATTGAGTTGCCTGTAACGATTGGCCCACAAACTTTCAAAACGACCTTCTACGTGATGGACATTCAGCCTGCCTACAGCTGTTTGTTGGGTAGACCATGGATTCATGCCGCTGGCGCAGTTACGTCTACCCTTCACCAGAAGTCAAAATTCGAGTGGGAGGGCCAGGTCGTTACTATTTGTGGAGAGGAAGATATTTTTGTCAGCCATCTGGCTACATACAAATACATTGAGATGGATGGGGAGATCCACGAAACGATGAATCAAGGGTTTGAGGCCTTGAATATTAATGAAACATCTGCTGTACTTGGGACTTCCATGACATCCTATCAACAAGCCCGGAAGGTTGTTGAGGAGGGGACTGCTCAAGGCTGGGGCAAGCTGTTGCCTGTGGAGAAGAAAGAGGATAGATTTGGGTTGGGTTACAAACCAACTCAACAAGATCAAGCAGAGGCTGCTAAGGAGCCCAACTTTGTTAGTGGGGGGATGCTCACCCCCGATGCTGTCAACAACTTGGAAGATGAGTCGGAGGATGAACGCAACCTGGAGAGCTGGATACGTCCAAGGATCCCGGGGAGTCGTATCTCAAACTGGTCTTCCCAGGAAATTATAAGGGTTACTCCTGCAGAGTAATTATTATTTACTGTATATTTTAAGCATGCATCAAGTCTTGCATCTTGCCCAAGATGACAAGACTCATTTTGTAATCGGGCCATCTGTAATTTTTGTGCAACAAGATTAATCAATGAAATATCAGACATCTTTTGCAAACGAGTCTTTTTTCTTCTTTTCCGCTCACTGTTTTTCCATTTTTCTTTTTGTACAAAAATAAATGGCAATATTTTCAAAATGACAACTTTATTTCACTTTTCTAAACAAGATTAAAATCAATCACTAAAATGAACAAACTGAACCCTTGCAGAGAGTGCCTTCCAGACCGCACCGACAACAGCACGGCTACGACTTCGTATGACTTCGACAATCCAATCAATCAAGCTGATGAAGGGGTTAAAGAAGATTACGAGCTTCCTGAAGAGCTAGCCAGTTTGTTGAGACAAGAGGAGAAGGTTATCACTCCTCATCAGGAGGAGGTAGAAACGGTTAATCTTGGTACAGATGAAGATGTGAAAGAAGTTAAAATCGGGGCCTGCTTACAAGACTCAGTGAAGAAACAACTGATTGACCTGCTTCAGGAATATGTGGATGTGTTTGCTTGGTCTTATCAAGATATGCCAGGGTTGGACACCGAAATTGTTATGCACAAGCTGCCTTTAAGAGAAGAATGCCCGCCGGTTAAACAGAAACTGCGCCGTACTCGTCCAGATATGGCAATGAAGATCAAAGAAGAGGTGCAAAAGCAGTGGGACGCCGGGTTCCTTGCTGTAACTAGTTACCCTCCGTGGGTTGCTAACATCGTACCTGTGCCTAAGAAAGACGACAAAGTAAGGATGTGTGTTGACTACCGGGATTTGAACAGAGCCAGCCCGAAAGATGATTTCCCATTACCTCACATTGATGTATTGGTTGATAATACGGCTCAGTTCTCGGTATTCTCCTTCATGGACAGATTTTCAGGATACAATCAGATTAAAATGTCACCTGAAGACATGGAGAAGACAACCTTCATCACGCCCTGGGGCACGTTCTGTTACAAGGTGATGCCATTCGGACTGAAGAATGCTGGTGCAACATATCAACGGGCTATGGTAACATTATTCCACGATATGATCCATAAAGAAATTGAATGTTATGTGGATGACATGATTGCCAAGTCCCTCACAGAAGAAGACCACCTGGTAAATCTGCTGAAACTATTCAAGCGTCTGAGGAAGTACCAACTGAAGCTGAACCCCAACAAATGCACATTCGGGGTGCGATCGGGTAAGCTGCTGGGCTTTATTGTAAGCGAGAAAGGGATTGAAGTTGACCCTGATAAAGTCAAAGCCATTCAAGAAATGCCTGCACCAAAGTCAGAAAAAGAAGTTCGAGGGTTCTTAGGTAGATTGAACTACATCTCAAGGTTCATATCTCACCTTACGGCAACCTGTGAACCCTTGTTCAAACTGTTAAGAAAAGAACAGACGGTCAGGTGGAACGAAGACTGCCAGAAGGCTTTTGACAAGATCAAAGAATACTTGCAAGAACCACCAATCCTTATGCCTCCAGTTGAAGGGAGACCTCTGATAATGTACTTGACAGTATTAGAAGAGTCAATGGGGTGTGTGCTGGGCCAGCATGACGAGTCTGGTCGAAAAGAGTATGCAATATACTACCTGAGCAAAAAGTTTACCGACTGTGAACAACGTTATTCATTGCTCGAGAAAACTTGCTGTGCTTTAGCGTGGGCTGCTCGCCGACTGAGACAGTATATGTTGACCCACACTACTCTATTGATTTCAAAGATGGATCCAGTTAAGTACATTTTTGAGAAGCCAGCGCTTACCGGACGGGTTGCAAGATGGCAAATGATCCTCACAGAATATGACATCCAGTACACATCTCAGAAAGCCATCAAGGGCAGTGTATTGTCTGAATATATTGCTGAGCAACCTATTGATGATTACCAGCCTATGAGATTTGACTTCCCTGATGAATACATCATGTTCATAAAAGCAAAAGATCATGAAGAGCCTGTTCACACTGAAGGGCCTGACCCGGAAGAAGAATGGATTATGATGTTTGATGGGGCTGTTAACATGAATGGTCGTAGTGTTGGTGCAGTACTCATTACACCTAAGGGAGTTCACATGCCTTTCTCGGCAAAACTCACTTTCAACTGCACTAACAACGAAGCTGAATACGAAGCTTGCATTATGGGTCTTGAGGAAGCCATTGACCTCAGGATCAAGACATTGACTGTATTCGGAGATTCAGCTCTGGTAGTTAATCAAACCAATGGCAAATGGTACACACACCAGGATCATCTGATACCTTACAGGGATTATACAAGAAGGTTATTGACTTTCTTTACAACGGTCAAACATGAGTATATCCCTCGGGACGAGAATCAGTTTGCAGATGCTCTGGCTACCATTTCATCCATGATCAAAGTTCAAGCTGTCAACTTTGTGCCTCGGATATCAGTGTCCAGACTTGACAGACCAGCATATGTATTTGCAACGGATATTGTCAAAGATGATAAGCCTTGGTTCCATGATATTAAGTGTTTCTTGGAGGATCAAACATACCCACCTGGGGCATCTTCCAATGATAAGAAAACTTTAAGAAGGCTTGCTGGTAGTTTCTTCCTGAACACTGATGGTTCTTTGTACAAGAGAAACTTTGATATGGTACTCCTCAGATGCATTGACAGAATAGAAGCAGACTTGCTAATGCACGAGGTGCACGAAGGATCCTTTGGTACCCATGCTGGAGGATATGCAATGGCCAAGAAATTGCTAAGGTCAGGTTATTACTGGATCACAATGGATGCCGACTGTTGTGCTTATGCCAGAAAATGCCACAAATGCCAGATTTATGCGGATAAGGTGCATGTGCCTCCCAATCCTTTGAACGTGATGTATTCACCCTGGCCCTTTGCTATGTGGGGCATTGACATGATTGTCAAGATTGAACCGACTGCTTCAAACGGCCACAGATTCATCCTGGTTGCCATTGACTATTTCACCAAGTGGGTCGAAGCAGCTTCATATGCAAACGTTACAAGGCAAGTGGTAGCCAGATTTCTGAAGAGAGATATCATCTGTCGATATGGAGTGCCCGAGCGAATCATTACTGATAATGGTTCCAACTTGAACAATAAAATGATGGCACAGCTATGTCGGGACTTCAAGATCCAACACCACAATTCTTCTCCTTACAGACCAAAGATGAACGGCGCTGTTGAGGCAGCTAATAAGAATATCAAGAAGATTGTGCAGAAGATGGTGGTCACCTACAAAGACTGGCATGAGATGCTAGCATTTGCCTTGCATGGGTACCGCACGTCAATCACAACATCCACTGGGGCAACACCGTATCAGCTGGTGTATGGTATGGAGGCAGTCCTACCTGTTGAAGTTGAATTACCCTCTCTACGGGTACTGATGGATGTTAAGCTGAACGAAGCAGAATGGGTTCGGTCCCGATACGAGCAACTGAGTCTGATCGAAGAGAAGAGATTGGCTGCAATCTGTCATGGGCAGTTGTATCAGAAAAGAATGAAGAGAGCCTTTGATCAGAAAGTCAGGCACCGAGAGTACCAAGTAGGAGATCTTATGGTGAAGAGAATCCTCCCTCCTCATACAGACCACAGGGGCAAATGGACTCCGAACTATGAAGGACCATTCGTGGTAAAGAAAGTTTTCTCCGGTGGAGCACTGGTGCTCAGCACCATGGTGGTGAAGATTTCTCGTCCCCTGTGAATTCAGATGCAGTTAAAAAATACTTCGCATAGAAATGACCCGCTGGACACAAAAACAGAATGTAAGTCCAGGCAAAAATAGGGCATCCCGGCGAGTCAAAAACAGAATAAAAGACACGGGCAAAAATAAGGGAAATAAAAAAAAATGTGTACACCTGCTGAGTTGAAAAGCCACATTGGACAACTCAGGCAAAAATGTGTATCTCGATGGATTGAAAACCCGAAAGGGCGGTCCATGCAAAATAAGGGAATAAGCGAACAACTGCACTCTGAATTCGTCTGTATCACTTACAACTTGGTAAGCTTCGAAAGGATCAAGCCTCTTTCAGAATCAGCCTTCTCCAAATAGCAAGACGAGAAGAACGTCAAAAGTCATACGAGTCATAGCAAAAGAGGAAGCTCCTTAAAGCGTCGTCAACATTGCCAGCATTTTGTTTCTCAATTTGTAACAATCTCCTCATTTCAGGGGATATGTTTCTTTGACTGTATCTTGCCAATTCAGGGCACATGAATTAATAAAAACAGATTTTTCAGTCACACAATGCCTCGTACATTTTTGTTTGCAAAGAATGTCTGGTGCCTTTAAAATATTGATTGCATGAATACAGATGCTTATCTTTAAAAATAAAAATACGTGCTTGCAGGAAATATACTTACTCTCGGGAGTATCTAAACTCCTATGACGGAATCCGGTAAGGGATACCTAGGGATTACTTGTGCGTTTCTCTATCTTTTCAGGATTGCAGGCATTCAAAGAACAACATGGGGCATGTAAGCTTCACCCCAGCAAGCTGGAAAATCAGTACTCACTCAGTCTTAGCACCCAAAGTGTTGTCTCCCCAGCTGAGTTGCCTCTTGTTACTTTCCCCAACCGAGTTGCCGATCATTCTTCCTCAGCCAAGCACAAACGCCAGGGAACTACTTCCCCACAGGGCTTCAGTCTCTATCCAGAAGAACAGCGCATGAAGGGATCACAACAGAGTAAAGAAAGCTTCTACAAACCCCAGCTGGGTCCCCTCATTACCAAGGATGGGTTTATCAGTGGCTTATCTCCCCAAGCAAATACATCTCATCAGATCTACCAATGATCTCAACCCCAGCTGGGATGTTCACTTCAAGCAGATCGGCCAGAGATCTTCACAGCAACGGGATCCAAATCCCGGTTTGGTATCTTTCGCATAGTCATAGCATTCGCATCATATTCACCAAACAAAGCGTAGCATTCCGTTTTAATACGGAGCATTACGGCAAAAATCAAACATATTGCATAATCATAAGCCATGTTTTGAATCAAACACTTGTGAATATTGACAATTCATCAGCAGTATACAGAATAACCCTCCAGATTCCCCAGCATAAAGCCAAGGACATCCTCTTTGCACTCACATATACTTATATATATACATTTCCCTGACATCCGTCTGTGTTGTTTTTCAGCACAGTAATGTAAACACTTTGTATATCAGATACTTGTTTATATTATACTACTCTCCTTTCGACACTCGTCCGTGTCGCTCTCCCCAGCAAGTTGAACACTCATCTATACATCACTCATACTTACTACTCATACTTACTACTCATACTTATACAGATACTCGTCCGTATCTTGTATACACCATTTATATCCCCGCAGATTCAACACTCGTCCGTGTTCTTTGTTAACCAGTTGGTACTCGTCCGTACCATCATCTCAGAACACGTGTCAGGGTTTGTTTCTACCTGATACTCGTCTGTATCACAGTCTTAAGGATGCTCGTCCGCATCTTTAATCCATACACTAAGTCAAACACTTACGTCTTCTTGAATATAGACACTCGTCTATGTCTACTATTCCCCAGAAGAGTCCCTTCAGATTCAACACTCCTCCGTGTTCTTTGTTAACTAGTTGATACTCGTCAGTATCATCATCTCTGAACACGTGTCAGTATTTGTTTCTACCCGATGCTCGTCCGTATCGTAGTCTTAGGGATGCTCGTCCGCATCTTTAATCTATACACAAATATATAAACACTTGTACCTTTTGTTTCTTGGATATAAACACTCGTCCGTGTTTACTATTCCCCAGTAAATCGCCAGCAAAGCAATTTTCCTTTTTTATCTGACATTCGTCCTATGTCATGATAAACTTTGAGAGTAGCTGTACCCTGCTAGGTGGTCGTCCTCCACCTCTTGATGATCGTCTTTCATCATGCTCGTCTGATGGCCGTCCCCATCGTTGATTTTCTATCCGACATTCGTCCTATGTCGTGATATTTAGCAGCCGTCCCCTGCTAGGAGATCGTCCTTCACCTTTTTAATGATCGTCCTTCATCATTTTATCCAATGGCCGTCCCCATTGTTGATTTTAGTTATCTGACATTCGTCCTATGTCATGACAAACCTTGAGAGCAGCCGTCCCCTGCTAGGTGGTCGTCCTCCACCTCTTGATGATCGTCCTTCATCATGCTAGTCCGATGGCCGTCCCCATCGTTGACCTTTTATCCGGCATTCGTCCTATGTCACGATATTTTCGGCAGCCGTACCCTGCCAGGTGGTCGTCCTCCACCTTAGATGACCGTCCCTCATCTTAACCCTTACAGAGCAGCCGTCCCCTGCTAGGTGATCGTCCTTCACCTTTGATGACCGTACCTCATCATCTGTTTATTTCATTTATTCTTTAACCCGATGGCCGTCCCCGTCGTGGTCCCTTTTCCGTTTCTCCTGATGATCGTCCTTCATCAGTTTAGCCCGATGGCCGTCCCCATCGTTGGTTACATTACTTTATGAACTTGATGGCCGTCCCCATCATTTTTCATTAATCCCCAGAGAATCTTACAGCTTTACTTGGTGGCCGTCCCCATCATAATTATTTTTATCCCCAGCATGTCGGTCGTCCCCATCATTGCTTTATTTCCCGCACTTTTCCCAGCATGTCGGCCGTCCCCGTCATTGCTCTTTACCCAGCAGTCGTCCTCTGCTCGACGGTCGCCCTCCGTCGCCCACACTTTACAATATACTTTATTTTTTCCTTTACAATTTATATCCCTTTTCTTCTTCATTCTGTGAGTGCAAATTTTGGACTGTCTTTGGTATTCAACCACAAGTTATCTTGTTAGCCTGTTAAGCCGCTGCTTACACCCTGCACAGCTAACTCATGTTTGAATAGGGGCAGCTGTAAACACCCCAAATTTGCCCTCACCCATTCACACCATGGCTTGTGATCTCTTCATATGCATAAACTCAATTATAGCATCTCATAGTACATTTTTGATTCACTGCATTAGTTCAAAGTCATCTGCATCTAGGGTTTGTGATCTGAGCAATCCAAGAGCTTCTTGAGCCACTCCAAAGGTCATCAATCACTTCAAAGAGGGTCCATATGTGTTCAAGTATCATATTATATCCTCTCAAAGTCAAGAATGTCAAAAATCACAAGAACTAAGAATGGTATGGAAGCAGAGCCAGGCTTGACTGCACAGATGACCTAGAATTAGGGTTTTGGTTTCAGAGGCCATAACCCTAAATTTTTTGGTCTTTTTTGTTTCTATTGGTCTCTATATGGTATAGGGAGAATGCATATCAATTTTCATGAAGAAATTCCATGGGGAAGTCATCTGATCAAGAGTTGACTTTTCAAGCAAGTCAGTGCAAAATCAGGGCATCTGAGGCCCCCAATGACCCAACCAAAGATTGTTCTTCATCATTTTGATTGTGTATGATCTTTATTTGATCATAGAAGTTGTTGGAAGTTAACAAAATTGAAGAATTACAAGTCTTTTGCAAAGTTGACTTTTTGGGCAAGTTTGACTTTTAATGAAGTTGTCATTTTAGGCAACTTTTTCAACCCTTACTTTTTGATTCAAAAAAGCTTCAAATGGAAAAACTTTGGTCATGAAAGTTGTAGAATGGATCATTCCCTTTTCAAAAAGTACAAGAACATGACCTAATTCATTTTGGATCAAAAGTTATGGCCTTGCAAAGTTGAGAAAAATCATTAAAAATTCACTTTTGCACCAAATGGAAAACTTGCAATTTCTCATGGCAAGCCTTTATGTGACTTCAACATGACCTCTAATCATCATACCAATGCTACACATGACATAAAATCAGAATTAGCCCAAGGAATTTCTCATTTGTGTGACTTGATTTTCAAGAATTCATAAGCCATTTTCATAAAGATGCAAAGAGGAATTTTTGGCAAAATCATTCTCCCATGAATTGTGTGATCACTAGCTGGTTCTAACACAATGCCATGACCAAATGAAGCATCATACACCAAAATTCAGCAAAGATCATCTCATGTACATAACCAAAAAACCATGAAATAACACAAGTGGGCAAGTTGCAAAATCTCTCACAACTCATGATCAAAATGCTGCAGACTTTCACAAGCAATCCAAGGGTCATCCTTGACTCAAGCTGAAGCAAGACAAGCCCTTAGACTGCTGCTGCCATAGCCCATGCTGCAAGTACAAAACAACTTGACTTTTTGGCCAAAACCCCCATACTCTTGGAACAGTGATCAACCACCTCTACTGACCTGCTCCACAGGCTACTCACACATCATGGGAGTGTTATAGCAACTCATTGGCCATTGAAACAACACACAACACAACCCTCACAAAAATCTGTCAAAAACTCCTCTTCTTCGAATCTCTCTCTACAGCCATCAAACACCCATTTTCTCTTCACCAACAAATCATACACACTCAAAAGAACCAGAATCCACCATGAACACAGCTTGAAACCCTCTAGAACACAACTGTGAAATCTGCTACACCAGAACTCACCTTCACAAATCAGCCATTCACAAGAACTTTGAGGCATTCCATTGAGTTCAGAAGGGTCAAGGGAGTTCATTTGCACAAGTGGGAGACTCTGGAAGCTCACCATTGAAGCTTTCCAGCTCAGGTATGGCCAAGAACACTTTTTCACAGAGCTTGCTTTCCTTGTTATAAAATGGAAGTGTGTGTTGTGCTGATCATAATGATGTCCTTGGAATTGAAAATAGTGAAGGAATGATCATTTTATGCCTCTCTGAAATTTTGCCCGTGATTGAGTTTGAGCTTGTTTCTCTTTGTTCATGGTTGATGAATGGTTTTTAAAGATGGGTTTAGGTTTAGTTTGGGGAGGGGAAGGTTTCTGGGCATTTAATTTGACTTGGGGTAGCCTATAGAGGAAGCTAGGGTTTTGACCCTGCCGGAGAAGACGACCGGAGCTCATCTCCGGGCGTCTGAGTTTGATTAGGGTTAAGCCTGATTAATTACGCAACTTTAAATCTTGTCCTTTGGATGTTGCTTCCCGCGTGCTTGTGAACGGCCCAGATGAGTCATTATGCCCTAATCCTGATTAATTAAGTAAATCATAATTAATTAAATCAACTTGAAACCTCAGCCATCAGATTGCGCGCGTGTAGGAACTTTGAACCTGGGCCTTGGATTTGGGTGACTCCCAGTCTTGTTGACTTGCACGCACAACCCCTGGATCTCTCAACTTTCCATCTGAGCCACTCATACTGCATACTTTTCATTTTTATTTCATTTTCTTTATATTTTATTTCTCCATTTAATTTAAAATAGTAAAACAACCTTAAAAATTCTGAAATTTTTTATACAAACTTTTATTTAATTTCAGAAACCAAAAACATTTTTATTTTTATTTTTTGGATTTAAAAATTTTGTTAAATCATTTAAAAGTTTATTTTTAATTAATTAATGAGAATTAATTAATTAAAAATGTTTTTAGGTATTTAAAAATCACCAAAAAATTCATGAAACCTTCATAATCATTTAGAAACAATATCCAACCCTCAAACCAAATTTCTTTTTTGATCTTGATGTCTTTTGAGAATTTTTCATGGAATTAAAATCATTTCAAGGCATTATTTTGATCCAAACTTCAAAAAATCATTTCTACCTAACCATTGATAGTTGGACTTTGATTCTTCTTGCATTGCATTTTGTTTAGCATGTAGTTTGTGAGATTAAATTGGCATGATTTGATCTTTCATTTTCCATTTGTTTGGCATTTTTCTTGTTAAGGTACCCTAAAACCCTAGAATTTTTAGGAAATTCATAACTCTAATTAGGTTAAGAGTTGGAACCTTTCCTTTGGGCAGTGAGTTAGTATAGGTTTAGGGTTCCTTTAAGTGCATTTTCAATTTTTTATCTTGATGTTTGCTTCTGATTTTGGTTTTTGTTTGATGCATTGATCATAAACCCTAATTTGAGCTTCCATATGCATCCATCTTGCATTTGCTTGCATACCTTGACTTGCCATAGCATTTTGTGCATCCATTTGGTTCATTTGACATTTTAAGACATATTAGAAGCATGTTTGATCATTGCATCTTGTATTTGCCATGTTGTATGCCATTTGCACTTCATAACATTTCATGTATGATCATGGTTTTTAACTTGCTTCATTTGCATCCATAAGTTTGTATGATCATCCCCATGCTTTGTTTCATGTTTGCATCATCTCATAGCATCATTATCATCTCATATATGCTTCTGGTTTTGATTTACATCATGCCATTTCATTTCATTTTGCATTGCATTGCATCTCTTTCACTAACTTTTCAGGTGGTAAGCAACTTTGAGAAGTGAATTTTCCTTCACTTCTCACATTTTCTTTTCATCTCTTTTATGCATCCATGCTGCATTTTGTTATGTGTTTGAGATTGAGCTTGCTCCTTCTTTTTCTTCTCACTCTCTTTTCTCAAGTGACTTGTCTTCTTGAATGAAGCAAGTTGCTTTGCTTCTCCTTGCTCCTTTTCATCTGCTTCCTGGTGGTTCTTCTGAAGTTTTCTTTCATAAACCTCACAAACCTTAGGAACAACCAAGCATGACAATGATTAGGGTTTTGATTAGTCCCCCTTTTTAGATTTTACATTTTTGTCTCATTGAGTCTTCTCTTCTCACCTCATAATCAGGGACTAAACCCTAAAGGCTTTAAGGCTTTGTGATTAAGCTTATGCCTGCATCCTTCTATTAGGATGGAGTGTATAACTTTAATCCTAAGTGTTAAACCCTTAATGTGTTTAACTCCTTTAATCAATCCACTTAATAATCATCAAGACATCACACTTGTAACTTGGGCCTTGCATTAGGGTTCTAATTCTTCCTTAATTGGTTAAGAAGGACTAACCCCAGTGTTAATGGACAAGTCCTCCTCAAGTTGTCTTACAAATCATAAAACTCACTTCATCTAGGGTTTGTGATCTAAGCAATCCAAGAGTCTCTTGAGCCACTCCAAAGGTCATCAATCACTTCAAAGTGGTCTATATGTGTTCAAGCATCATATTATATCTTCCCAAAGTCAAGAATGCCAAAGAATCACAAGAACTGGGATTGGTATGGAGGCAGAGCCAGGTTTAACTGCACAGATGACCTAAAATTAGGGTTTTGGTTTCAAAGGCCATAAATCCAAATTTTTTGGTCATCCTTGTTTCTATTGGTCTCTATATGGTATAGGGAGTATGCATATCAATTTTCATGAAGAAATTCCATGGGGAAGTCATCTGATCAAGAGTTGACTTTTCAGACAAGTCAGTGCAAAATCAGGGCATCTGAGGCCCCCAATGACCCAACCAAGGGGTGATCTTCATCATTTTGAGTGTATTTGATCTTTATTTGATCATGGAAGAAGGTTGAAGTCCACAAAATTCAAGAATTACAAGTTTTTGCAAAGTTGACTTTTTAGGGCATGGTTGACTTTTAATGAAATGTCATTTTATGCAACTTTTTCAACCCTTACTTTTTGGTCTAAAAATGCTTCAAATGGAAAAACTTTGGTCATAAAAGTTGTAGATTAGATCTTTCCCTTTTCAAAAAGTACAAGAACATGACCTAATTCATCTTGGATCAAAAGTTATGGTGTGTCAAAGTTGGCTAAAATCACTAATTTTCAAAATATGCACCAAATGGAAAACTTGCAAAAACTTTGTACCAAGGCATTTGTAACTTCTAATTCATGTCTAACCATCACACAAACATCACATGTGACCTAAAGTTCAGAATGGACCAAGAGTTTCTCATGTTTCATGGTTTGTATAACAAGATTTTTCCATATGAACCAAAAGGGAACCAAGTTGCAAAATCATCATCACACTTCCATCCACTTGTTGCCTTGGATGCTGAACCAACCCTAGCCTTTCCCCTCACCATGCTGCGCCAGCCCACACACTTGTACTAGCCTAGAACACAACCCATGTTTCTCTTACACAAGAGTGGACTTTTTGCAAAAGCTAACTCACCTATCACAGCAGGCCAAGTCACATCACCTGACCAATAAGCTTTGTTTATGTGGATCAAATGCCAGCCATTTCACATAACAAGCAAGCCTGAAGCAAGCCATAGCACAACATACACATTTTCACCCTCACTTGCAAAACCCTTCGAAACTGATCACACAGCTCACAAACACAAAAACAAACTTCATAGATCAACTCAACTCATCTTCCTGGTCACAAAGCATCCATCACCATAGCCTAAAACCTCCAGAATCCCAAATACGATTTCTCTCCCCCATTGAACAGAACCTGCTCAAACCTTCAAACCAGCCAGCATAAACTTCTTCTAAGCATCCAGACATCATCAAGGGGTCATAAGGAGTGGATTTCACAAAGAAGGGAGGTCAAAAAGTTGCAAGATTGAAAGCTTCGAAACTCAGGTAGCTCAAGAACATTTTTTCCAGAAATCTTTTTTTAAGTTCTTAAGTTGGTATTCATGCTTCCCTGATCATAAATATATCATTGGTTTTGAAAATGGTGGAAAAATAAGGATGTAATCGTGTTCTGAAAGTCTTGCCCTAAAATTTTGTTTGTTTCGATTCATGAGTTTGAGGAAATATAAATGATGTTTGTGTTGGGGTTTTGATTCAGTGGGTTGTGGGAATCATTTCTGTGTGTTTAGATTTCATTTTGGTTGCGTTTTAAGGATTTTAGGGATTTTCAGGTGGGGTTCCCACCGGAGAAGACGACCGGAGGTCTTCTCCGGCCACCTGAAAATCATTAGGGTTTTAATCAGGTCATTAATGGACATTTGAATCTGGAACGTTGGATGCTTGGACCAGGTTGACTTCGCGCGCGTGTGTATGGTCCAGATTCACCATTAGAAACCCTAATCACATTTAATTAATTCATAATTGAGATTAACCAAGTTTGAATTTCAGCCTTTGATCTGCGCGCGCAGTCAACAAATCTTTCCCCAGAATGAATCCTAGCCCTCCATTGCGCATACTTCCCTTTTATTTAATTTTTAATTCATTTCTTTTGTTTTATTTTGTCCAATTTATTTAAAATAGAAAAAATGTTTTAAAAATTATGAAACTTTTTGTCAAGAGTTTCATTAATTTTTAAAACACAAAAATATTTTTATTTTTATTTTTAGCATTAAAAAGGTATTTTTAAATATTTAAAAGTTTATTCTTAATTGATTAATGAAAATTGATTTATTAAAAATACTTTTAGGTATTTAAAAATCACCAAAAAATTCATGAAATGTTCTAAGACATTTAGAAACATTGTCAAACCTTCAAACCAAATTTATTTTTTGATCTTGATGCATTTTGAGAATTTTTCATTGAATTAAAATCATTTTTATGCATTATTTTGATCCAAACTTCCAAAAATCATTTCTACCTAACCCTAAAGAGTTTGGACCTTGATTCTTTTTGCATTGCATTGTGTTTAGCATGTAGTTTGTGAGATTAAATGACCATGATTTGATCTTTCATTTTCCATTTGTTTGATAATTTTCTTGTTTAGGAACCCTAAAACCCTAGGAAACTTAGGAAAATCATATCTTGGGTTAGGTTAGGAGTTGAGACCTCTCCTTTGGGCAGTGGTTTAGCATAGGATTAGGGGTCCTTTGAGGGCATTTTCAATTTTTTATAATGTTGTTTGCTTCTGGTTTTGGTTTTTGTTTGTTGCATTGTTCATAAACCCTAATTTGGGCTTCCATATGCATCCATCTTGCATTTTCTTGCATAACATGACTTGCCATGACATTCCATGCCTCCTTTTGATTCATTTAACATCATAAGACATCTTGTAAGCATGTTTGATCATTGCACCTTGCATTTGTCATGTTGTATGCCATATGCATCTCATAACTTTTCATGTATGTTCTTGGTTCTTAACTTGCTCCATTTGCATTCATAAGCTTGTATGATCATCCACATGTTTTGTTTCTGGTTTGTAGCATCTCATAGCATCATTATCATCACATATATGCTTCTGGTTTTGGTTTGCATCATGTCATTCCATCTCATTTTGCATTGCATTGCATTTTCTTTTCTAACTTTTCAGGTGGTAAGTGATTTTGAGAAGTGAATTTGCCTTCACTTCTCATAACTTCTCTTCATCTCTCTCTTGCATCCATTGCTGCATTTTTGTTTGTGTTTGAGTTTGAGCTTGCTCATTCTTCTTCTTCTCACCTTCTTTCTTCAAGTGACTTGACTTCTTGAATGAAGCAAGTTGCTTTGCTTCTCTTGATCCTTTCATCTGCTTCCTGGTGGTTCCATTGAAGACATCTCTTGCAAACCTCACAAACCTTAGGAACAACCAAGCATGACAATGATTAGGGTTTTGATTAGTCTCCCCTCTTAGTTTTACCTTTGTGTCTCTTTTGAGTCTTCTCTTCTCATCTCATAATCAGGGACTAAACCCTAAAGGCTTTAAGGCTTTGTGATTAAGCTTATGCCTGCATCCTTCTCTTAGGATGTAGTGTATAACTTTAATCCTAAGTGTTAAACCCTTAATGTGTTTAAATCTCTTAATCAATCCACTTAATAATTATCAAGACATCACACTTGTAACTTGGGCCTTGCATTAGGGTTCTAATTCTTCCTTAATTGGTTAAGAAGGACTAACCCTAGTGTTAATGGACAAGTCCCCCTCAAGTTGTCTTACAAATCATAAAATCCACTTCATCATCACACCATTAATTAAAATTCACTTAATCAAAGGCTTGTTTTGTCATGAGTTTAATCCCTAATCATGGATTAAGTTGAGGAGCTTTCCTCAGCTTAAACATTTTCATATATTATCCTTCTATTAGGATGGTGTAATGAGTCTGTTAAATCCCTGATTATGGCTTAACCTCATTACTCAACACTAAACAAAAACCACAAAAACCCCTAAATAATCACAAGTAGGTTAATGATCTTAATCCTACACCAAAGGTGATTAAGTGTGAGAATCTGACTTCACACTTAAGGTATTCTCATTACCCCTAATCAGAGGGAAGATGTGATGAGTTTACTAACCCATTGGTTTAGGCTTAAGCTCATTAACTTATGACAAACTTTCAAAAGCAATAAAAGACTGAAAACACAAAAAACAAACAATAAACGTCTCCTCCGGGATTCTTTTCTCATCACCTTCACTCATAAACGAGAACTTGCTTCTTCCGTCTAATGCAAGACAGTTTGCACCTGAGCCAGACAGGTCATACACTTGAGCATTGACAAGCAAGCAGTTCACAAGTCAATTCATCTTTCAGTCTCTTTGGGTCGAACTACGGTGTTCTGACTTCCTCATTGCACGAGAGGATACGTAGGCATAACTTAACAGTTATCGAACAAAAGTCTCTGTATATTCCCCCTCTTTCCAGCATCTTTCTCTTAGCCTCATGATCATGAGCATTTCACTCTTATCATTACACTAACACTGTATATATCACACTTTGCACTTCTTTTACACTGACACCTGTACATATTGCTTTCCAGCTCTTTACACACAGATTGCACTGACACTACCCCTTTAAAACGCAAATCTTTCAAGCGTGGATCCCGTCGAGTACGGCGGACAATCTGGGTGCTAATACCTTCCCAGGTTGTAACCAACCCCCTTTCTCAGTCTCTCTGGTTCGCGACCGTCTTATCCATTCTTTTTCTAGGCCTATGCAGCATTGCCTTTCCTCCGGGATAAAAATGCCTAGCTGGCGACTCTATTCATCTCCAGTGAGTTCACGGCTGTGTGTTCTCATTGTCCCTCTCGCCGACCGTTCGCGTCTGTACCTTTATTTGGGCCTAGTCCCATCTATCGGGAGCGACAATCATCTCATGTACATAACCAAAAAACCATGAAATAACACAAGTGGGAAAGTTGCAAAATCTCTCACAACTCATGATCCAAATGCTGCAGACTTTCACAAGCAATCCAAGGGTCATCCTTGACTCAAGCTGAAGCAAGACAAGCCCTTAGACTGCTGCTGCCATAGCCCATGCTGCAAGTACAAATCAACTTGACTTTTTGGCCAAAACCCCCATACTCTTGGAACAGTGATCAGCCACCTCTACTGACCTGCTCCACAGGCTACTCACACATCATGGGAGTGTTTTATCAACTCATTGGCCATTGAAACAACACACAACACAGCCCTCACAAAAATCTGTCAAAAACTCCTCTTCTTCGAATCTCTCTCTACAGCCATCAAACACCCATTTTCTCTTCACCAACAAATCATACACACTCAAAAGAACCAGAATCCACCATGAACACAGCTTGAAACCCTCTAGAACACAACTGTGAAATCTGCTACACCAGAACTCACCTTCACAAATCAGCCATTCACAAGAACTTTGAGGCATTCCATTGAGTTCAAAAGGGTCAAGGGAGTTCATTTGCACAAGTGGGAGACTCTGGAAGCTCACCATTGAAGCTTTCCAGCTCAGGTATGGCCAAGAACACTTTTTCACAGAGCTTGCTTTCCTTGTTATAAAATGGAAGTGTGTGTTGTGCTGATCATAATGATGTCCTTGGAATTGAAAATAGTGAAGGAATGATCATTTTATGCCTCTCTGAAATTTTGCCCGTGATTGAGTTTGAGCTTGTTTCTCTTTGTTCATGGTTGATGAATGGTTTTTAAAGATGGGTTTAGGTTTAGTTTGGGGAGGGGAAGGTTTCTGGGCATTTAATTTGACTTGGGGTAGCCTATAGAGGAAGCTAGGGTTTTGACCCTGCCGGAGAAGACGACCGAAGCTCATCTCCGGGCGCCTGAGTTTGATTAGGGTTAAGCCTGATTAATTACGCAACTTTAAATCTTGTCCTTTGGATGTTGCTTCCCGCGCGCTTGTGAACGGCCCAGATGAGTCATTATGCCCTAATCCTGATTAATTAAGTAAATCATAATTAATTAAATCAACTTGAAACCTCAGCCATCAGATTGCGCGCGTGTAGGAACTTTGAACCTGGGCCTTGGATTTGGGTGACTCCCAGTATTGTTGACTTGCACGCACAACCCCTGGATCTCTCAACTTTCCATCTGAGCCACTCATACTGCATACTTTTCATTTTTATTTCATTTTCTTTATATTTTATTTCTCCATTTAATTTAAAATAGTAAAACAACCTTAAAAATTCTGAAATTTTTTATACAAACTTTTATTTAATTTCAGAAACCAAAAACATTTTTATTTTTATTTTTTGCATTTAAAAATTTTGTTAAATCATTTAAAAGTTTATTTTTAATTAATTAATGAGAATTAATTAATTAAAAATGCTTTTAGGTATTTAAAAATCACCAAATAATTCATGAAACCTTCATAATCATTTAGAAACAATATCCAACCCTCAAACCAAATTTCTTTTTTGATCTTGATGTCTTTTGAGAATTTTTCATGGAATTAAAATCATTTCAAGGCATTATTTTGATCCAAACTTCAAAAAATCATTTCTGCCTAACCATTGAGAGTTGGACTTTGATTCTTCTTGCATTGCATTTTGTTTAGCATGTAGTTTGTGAGATTAAATTGGCATGATTTGATCTTTCATTTTCCATTTGTTTGGCATTTTTCTTGTTAAGGTACCCTAAAACCCTAGAATTTTTAGGAAATTCATAACTCTAATTAGGTTAAGAGTTGGAACCTCTCCTTTGGGCAGTGAGTTAGTATAGGTTTAGGGTTCCTTTAAGTGCATTTTCAATTTTTTATCTTGATGTTTGCTTCTGATTTTGGTTTTTGTTTGATGCATTGATCATAAACCCTAATTTGAGCTTCCATATGCATCCATCTTGCATTTGCTTGCATACCTTGACTTGCCATAGCATTTTGTGCATCCATTTGGTTCATTTGACATTTTAAGACATATTAGAAGCATGTTTGATCATTGCATCTTGTATTTGCCATGTTGTATGCCATTTGCACTTCATAACATTTCATGTATGATCATGGTTTTTAACTTGCTTCATTTGCATCCATAAGTTTGTATGATCATCCCCATGCTTTGTTTCATGTTTGCATCATCTCATAGCATCATTATCATCTCATATATGCTTCTGGTTTTGATTTACATCATGCCATTTCATTTCATTTTGCATTGCATTGCATCTCTTTCACTAACTTTTCAGGTGGTAAGCAACTTTGAGAAGTGAATTTGCCTTCACTTCTCACATTTTCTTTTCATCTCTTTTATGCATCCATGCTGCATTTTGTTATGTGTTTGAGATTGAGCTTGCTCCTTCTTTTTCTTCTCACTCTCTTTTCTCAAGTGACTTGTCTTCTTGAATGAAGCAAGTTGCTTTGCTTCTCCTTGCTCCTTTTCATCTGCTTCCTGGTGGTTCTTCTGAAGTTTTCTTTCATAAACCTCACAAACCTTAGGAACAACCAAGCATGACAATGATTAGGGTTTTGATTAGTCCCCCTTTTTAGATTTTACATTTGTGTCTCATTGAGTCTTCTCTTCTCACCTCATAATCAGGGACTAAACCCTAAAGGCTTTAAGGCTTTGTGATTAAGCTTATGCCTGCATCCTTCTATTAGGATGGAGTGTATAACTTTAATCCTAAGTGTTAAACCCTTAATGTGTTTAACTCCTTTAATCAATCCACTTAATAATCATCAAGACATCACACTTGTAACTTGGGCCTTGCATTAGGGTTCTAATTCTTCCTTAATTGGTTAAGAAGGACTAACCCCAGTGTTAATGGACAAGTCCTCCTCAAGTTGTCTTACAAATAATAAAACTCACTTCATCATCTTATCATTAAATAAAATCCACTTAATAAAGGCTTTGTTTTGTCATGAGTTTAATCCCTAATCATGGATTAAGTTGAGGAGCTTTCCTTAGCTTAAACATTCTCATCTATTATCCTTCTATTAGGATGGTGTAATGAGTCTGTTTAATCCTTGATTATGGCTTAATCTCATTACTTAACACTAAACAAAAACAACAAAAACATCTAAATAATCACAAGTAGGTTAATGATCTCAATCCTACATCATGGTGATTAAGTGTGAGAAGCTGACTTCACACTTAAGGTATTCTCATTACCCCTAACCAGAGGGAGGATGTGATGAGTTTGCTAACCCATTGGTTTAGGCTTAAGCTCATTAACTTATGACAAACTTCCAAAAGCAATAAAAGACTGAAAATACAAAAACAAACAATAAACGTCTCCTCCGGGATTCTTTTTCTCATCTCATTCACTCATAAACGAGAACTTGCTTCTTCTGTCTAATGCAAGACAGTTTGCACCTGAGCCAGACAGGTCATACACTTGAGCATAGACAAGTAAGCAGTTCACAGGTCAATTTATCTTTCAGTCTCTTTGGGTCGAACTACGGTGTTCTGACTTCCTCATTGCACGAGAGGATACGTAGGCATAACTTCACAGTTATCGAACAAAAGTCTTTGTATATTCCCCCTCTTTCAGCCTCATTCTTTAAGCCTCACTATCATGAGCATTTCACCTCTTTCTCTTTTACACTGACACTTCATTTATACATTTCACATTTCTTTTACACTGACACCTGTACATCCTTTTCCAGCTCTTTATACACAGATTGCACTGACACTACCCCTTTAAAACACAAATCTTTTAAGCGTGGATCCCGTCGAGTACGACGGACAATCTGGGTGCTAATACCTTCCCAGGTTGTAACCAACCCCCTTTCTCAGTCTCTCTGGTTCGCAACCGTCTTATCCATATCTTTCTAGGCCTATGCAGCATTGCCTTTCCTCCGGGATAAAAATGCCTAGCTGGCGACTCTTTTCATTCCCTGTGAGTTCACTCCTATGCGTCCTCACATCCTCCTTTCGCCGACCGTTCGCGTCTGTACCTTTATTTGACTCGGCCTCATTTATCGGGAGCGACAGCTTGGCGACTCTGCTGGGGAAGCCTTATACTGTAACCAGGGCTTTTGGTTCTTTTTGTGGGTTCCTCCTAGCGCTTGTTTGATTTGTGTTTACTGGGGTGTTATGTGCTATTTGTGTTTGCATATTTTAATTATTGCTTTATGTACAATTTTGTTTATTGCTTTCTTTATAGCTTTATATACATCATACTGTCATACTATTCTGGCTGGATCTGTTGTTTTTGCTTTGGTGGGTGGGTGTTCTATTGAGAGTTGAGGTCCTATACCTGGGACCTGAGTGACACCTAGGCTAGAGTGGTTCATGTTCTTTCCCATTCCATTTCGGTCCGGTGCGGGAATATGAAACACGGTTCAGATATGGGTTTCTTCTTGAGAACTCTGTGCTACAGATCTCCTGTAGTGCTAGGGCTATCTGGGAAGCCTGCTAAGTCTGGATGAACTTTATTATTGACCTTCAGAAACTGAGGTGAATTAGAGGAGGATCTTTTATGGTTATTGTAAACACTGTACCTCCGGGTTAGAAGTGTTTACACTTCTCATAACTGATCCAAGTCTGAGGATCCTTGTTTTAGAACATCACCTTTGAGGGGGTTGGGCTGTTTACAGGTTTGCAGGTACCCTTGACCTCAGCATACCCTGTTACTTTGTTTTGATTAAAGAGTACTCCATTTTGGAACATTTCTTGTGATTTTTAACCCTGGACATGTGACTCTTTATTTGAGTCCCCCACCTTGGTTACTGGACTTATGAACCTCCATCTGGATTCCTTGAACATACATGGACTTATATCAGAGCACTTGATCAGATCCAGCTCAGTCACAAACCCTTGCATATCATTTGCATACATCATCATTGCATCATTTTAACATTTGCTTATGTGTTTTTCAGGGTATCCATCATATATTTTGGCTTGGTTTTGACCCCTTTCATCAGTGTAGACCTATCTTCATCAGTATCTACTTCAGCTATCAGCTACCTGCTTCAGTCACCTGCATCACCAGTCTTAGCCTGTCAGTGGCCCATCATCAGTATTATTCTCCATCATCAGCACCTATCTCATCTCTTCTTCAGCAACAAGGCACCCAAAAAGAGCAACATCTCCTACCACTTCTTTGAGCCTGAGCTAGCTGGCATCAGGAAGATCCAGACCCTGATTACTCCAGACCATATACCACTATTTAGAGAACATTATGGAGGAATCCTTGATGTGGTTATGGATTTGGACCCTTCACAGAGGAGCTTGATTCATACTTGCCTGCAGTTTTATGATCCCCCTCTGAGGTGCTTCACCTTCCAGGATTTTCAGTTGGGGCCTTTATTAGAGGAGTATTCATCATTGGTTGGTATACCCATCAGGGGTGGAGTCCCCTTCAACCCTGAGATGGCTTTTCCAAGTAATGAAGAAGTGGCAAAGGCATTTTATCTGGAACCTTATCTGATTGGGCAGAACATGACTGCCAAGGCTGGAGTCTCTGGTCTGCATCTGGATTTCTTGATCTCTCAGGCTACCCTGAAGGCTTCTTTGGGAGAGTGGAAGGCAGTCTGTGCATTATTAGCCCTTAGCATATATGGGGTCATATTATTTGCAGATGAGCCTAAGTTTGTTAGCAAGAATGCAATCCATCTTTTCATCCTGAGGAACCCAGTGCCCACCTTACTGGGAGATCTTTACTACTCTGTCCACCAGAGGAATAAAAAGCAAAGGGGAAGATTAGTAAGATGCTGTGCTCCTTTGTTCCACACTTGGCTGCTCAAACATTTGCCAAAGACTGATGCATTCTTGAACCCTCACCAGCAGAAGAACTGGGCTAGGAGACTTGTTGCTTTAACCTCAGATGATATCAGGTGGTGCACTCAGAGCACCAAGGGCAGAGACATCATTACAAGTTGTGGGCAGTTTCCCAATGTACCTTTGATAGGAGTGAAAGGTTGCATCAACTACAACCCTCTGCTATTCAAAAGACAACTGGGCTATGCATTGGTCCACACACCTAGAGCACAGGATCTGACTGAAACCCTTTATTGTGAGATCAAGCCTAATCTGGCTATTGTCAGGCAAGCATCCTGGGCTTGGGACAATGTCCAGACTAAAGGGGTGACCATTCTTGGAAGATGCAACAATGTGGCCTCAGCTCAGTACTATGAGTGGTCTCATGCCAGGGCTCAAATTTCTGGGATGCCCTTCACCATTGAAGATGTGCCTGGGCCATCCTCAGCACCACCTCCTGTCACTGTCAGTTTAGAAGAGTTTGAGAAATTGAAAGAGAGAAATGAGAAGCTGACTCAGGCTCTACAAAAGACCCTCTAGGAGAGGAGTGATGGTCGGCTGGACATTGAGAGGTTAGAAAAGCTAAAAGTGGAGCATCTAGCCAGGATTGAAAAGTCAGAGGATTACATTAAGAAGTCAAGGGCTGGAGAGCAGATCTTGAAGAATGCCTGCAAAGAGGCTCAGTTCCAAAAGGCCAGGACTGATTTGTATCTGAAGGAGAGTCAAGATAGGTGGGTCAGGATCACCGAAGCTCGTACTCAAGAGGATAAAAGGACTCAGGATAAGATTGAGCAGCTGGAAGCTAGTGCAAGAGAGCAACAAAAAGCCCTGGCAGCAGCCCAGAGAGAGATCTCAGAGTTGAAGATTAAAGTTGGTGTGAAGAGGTCAAAGGACCAGAATCGACACAAGAAGCTAACTGCAGCTGTTACTACCAGGAATCTCCTCATCAGGAATCTCACAGAGTGTCCAGCTGATCCTGTGACTGAAGCACTTCTAAAGGAAGTTCAGGAGGATGAGTTTGGTCTTAGTGTCTGACTTTTGCTTGTTGTTGCTTTCGTTTCATGTACTTTTCTTTATGTTGTATTTTTGACCCCCCCAGAGGGCATGTTTTGTAAAAAGAAACAAACTATGTATCATGTACTTTTGTAATATATTCATTAGTTTGTTTTATCTGAGTTCTTTCAAAGAAACATCACAAGCATCTTCCTCAAGGGTCTGGAAAGGTCAAAACCAAGTGTCAAGCCGGATACCTTGGAAACAAATAAGCATACTGCATTGCATACTAACCTTTCGTTTTGTTTTGTAGGTTTTTGTTTTATTGTTACTAACTCTGTTGTGACTTCAGGAACTATTGCTCGGCGTCGCGTGTTCCCACTCAACCGTCCACACAGATATCCCAGCCGCAACAACCTTCCGAGTATACAGATGGACCAGGTACAGCAGGACCTTACAGAGGTCAGGAACCAAATGGCCAATGAGAGATTGGAAATGAGGAATCAGATGACATAATTTATAGAGGTGATGAACAATATGGCTCAAAGCCAAGAGAGATTAAGAGAACTGGTAGAGAGGCAGAATCAGGAAGATCCCCATCTAGGGACTGCTGGGACAAGCAATAATGAGAGAGTTCAACCTCATGTTAATCCTCCGGTCTATGGACCCCACCTTCATCCAGAGATCAACATCCCTGTTAATGTGCAAGGGACTGCCACTGCAGGCAGAGTGTTACAAGAAGACCCCCAGGAAGATCAGTTCACAGTGATGGGAGCTGGGGAGGAAGCCTATGACAGAAGGCTAGATGAGATTGCTGAGAAACTGAGATCCCTGGAGTCTCAAAACTCCTTGGGTTTTGATGTTATGGAGATGGGCTTAGTGGACGGGGTCAGGATTCCCCACAAATTTAAACCACCGTGCTTTGAGAAGTACAACGGGACTTCCTGTCCACGGACCCATTTACAATCCTTTCTGGGGAGGCTGAAGGCATATACCATGGACGAAAAGCTATGGATGTTTTATTTTGAGGATAGCTTAACAGGAGCTTCAAGGGAATGGTACTCTCATCTGACTAGAGCAACCATCAGGTGTTGGAAGGACTTGGCAGAGGCCTTCATTAGACAATACCAGTATAATTTGGATATGGCTCCCAACAGGACCCTCCTGATGGGGATGTCTCAATCATCCAGGGAAAGCTTCCGGGAGTACGCCCAGAGGTGGAGACAGCTTGCTGCTGCTGTCCAGCCACCCATGTCAGAGAGGGAGATGGCTGATATGTTTATGAACACCCTCCAAGGGACATACATTGACAGGCTAGCTGCCTTTTCTTCTACCAGCTTTGCAGACGTGGTCATAGCCGGGGAAAGAATTGAGAGCCTGTTAAAGATAGGCAAAATTTCTGACAACGGTGCCAGCTCGTCCAGCAATCCAAGAAAGCCTTTTGTAGGCCCAAGAAGAACTGGTGAAACTAATGCTATCCATACCAGCAGGGGCAGACCCCAATATGTTCATAGGTCTGTGACAGCAGTCACCATTCCCGCTCCAATTCATCCACAACCAGCTTATCAACCACAACAACAAAATTACCAGCAACAAACTCCTTATCCTCCTCAGAGAAACTACAACAACACCAGCAACAACAGTCAGCAAAGACCGTTCCAACAGAGACCTTCTCAGGCCAATAGGGTGATCGATCCGATCCCTATGCCCTATGCCACATTACTGCCACAACTCCTGAAACTCAACCTGGTTGAGCTAAGGACATTGGCACCTCCAGATCCTGCCAGTCTACCCAAAAATTACGACGCCAGTGCCAGATGTGCTTTTCACTCGAATGCGCCTGGCCACAGTACAGAAAAGTGTAGAGCCTTACATATGAAGGTACAGGACCTAGTGGATTCCAAGGCTCTAAACTTTGCACCACCACCAAATGTTAATAAGAACCCTATGCCACACCACGGAGGACCCAGAGTCAATGCTATTGAAGAAGACAAGCCGTCTTACTTGATAACCAGTGTGGGTCAGATTCGGACACCCTTGGTAGAGATTAAAGCTCAACTCCTTGAATGTCAAATGTTCCCGGGATGTGAGCTAGGATGTGCTTATTGCAACATTTCAGTGAATGGGTGTGATAAATTAAGGGATGGCATAGATGGTCTCATCCAGAGTGGCCTGCTTCAAATCACAACATCAATACCTACCAATCCAGCAATCTCCTTAACAACAGTTCCCGAGTCTTCTACAACTGCAACAACCATTGTTCCAAACAACTCTTCAATCTCATCAACAAATGCTTCATCTGTTACTTCAACGGACCAAATATCAGAAAACATCCCTTCTACAACTTCAGCACCACTTCATTCAGAGTCTCCTACAACAACAACACCCATCCATTCAACAATGTCTCCTACAACATCAACAGCAAACAATGAAAGTGTCTCAACAGTTACAATTTATTATGATCCTGCAAATGATTATGCCTACAACTCACAAATTGCCACTCCTATCAGAGCACCAGTCACAATATACTATGATCCACAGACTATCATGGTCCCTTCTGCAGCTGCCATCAGTCCAGTCACTATCACAGTGCCTGGGCCAGTACCTTATGAAAGCAGTAATGCCATCCCTTGGCATTACGGCTCCGATCTATACTGCGAAGGACAGAAAATCACTCTTGAATCATTAACTTCTTCACAACAAATAGACAATGTGGGGGGAGGCGGAGGCTTCACTCGAAGTGGACGTCTCTTTGCCCCGCAAATTCAAAGACCCAGTGCCGAAGCAGAAGCTGCTGCCAAGGCAAAAGGGAAGAGCATGGTGCAAGAAGAACAAATTGCTAAAGAAGTTTTGAAAACCCCTTTTGATCAAGAAGTTGATGAATTCATGAGAATCATCAAGAAAAGTGATTACAAGATAGTGGACCAGCTTCACCAGACGCCTTCCAAGATCTCTATTCTATCATTGCTTATGTGCTCCGAGGCTCATCGGAACGCACTACTAAAAGTATTGCACGCAGCTTATGTGCCAGAAGAGATCATCGTCAATCAATTGGAAGCTGTGGTTGGAAATGTTAATGCTAGTAATGGACTAGGATTTACCAACACTGATTTGACTACGGAAGGCCGCAACCATAACAAGGCTTTGCACATTACCATGGAATGTAAGGGTGCAGTTCTTTCCCATGTGCTGGTAGACACAGGATCATCCCTCAATGTCTTACCTAAAAAGGCCCTTGTGAAGCTGGAATATGAAGGATTGGCGTTACGTCCCAGTAACTTGGTAGTGAGAGCCTTTGACGGCTCTAAGAGATCAGTTCTGGGAGAAATTGAGTTGCCTGTAACGATTGGCCCACAAACTTTCAAAACGACCTTCTACGTGATGGACATTCAGCCTGCCTACAGCTGTTTGTTGGGTAGACCATGGATTCATGCCGCTGGCGCAGTTACGTCTACCCTTCACCAGAAGTTAAAATTCGAGTGGGAGGGCAAGGTCGTTACTATTTGTGGAGAGGAAGATATTTTTGTCAGCCATCTGGCTACATACAAATACATTGAGATGGATGGGGAGATCCACGAAACGATGAATCAAGGGTTTGAGGCCTTGAATATTAATGAAACATCTGCTGTACTTGGGACTTCCATGACATCCTATCAACAAGCCCGAAAGGTTGTTGAGGAGGGGACTGCTCAAGGTTGGGGAAAGCTGTTGCCTGTGGAGAAGAAAGAGGATAGATTTGGGTTGGGTTACAAACTAACTCAACAAGATCAAGCAGAGGCTGCTAAGGAGCCCAACTTTGTTAGTGGGGGGATGCTCACCCCCGATGCTGTCAACAACATGGAAGATGAGTCGGAGGATGAACGCAACCTGGAGAGCTGGATACGTCCAAGGATCCCGGGGAGTCGTATCTCAAACTGGTCTTCCCAGGAAATTATAAGGGTTACTCCTGCAGAGTAATTATTATTTCCTGTATATTTTAAGCATGCATCAAGTCTTGTATCTTGCCCAAGATGACAAGACTCATTTTGTAATCGGGCCATCAGTAATTTTTGTGCAACAAGATTAATCAATGAAATATCAGACATCTTTTGCAAACGAGTCTTTTTTCTTCTTTTCCGCTCACTGTTTTTCCATTTTTCTTTTTGTACAAAAATAAATGGCAATATTTTCAAAATGACAACTTTATTTCACTTTTCTAAACAAGATTAAAATCAATCACTAAAATGAACAAACTGAACCCTTGTAGAGAGTGCCTTCCAGACCGCACCGACAACAGCACGGCTACGACTTCGTATGACTTTGACAATCCAATCAATCAAGCTGATGAAGGGGTTGAAGAAGATTACGAGCTTCCTGAAGAGCTATCCAGATTGTTGAGACAAGAGGAGAAGGTTATCACTCCTCATCAGGAGGAGGTAGAAACGGTTAATCTTGGTACAGATGAAGATGTGAAAGAAGTTAAAATCGGGGCCTGCTTACAAGACTCAGTGAAGAAACAACTGATTGACCTGCTTCAGGAATATGTGGATGTGTTTGCTTGGTCTTATCAAGATATGCCAGGGTTGGACACCGAAATTGTTATGCACAAGCTGCCTTTAAGAGAAGAATGCCCGCCGGTTAAACAGAAATTGCGCCGTACTCGTCCAGATATGGCAATGAAGATCAAAGAAGAGGTGCAAAAGCAGTGGGACGCCGGGTTCCTTGCTGTAACTAGTTACCCTCTGTGGGTTGCTAACATCGTACCTGTGCCTAAGAAAGACGACAAAGTAAGGATGTGTGTTGACTACCGGGATTTGAACAGAGCCAGCCCGAAAGATGATTTCCCATTACCTCACATTGATGTATTGGTTGATAATACGGCTCAGTTCTCGGTATTCTCCTTCATGGACAGATTTTCAGGATACAATCAGATTAAAATGTCACCTGAAGACATGGAGAAGACAACCTTCATCACGCCCTGGGGCACATTCTGTTACAAGGTGATGCCATTCGGACTGAAGAATGCTGGTGCAACATATCAACGGGCTATGGTAACATTATTCCACGATATGATCCATAAAGAAATCGAATGTTATGTGGATGACATGATTGCCAAGTCCCTCACAGAAGAAGACCACCTGGTAAATCTGCTGAAACTATTCAAGCATCTGAGGAAGTACCAACTGAAGCTGAACCCCAACAAATGCACATTCGGGGTGCGATCGGGTAAGCTGCTGGGCTTTATTGTAAGCGAGAAAGGGATTGAAGTTGACCCTGATAAAGTCAAAGCCATTCAAGAAATGCCTGCACCAAAGTCAGAAAAAGAAGTTCGAGGGTTCTTAGGTAGATTGAACTACATCTCAAGGTTCATATCTCACCTTACGGCAACCTGTGAACCCTTGTTCAAACTGTTAAGAAAAGAACAGACGGTCAGGTGGAACGAAGACTGCCAGAAGGCTTTTGACAAGATCAAAGAATACTTGCAAGAACCACCAATCCTTATGCCTCCAGTTGAAGGGAGACCTCTGATAATGTACTTGACAGTATTAGAAGAGTCAATGGGGTGTGTGCTGGGCCAGCATGACGAGTCTGGTCGAAAAGAGTATGCAATATACTACCTGAGCAAAAAGTTTACCGACTGTGAACAATGTTATTCAATGCTCGAGAAAACTTGTTGTGCTTTAGCGTGGGCTGCTCGCCGACTGAGACAGTATATGTTGACCCACACTACTCTATTGATTTCAAAGATGGATCCAGTTAAGTACATTTTTGAGAAGCCAGCGCTTACCGGACGGGTTGCAAGATGGCAAATGATCCTCACAGAATATGACATCCAGTACACATCTCAGAAAGCCATCAAGGGCAGTGTATTGTCTGAATATCTTGCTGAGCAACCTATTGATGATTACCAGCCTATGAGATTTGACTTCCCTGATGAATACATCATGTTCATAAAAGCAAAAGATCATGAAGAGCCTGTTCACACTGAAGGGCATGACCCGGAAGAAGAATGGATTATGATGTTTGATGGGGCTGTTAACATGAATGGTCGTAGTGTTGGTGCAGTACTCATTACACCTAAGGGAGTTCACATGCCTTTCTCGGCAAAACTCACTTTCAACTGCACTAACAACGAAGCTGAATACGAAGCTTGCATTATGGGTCTTGAGGAAGCCATTGACCTCAGGATCAAGACATTGACTGTATTCGGAGATTCAGCTCTGGTAGTTAATCAAACCAATGGCAAATGGTACACACACCAGGATCATCTGATACCTTACAGGGATTATACAAGAAGGTTATTGACTTTCTTTACAACGGTCAAACATGAGTATATCCCTCGGGACGAGAATCAGTTTGCAGATGCTCTGGCTACCATTTCATCCATGATCAAAGTTCAAGCTGTCAACTTTGTGCCTCGGATATCAGTGTCCAGACTTGACAGACCAGCATATGTATTTGCAACGGATATTGTCAAAGATGATAAGCCTTGGTTCCATGATATT
Source organism: Lathyrus aphaca (assembly GCA_963966055.1). Classification (NCBI taxonomy): domain Eukaryota; kingdom Viridiplantae; phylum Streptophyta; class Magnoliopsida; order Fabales; family Fabaceae; genus Lathyrus; species Lathyrus aphaca. The sequence continues at coordinate 456,802,195 of OZ014519.1, read as the reverse complement.
AAGTGTTTCTTGGAGGATCAAACATACCCACCTGGGGCATCTTCCAATGATAAGAAAACTTTAAGAAGGCTTGCTGGTAGTTTCTTCCTGAACACTGATGGTTCTTTGTACAAGAGAAACTTTGATATGGTACTCCTCAGATGAGTTGACAGAATAGAAGCAGACTTGCTAATGCACGAGGTACACGAAGGATCCTTTGGTACCCATGCTGGAGGACATGCAATGGCCAAGAAATTGCTAAGGTCAGGTTATTACTGGATCACAATGGATGCCGACTGTTGTGCTTATGCCAGAAAATGCCACAAATGCCAGATTTATGCGGATAAGGTGCATGTGGCTCCCAATCCTTTGAACGTGATATATTCACCCTGGCCCTTTGCTATGTGGGGCATTGACATGATTGTCAAGATTGAACCGACTGCTTCAAACGGCCACAGATTCATCCTGGTTGCCATTGACTATTTCACCAAGTGGGTCGAAGCAGCTTCATATGCAAACGTTACAAGGCAAGTGGTAGCCAGATTTCTGAAGAGAGATATCATATGTCGATATGGAGTGCCCGAGCGAATCATTACTGATAATGGTTCCAACTTGAACAATAAAATGATGGCAGAGCTATGTCGGGACTTCAAGATCCAACACCACAATTCTTCTCCTTACAGACCAAAGATGAACGGCGCTGTTGAGGCAGCTAATAAGAATATCAAGAAGATTGTGCAGAAGATGGTGGTCACCTACAAAGACTGGCATGAGATGCTAGCATTTGCCTTGCATGGGTACCGCACGTCAATCAGAACATCCACTGGGGCAACACCGTATCAGCTGGTGTATGGTATGGAGGCAGTCCTACCTGTTGAAGTTGAATTACCCTTTCTACGGGTACTGATGGATGTTAAGCTGAACGAAGCAGAATGGGTTCGGTCCCGATACGAGCAACTGAGTCTAATCGAAGAGAAGTGATTGGCTGCAATCTGTCATGGGCAGTTGTATCAGAAAAGAATGAAGAGAGCCTTCGATCAGAAAGTCAGGCACCGAGAGTACCAAGTAGGAGATCTTGTGCTGAAGAGAATCTTCCCTCCTCATACAGACCACAGGGGCAAATGGACTCCGAACTATGAAGGACCATTCGTGGTAAAGAAAGTTTTCTCCGGTGGAGCACTGGTGCTCAGCACCATGGTGGTGAAGATTTCCCGTCCCCTGTGAATTCAGATGCAGTTAAAAAATACTTCGCATAGAAATGACCCGCTGGACACAAAAACAGAATGTAAGTCCAGGCAAAAATAGGGCATCCCGGCGAGTCAAAAACAGAATAAAAGACTCGGGCAAAAACAAGGGAAATAAAAAAAAATGTGTACACCCGCTGAGTTGAAAAGCCACATTGGACAACTCAGGCAAAAATGTGTATCTCGATGGATTGAAAACCCGAAAGGGCGGTTCATGCAAAATAAGGGAATAAGCGAACAACTGCACTCTGAATTCGTCTGTATCACTTACAACTTGGTAAGCTTCGAAAGGATCAAGCCTCTTTCAGAATCAGCCTTCTCCAGATAGCAAGACGAGAAGAACGTCAAAAGTCATACGAGTCATAGCAAAAGAGGAAGCTCCATAAAGCGTCGTCAACATTGCCAGCATTTTGTTTCTCAATTTGTAACAATCTCCTCATTTCTGGGGATATGTTTCTTTGACTGTATCTTGCCAATTCAAGGCACATGAATTAATAAAAACAGATTTTTCAGTCACACAATGCCTCGTACATTTCTGTTTGCAAAGAATGTTTGGTGCCTTTAAAATATTGATTGCATGAATACAGATGCTTATCTTTAAAAATAAAAATACGTGCTTGCAGGAAATATACTTACTCTCGGGAGTATCTAAACTCCTCTGACGGAATCCGGTAAGGGATACCTCGGGATTACTTGTGCGTTTCTCTATCTTTTCAGGATTGCAGGCATTCAAAGCACAACATGGGGCATGTAAGCTTCACCCCAGCAAGCTGGCAAATCAGTACTCACTCAGTCTTAGCACCCAAAGTGTTGTCTCCCCAGCTGAGTTTCCTCTTGTTACTTTCCCCAACCGAGTTGCCGATCATTCTTCCTCAGCCAAGCACAAACGCCAGGGAACTACTTCCCCACAGGGCTTCAGTCTCTATCCAGAAGAACAGCGCATGAAGGGATCACAACAGAGTAAAGAAAGCTTCTACAAACCCCAGCTGGGTCCCCTCATTACCAAGGATGGGTTTATCAGTGGCTTATCTCCCCAAGCAAATACATCTCATCAGATCTACCAATGATCTCAACCCCAGCTGGGATGTTCACTTCAAGCAGATCGGCCAGAGATCTTCACAGCAACGGGATCCAAATCCCGGTTTGGTATCTTTCGCATAGTCATAGCATTCGCATCATATTCACCAAACAAAGCGTAGCATTCCGTTTTAATACGGAGCATTACGGCAAAAATCAAACATATTGCATAATCATAAGCCATGTTTTGAATCAAACACTTGTGAATATTGACAATTCATCAGCAGTATACAGAATAACCCTCCAGATTCCCCAGCATAAAGCCAAGGACATCCTCTTTGCACTCACATATACTTATATATATACATTTCCCTGACATCCGTCCGTGTTGTTTTTCAGCACAGTAATGTAAACACTTTGTATATCAGATACTTGTTTATATTATACTACTCTCCTTTCGACACTCGTCCGTGTCGCTCTCCCCAGCAGGTTGAACACTCATCTATACATCACTCATACTTACTACTCATACTTATACAGATACTCGTCCGTATCTTGTATACACCATTTATATCCCCGCAGATTCAACACTCGTCCGTGTTCTTTGTTAACCAGTTGGTACTCGTCCGTACCATCATCTCAGAACACGTGTCAGGGTTTGTTTCTACCTGATACTCGTCCGTATCACAGTCTTAAGGATGCTCGTCCGCATCTTTAATCCATACACTGAGTCAAACACTTACGTCTTCTTGAATATAGACACTCGTCTGTGTCTACTATTCCCCAGAAGAGTCCCTTCAGATTCAACACTCCTCCGTGTTCTTTGTTAACCAGTTGATACTCGTCAGTATCATCATCTCTTAACACGTGTCAGTATTTGTTTCTACCCGATGCTCGTCCGTATCGTAGTCTTAGGGATGCTCGTCCGCATCTTTAATCTATACACAAATATCTAAACACTTGTACCTTTTGTTTCTTGGATATAAACACTCGTCCGTGTTTACTATTCCCCAGTAAATCGCCAGCAAAGCAATTTTCCTTTTTTATCTGACATTCGTCCTATGTCATGATAAACTTTGAGAGCAGCCGTACCCTGCTAGGTGGTCGTCCTCCACCTCTTGATGATCGTCCTTCATCATGCTCGTCCGATGGCCGTCCCCATCGTTGATTTTCTATCCGACATTCGTCCTATGTCGTGATATTTAGCAGCCGTCCCCTGCTAGGAGATCGTCCTTCACCTTTTTAATGATCGTCCTTCATCATTTTATCCAATGGTCATCCCCATTGTTGATTTTGGTTATCTGACATTCGTCCTATGTCATGACAAACCTTGAGAGCAGCCGTCCGCTGCTAGGTGGTCGTCCTCCACCTCTTGATGATCGTCCTTCATCATGCTCGTCCGATGGCTGTCCCCATCGTTGACCTTTTATCCGGCATTCGTCCTATGTCGCGATATTTTCGGCAGCCGTACCCTGCCAGGTGGTCGTCCTCCACCTTAGATGGCTGTCCCTCATCTTAACCCTTACAGAGAAGCCGTCCCCTGCTAGGTGATCGTCCTTCACCTTTGATGACCGTACCTCATCATCTATTTATTTCATTTATTCTTTAACCCGATGGCCGTCCCTGTCATTGTCCCTTTTCTGTTTCTCCTGATGATCGTCCTTCATCAGTTTAGCCCGATGGCCGTCCCCATCGTTGGTTACATTACTTTATGAACTTGATGGCCGTCCCCATCATTTTTCATTAATCCCTAGAGAATCTTACAGCTTTACTTGGTGGCCGTCCCCATCATAATTATTTTTATCCCCAGCATGTCGGCCGTCCCCATCATTGCTTTATTTCCCGCACTTTTCCCAGCATGTCGGCCGTCCCCGTCATTGCTCTTTACCCAGCAGTCGTCCTCTGCTCGACGGTCGTCCTCCGTCGCCCACACTTTACAATATACTTTATTTTTTCCTTTACAATTTATATCCCTTTTCTTCTTCATTCTGTGAGTGTAAATTTTGGACTGTCTTTGGTATTCAACCACAAGTTATCTTGTTAGCCTGTTAAGCCGCTGCTTACACCCTGCACAACTAACTCATGTTTGAATAGGGGCAGCTGTAAACACCCCAAATTTGCCCTCACCCATTCACACCATGGCTTGTGATCTCTTCATATGCATAAACTCAATTATAGCATCTCATAGTACATTTTTTATTCACTGCATTGGTTCAAAGTCATCTGCATCTAGGGTTTGTGATTTGAGCAATCCAAGAGCTTCTTGAGCCACTCCAAATGTCATCAATCACTTAAAAGAGGGTCCATATGTGTTCAAGTATCATATTATATCCTCTCAAAGTCAAGAATGTCAAAAATCACAAGAACTAAGAATGGTATGGAAGCAGAGCCAGGCTTGACTGCACAGATGACCTAGAATTAGGGTTTTGGTTTCAGAGGCCATAACCCCAAATTTTTTGGTCATTTTTGTTTCTATTGGTCTCTATATGGTATAGGGAGCATGCATATCAATTTTCATGAAGAAATTACATGGGGAAGTCATCTGATCAAGAGTAGACTTTTCAAGCAAGTTAGTGCAAAATCAGGGCATCTGAGGCCCCCAATGACCCAACCAAAGATTGTTCTTCATCATTTTGATTGTGTATGATCTTTATTTGATCATAGAAGTTGTTGGAAGTTCACAAAATTGAAGAATTACAAGTCTTTTGCAAAGTTGACTTTTTGGGCAAGTTTGACTTTTAATGAAGTTGTCAGTTTAGGCAACTTTTTCAACCCTTACTTTTTGATTCAAAAAAGCTTCAAATAGAAAAACTTTGGTCATGAAAGTTGTAGAATGGATCATTCCCTTTTCAAAAAGTACAAGAACATGACCTAATTCATTTTGGATCAAAAGTTATGGCCTTGCAAAGTTAAGCAAAATCATTAAAAATTCACTTTTGCACCAAATGGAAAACTTGCAATTTCTCATGGCAAGCCTTTATGTGACTTCAACATGACCTCTAATCATCATACCAATGCTACACATGACATAAAATCAGAATTAGCCCAAGGAATTTCTCATTTGTGTGACTTGATTTTCAAGAATTCATAAGCCATTTTCATAAAGATGCAAAGAGGAATTTTTGGCAAAATCATTCTCCCATGAATTGTGTGATCACTAGCTGGTTCTAACACATTGCCATGACCAAATGAAGCATCATACACCAAAATTCAGCAAAGATCGTCTCATGTACATAACCAAAAAACCATGAAATAACACAAGTGGGCAAGTTGCAAAATCTCTCACAACTCATGATCCAAATGCTGCAGACTTTCACAAGCAATCCAAGGGTCATCCTTGACTCAAGCTGAAGCAAGACAAGCCCTTAGACTGCTACTGCCATAACCCATGCTGCAAGTACAAATCAACTTGACTTTTTGGCCAAAACCCCCATACTCTTGGAACAATGATCAGCCACCTCTACTGACCTGCTCCACAGGCTACTCACACATCATGGGAGTGTTATAGCAACTCATTGGCCATTGAAACAACACACAACACAGCCCTCACAAAAATCTGTCAAAAACTCCTCTTCTTCGAATCTCTCTCTACAGCCATCAAACACCCATTTTCTCTTCACCAACAAATCATACACACTCAAAAGAACCAGAATCCACCATGAACACAGCTTGAAACCCTCTAGAACACAACTGTGAAATCTGCTACACCAGAACTCACCTTCACAAATCAGCCATTCACAAGAACTTTGAGGCATTCCATTGTGTTCAGAAGGGTCAAGGGAGTTCATTTGCACAAGTGGGAGACTCTGGAAGCTCACCATTGAAGCTTTCCAGCTCATGTATGGCCAAGAACACTTTTTCACAGAGCTTGCTTTCCTTGTTATAAAATGGAAGTGTGTGTTGTGCTGATCATAATGATGTCCTTGGAATTGAAAATAGTGAAGGAATGATCATTTTATGCCTCTATGAAATTTTGCCCGTGATTGAGTTTGAGCTTGTTTCTCTTTGTTCATTGTTGATGAATGGTTTTTAAAGATGGGTTTAGGTTTAGTTTGGGGAGGGGAAGGTTTCTGGGCATTTAATTTGACTTGGGGTAGCCTATAGAGGAAGCTAGGGTTTTGACCCTGCCGGAGAAGACGACCGGAGCTCATCTCCGGTCGCCTGAGTTTGATTAGGGTTAAGCCTGATTAATTACGCAACTTTAAATCTTGTCCTTTGGATGTTGCTTCCCGCGCGCTTGTGAACGGCCCAGATGAGTCATTATGCCCTAATCCTGATTAATTAAGTAAATCATAATTAATTAAATCAACTTGAAACCTCAGCCATCAGATTGCGCGCGTGTAGGAACTTTGAACCTGGGCCTTGGATTTGGGTGACTCCCAGTCTTGTTGACTTGCACGCACAGCCCCTGGATCTCTCAACTTTCCATCTGAGCCACTCATACTGCATACTTTACATTTTTATTTCATTTTCTTTATATTTTATTTCTCCATTTAATTTAAAATAGTAAAACAACCTTAAAAATTCTGAAATTTTTTATACAAACTTTTATTTAATTTCAGAAACCAAAAACATTTTTATTTTTATTTTTTGCATTTAAAAATTTTGTTAAATCATTTAAAAGTTTATTTTTAATTAATTAATGAGAATTAATTAATTAAAAATGCTTTTAGGTATTTAAAAATCACCAAAAAATTCATGAAACCTTCATAATCATTTAGAAACATTGTCCAACCCTCAAACCAAATTTATTTTTTGATCTTGATGTCTTTTGAGAATTTTTCATGGAATTAAAATCATTTCAAGGCATTATTTTGATCCAAACTTCAAAAAATCATTTCTGCCTAACCATTGAGAGTTGGACTTTGATTCTTCTTGCATTGCATTTTGTTTAGCATGTAGTTTGTGAGATTAAATTGGCATGATTTGATCTTTCATTTTCCATTTGTTTGGCATTTTTCTTTTTAAGGTACCCTAAAACCCTAGAATTTTTAGGAAATTCATAACTCTAATTAGGTTAAGAGTTGGAACCTCACCTTTGGGCAGTGAGTTAGTATAGGTTTAGGGTTCCTTTAAGTGCATTTTCAATTTTTTATCTTGATGTTTGCTTCTGATTTTGGTTTTTGTTTGATGCATTGATCATAAACCCTAATTTGAGCTTCCATATGCATCCATCTTGCATTTGCTTGCATACCTTGACTTGCCATAGCATTTTGTGCATCCATTTGGTTCATTTGACATTTTAAGACATATTAGAAGCATGTTTGATCATTGCATCTTGTATTTGCCATGTTGTATGCCATTTGCACTTCATAACATTTCATGTATGATCATGGTTTTTAACTTGCTTCATTTGCATCCATAAGTTTGTATGATCATCCCCATGCTTTGTTTCATGTTTGCATCATATCATAGCATCATTATCATCTCATATATGCTTCTGGTTTTTATTTACATCATGCCATTTCATTTCATTTTGCATTGCATTGCATCTCTTTCACTAACTTTTCAGGTGGTAAGCAACTTTGAGAAGTGAATTTGCCTTCACTTCTCACATTTTCTTTTCATCTCTTTTATGCATCCATGCTGCATTTTGTTATGTGTTTGAGATTGAGCTTGCTCCTTCTTTTTCTTCTCACTCTCTTTTCTCAAGTGACTTGTCTTCTTGAATGAAGCAAGTTGCTTTTCTTCTCCTTGCTCCTTTTCATCTGCTTCCTGGTGGTTCTTCTGAAGTTTTCTTTCATAAACCTCATAAACCTTAGGAACAACCAAGCATGACAATGATTAGGGTTTTGATTAGTCCCCCTTTTTAGATTTTACATTTGTGTCTCATTGAGTCTTCTCTTCTCACCTCATAATCAGGGACTAAACCCTAAAGGCTTTAAGGCTTTGTGATTAAGCTTATGCCTGCATCCTTCTATTAGGATGGAGTGTATAACTTTAATCCTAAGTGTTAAACCCTTAATGTGTTTAAATCCTTTAATCAATCCACTTAATAATCATCAAGACATCACACTTGTAACTTGGGCCTTGCATTAGGGTTCTAATTCTTCCTTAATTGGTTAAGAAGGACTAACCCTAGTGTTAATGGACAAGTCCTCCTCAAATTGTCTTACAAATCATAAAACTCACTTCATCATCTTATCATTAAATAAAATCCACTTAATAAAGGCTTTGTTTTGTCATGAGTTTAATCCCTAATCATGGATTAAGTTGAGGAGCTTTCCTCAGCTTAAACATTCTCATCTATTATCCTTCTATTAGGATGGTGTAATGAGTCTGTTTAATCCTTGATTATGGCTTAATCTCATTACTTAACACTAAACAAAAACAACAAAAACATCTAAATAATCACAAGTAGGTTAATGATCTCAATCCTACATCATGGTGATTAAGTGTGAGAAGTTGACTTCACACTTAAGGTATTCTCATTACCCCTAACCAGAGGGAGGATGTGATGAGTTTGCTAACCCATTGGTTTAGGCTTAAGCTCATTAACTTATGACAAACTTCCAAAAGCAATAAAAGACTGAAAATACAAAAACAAACAATAAACGTCTCCTCCGGGATTCTTTTTCTCATCTCATTCACTCATAAACGAGAACTTACTTCTTCTGTCTAATGCAAGACAGTTTGCACCAGAGCCAGACAGGTCATAGACTTGAGCATAGACAAGTAAGCAGTTCACAGGTCAATTTATCTTTCAGTCTCTTTGGGTCGAACTACGGTGTTCTGACTTCCTCATTGCACGAGAGGATACGTAGGCATAACTTCACAGTTATCGAACAAAAGTCTCTGTATATTCCCCCTCTTTCAGCCTCATTCTTTAAGCCTCACTATCATGAGCATTTCACCTCTTTCTCTTTTACACTGACACTTCATTTATACACTTCACATTTCTTTTACACTGACACCTGTACATCCTTTTCCAGCTCTTTATACACAGATTGCACTGACACTACCCCTTTAAAACACAAATCTTTTAAGCGTGGATCCCGTCGAGTACGACGGACAATCTGGGTGCTAATACCTTCCCAGGTTGTAACCAACCCCCTTTCTCAGTCTCTCTGGTTCGCAACCGTCTTATCCATATCTTTCTAGGCCTATGCAGCATTGCCTTTCCTCCGGGATAAAAATGCCTAGCTGGCGACCCTTTTCATTCCCTGTGAGTTCACTCCTGTGCGTCCTCACATCCTCCTTTCGCCGACCGTTCGCGTCTGTACCTTTATTTGACCCGGCCTCATTTATCGGGAGCGACAGCTTGGCGACTCTGCTGGGGAAGCCTTATACTGTAACCAGGGCTTCTGGTTCTTTTTGTGGGTTCCTCCTAGCGCTTGTTTGATTTGTGTTTACTGGGGTGTTATGTGCTATTTGTGTTTGCATATTTTATTTATTGCTTTATGTACAGTTTTGTTTATTGCTTTCTTTATAGCTTTATATACATCATACTGTCATACTATTCTGGCTGGATCTGTTGTTTTTGCTTTGGTGGGTGGGTGTTCTATTGAGAGTTGAGGTCCTATACCTGGGACCTGAGTGACACCTAGGCTAGAGTGGTTCATGTTCTTTCCCATTCCATTTCGGTCTGGTGCGGGAATATGAAACACGGTTCAGATATGGGTTTCTTCTTGAGAACTCTGTGCTACAGATCTCCTGTAGTGCTAGGGCTATCTGGGAAGCCTGCTAAGTCTGGATGAACTTTATTATTGAACTTCAGAAACTGAGGTGAATTAGAGGAGGATCTTTTATGGTTATTGTAAACACTGTACCTCCGGGTTAGAAGTGTTTACACTTCTCATAACTGATCCAAGTCTGAGGATCCTTGTTTTAGAACATCACATGTGAGGGGGTTGGGCTGTTTATAGGTTTGCAGGTACCCTTGACCTCAGCATACCCTGTTACTTTGTTTTGATTAAAGAGTACTCCATTTTGGAACAGTTCTTGTGATTTTTAACCCTGGACATGTGACTCTTTATTTGAGTCCCCCACCTTGGTTACTGGACTTATGAACCTCCATCTGGATTCCTTGAACATACATGGACTTATATCAGAGCACTTGATCAGATCCAGCTCAGTCACAAACCCTTGCATATCATTTGCATACATCATCATTGCATCATTTTAACATTTGCTTATGTGTTTTTCAGGGTATCCATCATATATTTTGGCTTGGTTTTGACCCCTTTCATCAGTGTAGACCTATCTTCATCAGTATCTACTTCAGCTATCAGCTACCTGCTTCAGTCACCTGCATCACCAGTCTCAGCCTGTCAATGGCCCATCATCAGTATTATTCTCCATCATCAGCACCTGTCTCAGCTCTTCTTCAGCAACATGGCACCCAAAAAGAGCAACATCTCCTACCAGTTCTTTGAGCCTGAGCTAGCTGGCATCAGGAAGATCCAGACCCTGATTATTCCAGACCATATACCACTATTTAGAGAACATTATGGAGGAATCCTTGATGTGGTTATGGATTTGGACCCTTCACAGAGGAGCTTGATTCATACTTGCCTGCAGTTTTATGATCCCCCTCTGAGGTGCTTCACCTTCCAGGATTTTTAGTTGGGGCCTTTATTAGAGGAGTATTCATCATTTGTTGGTATACCCATCAGGGGTGGAGTCCCCTTCAACCCTGAGATGGCTTTTCCAAGTAATGAAGAAGTGGCAAAGGCATTGTATCTGGAACCTTATCTGATTGGGCAGAACATGACTGCCAAGGCTGGAGTCTCTGGTCTGCATCTGGATTTCTTGATCTCTCAGGCTACCCTGAAGGCTTCTTTGGGAGAGTGGAAGGCAGTCTGTGCATTATTAGCCCTTAGCATATATGGGGTCATATTATTTGCAGATGAGCCTAAGTTTGTTAGCAAGAATGCAATCCATCTTTTCATCCTGAGGAACCCAGTGCCCACCTTACTGGGAGATCTTTACTACTCTGTCCACCAGAGGAATGAAAAGCAAAGGGGAAGATTAGTAAGATGCTGTGCTCCTTTGTTCCACACTTGGCTGCTCAAACATTTGCCAAAGACTGATGCATTCTTGAACCCTCACCAGCAGAAGAACTGGGCTAGGAGACTTGTTGCTTTAACCTCAGATGATATTAGGTGGTGCACTCAGAGCACCAAGGGCAGAGACATCATTACAAGTTGTGGGCAGTTTCCCAATGTACCTTTGATAGGAGTGAAAGGTTGCATCAACTACAACCCTCTGCTATTCAAAAGACAACTGGGCTATGCATTGGTCCATACACCTAGAGCACAAGATCTGACTGAAACCCTTTATTGTGAGATCAAGCCTAATCTGGCTATTGTCATGCAAGCATCCTGGGCTTGGGACAATGTCCAGACTAAAGGGGTGACCATTCTTGGAAGATGCAACAATGTGGCCTCAGCTCAGTACTATGAGTGGTCTCATGCCAGGGCTCAAATTTCTGGGATGCCCTTCACCATTGAAGATGTGCCTGGGCCATCCTCAGCACCACCTCCTGTCACTGTCAGTTTAGAAGAGTTTGAGAAATTGAAAGAGAGAAATGAGAAGCTGACTCAGGCTCTACAAAAGACCCTCTGGGAGAGGAGTGATGGTCGGCTGGACATTGAGAGGTTAGAAAAGCTAAAAGTGGAGCATCTAGCCAGGATTGAAAAGTCAGAGGATTACATTAAGAAGTCAAGGGCTGGAGAGCAGATCTTGAAGAATGCCTGCAAAGAGGCTCAGTTCCAAAAGGCCAGGACTGATTTGTATCTGAAGGAGAGTCAAGCTAGGTGGGTCAGGATCACCGAAGCTCGTACTCAAGAGGATAAAAGGACTCAGGATAAGATTGAGCAGCTGGAAGCTAGTGCAAGAGAGCAACAAGAAGCACTGGCAGCAGCCCAGAGAGAGATCTCAGAGTTGAAGATTAAAGCTGGTGTGAAGAGGTCAAAGGACCAGAATCGACACAAGAAGCTAACTGCAGCTGTTACTACCAGGAATCTCCTCATCAGGAATCTCACAGAGCGTCCAGCTGATCCTGTGACTGAAGCACTTCTAAAGGAAGTTCAGGAGGATGAGTTTGGTCTTAGTGTCTGACTTTTGCTTGTTGTTGCTTTCGTTTCATGTACTTTTCTTTATGTTGTATTTTTGACCCCCCCAGAGGGCATGTTTTGTAAAAAGAAACAAACTTTGTATCATGTACTTTTGTAATATATTCATTAGTTTGTTTTATCTGAGTTCTTTCAAAGAAACATCACAAGCATCTTCCTCAAGGGTCTGGAAAGGTCAAAACCAAGTGCCAAGCCGGATACCTTGGAAACAAATAAGCATACTGCATTGCATACTAACCTTTCGTTTTGTTTTGTAGGTTTTTGTTTTATTGTTACTAACTCTGTTGTGACTTCAAGAACTATTGCTCGGCGTCGGGTGTTCCCACTCAACCGTCCACACAGATATCCCACTCGCAACAACCTTCCGGGTATACAGATGGACCAGGTACAGCAGGACCTTACAGAGGTCAGGAACCAAATGGCCAATGAGAGATTGGAAATGAGGAATCAGATGACACAATTTATGGAGGTGATGAACAATATGGCTCAAAGCCAAGAGAGATTAAGAGCACTGGTAGAGAGGCAGAATCAGGAAGATCCCCATCTAGGGACTGCTGGGACAAGCAATAATGAGAGAGTTCAACCTCATGTTAATCCTCCGGTCTATGGACCCCACCTTCATCCAGAGATCAACATCCCTGTTAATGTGCAAGGGACTGCCACTGCAGGCAGAGTGTTATAAGAAGACCCCCAGGAAGATCAGTTCACAGTGATGGGAGCTGGGGAGGAAGCCTATGACAGAAGGCTAGATGAGATTGTTGAGAAACTGAGATCCCTGGAGTCTCAAAACTCCTTGGGTTTTGATGTTATGGACATGGGCTTAGTGGACGGGGTCAGGATTCCCCACAAATTTAAACCACCGTGCTTTGAGAAGTACAACGGGACTTCCTGTCCACGGACCCATTTACAATCCTTTTTGGGGAGGCTGAAGGCATATACCATGGACGAAAAGCTATGGATGTTTTATTTTGAGGATAGCTTAATAGGAGCTTCAAGGGAATGGTACTCTCATCTGACTAGAGCAACCATCAGGTGTTGGAAGGACTTGGCAGAGGCCTTCATTAGACAATACCAGTATAATTTGGATATGGCTCCCAACAGGACCCTCCTGATGGGGATGTCTCAATCATCCAGGGAAAGCTTCCGGGAGTACGCCCAGAGGTGGAGACAGCTTGCTGCTGCTGTCCAGCCACCCATGTCAGAGAGGGAGATGGCTGATATGTTTATGAACACCCTCCAAGGGACATACATTGACAGGCTTGCTACTTTTTCTTCTACCAGCTTTGCAGACGTGGTCATAGCCGGGGAAAGAATTGAGAGCCTGTTAAAGATAGGCAAAATTTCTGACAACGGTGCCAGCTCGTCCAGCAATCCAAGAAAGCCTTTTGTAGGCCCAAGAAGAACTGGTGAAACTAATGTTATCCATACCAGCAGGGGCAGACCCTAATATATTCATAGGTTTGTGGCAGCAGTCACCATTCCCGCTCCAATTCATCCACAACCAGCTTATCAACCACAACAACAAAATTACCAGCAACAAACTCCTTATCCTCCTCAGAGAAACTACAACAACACCAGCAACAACAATCAGCAAAGACCGTTCCAACAGAGACCTTCTCAGGCCAATAGGGTGATCGATCCGATCCCTATGCCCTATGCCACATTACTGCCACAACTCCTGAAACTCAACCTGGTTGAGCTAAGGACATTGGCACCTCCAGATCCTGCCAGTCTACCCAGAAATTACGACGCCAGTGCCAGATGTGCTTTTCACTCGAATGCGCCTGGCCACAGTACAGAAAAGTGTAGAGCCTTACATATGAAGGTACAGGACCTAGTGGATTCCAAGGCTCTAAACTTTGCACCACCACCAAATGTTAATAAGAACCCTATGCCACACCACGGAGGACCCAAAGTCAATGCTATTGAAGAAGACAAGCCGTCTTACTTGATAACCAGTGTGGGTCAGATTCGGACACCCTTGGTAGAGATTAAAGCTCAACTCCTTGAATGTCAAATGTTCCCGGGATGTGAGCTAGGATGTGCTTATTGCAACATTTCAGTGAATGGGTGTGATAACTTGAGGGATGGCATAGAAGGTCTCATCCAGAGTGGCCTGCTTCAAATCACAACATCAATACCTACCAATCCAGCAATCTCCTTAACAACAGTTCCCGAGTCTTCTACAACTGCAACAACCATTGTTCCAAACAACTCTTCAATCTCATCAACAAATGCTTCATCTGTTACTTCAACGGACCAAATATCAGAAAACATCCCTTCTACAACCTCAGCACCACTTCATTCAGAGTCTCCTACAACAACAACACCCATCCATTCAACAATGTCTCCTACAACATCAACAGCAAACAATGAAAGTGTCTCAACAGTTACAATTTATTATGATCCTGCAAATGATTATGCCTACAACTCACAAAATGCCACTCCTATCAGAGCACCAGTCACAATATACTATGATCCACAGACTATCATGGTCCCTTCTGCAGCTGCCATCAGTCCAGTCACTATCACAGTGCTTGGGCCAGTACCTTATGAAAGCAGTAATGCCATCCCTTGGCATTACGGCTCCGATCTATACTGCGAAGGACAGAAAATCACTCTTGAATCATCAACTTCTTCACCACAAATAGACAATGTGGGGGGAGGCGGAGGCTTCACTCGAAGTGGACGTCTCTTTGCCCCGCAAATTCAAAGACCCGGTGCCGAAGCAGAAGCTGCTGCCAAGGCAAAAGGGAAGAGCATGATGCAAGAAGAACAAATTGCTAAAGAAGCTTTGAAAACCCCTTTTGATCAAGAAGTTGATGAATTCATGAGAATCATCAAGAAAAGTGATTACAAGATAGTGGACCAACTTCACCAGAGGCTCATCGGAACGCACTACTAAAAGTCTTGCACGCAGCTTATGTGCCAGAAGAGATCACCGTCAATCAGTTGGAAGCTGTGGTTGGAAATGTTAATGCTAGTAATGGACTAGGATTTACCAACACTGATTTGACTACGGAAGGCCGCAACCATAACAAGGCTTTGCACATTACCATGGAATGTAAGGGTGCAGTTCTTTCCCATGTGCTGGTAGACACAAGATCATCCCTCAATGTCTTACCTAAAAAGGCCCTTGTGAAGCTGGAATATGAAGGATTGGCGTTACGTCCCAGTAACTTGGTAGTGAGAGCCTTTGACGGCTCTAAGAGATCAGTTCTGGGAGAAATTGAGTTGCCTGTAACGATTGGCCCACAAACTTTCAAAACGACCTTCTACGTGATGGACATTCAGCCTGCCTACAGCTGTTTGTTGGGTAGACCATGGATTCATGCCGCTGGCGCAGTTACGTCTACCCTTCACCAGAAGTCAAAATTCGAGTGGGAGGGCCAGGTCGTTACTATTTGTGGAGAGGAAGATATTTTTGTCAGCCATCTGGCTACATACAAATACATTGAGATGGATGGGGAGATCCACGAAACGATGAATCAAGGGTTTGAAGCCTTGAATATTAATGAAACATCTGATGTACTTGGGACTTCCATGACATCCTATCAACAAGCCCGGAAGGTTGTTGAGGAGGGGACTGCTCAAGGCTGGGGCAAGCTGTTGCCTGTGGAGAAGAAAGAGGATAGATTTGGGTTGGGTTACAAACCAACTCAACAAGATCAAGCAGAGGCTGCTAAGGAGCCCAACTTTGTTAGTGGGGGGATGCTCACCCCCGATGCTGTCAACAACTTGGAAGATGAGTCGGAGGATGAACGCAACCTGGAGAGCTGGATACGTCCAAGGATCACGGGGAGTCGTATCTCAAACTGGTCTTCCCAGGAAATTATAAGGGTTACTCCTGCAGAGTAATTATTATTTACTGTATATTTTAAGCATGCATCAAGTCTTGCATCTTGCCCAAGATGACAAGACTCATTTTGTAATCGGGCCATCTGTAATTTTTGTGCAACAAGATTAATCAATGAAATATCAGACATCTTTTGCAAACGAGTCTTTTTTCTTCTTTTCCGCTCACTGTTTTTCCATTTTTCTTTTTGTACAAAAATAAATGGCAATATTTTCAAAATGACAACTTTATTTCACTTTTCTAAACAAGATTAAAATCAATCACTAAAATGAACAAACTGAACCCTTGCAGAGAGTGCCTTCCAGACCGCACCGACAACAGCACGGCTACGACTTCGTATGACTTTGACAATCCAATCAATCAAGCTGATGAAGGGGTTGAAGAAGATTACGAGCTTCCTGAAGAGCTAGCCAGATTGTTGAGATAAGAGGAGAAGGTTATCACTGCTCATCAGGAGGAGGTAGAAACGATTAATCTTGGTACAGATGAAGATGTGAAAGAAGTTAAAATCGGGGCCTGCTTACAAGACTCAGTGAAGAAACAACTGATTGACCTGCTTCAGGAATATGTGGATGTGTTTGCTTGGTCTTATCAAGATATGCCAGGGTTGGACACCGAAATTGTTATGCACAAGCTGCCTTTAAGAGAAGAATGCCCGCCGGTTAAACAAAAACTGCGCCGTACTCGTCCAGATATGGCAATGAAGATCAAAGAAGAGGTGCAAAAGCAGTGGGACGCCGGGTTCCTTGCTGTAACTAGTTACCCGCCGTGGGTTGCTAACATCGTACCTGTGCCTAAGAAAGACGGCAAAGTAAGGATGTGTGTTGACTACCGGGATTTGAACAGAGCCAGCCCGAAAGATGATTTCCCATTACCTCACATTGATGTATTGGTTGATAATACGCCTCAGTTCTCGGTATTCTCCTTCATGGACAGATTTTCAGGATACAATCAGATTAAAATGTCACCTGAAGACATGGAGAAGACAACCTTCATCACGCCCTGGGGCACGTTCTGTTACAAGGTGATGCCATTCGGACTGAAGAATGCTGGTGCAACATATCAATGGGCTATGGTAACATTATTCCACGATATGAGCCATAAAGAAATTGAATGTTATGTGGATGACATGATTGCCAAGTCCCTCACAGAAGAAGACCACCTGGTAAATCTGCTGAAACTATTCAAGCGTCTGAGGAAGTACCAACTGAAGCTGAACCCCAACAAATGCACATTCGGGGTGCGATCGGGTAAGCTGCTGGGCTTTATTGTAAGCAAGAAAGGGATTGAAGTTGACCCTGATAAAGTCAAAGCCATTCAAGAAATGCCTGCACCAAAGTCAGAAAAAAAAGTTCGAGGGTTCTTAGGTAGATTGAACTACATCTCAAGGTTCATATCTCACCTTACGGCAACCTGTGAACCCTTGTTCAAACTGTTAAGAAAAGAACAGACGGTCAGATGGAACGAAGACTGCCAGAAGGCTTTTGACAAGATCAAAGAATACTTGCAAGAACCACCAATCCTTATGCCTCCAGTTGAAGGGAGACCTCTGATAATGTACTTGACAGTATTAGAAGAGTCAATGGGGTGTGTGCTGGGCCAGCATGACGAGTCTGGTCGAAAAGAGTATGCAATATACTACCTGAGCAAAAAGTTTACCGACTGTGAACAACGTTATTCACTGCTCGAGAAAACTTGCTGTGCTTTAGCGTGGGCTGCTCGCCGACTGAGACAGTATATGTTGACCCACACTACTCTATTGATTTCAAAGATGGATCCAGTTAAGTACATTTTTGAGAAGCCAGCGCTTACCGGACGGGTTGCAAGATGGCAAATGATCCTCACAGAATATGACATCCAGTACACATCTCAGAAAGCCATCAAGGGCAGTGTATTGTCTGAATATATTGCTGAGCAACCTATTGATGATTACCAGCCTATGAGATTTGACTTCCCTGATGAATATATCATGTTCATAAAAGCAAAAGATCATGAAGAGCCTGTTCACACTGAAGGGCCTGACCCGGAAGAAGAATGGATTATGATGTTTGATGGGGCTGTTAACATGAATGGTCGTGGTGTTGGTGCAGTACTCATTACACCTAAGGGAGTTCACATGCCTTTCTCGGCAAAACTCACTTTCAACTGCACTAACAACGAAGCTGAATACTAAGCTTGCATTATGGGTCTTGAGGAAGCCATTGACCTCAGGATCAAGACATTGACTGTATTCGGAGATTCAGCTCTGGTAGTTAATCAAACCAATGGCAAATGGTACACACACCAGGATCATCTGATACCTTACAGGGATTATACAAGAAGGTTATTGACTTTCTTTACAACGGTCAAACTTGAGTATATCCCTCGGGACGAGAATCAGTTTGCAGATGCTCTGGCTACCATTTCATCCATGATCAAAGTTCAAGCTGTCAACTTTGTGCCTCGGATATCAGTGTCCAGACTTGACAGACCAGCATATGTATTTGCAGCGGATATTGTCAAAGATGATAAGCCTTGGTTCCATGATATTAAGTGTTTCTTGGAGGATCAAACATACCCACCTGGGGCATCTTCCAATGATAAGAAAACTTTAAGAAGGCTTGCTGGTAGTTTCTTCCTGAACACTGATGGTTCTTTGTACAAGAGAAACTTTGATATGGTACTCCTCAGATGCGTTGACAGAATAGAAGCAGACTTGCTAATGCACGAGGTGCACGAAGGATCCTTTGGTACCCATGCTGGAGGACATGCAATGGCCAAGAAATTGCTAAGGTCAGGTTATTACTGGATCACAATGGATGCCGACTGTTGTGCTTATGCCAGAAAATGCCACAAATGCCAGATTTATGCGGATAAGGTGCATGTGCCTCCCAATCCTTTGAACGTGATGTCTTCACCATGGCCCTTTGCTATGTGGGGCATTGACATGATTGGCAAGATTGAACCGACTGCTTCAAACGGCCACAGATTCATCCTGGTTGCCATTGACTATTTCACCAAGTGGGTCGAAGCAGCTTCATATGCAAACGTTACAAGGCAAGTGGTAGCCAGATTTCTGAAGAGAGATATCATCTGTCGATATGGAGTGCCCGAGCGAATCATTACTGATAATGGTTCCAACTTGAACAATAAAATGATGGCAGAGCTATGTCGGGACTTCAAGATCCAACACCACAATTCTTCTCCTTACAGACCAAAGATGAACGGCGCTGTTGAGGCCGCTAATAAGAATATCAATAAGATTGTGAAGAAGATGGTGGTCACCTACAAAGACTGGCATGAGATGCTAGCATTTGCCTTGCATGGGTACCGCACGTCAATCAGAACATCCACTGGGGCAACACCGTATCAGCTGGTGTATGGTATGGAGGCAGTCCTACCTGTTGAAGTTGAATTATCCTCTCTACGGGTACTGATGGATGTTAAGCTGAACGAAGCAGAATGGGTTCGGTCCCGATACGAGCAACTGAGTCTGATCAAAGAGAAGAGATTGGCTACAATCTGTCATGGGCAGTTGTATCAGAAAAGAATGAAGAGAGCCTTCGATCAGAAAGTCAGGCACCGAGAGTACCAAGTAGGAGATCTTGTGCTGAAGAGAATCCTCCCTCCTCATACAGACCACAGGGGCAAATGGACTCCGAACTATGAAGGACCATTCGTGGTAAAGAAAGTTTTCTCCGGTGGAGCACTGGTGCTCAGCACCATGGTGGTGAAGATTTCCCGTCCCCTGTGAATTCAGATGCAGTTAAAAAATACTTCGCATAGAAATGACCCGCTGGACACAAAAACAGAATGTAAGTCCAGGCAAAAATAGGGCATCTCGGCGAGTCAAAAACAGAATAAAAGACTCGGGCAAAAATAAGGGAAATAAAAAAAAATGTGTACACCCGCTGAGTTGAAAAGCCACATTGGACAACTCAGGCAAAAATGGGTATCTCGATGGATTGAAAACCCGAAAGGGCGGTCCATGCAAAATAAGGGAATAAGCGAACAACTGCACTCTGAATTCGTCTGTATCACTTACAACTTGGTAAGCTTCGAAAGGATCAAGCCTCTTTCAGAATCAGCCTTCTCCAGATAGCAAGACGAGAAGAACGTCAAAAGTCATACGAGTCATAGCAAAAGAGGAAGCTCCTTAAAGCGTCGTCAACATTGCCAGCATTTTGTTTCTCAATTTGTAACAATCTCCTCATTTCAGGGGATATGTTTCTTTGACTGTATCTTGCCAATTCAGGGCACATGAATTAATAAAAACAGATTTTTCAGTCACACAATGCCTCGTACATTTTTGTTTGCAAAGAATGTCTGGTGCCTTTAAAATATTGATTGCATGAATACAGATGCTTATCTTTAAAAATAAAAATACGTGCTTGCAGGAAATATACTTACTCTCGGGAGTATCTAAACTCCTCTGACGGAATCTGGTAAGGGATACCTCGGGATTACTTGTGCGTTTCTCTATCTTTTCAGGATTGCAGGCATTCAAAGCACAACATGGGGCATGTAAGCTTCACCCCAGCAAGCTGGCAAATCAGTACTCACTCAGTCTTAGCACCCAAAGTGTTGTCTCCCCAGCTGAGTTGCCTGTTGTTACTTTCCCCAACCGAGTTGCCGATCATTCTTCCTCAGCCAAGCACAAACGCCAGGGAACTGCTTCCCCACAGGGCTTCAGTCTCTATCCAGAAGAACAGCGCATGAAGGGATCACAACAGAGTAAAGAAAGCTTCTACAAACCCCAGCTGGGTCCCCTCATTACCAAGGATGGGTTTATCAGTGGCTTATATCCCCAAGCAAATACATCTCATCAGATCTACCAATGATCTCAACCCCAGCTGGGATGTTCACTTCAAGCAGATCGGCCAGAGATCTTCACAGCAACGGGATCCAAATCCCGGTTTGGTATCTTTCGCATAGTCATAGCATTCGCATCATATTCACCAAACAAAGCGTAGCGTTCCGTTTTAATACGGAGCATTACGGAAAAAATCAAACATATTGCATAATCATAAGCCATGTTTTGAATCAAACACTTGTGAATATTGACAATTCATCAGCAGTATATAGAATAACCCTCCAGATTCCCCAGCATAAAGCCAAGGACATCCTCTTTGCACTCACATATACTTATATATATACATTTCCCTGACATCCGTCCGTGTTGTTTTTCAGCATAGTAATGTAAACACTTTGTATATCAGATACTTGTTTATATTATACTCCTCTCCTTTCGACACTCGTCCGTGTCGCTCTCCCCAGCAGGTTGAACACTCATCTATACATCACTCATACTTACTACTCATACTTATACAGATACTCGTCCGTATCTTGTATACACCATTTATATCCCCGCAGATTCAACACTCGTCCGTGTTCTTTGTTAACCAGTTGGTACTCGTCCGTACCATCATCTCAGAACACGTGTCAGGGTTTGTTTCTACCTGATACTCGTTTGTATCACAGTCTTAAGGATGCTTGTCCGCATCTTTAATCCATACACTAAGTCAAACACTTACGTCTTCTTGAATATAGACACTCGTCTATGTCTACTATTCCCCAGAAGAGTCCCTTCAGATTCAACACTCCTCCGTGTTCTTTGTTAACCAGTTGATACTCGTCAGTATCATCATCTCTGAACACGTGTCAGTATTTGTTTCTACCCGATGCTCGTCCGTATCGTAGTCTTAGGGATGCTCGTCCGCATCTTTAATCTATACACAAATATATAAACACTTGTACCTTTTGTTTCTTGGATATAAACACTCGTCCGTGTTTACTATTCCCCAGTAAATCGCCAGCAAAGCAATTTTCCTTTTTTATCTGACATTCGTCCTATGTCATGATAAACTTTGAGAGCAGCTGTACCCTGCTAGGTGGTCGTCCTCCACCTCTTGATGATCGTCCTTCATCATGCTCGTCCGATGGCTGTCCCCATCGTTGATTTTCTATCCGACATTCGTCCTATGTCGTGATATTTAGCAGCCGTCCCCTGCTAGGAGATCGTCCTTCACCTTTTTAATGATCGTCCTTCATCATTTTATCCAATGGCCGTCCCCATTGTTGATTTTAGTTATCTGACATTCGTCCTATGTCATGACAAACCTTGAGAGCAGCCGTCCCCTGCTAGGTGGTCGTCCTCCACCCCTTGATGATCGTCCTTCATCATGCTAGTCCGATGGCCGTCCCCATCGTTGACCTTTTATCCGGCATTCGTCCTATGTCGCGATATTTTCGGCAGCCGTACCCTGCCAGGTGGTCGTCCTCCACCTTAGATGACCGTCCCTCATCTTAACCCTTACAGAGCAGTCGTCCCCTGCTAGGTGATCGTCCTTCACCTTTGATGACCGTACCTCATCATCTGTTTATTTCATTTATTCTTTAACCCGATGGCCGTCCCCGTCGTGGTCCCTTTTCCTTTTCTCCTGATGATCGTCCTTCATCAGTTTAGCCCGATGGCCGTCCCCATCGTTGGTTACATTACTTTATGAACTTGATGGCCGTCCCCATAATTTTTCATTAATCCCCAGAGAATGTTACAGCTTTACTTGGTGGCCGTCCCCATCATAATTATTTTTATCCCCAGCATGTCGGCCGTCCCCATCATTGCTTTATTTCCCGCACTTTTCCCAGCATGTCGGTCGTCCCCGTCATTGCTCTTTACCCAGCAGTCGTCCTCTGCTCGACGGTCTCCCTCCGTCGCCCACACTTTACAATATACTTTATTTTTTCCTTTACAATTTATATCCCTTTTCTTCTTCATTCTGTGAGTGCAAATTTTGGACTGTCTTTGGAATTCAACCACAAGTTATCTTGTTAGCCTGTTAAGCCGCTGCTTACACCCTGCACAGCTAACTCATGTTTGAATAGGGGCAGCTGTAAACATCCCAAATTTGCCCTCACCAATTCACACCATGGCTTGTGATCTCTTCATATGCATAAACTCAATTATAGCATCTCATAGTACATTTTTGATTCACTGCATTGGTTCAAAGTCATCTGCATCTAGGGTTTGTGATCTGAGCAATCCAAGAGCTTCTTGAGCCACTCCAAAGGTCATCAATCACTTCAAAGAGGGTCCATATGTGTTCAAGTATCATATTATATCCTCTCAAAGTCAAGAATGTCAAAAATCACAAGAACTAAGAATGGTATGGAAGCAGAGCCAGGCTTGACTGCACAGATGACCTAGAATTAGGGTTTTGGTTTCAGAGGCCATAACCCTAAATTTTTTGGTCATTTTTGTTTCTATTGGTCTCTATATGGTATAGGGAGCATGCATATCAATTTTCATGATGAAATTCCATGGGGAAGTAATCTGATCAAGAGTTGACTTTTCAAGCAAGTCAGTGCAAAATCAGGGCATCTGAGGCCCCCAATGACCCAACCAAAGATTGTTCTTCATCATTTTGATTGTGTATGATCTTTATTTGATCATAGAAGTTGTTGGAAGTTAACAAAATTGAAGAATTACAAGTCTTTTGCAAAGTTGACTTTTTGGGCAAGTTTGACTTTTAATGAAGTTGTCATTTTAGGCAACTTTTTCAACCCTTACTTTTTGATTCAAAAAAGCTTCAAATGGAAAAACTTTGGTCATGAAAGTTGTATAATAGATCATTCCCTTTTCAAAAAGTACAAGAACATGACCTAATTCATTTTGGATCAAAAGTTATGGCCTTGCAAAGTTGAGCAAAATCATTAAAAATTCACTTTTGCACCAAATGGAAAACTTGCAATTTCTCATGGCAAGCCTTTATGTGACTTCAACATGACCTCTAATCATCATACCAATGATACACATGACATAAAATCAGAATTAGCCCAAGGAATTTCTCATTTGTGTGACTTGATTTTCAAGAATTCATAAGCCATTTTCATAAAGATGCAAAGAGGAATTTTTGGCAAAATCATTCTCCCATGAATTGTGTGATCACTAGCTGGTTCTAACACAATGCCATGACCAAATGAAGCATCATACACCAAAATTCAGCAAAGATCATCTCATGTACATAACCAAAAAACCATGAAATAACACAAGTGGGCAAGTTGCAAAATCTCTCACAACTCATGATCCAAATGCTGCAGACTTTCACAAGCAATCCAAGGGTCATCCTTGACTCAAGCTGAAGCAAGACAAGCCCTTAGACTGCTGCTGCCATAGCCCATGCTGCAAGTACAAATCAACTTGACTTTTTGGCCAAAACCCCCATACTCTTGGAACAGTGATCAGCCACCTCTACTGACCTGCTCCACAGGCTACTCACACATCATGGGAGTGTTATAGCAACTCATTGGCCATTGAAACAACACACAACACAGCCCTCACAAAAATCTGTCAAAAACTCCTCTTCTTCGAATCTCTCTCTACAGCCATCAAACACCCATTTTCTCTTCACCAACAAATCATACACACTCAAAAGAACCAGAATCCACCATGAACACAGCTTGAAACCCTCTAGAACACAACTGTGAAATCTGCTACACCAGAACTCACCTTCACAAATCAGCCATTCACAAGAACTTTGAGGCATTCCATTGAGTTCAGAAGGGTCAAGGGAGTTCATTTGCACAAGTGGGAGACTCTGGAAGCTCACCATTGAAGCTTTCCAGCTCAGGTATGGCCAAGAACACTTTTTCACAGAGCTTGCTTTCCTTGTTATAAAATGGAAGTGTGTGTTGTGCTGATCATAATGATGTCCTTGGAATTGAAAATAGTGAAGGAATGATCATTTTATGCCTCTCTGAAATTTTGCCCGTGATTGAGTTTGAGCTTGTGTCTCTTTGTTCATGGTTGATGAATGGTTTTTAAAGATGGGTTTAGGTTTAGTTTGGGGAGGGGAAGGTTTCTGGGCATTTAATTTGACTTGGGGTAGCCTATAGAGGAAGCTAGGGTTTTGACCCTGCCGGAGAAGACGACCGGAGCTCATCTCCGGGCGCCTGAGTTTGATTAGGGTTAAGCCTGATTAATTACGCAACTTTAAATCTTGTCCTTTGGATGTTGCTTCCCGCGCGCTTGTGAACGGCCCAGATGAGTCATTATGCCCTAATCCTGATTAATTAAGTAAATCATAATTAATTAAATCAACTTGAAACCTCAGCCATCAGATTGCGCGCGTGTAGGAACTTTGAACCTGGGCCTTGGATTTGGGTGACTCCCAGTCTTGTTGACTTGCACGCACAGCCCCTGGATCTCTCAACTTTCCATCTGAGCCACTCATACTGCATACTTTTCATTTTTATTTCATTTTCTTTATATTTTATTTCTCCATTTAATTTAAAATAGTAAAACAACCTTAAAAATTCTGAAATTTTTTATACAAACTTTTATTTAATTTCAGAAACCAAAAACATTTTTATTTTTATTTTTTGAATTTAAAAATTTTGTTAAATCATTTAAAAGTTTATTTTTAATTAATTAATGAGAATTAATTAATTAAAAATGCTTTTAGGTATTTAAAAATCACCAAAAAATTCATGAAACCTTCATAATCATTTAGAAACAATATCCAACCCTCAAACCAAATTTCTTTTTTGATCTTGATGTCTTTTGAGAATTTTTCATGGAATTAAAATCATTTCAAGGCATTATTTTGATCCAAACTTCAAAAAATCATTTCTGCCTAACCATTGAGAGTTGGACTTTGATTCTTCTTGCATTGCATTTTGTTTAGCATGTAGTTTGTGAGATTAAATTGGCATGATTTGATCTTTCATTTTCCATTTGTTTGGCATTTTTCTTGTTAAGGTACCCTAAAACCCTAGAATTTTTAGGAAATTCATAACTCTAATTAGGTTAAGAGTTGGAACCTCACCTTTGGGCAGTGAGTTAGTATAGGTTTAGGGTTCCTTTAAGTGCATTTTCAATTTTTTATCTTGATGTTTGCTTCTGATTTTGGTTTTTGTTTGATGCATTGATCATAAACCCTAATTTGAGCTTCCATATGCATCCATCTTGCATTTGCTTGCATACCTTGACTTGCCATAGCATTTTGTGCATCCATTTGGTTCATTTGACATTTTAAGACATATTAGAAGCATGTTTGATCATTGCATCTTGTATTTGCCATGTTGTATGCCATTTGCACTTCATAACATTTCATGTATGATCATGGTTTTTAACTTGCTTCATTTGCATCCATAAGTTTGTATGATCATCCCCATGCTTTGTTTCATGTTTGCATCATCTCATAGCATCATTATCATCTCATATATGCTTCTGGTTTTGATTTACATCATGCCATTTCATTTCATTTTTTATTGCATTGCATCTCTTTCACTAACTTTTCAGGTGGTAAGCAACTTTGAGAAGTGAATTTGCCTTCACTTCTCACATTTTCTTTTCATCTCTTTTATGCATCCATGCTGCATTTTGTTATGTGTTTGAGATTGAGCTTGCTCCTTCTTTTTCTTCTCACTCTCTTTTCTCAAGTGACTTGTCTTCTTGAATGAAGCAAGTTGCTTTGCTTCTCCTTGCTCCTTTTCATCTGCTTCCTGGTGGTTCTTCTGAAGTTTTCTTTCATAAACCTCACAAACCTTAGGAACAACCAAGCATGACAATGATTAGGGTTTTGATTAGTCCCCCTTTTTAGATTTTACATTTGTGTCTCATTGAGTCTTCTCTTCTCACCTCATAATCAGGGACTAAACCCTAAAGGCTTTAAGGCTTTGTGATTAAGCTTATGCCTGCATCCTTCTATTAGGATGGAGTGTATAACTTTAATCCTAAGTGTTAAACCCTTAATGTGTTTAACTCCTTTAATCAATCCACTTAATAATCATCAAGACATCACACTTGTAACTTGGGCCTTGCATTAGGGTTCTAATTCTTCCTTAATTGGTTAAGAAGGACTAACCCCAGTGTTAATGGACAAGTCCTCCTCAAGTTGTCTTACAAATCATAAAACTCACTTCATCATCTTATCATTAAATAAAATCCACTTAATAAAGGCTTTGTTTTGTCATGAGTTTAATCCCTAATCATGGATTAAGTTGAGGAGCTTTCCTTAGCTTAAACATTCTCATCTATTATCCTTCTATTAGGATGGTGTAATGAGTCTGTTTAATCCTTGATTATGGCTTAATCTCATTACTTAACACTAAACAAAAACAACAAAAACATCTAAATAATCACAAGTAGGTTAATGATCTCAATCCTACATCATGGTGATTAAGTGTGAGAAGCTGACTTCACACTTAAGGTATTCTCATTACCCCTAACCAGAGGGAGGATGTGATGAGTTTGCTAACCCATTGGTTTAGGCTTAAGCTCATTAACTTATGACAAACTTCCAAAAGAAATAAAAGACTGAAAATACAAAAACAAACAATAAACGTCTCCTCCGGGATTCTTTTTCTCATCTCATTCACTCATAAACGAGAACTTTCTTCTTCTGTCTAATGCAAGACAGTTTGCACCTGAGCCAGACAGGTCATACACTTGAGCATAGACAAGTAAGCAGTTCACAGGTCAATTTATCTTTCAGTCTCTTTGGGTCGAACTACGGTGTTCTGACTTCCTCATTGCACGAGAGGATACGTAGGCATAACTTCACAGTTATCGAACAAAAGTCTTTGTATATTCCCCCTCTTTCAGCCTCATTCTTTAAGCCTCACTATCATGAGCATTTCACCTCTTTCTCTTTTACACTGACACTTCATTTATACATTTCACATTTCTTTTACACTGACACCTGTACATCCTTTTCCAGCTCTTTATACATAGATTGCACTGACACTACCCCTTTAAAACACAAATCTTTTAAGCGTGGATCCCGTCGAGTACGACGGACAATCTGGGTGCTAATACCTTCCCAGGTTGTAACCAACCCCCTTTCTCAGTCTCTCTGGTTCGCAACCGTCTTATCCATATCTTTCTAGGCCTATGCAGCATTGCCTTTCCTCCGGGATAAAAATGCCTAGCTTGCGACTCTTTTCATTCCCTGTGAGTTCACTCCTGTGCGTCCTCACATCCTCCTTTCGCCGACCGTTCGCGTCTGTACCTTTATTTGACCCGGCCTCATTTATCGGGAGCGACAGCTTGGCGACTCTGTTGGGGAAGCCTTATACTGTAACCAGGGCTTCTGGTTCTTTTTGTGGGTTCCTCCTAGCGCTTGTTTGATTTGTGTTTACTGGGGTGTTATGTGCTATTTGTGTTTGCATATTTTATTTATTGCTTTATGTACAATTTTGTTTATTGCTTTCTTTATAGCTTTATATACATCATACTGTCATACTATTCTGGCTGGATCTGTTGTTTTTGCTTTGGTGGGTGGGTGTTCTATTGAGAGTTGAGGTCCTATACCTGGGACCTGAGTGACACCTAGGCTAGAGTGGTTCATGTTCTTTCCCATTCCATTTCGGTCTGGTGCGGGAATATGAAACATGGTTCAGATATGGGTTTCTTCTTGAGAACTCTGTGCTACAGATCTCCTGTAGTGCTAGGGCTATCTAGGAAGCCTGCTAAGTCTGGATGACCTTTATTATTGACCTTCAGAAACTGAGGTGAATTAGAGGAGGATCTTTTATGGTTATTGTAAACACTGTACCTCCGGGTTAGAAGTGTTTACACTTCTCATAACTGATCCAAGTCTGAGGATCCTTGTTTTAGAATATCACCTGTGAGGGGGTTAGGCTGTTTACAGGTTTGCAGGTACCCTTGACCTCAGCATACCCTGTTACTTTGTTTTGATTAAAGAGTACTCCATTTTGGAACAGTTCTTGTGATTTTTAACCCTGGACATGTGACTCTTTATTTGAGTCCCCCACCTTGGTTACTGGACTTATGAACCTCCATCTGGATTCCTTGAACATACATGGACTTATATCAGAGCACTTGATCAGATCCAGCTCAATCACAAACCCTTGCATATCATTTGCATACATCATCATTGCATCATTTTAACATTTGCTTATGTGTTTTTCAGGGTATCCATCATATATTTTGGCTTGGTTTTGACCCCTTTCATCAGTGTAGACCTATCTTCATCAGTATCTACTTCAGCTATCAGCTACCTGCTTCAGTCACCTGCATCATCAGTCTCAGCCTGTCAGTGGCCCATCATCAGTATTATTCTCCATCATCAGCACCTGTCTCAGCTCTTCTTCAGCAACATGGCACCCAAAAAGAGCAACATCTCCTACCACTTCTTTGAGCCTGAGCTAGCTGGCATCAGGAAGATCCAGACCCTGATTACTCCAGACCATATACCACTATTTAGAGAACATTATGGAGGAATCCTTGATGTGGTTATGGATTTGGACCCTTCACAGAGGAGCTTGATTCATACTTGCCTGCAGTTTTATGATCCCCCTCTGAGGTGCTTCACCTTCCAGGATTTTCAGTTGGGGCCTTTATTAGAGGAGTATTCATCATTGGTTGGTATACCCATCAGGGGTGGAGTCCCCTTCAACCCTGAGATGGCTTTTCCAAGTAATGAAGAAGTGGCAAAGGCATTATATCTAGAACCTTATCTGATTGGGCAGAACATGACTGCCAAGGCTGGAGTCTCTGGTCTGCATCTGGATTTCTTGATCTCTCAGGCTACCCTGAAGGCTTCTTTGGGAGAGTGGAAGGCAATCTGTGCATTATTAGCCCTTAGCATATATGGGGTCATATTATTTGCAGATGAGCCTAAGTTTGTTAGCAAGAATGCAATCCATCTTTTCATCCTGAGGAACCCAGTGCCCACCTTACTGGGAGATCTTTACTAATCTGTCCACCAGAGGAATGAAAAGAAAAGGGGAAGATTAGTAAGATGATGTGCTCCTTTGTTCCACACTTGGCTGCTCAAACATTTGCCAAAGACTGATGCATTCTTGAACCCTCACTAGCAGAAGAACTGGGCTAGGAGACTTGTTGCTTTAACCTCAGATGATATCAGGTGGTGCACTCAGAGCACCAAGCGCAGAGACATCATTACAAGTTGTGGGCAGTTTCCCAATGTACCTTTGATAGGAGTGAAAGGTTGCATCAACTATAACCCTCTGCTATTCAAAAGACAACTGGGCTATGCATTGGTCCACACACCTAGAGCACAGGATCTGACTGAAACCCTTTATTGTGAGATCAAGCCTAATCTGGCTATTGTCAGGCAAGCATCCTGGGCTTGGGACAATGTCCAGACTAAAGGGGTGACCATTCTTGGAAGATGCAACAATGTGGCCTCAGCTTAGTACTATGAGTGGTCTCATGCCAGGGCTCAAATTTCTGGGATGCCCTTCACCATTGAAGATGTGCCTGGGCCATCCTCAGCACCACCTCCTGTCACTGTCAGTTTAGAAGAGTTTGAGAAATTGAAAGAGAGAAATGAGAAGCTGACTCAGGCTCTACAAAAGACCCTCTGGGAGAGGAGTGATGGTCGGCTGGACATTGAGAGGTTAGAAAAGCTAAAAGTGGAGCATCTAGCCAGGATTGAAAAGTCAGAGGATTACATTAAGAAGTCAAGGGCTGGAGAGCAGATCTTGAAGAATGCCTGCAAAGAGGCTCAGTTCCAAAAGGCCAGGACTGATTTGTATCTGAAGGAGAGTCAAGCTAGGTGGGTCAGGATCACCGAAGCTCGTACTCAAGAGGATAAAAGGACTCAGGATAAGATTGAGCAGCTGGAAGCTAGTGCAAGAGAGCAACAAGAAGCCCTGGCAGCAGCCCAGAGAGAGATCTCAGAGTTGAAGATTAAAGCTGGTGTGAAGAGGTCAAAGGACCAGAATCGACACAAGAAGCTAACTGCAGCTGTTACTACCAGGAATCTCCTCATCAGGAATCTCACAGAGCGTCCAGCTGATCCTGTGACTGAAGCACTTCTAAAGTAAGTTCAGGAGGATGAGTTTGGTCTTAGTGTCTGACTTTTGCTTGTTGTTGCTTTCGTTTCATGTACTTTTCTTTATGTTGTATTTTTGACCCCCCCAGAGGGCATGTTTTGTAAAAAGAAACAAACTATGTATCATGTACTTTTGTAATATATTCATTAGTTTGTTTTATCTGAGTTCTTTCAAATAAACATCACAAGCATCTTCCTCAAGGGTCTGGAAAGGTCAAAACCAAGTGCCAAGCCGGATACCTTGGAAACAAATAATCATACTGCATTGCATACTAACCTTTCGTTTTGTTTTATAGGTTTTTGTTTTATTGTTACTAACTCTATTGTGACTTCAGGAACTATTGCTCGGCGTCGGGTGTTCCCACTCAACCGTCCACACAGATATCCCACCCGCAACAACCTTTCGGGTATACAGATGGACCAGGTACAGCAGGACCTTACAGAGGTCAGGAACCAAATGGCCAATGAGAGATTGGAAATGAGGAATCAGATGACATAATTTATGGAGGTGATGAACAATATGGCTCAAAGCCAAGAGAGATTAAGAGCACTGGTAGAGAGGCAGAATCAGGAAGATCCCCATCTAGGGACTGCTGGGACAAGCAATAATGAGAGAGTTCAACCTCATGTTAATCCTCCGGTCTATGGACCCCACCTTCATCCAGAGATCAACATCCCTGTTAATGTGCAAGGGACTGCCACTGTAGGCAGAGTGTTATAAGAAGACCCCCAGGAAGATCAGTTCACAGTGATGGGAGCTGGGGAGGAAGCATATGACAGAAGGCTAGATGAGATTGCTGAGAAACTGAGATCCCTGGAGTCTCAAAACTCCTTGGGTTTTGATGTTATGGACATGGGCTTAGTGGACGGGGTCAGGATTCCCCACAAATTTAAACCACCGTGCTTTGAGAAGTACAACGGGACTTCCTGTCCACGGACCCATTTACAATCCTTTCTGGGGAGGCTGAAGGCATATACCATGGACGAAAAGCTATGGATGTTTTATTTTGAGGATAGCTTAACAGGAGCTTCAAGGGAATGGTACTCTCATCTGACTAGAGAAACCATCAGGTGTTGGAAGGACTTGGCAGAGGCCTTCATTAGACAATACCAGTATAATTTGGATATGGCTCCCAACAGGACCCTCCTGATGGGGATGTCTCAATCATCCAGGGAAAGCTTCTGGGAGTACGCCCAGAGGTGGAGACAGCTTGTTGCAGCTGTCCAGCCACCCATGTCAGAGAGGGAGATGGATGATATGTTTATGAACACCCTCCAAGGGACATACATTGACAGGCTAGCTGCCTTTTCTTCTGCCACAACTCCTGAAACTCAACCTGGTTGAGCTAAGGACATTGGCACCTCCAGATCCTGCCAGTCTACCCAGAAATTACGACGCCAGCGCCAGATGTGCTTTTCACTCGAATGCGCCTGGCCACAGTACAGAAAAGTGTAGAGCCTTACATATGAAGGTACAGGACCTAGTGGATTTCAAGGCTCTAAACTTTGCACCACCACCAAATGTTAATAAGAACCCTATGCCACACCACGGAGGACCCAGAGTCAATGCTATTGAAGAAGACAAGCCGTCTTACTTGATAACCAGTGTGGGTCAGATTCGGACACCCTTGGTAGAGATTAAAGCTTAACTCCTTGAATGTCAAATGTTCCCGGGATGTGAGCTAGGATGTGCTTATTGCAACATTTCAGTGAATGGGTGTGATAACTTGAGGGATGGCATAGATGGTCTCATCCAGAGTGGTCTGCTTCAAATCACAACATCAATACCTACCAATCCAACAATCTCCTTAACAACAGTTCCCGAGTCTTCTACAACTGCAACAACCATTGTTCTAAACAACTCTTCAATCTCATCAACAAATGCTTCATCTGTTACTTCAACGGACCAAATATCAGAAAACATCCCTTCTACAACTTCAGCACCACTTCATTCAGAGTCTCCTACAACAACAACACCCATCCATTCAACAATGTCTCCTACAACATCAACAGCAAACAATGAAAGTGTCTCAACAGTTACAATTTATTATGATCCTGCAAATGATTATGCCTACAACTCACAAAATGCCACTCCTATCAGAGCACCAGTCACAATATACTATGATCCACAGACTATCATGGTCCCTTATGCAGCTGCCATCAGTCCAGTCACTATCACAGTGCTTGGGCCAGTACCTTATGAAAGCAGTAATGCCATCCCTTGGCATTACGGCTCCGATCTATATTGCGAAGGACAGAAAATCACTCTTGAATCATCAACTTCTTCACCACAAATAGACAATGTGGGGGGAGGCGGAGGCTTCACTCGAAGTGGACGTCTCTTTGCCCCGCAAATTCAAAGACCCAGTGCCGAAGCAGAAGCTGCTGCCAAGGCAAAAGGGAAGAGCATGGTGCAAGAAGAACAAATTGCTAAAGAAGTTTTGAAAACCCCTTTTGATCAAGAAGTTGATGAATTCATGAGAATCATCAAGAAAAGTGATTACAAGATAGTGGACCAGCTTCACCAGACGCCTTCCAAGATCTCTATTCTATCATTGCTTATGTGCTCCGAGGCTCATCGGAACGCACTACTAAAAGTCTTGCACGCAGCTTATGTGCCAGAAGAGATCACCGTCAATCAGTTGGAAGCTGTGGTTGGAAATGTTAATGCTAGTAATGGACTAGGATTTACCAACACTGATTTGACTACGGAAGGCCGCAACCATAACAAGGCTTTGCACATTACCATGGAATGTAAGGGTGCAGTTCTTTCCCATGTGCTGGTAGACACAGGATCATCCCTCAATGTCTTACCTCAAAAGGCCCTTGTGAAGCTGGAATATGAAGGATTGGTGTTACGTCCCAGTAACTTGGTAGTGAGAGCCTTTGACGGCTCTAAGAGATCAGTTCTGGGAGAAATTGAGTTGCCTGTAACGATTGGCCCACAAACTTTCAAAACGACCTTCTACGTGATGGACATTCAGCCTGCCTACAGCTGTTTGTTGGGTAGACCATGGATTCATGCCGCTGGCGCAGTTACGTCTACCCTTCACCAGAAGTTAAAATTCTAGTGGGAGGGCCAGGTCGTTACTATTTGTGGAGAGGAAGATATTTTTGTCAGCCATCTGGCTACATACAAATACATTGAGATGGATGGGGAGATCCACGAAACGATGAATCAAGGGTTTGAGGCCTTGAATATTAATGAAACATCTGCTGTACTTGGGACTTCCATGACATCCTATCAACAAGCCCGGAAGGTTGTTGAGGAGGGGACTGCTCAAGGCTGGGGCAAGCTGTTGCCTGTGGAGAAGAAAGAGGATAGATTTGGGTTGGGTTACAAACCAACTCAACAAGATCAAGCAGAGGCTGCTAAGGAGCCCAACTTTGTTAGTGGGGGGATGCTCACCCCCGATGCTGTCAACAACTTGGAAGATGAGTCGGAGGATGAACGCAACCTGGAGAGCTGGATACGTCCAAGGATCCCGGGGAGCCGTATCTCAAACTGGTCTTCCCAGGAAATTATAAGGGTTACTCCTGCAAAGTAATTATTATTTCCTGTATATTTTAAGCATGCATCAAGTCTTGCATCTTGCCCAAGATGACAAGACTCATTTTGTAATCGGGCCATCTGTAATTTTTGTGCAACAAGATTAATCAATGAAATATCAGACATCTTTTGCAAACGAGTCTTTTTTCTTCTTTTCTGCTCACTGTTTTTCCATTTTTCTTTTTGTACAAAAATAAATGGCAATATTTTCAAAATGACAACTTTATTTCACTTTTCTAAACAAGATTAAAATCAATCACTAAAATGAACAAACTGAACCCTTGCAGAGAGTGCCTTCCAGACCGCACCGACAACAACACGGCTACGACTTCGTATGACTTTGACAATCCAATCAATCAAGCTGATGAAGGGGTAGAAGAAGATTACGAGCTTCCTGAAGAGCTAGCCAGATTGTTGAGACAAGAGGAGAAGGTTATCACTCCTCATCAGGAGGAGGTAGAAACGATTAATCTTGGTACAGATGAAGATGTGAAAGAAGTTAAAATTGGGGCCTGCTTAGAAGACTCAGTGAAGAAACAACTGATTGACCTGCTTCAGGAATATGTGGATGTGTTTGCTTGGTCTTATCAAGATATGCCAGGGTTGGACACCGAAATTGTTATGCACAAGCTGCCTTTAAGAGAAGAATGCCCGCCGGTTAAACAGAAACTGCGCCGTACTCGTCCAGATATGGCAATGAAGATCAAAGAAGAGGTGCAAAAGCAGTGGGACGCCGGGTTCCTTGCTGTAACTAGTTCCCCACCGTGGGTTGCTAACATCGTACCTGTGCCTAAGAAAGACGGAAAAGTAAGGATGTGTGTTGACTACCGGGATTTGAACAGAGTCAGCCCGAAAGATGATTTCCCATTACCTCACATTGATGTATTGGTTGATAATACGGCTCAGTTCTCGGTATTCTCCTTCATGGACGGATTTTCAGGATACAATCAGATTAAAATGTCACCTGAAGACATGGAGAAGACAACCTTCATCACGCCCTGGGGCACATTCTGTTACAAGGTGATGCCATTCGGACTAAAGAATGCTAGTGCAACATATCAACGGGCTATGGTAACATTATTCCACGATATGATCCATAAAGAAATCGAATGTTATGTGGATGACATGATTGCCAAGTCCCTCACAGAAGAAGACCACCTGGTAAATCTGCTGAAACTATTCAAGCGTCTGAGGAAGTACCAACTGAAGCTGAACCCCAACAAATGCACATTCGGGGTGCGATCGGGTAAGCTGCTGGGCTTTATTGTAAGCGAGAAAGGGATTGAAGTTGACCCTGATAAAGTCAAAGCCATTCAAGAAATTCCTGCACCAAAGTCAGAAAAAGAAGTTCGAGGGTTCTTAGGTAGATTGAACTACATCTCAAGGTTCATATCTCACCTTACAGTAACCTGTGAACCCTTGTTCAAACTGTTAAGAAAAGAACAGACGGTCAGGTGGAACGAAGACTGCCAGAAGGCTTTTGACAAGATCAAAGAATACTTGCAAGAACCACCAATCCTTATGCCTCCAGTTTAAGGGAGACCTCTGATAATGTACTTGATAGTATTAGAAGAGTCAATGGGGTGTGTGCTGGGCCAGCATGACGAGTCTGGTCGAAAAGATTATGCAATATACTACCTGAGCAAAAAGTTGACCGACTGTGAACAACGTTATTCACTGCTCGAGAAAACTTGCTGTGCTTTAGCGTGGGCTGCTCGCCGACTGAGACAGTATATGTTGACCCACACTACTCTATTGATTTCAAAGATGGATCCAGTTAAGTACATTTTTGAGAAGCCAGCGCTTACCGGACGGGTTGCAAGATGGCAAATGATCCTCACAGAATATGACATCCAGTACACATCTCAGAAAGCAATCAAGGGCAGTGTATTGTCTGAATATCTTGCTGAGCAACCTATTGATGATTACCAGCCTATGAGATTTGACTTCCCTGATGAATACATCATGTTCATAAAAGTAAAAGATCATGAAGAGCCTGTTCACATTGAAGGGCCTGACCCGGAAGAAGAATGGATTATGATGTTTGATGGGGCTGTTAACATGAATGGTCGTGGTGTTGGTGCAGTACTCATTACACCTAAGGGAGTTCACATGCCTTTCTCGGCAAAACTCACTTTCAACTGCACTAACAACGAAGCTGAATACGAAGCTTGCATTATGGGTCTTGAGGAAGCCATTGACCTCAGGATCAAGACATTGACTGTATTCGGAGATTCAGCTCTGGTAGTTAATCAAACCAATGGCAAATGGTACACACACCAGGATCATCTGATACCTTACAGGGATTATACAAGAAGGTTATTGACTTTCTTTACAACGGTCAAACTTGAGTATATCCCTCGGGACGAGAATCAGTTTGCAGATGCTCTGGCTACCATTTCATCCATGATCAAAGTTCAAGCTGTCAACTTTGTGCCTCGGATATCAGTGTCCAGACTTGACAGACCAGCATATGTATTTGCAGCGGATATTGTCAAAGATGATAAGCCTTGGTTCCATGATATTAAGTGTTTCTTGGAGGATCAAACATACCCACCTGGGGCATCTTCCAATGATAAGTAAACTTTAAGAAGGCTTGCTGGTAGTTTCTTCCTAAACACTGATGGTTCTTTGTACAAGAGAAACTTTGATATGGTACTCCTCAGATGCGTTGACAGAATAGAAGCAGACTTGCTAATGCACGAGGTGCACGAAGGATCCTTTGGTACCCATGCTGAAGGACATGCAATGGCCAAGAAATTGCTAAGGTCAGGTTATTACTGGATCACAATGGATGCCGACTGTTGTGCTTATGCCAGAAAATGCCACAAATGCCAGATTTATGCGGATAAGGTGCATGTGCCTCCCAATCCTTTGAACGTGATGTCTTCACCCTGGCCCTTTGCTATGTGGGGCATTGACATGATTGGCAAGATTGAACCGACTGCTTCAAATGGCCACAGATTCATCCTGGTTGCCATTGACTATTTCACCAAGTGGGTCGAAGCAGCTTCATATGCAAACGTTACAAGGCAAGTGGTAGCCAGATTTCTGAAGAGAGATATCATCTGTCGATATGGAGTGCCCGAGCGAATCATTACTGATAATGGTTCCAACTTGAACAATAAAATGATGGCAGAGCTATGTCGGGACTTCAAGATCCAACACCACAATTCTTCTCCTTACAGACCAAAGATGAACGGCGTTGTTGAGGCAGCTAATAAGAATATCAAGAAGATTGTGCAGAAGATGGTGGTCACCTACAAAGACTGGCATGAGATGCTAGCATTTGCCTTGCATGGGTACCGCACGTCAATCAGAACATCCACTGGGGCAACACCGTATCAGCTGGTGTATGGTATGGAGGCAGTCCTACCTGTTGAAGTTGAATTACCCTTTCTACGGGTACTGATGGATGTTAAGCTGAACGAAGCAGAATGGGTTCGGTCCCGATACGAGCAACTGAGTCTGATCGAAGAGAAGTGATTGGCTGCAATCTGTCATGGGCAGTTGTATCAGAAAAGAATGAAGAGAGCCTTCGATCAGAAAGTCAGGCACCGAGAGTACCAAGTAGGAGATCTTGTGCTGAAGAGAATCTTCCCTCCTCATACAGACCACAGGGGCAAATGGACTCCGAACTATGAAGGACCATTCGTGGTAAAGAAAGTTTTCTCCGGTGGAGCACTGGTGCTCAGCACCATGGTGGTGAAGATTTCCCGTCCCCTGTGAATTCAGATGCAGTTAAAAAATACTTCGCATATAAATGACCCGCTGGACACAAAAACAGAATGTAAGTCCAGGCAAAAATAGGGCATCCCGGCGAGTCAAAAACAGAATAAAAGACTCGGGCAAAAATAAGGGAAATAAAAAAAAATGTGTACACCCGCTGAGTTGAAAAGCCACATTGGACAACTCAGGCAAAAATGGGTATCCCGATGGATTGAAAACCCGAAAGGGCGGTCCATGCAAAATAAGGGAATAAGCGAACAACTACACTCTGAATTCGTCTGTATCACTTACAACTTGGTAAGCTTCGAAAGGATCAAGCCTCTTTCAGAATCAGCCTTCTCCAGATAGCAAGACGAGAAGAACGTCAAAAGTCATACGAGTAATAGCAAAAGAGGAAGCTCCTTAAAGCGTCGTCAACATTGCCAGCATTTTGTTTCTCAATTTGTAACAATCTCCTCATTTCAGGGGATATGTTTCTTTGACTGTATCTTGCCAATTCAGGGCACATGAATTAATACAAACAGATTTTTCAGTCACACAATGCCTCGTACATTTTTGTTTGCAAAGAATGTCTGGTGCCTTTAAAATATTGATTGCATGAATACAGATGCTTATCTTTAAAAATAAAAATACGTGCTTGCAGGAAATATACTTACTCTCGGGAGTATCTAAACTCCTCTGACGGAATCCGGTAAGGGATACCTCGGGATTACTTGTGCGTTTCTCTATCTTTTCAGGATTGCAGGCATTCAAAGCACAACATGGGGCATGTAAGCTTCACCCCAGCAAGCTGGCAAATCAGTACTCACTCAGTCTTAGCACCCAAAGTGTTGTCTCCCCAGCTGAGTTGCCTCTTGTTACTTTCCCCAACCGAGTTGCCGATCATTCTTCCTCAGCCAAGCACAAACGCCAGGGAACTTCTTCCCCACAGGGCTTCAGTCTCTATCCAGAAGAACAGCGCATGAAGGGATCACAACAGAGTAAAGAAAGCTTCTACAAATCCCAGCTGGGTCCCCTCATTACCAAGGATGGGTTTATCAGTGGCTTATCTCCCCAAGCAAATACATCTCATCAGATCTACCAATGATCTCAACCCCAGCTGGGATGTTCACTTCAAGCAGATCGGCCAGAGATCTTCACAACAACGGGATCCAAATCCCGGTTTGGTATCTTTCGCATAGTCATAGCATTCGCATCATATTCACCAAACAAAGCGTAGCATTCCGTTTTAATACAGAGCATTACGGAAAAAATCAAACATATTGCATAATCATAAGCCATGTTTTGAATCAAACACTTGTGAATATTGACAATTCATCAGCAGTATACAGAATAACCCTCCAGATTCCCCAGCATAAAGCCAAGGACATCCTCTTTGCACTCACATATACTTATATATATACATTTCCCTGACATCCGTCCGTGTTGTTTTTCAGCACAGTAATGTAAACACTTTGTATATCAGATACTTGTTTATATTATACTCCTCTCCTTTCGACACTCGTCCGTGTCGCTCTCCCCAGCAGGTTGAACACTCATCTATATATCACTCATACTTACTACTCATACTTATACAGATACTCGTCCGTATCTTGTATACACCATTTATATCCCCGCAGATTCAACACTCGTCCGTGTTCTTTGTTAACCAGTTGGTACTCGTCCGTACCATCATCTCAGAACACGTGTCAGGGTTTGTTTCTACCTGATACTCGTCCGTATCACAGTCTTAAGGATGCTCGTCCGCATCTTTAATCCATACACTGAGTCAAACACTTACGTCTTCTTGAATATAAACACTCGTCTGTGTCTACTATTCCCCAGAAGAGTCCCTTCAGATTCAACACTCCTCCGTGTTCTTTGTTAACCAGTTGATACTCGTCAGTATCATCATCTCTGAACACGTGTCAGTATTTGTTTCTACCCGATGCTCGTCCGTATCGTAGTCTTAGGGATGCTCGTCCGCATCTTTAATCTATACACAAATATCTAAACACTTGTACCTTTTGTTTCTTGGATATAAACACTCTCCCGTGTTTACTATTCCCCAGTAAATCGCCAGCAAAGCAATTTTCCTTTTTTATCTAACATTCGTCCTATGTCATGATAAACTTTGAGAGCAGCCGTACCCTGCTAGGTGGTCGTCCTCCACCTCTTGATGATCGTCCTTCATCATGCTCGTCCGATGGCCGTCCCCATCGTTGATTTTCTATCCGACATTCGTCCTATGTCGTGATATTTAGCAGCCGTCCCCTGCTAGGAGATCGTCCTTCAACTTTTTAATGATCGTCCTTCATCATTTTATCCAATGGCCGTCCCCATTGTTGATTTTGGTTATCTGACATTCGTCCTATGTCATGACAAACCTTGAGAGCAGCCGTCCCCTGCTAGGTGGTCGTCCTCCACCTCTTGATGATCGTCCTTCATCATGCTCGTCCGATGGCCGTCCCCATTCGTTGACCTTTTATCCGGCATTCGTCCTATGTCGCGATATTTTCGGCAGCCGTACCCTGCCAGGTGGTCGTCCTCCACCTTAGATGACCGTCCCTCATCTTAACCCTTACAGAGCAGCCGTCCCCTGCTAGGTGATCGTCCTTCACCTTTGATGACCGTACCTCATCATCTGTTTATTTCATTTATTCTTTAACCCGATGGTCGTCCCCATCGTGGTCCCTTTTCCGTTTCTCCTGATGATCGTCCTTCATCAGTTTAGCCCGATGGTCGTCCCCATCGTTGGTTACATTACTTTATGAACTTGATGGCCGTCCCCATCATTTTTCATTAATCCCTAGAGAATCTTATAGCTTTACTTGGTGGCCGTCCCCATCATAATTATTTTTATCCCCAGCATGTCGGCCGTCCCCATCATTGCTTTATTTCCCGCACTTTTCCCAGCATGTCGGCCGTCCCCGTCATTGCTCTTTACCCAGCAGTCGTCCTCTGCTCGACGGTCGTCCTCCGTCGCCCACACTTTACAATATACTTTATTTTTTCCTTTACAATCTATATCCCTTTTCTTCTTCATTCTGTGAGTGCAAATTTTGGACTGTCTTTGGTATTCAACCACAAGTTATCTTGTTAGCCTGTTAAGCCGCTGCTTACACCCTGCACAGCTAACTCATGTTTGAATAGGGGCAGCTGTAAACACCCCAAATTTGCCCTCACCCATTCACACCATGGCTTGTGATATCTTCATATGCATAAACTCAATTATAGCATCTCATAGTACATTTTTGATTCACTGCATTGGTTCAAAGTCATCTGCATCTAGGGTTTGTGATCTGAGCAATCCAAGAGCTTCTTGAGCCACTCCAAAGGTCATCAATCACTTCAAAGAGGGTCCATATGTGTTCAAGTATCATATTATATCCTCTCAAAGTCAAGAATGTCAAAAATCACAAGAACTAAGAATGGTATGGAAGCAGAGCCAGGCTTGACTGCACAGATGACCTAGAATTAGGGTTTTGGTTTCAGAGGCCATAACCCCAAATTTTTTGGTCATTTTTGTTTCTATTGGTATCTATATGGTATAGGGAGCATGCATATCAATTTTCATGAAGAAATTCCATGGGGAAGTCATCTGATCAAGAGTTGACTTTTCAAGCAAGTCAGTGCAAAATCAGGGCATCTGAGGCCCCCAATGACCCAACCAAAGATTGTTCTTCATCATTTTGATTGTTTATGATCTTTATTTGATCATAGAAGTTGTTGGAAGTTCACAAAATTGAAGAATTACAAGTCTTTTGCAAAGTTGACTTTTTGGGCAAGTTTGACTTTTAATGAAGTTGTCATTTTAGGCAACTTTTTCAACCCTTACTTTTTGATTCAAAAAAGCTTCAAATGGAAAAACTTTGGTCATGAAAGTTGTAGAATGGATCATTCCCTTTTCAAAAAGTACAAGAACATGACCTAATTCATTTTGGATCAAGTTATGGCCTTGCAAAGTTGAGCAAAATCATTAAAAATTCACTTTTGCACCAAATGGAAAACATGCAATTTCTCATGGCAAGCCTTTATGTGACTTCAACATGACCTCTAATCATCATACCAATGCTACACATGACATAAAATCAGAATTAGCCCAAGGAATTTCTCATTTGTGTGACTTGATTTTCAAGAATTCATAAGCCATTTTCATAAAGATGCAAAGAGGAACTTTTGGCAAAATCATTCTCCCATGAATTGTGTGATCACTAGCTGGTTCTAACACAATGCCATGACCAAATGAAGCATCATACACCAAAATTCAGCAAAGATCATTGTAAACACCCCAAATTTTCCCTCACCCATTCACACCATGGCTTGTGATCATTTCATATGCATAAACTCAATCATACCATCTAATATCTCAATTTTGAGTCACTGCATTGGTTCTAAGTCATCTGCATCTAGGGTTTGTGATCTGAGCAATCCAAGAGCCTCTTGAGCCACTCCAAAGGTCATCAATCACTTCAAAGGGGTCTATATGTGTTCAAGCATCATATTATATCTTCCCAAAGTCAAGAATGCCAAAGAATCACAAGAACTGGGATTGGTATGGAGGCAGAGCCAGGTTTAACTGCACAGATGACCTAAAATTAGGGTTTTGGTTTCAAAGGCCATAACTCCAAATTTTTTGGTCATCCTTGTTTCTATTGGTCTCTATATGGTATAGGGAGTATGCATATCAATTTTCATGAAGAAATTCCATGGGGAAGTCATCTGATCAAGAGTTGACTTTTCAGACAAGTCAGTGCAAAATCAGGGCATCTGAGGCCCCCAATGACCCAACCAAGGGGTGATCTTCATCATTTTGAGTGTATTTGATCTTTATTTGATCATGGAAGAAGGTTGAAGTCCACAAAATTCAAGAATTACAAGTTTTTGCAAAGTTGACTTTTTAGGGCATGGTTGACTTTTAATGAAATGTCATTTTATGCAACTTTTTCAACCCTTACTTTTTGGTCCAAAAATGCTTCAAATGGAAAAACTTTGGTCATAAAATTTGTAGATTAGATCTTTCCCTTTTCAAAAAGTACAAGAACATGACCTAATTCATCTTGGATCAAAAGTTATGGTGTGTCAAAGTTGGCTAAAATCACTAATTTTCAAAATATGCACCAAATGGAAAACTTGCAAAAACTTTGTACCAAGGCATTTGTAACTTCTAATTCATGTCTAACCATCACACAAACATCACATGTGACCTAAAGTTCAGAATGGACCAAGAGTTTCTCATGTTTCATGGTTTGTATAACAAGATTTTTCCATATGAACCAAAAGGGAACCAAGTTGCAAAATCATCATCACACTTCCATCCACTTGTTGCCTTGGATGCTGAACCAACCCTAGCCTTTCCCCTCACCATGCTGCGCCAGCCCACACACTTGTACTAGCCTAGAACACAACCCATGCTTCTCTTACACAAGAGTGGACTTTTTGCAAAAGCTAACTCACCTATCACAGCAGGCCAAGTCACATCACCTGACCAATAAGCTTTGTTTATGTGGATCAAATGCCAGCCATTTCACATAACAAGCAAGCCTGAAGCAAGCCATAGCACAACATACACATTTTCACCCTCACTTGCAAAACCCTTCGAAACTGATCACACAGCTCACAAACACAAAAACAAACTTCATAGATCAACTCAACTCATCTTCCTGGTCACAAAGCATCCATCACCATAGCCTAAAACCTCCAGAATCCCAAATACGATTTCTCTCCCCCATTGAACAGAACCTGCTCAAACCTTCAAACCAGCCAGCATAAACTTCTTCTAAGCATCCAGACATCATCAAGGGGTCATAAGGAGTGGATTTCACAAAGAAGGGAGGTCAAAAAGTTGCAAGATTGAAAGCTTTGAAACTCAGGTAGCTCAAGAACATTTTTTCCAGAAATCTTTTTTTAAGTTCTTAAGTTGTTATTCATGCTTCCCTGATCATAAATATATCATTGGTTTTGAAAATGGTGGAAAAATAAGGATGTAATCGTGTTCTGAAAGTCTTGCCCTAAAATTTTGTTTGTTTCGATTCATGAGTTTGAGGAAATATAAATGATGTTTGTGTTGGGGTTTTGATTCAGTGGGTTGTGGGAATCATTTCTGTGTGTTTAGATTTCATTTTGGTTGCGTTTTGAGGATTTTAGGGATTTTCAGGTGGGGTTCCCACCGGAGAAGACGACCGGAGGTCTTCTCCGGCCACCTGAAAATCATTAGGGTTTTAATCAGGTCATTAATGGACATTTGAATCTGGAACGTTGGATGCTTGGACCAGGTTGACTTCGCGCGCGTGTGTATGGTCCAGATTCACCATTAGAAACCCTAATCACATTTAATTAATTCATAATTGAGATTAACCAAGTTTGAATTTCAGCCTTTGATCTGCGCGCGCAGTCAACAAATCTTTCCCCAGAATGAATCCTAGCCCTCCATTGCGCATACTTCCCTTTTATTTCATTTTTAATTCATTTATTTTGTTTTATTTTGTCCAATTTATATAAAATAGCAAAAATGTTTTAAAAATTATGAAACTTTTTGTCAAGAGTTTCATTAATTTTTAAAACACAAAAATATTTTTATTTTTATTTTTAGCATTAAAAAGGTATTTTTAAATATTTAAAAGTTTATTTTTAATTGATTAATGAAAATTGATTTATTAAAAATACTTTTAGGTATTTAAAAATCACCAAAAAATTCATGAAATGTTCTAAGACATTTAGAAACATTGTCCAACCTTCAAACCAAATTTATTTTTT
Organism: Lathyrus aphaca; assembly: GCA_963966055.1. Lineage (NCBI taxonomy): Eukaryota > Viridiplantae > Streptophyta > Magnoliopsida > Fabales > Fabaceae > Lathyrus > Lathyrus aphaca. The sequence goes on along the minus strand of OZ014519.1, from coordinate 456,757,202 downwards.
GATCTTGATGCATTTTGAGAATTTTTCATTGAATTAAAATCATTTTTATGCATTATTTTGATCCAAACTTCCAAAAATCATTTCTGCCTAACCCTAAAGAGTTTGGACCTTGATTCTTTTTGCATTGCATTGTGTTTAGAATGTAGTTTGTGAGATTAAATGGCCATGATTTGATCTTTCATTTTCCATTTGTTTGATGATTTTCTTGTTTAGGAACCCTAAAACCCTAGGAAACTTAGGAAAATCATATCTTGGGTTAGGTTAGGAGTTGAGACCTCTCCTTTGGGCAGTGGTTTAGCATAGGATTAGGGGTCCTTTGAGGGCATTTTCAATTTTTTATAATGTTGTTTGCTTCTGGTTTTGGTTTTTGTTTGTTGCATTGTTCATAAACCCTAATTTGGGCTTCCATATGCATCCATCTTGCATTTTCTTGCATAACATGACTTGCCATGACATTCCATGCCTCCTTTTGATTCATTTAACATCATAAGACATCTTGTAAGCATGTTTGATCATTTCACCTTGCATTTGTCATGTTGTATGCCATATGCATCTCATAACTTTTCATGTATGTTCTTGGTTCTTAACTTGCTCCATTTGCATTCATAAGCCTGTATGATCATCCACATGTTTTGTTTCTGGTTTGTAGCATCTCATAGCATCATTATCATCACATATATGCTTCTGGTTTTGGTTTGCATCATGTCATTCCATCTCATTTTGCATTGCATTGCATTTTCTTTTCTAACTTTTCAGGTGGTAAGTGATTTTGAGAAGTGAATTTGCCTTCACTTCTCATAACTTCTCTTCATCTCTCTCTTGCATCCATTGCTGCATTTTTGTTTGTGTTTGAGTTTGAGCTTGCTCATTCTTCTTCTTCTCACCTTCTTTCTTCAAGTGACTTGACTTCTTGAATGAATCAAGTTGCTTTGCTTCTCTTGATCCTTTCATCTGCTTCCTGGTGGTTCCATTGAAGACCTCTCTTGCAAACCTCACAAACCTTAGGAACAACCAAGCATGACAATGATTAGGGTTTTGATTAGTCTCCCCTCTTAGTTTTACCTTTGTGTCTCTTTTGAGTCTTCTCTTCTCATCTCATAATCAGGGACTAAACCCTAAAGGCTTTAAGGCTTTGTGATTAAGCTTATGCCTGCATCCTTCTCTTAGGATGGAGTGTATAACTTTAATCCTAAGTGTTAAACCCTTAATGTGTTTAAATCTCTTAATCAATCCACTTAATAATTATCAAGACATCACACTTGTAACTTGGGCCTTGCATTAGGGTTCTAATTCTTCCTTAATTGGTTTAGAAGGACTAACCCTAGTGTTAATGGACAAGTCCCCCTCAAGTTGTCTTATAAATCATAAAATACACTTCATCATCATACCATTAATTAAAATTCACTTAATCAAAGGCTTGTTTTGTCATGAGTTTAATCCCTAATCATGGATTAAGTTGAGGAGCTTTCCTCAGCTTAAACATTCTCATCTATTATCCTTCTATTAGGATGGTGTAATGAGTCTGTTAAATCCCTGATTATGGCTTAACCTCATTACTCAACACTAAACAAAAACCACAAAAACCCCTAAATAATCACAAGTAGGTTAATGATCTTAATCCTACACCAAAGGTGATTAAGTGTGAGAATCTGACTTCACACTTAAGGTATTCTCATTACCCCTAATCAGAGGGAAGATGTGATGAGTTTACTAACCCATTGGTTTAGGCTTAAGCTCATTAACTTATGACAAACTTTCAAAAGCAATAAAAGACTGAAAACACAAAAAACAAACAATAAACGTCTCCTCCGGGATTCTTTTCTCATCACCTTCACTCATAAACGAGAACTTGCTTCTTCCGTCTAATGCAAGACAGTTTGCACCTGAGCCAGACAGGTCATACACTTGAGCATTGACAAGCAAGCAGTTCACAAGTCAATTCATCTTTCAGTCTCTTTGGGTCGAACTACGGTGTTCTGACTTCCTCATTGCACGAGAGGATACGTAGGCATAACTTAACAGTTATCGAACAAAAGTCTCTGTATATTCCCCCTCTTTCCAGCATCTTTCTCTTAGCCTCATGATCATGAGCATTTCACTCTTATCCTTACACTAACACTGTATATATCACACTTTGCACTTCTTTTACACTGACACCTGTACATATTGCTTTCCAGCTCTTTACACACAGATTGCACTGACACTACCCCTTTAAAACACAAATCTTTCAAGCGTGGATCCCGTCGAGTACGGCGGACAATCTGGGTGCTAATACCTTCCCAGGTTGTAACCAACCCCCTTTCTCAGTCTCTCTGGTTCGCGACCGTCTTATCCATTCTTTTTCTAGGCCTATGCAGCATTGCCTTTCCTCCGGGATAAAAATGCCTAGCTGGCGACTCTATTCATCTCCAGTGAGTTCACGGCTGTGTGTTCTCATTGTCCCTCTCGCCGACCGTTCGCGTCTGTACCATTATTTGGGCCTAGTCCCATCTATCGGGAGCGACAGCTTGGCGACTCTGCTGGGGACCCTTATACTGCAACCAGGGCTTCTGGTTCTTTTTGTGGGTTCCTCCTAGCGTTTGTTTGATTTGTGTTTACTGGGGTGTTATGTGCTTATTTGTGTTTATATATTTGTATCTTTTTTTGCATTATGTACAGTTGCTTTACTGCTTTCTTTATAGCTTTGCATTATATCATACTGTCATGCTGTCTGGCTGGATCTGGTTTTGCTTTGGTGGGTGGGTGTTCCATTGAGAGTTAAGGTCCTATACCTGGGACCTGAGTGACACCTAGGCTAGAGTGGTTCATATTCTTTCCCATTCCATCTCGGTCTGGTGCGGGAATATGAAACACGGTTCAGATATGGGTTTCTTCTTGAGAACTCTGTGTTGCAGATTTCCTGCAATGCTAGGGCTATCTGGGAAGCCTGCTAAGTCTGGATGACCTTTAGTTTTGACCTTCAGAAACTGAGGTGAATTAGAGGAGGAATTGTTATGGTTATTGTAAACACTGTACCTCCGGGTTAGAAGTGTTTACACTTCTCATAACTGATCCAAGTCTGAGGATCCTTGTTTTAGAACACCACCTGTGAGGGGGGTTGGGCTGTTTACAGGTTTGCAGGTACCCTTGGCCTCAGCATACCTTGTTACTTTGATGTGATTAAGAATACTCCATGTTGGAACAGTTCTTGTGATTCTAAACCCTGGACATGTGACTCTTTTTTTGAGTCCCCCACATTGGTTACTGGATTTATAGACCTCCATCTGGAATTCTTGAACATACTTGGACCTATATCAAAGCACTTGATCAGATCCAGCTCAGTCACAAACCCTTGCATATCATTTGCATACATAACCATTGCATCATATTAACATTTGCTTATTTGTGTTTCAGGGTATCCATTTTCATTTTGGTTTGGTTTTGACCCTATCTTCAGTACTGACCTATCTTCATCAGCACCTGCTTCAGCTATCTACTTCAGTCACCTGCATCAGCCAGTCAGTGGCCCATTCTTCAGTGTTATCATCAGCACTTGTCTCTACTCACCCTCAACATCATGGCACCTAAAAAGAGTAACATTACCTACCACTTCTTCCAGCCTAAGCTAGCTGATATCAGGAGGATTCAGACCCTGATCACTCCAGACCATATACCACTGTTCAGGGAACACTATGGAGATATACTTGATGTGGTTATGGATTTGGACCCTTCACAGAGGAGCCTGATTCACACCTGCCTTCAATTTTATGATCCCCCACTGAGGTGTTTCACTTTTCAGGACTTTCAGTTGGGCCCTTTATTGGAAGAGTACTCATCATTAGTTGGTATACCCATCAGGGGTGGAGTCCCTTTCAACCCTGAGATGGTCTTTCCTGGTAATGAAGAAGTAGCAAAGGCTTTGCATCTAGAACCAGTTCTGATTGGGCAGCATATGACTTCTAAGGCTGGGATCCCTGGCCTCCATCTGGATTTCTTGATCTCTCAAGCTACCCTGAAAGCTTCTTTGGGAGAGTGGAAAGCAGTCTGTGCTTTATTGGCCTTGAGCATATATGGGATCATATTATTTGCAGATGAGCCTCGATTCATTAGCAAGAATGCAGTCCATCTTTTCATTCTGAAGAACCCAGTGCCCACTTTATTGGGGGATCTCTACTACTCAGTGCATCAGAGGAATGAAAATCAGAGGGGAAGATTAGTGAGGTGCTGTGCTCCTTTGTTCCACACTTGGCTTCTCAAGCATTTGCCCAGGACAGATGCATTTTTGAATCCTCATCAGCAGAGAAACTGGGCTAGAAGACTCACTGCTCTAATTTCAGCTGATATTAGGTGGTGCACTCAAAGCACCAAAGGCAGGGATGTCATCACCAGCTGTGGGCATTTTCCCAATGTGCCCCTAATAGGAGTCAAGGGTAGTATTAATTACAACCCTCTGCTGTTCAAAAGACAACTGGGCTATGCACTGGTCCACACGCCTAAGGCACAAGACTTGGTTGAGACCCTTTATTGTGAAAACAAGCCTAATCTGGCTGTTGTTAGGCAGGCAGCCTGGGCTTGGGATATTGTTCAAACCAAGGGAGTAACCATTCTGGGGAAGTGCAACAATGTGGCATCAGCACAATATTATGAGTGGTCCCATGCCAGGGTTCAATTCTCTGGAATGCCCTTTACCATGGAGGATATGCCTGAATCATCCTCAGCACCACCCCCTGCCACTGTCAGTTTGGAGGAGTTTGAGGGTTTGAAAGAGAGAAATGAGAAGTTGACTCAGGCTTTGCAGAAGACCCTCCGGGAGAGGAGTGATGGTAGGATGGACATTGAGAAGCTAGAGAAGTTGAAAGTAGAGCATCTGGCTAGAATTGAAAAGTCTGAGGATTATATTAAGAAGTCTAGGGCTGGGGAACAAATTCTGAAGAATGCTTGCAAGGAAGCCCAATTCCAGAAAGCCAGGACAGACTTGTATCTGAAGGAGAGTCAAGCTAGGTGGGTCCGGATCACCGAAGCTCGTACTCTGGAGGACAAGAGGGTCCAAGACAAGATAGAGCAGCTGGAAGCTAATGCAAAAGAGCAGCAGGAAGCCCTGGCAGCAGCCCAGAGGGAGATATCAGAGCTGAAGATCAAAGCTGGAGTGAAGAGGTCAAAGGACCAAAGTCAGCACAAGAAGCTAACTGCAGCTGTCACTACCCGGAATCTCCTCATCCGGAATCTCACGGAGCGACCAGCTGATCCTGTGACCGAAGCACTTCTCAAGGAAGTTCGGGAGGATGAGTTTGGTCTTGGTGTTTGACCATTTGCTTGTTGTTGCTTTCATTCCATGTACTTTTATTTTCTTGTGATGTATTTTGGCCCCTCAGAGGGTTTGTATTTGTAATCATACTATGTACCATTTGCCTTTTGTAATATATGTATTAGTTTGTTCCATCCGAGTTTACTTCGAAAGCAACATCAACAGCATCTTCAAGGGTCTGGAAGGGTCAAAACTGAATGCCAAGCCGGATACCTTGAAAATAAATAAGCATACTGCATTGCATGCTAACTCTTTGTTTGTTTTGTAGGTTTTTGTTTTGTTGTTGCTAACTTTGTTGTGATGTTCAGGAACTATTGCTCGACGCCGGGTATTTCCCCTCAACCGTCCGCACCGTTATCCAACCCGTAACAACCTTCCGGGCATACAAATGGGTCAGGTACAGCAGGACCTTGCAGAGGTTAGAAATCAAATGGCAAACGAAAGATTGGAAATGAGAACCCAGATGACGCAGTTTATGGAAGTAATGAACAACATGGCTCAGAGCCAAGAAAGATTGAGAGCCATGGTGGAAAGGCAAAATCAAGAGGATCCACATGTAGGGACTGCTGGCACCAGCAACAACGAGAGGGTCCAACCTCATGTCAATCCCCCTGTGTTTGGTCCCCACCTCCATCCAGAGGTCAACATTCCTGCCAATATTCAAGGGACTGCCACTGCAGGCAGGGTACTGCAAGAAGACCCCCAGGAGGATCAGTTCACAGTAATGGGTGCTGGGGAGGAAGCTTATGATAGAAGGCTGGATGATATAGCTGAGATATTAAGATCCTTAGAGTCTCAAAACTCTTTGGGCTTTGACGTTATGGACATGGGCTTGGTAGACGGGGTCAGGATTCCCCATAAGTTTAAGCCTCCTTGTTTTGAAAAATACAACGGGACTTCATGCCCCCGGACCCATTTACAATCATTTCTGGGGAGGTTGAAGGCCTACACCATGGACGAGAAACTCTGGATGTTCTATTTTGAGGACAGCTTGACGGGAGCCTCAAGAGAATGGTACTCTCATCTGACAAGAGCAACTATCAGGTGTTGGAAGGACCTGGCAGAGGCCTTTATCAGACAGTATCAATACAACTTAGATATGGCACCCAACAGGACCCTCCTAATGGGAATGTCACAGTCGTCAAGGGAAAGTTTCCGAGAATACGCCCAGAGATGGAGGCAATTGGCTGCTGCTGTTCAGCCACCTATGTCAGAGAGGGAAATGGCAGATATGTTTATGAACACCCTCCAGGGAACATACATTGACAGGCTGGCTGCCTTCTCTTCCACTAGCTTTGCAGATGTTGTCATAGCTGGAGAGAGAATTGAGAGCCTGTTAAAGATGGGCAAAATTTCTGACAATGGTGCCAGCTCGTCCAGCAATGCAAGGAAGCCTTTTGCAGGCCCAAGAAGAACTGGCGAGACCAATGCCATCCACACCAACAGGGGCAGACCCCGGTATGTTCACAGGTCTGTGGCAGCGGTCACCATTCCCGCTCCAGCTCATCCCCAACCAACTTATCAACCTCCTCAACAGAACTATCAGCAACAACCTCAGTACCATCAACAAGCTCAGTATCCTCCGAGAAACTACAACAACGCCAACAACAACAATCAGCAAAGGCCATTCCAACAGAGGCCATCTCAAGCCAATAGGGTGATCGATCCGATCCCTATGCCATATGCTACACTGCTGCCACAACTCCTGAAACTCAACCTAGTTGAGCTAAGGACGTTGGCACCTCCAGATCCTAATAGTCTACCCAGGAATTATGACTCCAACGCCAGATGTGCTTTTCACTCAAATGCACCTGGCCACAGTACAGAAAAGTGCAGAGCCTTGCACATGAAGGTACAAGACCTGGTAGACTCTAAGGCCCTGAATTTCGCACCACCACCCAACTTTAATAAGAACCCTATGCCACACCACGGAGGTCCCAGAATCAACGCTATTGAAGAAGACAAGCCGTCTTATTTAATAACCAGTGTGGGTCAGATTCGGACACCGTTGGTAGAGATCAAGGCTCAGCTCCTCGAATGTCAAATGTTCCCGGGGTGTGAGTTAGGGTGTGCTTACTGCAATATCTCAGTAAATGGGTGCGATAACTTGAGGAATGGCATAGATGGTCTCATTCAGAGTGGCCAACTTCAAATCACCACATCATTTCCTACAAATCCAGCAATCTCATCAGCAACAATTCCAGTATCTCCTACAACTGCAACAACCATTGTTCCCGACAACTCTTCGGTTTCATCAACAAGTATTTCATCTGTCATTTCAACTGACCAGATACCGACCGACACTCCTGCTACAACTTCAGCACCACTTCATTTTGATACTCCTACAACGACAGCACCCATCCTTCCAACAATGTCTCCTACAACATCAGCAACAAACTCTGAAGACGTCTCAACAGTTACAATCTATTACGATCCTGAAAATAATTCTGCCTACAATTCACAAAGTGCTGCTCCCATCAGAGCACCAGTCACGATATATTACGATCCACAGACTATCACAATTCCTTCCGCAGCTGCAATCAGTCCAGTCACTATCACGGTGCCTGGACCAGTACCTTATGAAAGCAGTAATGCCATCCCGTGGCATTACGGCTCTGACCTGTACTGCGAAGGACAAAAAATCACTTTTGAATCATCAACCCCTGCACCACAAATAGATAATGTGGGAGGAGGCGGAGGCTTCACTCGAAGCAGACGTCTCTTTGCTCCACAAATTCAAAGACCCACTGCCGAAGCAGAAGCTGCTGCCAAGGCAAAAGGGAAAAGCTTGGTGCAGGAAGAGCAGATTGTTAAAGAAGCTTTGAAAACACCCTTTGATCAAGAGGTTGATGAGTTCATGCGAATCATCAAGAAGAGTGATTACAAAATAGTGGATCAGCTTCACCAGACGCCTTCCAAGATCTCAATCCTATCATTGCTTATGTGCTCCGAAGCCCATCGGAACGCACTACTCAAAGTCTTGCACACAACTTATGTGCCTGAAGAGATCACCGTCAATCAGTTGGAAGTTGTGGTTGGAAACGTTAATGCTAGTCATGGACTAGGGTTCACCAACACTGATTTGACGACGGAAGGCCGCAACCATAACAAGGCTTTGCACATAACCATGGAATGTAAAGGTGCAGTCCTTTCCCATGTGCTGGTAGACACGGGGTCATCCCTCAATGTCTTACCTAAGAAGGCCCTTGTGAAGCTAGAGTATGACGGATTGGCGTTGCGTCCCAGCAACCTGGTGGTGAGAGCCTTTGATGGTTCTAAGAGATCGGTTCTGGGAGAGATTGAGTTGCCCATAACGATTGGCCCGCAAACTTTCAAAACGACCTTCTACGTGATGGATATACATCCTGCCTACAGCTGTCTATTGGGTAGGCCATGGATTCACGCCGCTGGCGCCGTGACCTCTACCCTTCACCAGAAGTTAAAATTCGAGTGGGAGGGTCAAGTCGTTACAATCTGTGGAGAGGAGGACATTTTTGTCAGCCACCTGGCTACCTATAAATACATTGAGATGGATGGGGAGATCCATGAAACAATGAGCCAAGGTTTCGAAGCCTTGAACGTGAATGAAACATCTGCTGTACCTGGAACTTCAATGACATCATACCAACAAGCCCGGAAGGTTGTTGAGGAAGGAACTGCCCAAGGCTGGGGCAAACTGCTACCGGTGGAGAAGAAAGAGGATATATTTGGGTTGGGTTACAAACCAACTCAACAAGATCAAACAGAGGCTGCAAAAGAGCCCAACTTTGATAGTGGGGGGATGCTCACCCCTGATGCTGTCAACAATTTGGAAGACGAGCTGGAAGAAGAACGCAACCTGGAAAGCTGGATTCGTCCAAAGATCCCGGGGAGCAGTATCTCGAACTGGTCTTCCCAGGAAATTATAAGAGTTACTCATGCAGAGTAATTATTATTTCCTGTATTTTTATAGCATGCATCAAAGTCTTGCATCTTGCCCAAGATGACAAGACTCATTTTGTAATCGGGCCATCTGTACTTTTTGTGCAACAAGATTAATCAATGAAATATCAGACATCTTTTTGCAAACGAGTCTTTTTTTTCTTTTCCGCTCACTGTTTTTCCATTTTTCTTTTTGTACAAAAAAATAAATGGCGATGTTTTCAAAATGACAACTTTACTTCACTTTTCTAAACAAGATTAAAATCAAATCACTAAAATGAACAAACTGAACCCTTGCAGAGTGTGCCTTCCAGACAACACCGACAACAGCATGGCTATGACTTCGTATGACTTTGACAATCCGATCAATCAAGCCGATGAAGGGGTTGAAGAAGAGTATGAGCTTCCTGAAGAGCTAGCCAGGTTGTTGAGACAAGAGGAAAAGGTTATTACTCCTCACCAGGAGGAGGTTGAAACGATTAATCTTGGTACAGAGGAAGACGTGAAAGAAGTTAAAATCGGGGCCTGCTTACAAGACTCAGTGAAGAGACAACTGATTGACCTGCTTCAAGAGTATGTGGACGTGTTTGCTTGGTCTTATCAAGATATGCCAGGGTTGGATACCGACATTGTTGTGCACAAGCTGCCTTTGAGAGAAGAATGCCCACCGGTCAAACAGAAGCTGCGCCGTACTCACCCGGACATGGCAATGAAAATCAAAGAAGAGGTACGGAAGCAGTGGGACGCCGGGTTCCTTGCTGTAACCAGATACCCACCGTGGGTTGCTAACATAGTACCTGTGCCTAAGAAAGACGGCAAAGTAAGAATGTGTGTTGACTACCGGGACCTGAACAGAGCTAGCCCGAAAGATGATTTCCCTTTACCTCATATTGATGTATTGGTGGATAATACGGCTCAGTTCTCGGTATTCTCCTTCATGGATGGATTTTCAGGATACAATCAGATCAAAATGTCACCTGAAGACATGGAGAAGACAACCTTCATCACGCCCTGGGGCACGTTCTGTTACAAAGTAATGCCATTTGGGCTCAAGAATGCCGGTGCGACATATCAACGGGCTATGGTGACATTATTCCACGATATGATCCATAAAGAGATAGAATGTTATGTGGATGACATGATTGCCAAGTCCCTCACTGAAGAAGACCACCTGGTAAATCTGCTAAAGTTGTTCAAACGTCTGAGGAAGTACCAACTGAAGTTGAACCCCAACAAGTGCACGTTCGGGGTGCGATCTGGTAAGCTGCTGGGCTTTATTGTAAGTGAGAAAGGGATTGAAGTTGACCCTGATAAAGTCAAAGCTATTCAAGAGATGCCTGCACCGAAGACAGAGAAGGAAGTTCGAGGGTTATTAGGTCGATTGAACTACATTTCAAGGTTCATATCTCACCTTACGGCTACCTGTGAACCCTTGTTCAAGCTGTTGAGAAAAGAACAAACGGTCAGGTGGAACGAAGACTGCCAGAAGTCTTTTGACAAGATCAAGGAGTACCTACAAGAACCTCCAATCCTTATGCCTCCAGTTGAAGGAAGACCTCTGATAATGTACTTAACAGTATTAGAAGAGTCAATGGGGTGTGTGCTGGGCCAGCATGACGAGTCTGGTCGAAAAGAGTATGCAATATACTACCTAAGCAAAAAGTTTACCGACTGTGAACAACGTTATTCACTGCTCGAGAAAAATTGTTGTGCTTTAGCGTGGGCTGCTCGCCGACTGAGGCAGTATATGTTGACCCACACTACCTTGTTGATCTCAAAAATGGACCCAGTTAAGTACATATTTGAGAAGCCAGCACTTACCGGACGGGTTGCAAGATGGCAAATGATCCTCACAGAATATGACATCCAATACACATCTCAGAAAGCCATCAAGGGCAGTGTATTGTCTGAATATCTTGCCGAGCAACCCATTGATGATTACCAACCTATGAGATTTGACTTCCCTGATGAAGACATCATGTTCATAAAAGCAAAAGATCATGAAGAGCCTGTTCACACTGAAGGGCCCAACCCGGAAGAAGAATGGACTATGATGTTTGATGGGGCTAATAACATGAATGGTCGTGGTGTTGGTGCAGTACTCATTACACCTAAAGGAATTCACATGCCTTTCTCGGCAAAACTCACTTTCAACTGCACTAATAACGAAGCTGAATACGAAGCCTGCATTATGGGTCTTGAGGAAGCCATTGACCTCAGGATCAAGACATTGACCGTATTCGGAGATTCAACTCTGGTAATCAATCAAACCAACGGCAAATGGTACACCCACCAGGATCATCTGATACCTTACAGGGATTATACAAGGAGGTTATTGACTTTCTTCACAACAGTCAAGCTTGAGTATATCCCTCGGGACGAGAATCATTTTGCAGATGCCCTGGCTACCATTTCATCCATGATCAAAGTTCAGGCTACCAACTTTGTACCTCAGATCTCAGTGTCCAGACTTGACAGACCAGCATATGTATTTGCAGCAGACACTGTTAAAGATGATAAGCCTTGGTTCCACGACATTAAGTGTTTCTTGGAGGATCAAACATACCCACCTGGGGCATCTTCAAATGATAAGAAGACTTTGAGAAGGCTTGCTGGTAGTTTCTTCTTGAACACTGATGGTTCTCTATACAAAAGGAACTTTGATATGATACTCCTCAGATGCGTTGATAAGACAGAAGCAGATTTGTTGATGCATGAAGTGCACGAAGGATCTTTTGGTACCCATGCAGGAGGACATGCAATGGCCAAGAAATTGCTAAGATCAGGTTATTACTGGATCACAATGGATGCCGACTGTTGTGCCTACGCCAGAAAATGCCACAAATGCCAGATCTATGCAGATAAGGTGCATGTGCCTCCCAATCCTCTGAATATAATGTCTTCACCCTGGCCCTTTGCTATGTGGGGCATTGACATGATTGGTAAGATTGAGCCAACTGCTTCGAATGGCCACAGATTCATCCTGGTTTCCATTGACTATTTCACCAAGTGGGTCGAAGCAGCTTCCTATGCCAATGTTACAAGACAAGTGGTAGCCAGATTTCTGAAAAGAGATATCATCTGTCGATATGGAGTGCCCGAGCGAATCATTACTGATAATGGTTCCAACTTAAACAACAAAATGATGGCAGAGCTGTGCCGGGACTTCAAAATCCAACACCACAATTCTTCTCGTTACAGGCCAAAGATGAACGGCGCTGTTGAGGCAGCTAACAAGAATATCAAGAAAATTGTGCAGAAGGTGGTAGTCACCTATAAAGATTGGCATGAAATGCTACCGTTTGCCTTGCATGGGTACCGCACGTCAATCAGGACATCCACTGGGGCAACGCCGTATCAGCTTGTGTATGGTATGGAAGCAGTCCTACCGGTTGAAGTTGAATTACCCTCTCTACGGGTACTAATGGATGTTAAACTGAACGAAGCAGAATGGGTTAGGTCCCGGTACGAACAACTGAGTCTGATTGAAGAGAAAAGGTTGGCTGCAATCTGTCATGGGCAGTTATATCAGAAGAGAATGAAGAAAGCCTTCGATCAGAAAGTCAGGCACCGAGAGTACCAAGTAGGAGATCTTGTGCTGAAAAGAATCCTCCCTCCTCATACAGACCACAGGGGCAAGTGGACTCCATATTATGAAGGACCATTTGTGGTAAAGAAAGTTTTTTCCGGTGGAGCACTGATGCTCAGCACTATGGATGGTGAAGATTTCCCGTCCCCTGTGAATTCAGATGCAGTTAAAAAATACTTCGCATAAAAGACCCGCTGGACACAAAAACAGAATGAAAGTCCAGGCAAAAATAGGGCATCCCGGCGAGTCAAAAACAGAATGAAAGACTCGGGCAAAAATAAGGGAAAATAAATAAAAAATGTGCACCCGCTGAGTTGAAAAGCCGCATTGGACAGCTCAGGAAAAAATGGGTATCCCGATGGATTGAAAACCCGAAAGGGCGATCCATGCAAAATAAGGGAATAAGCGAACAACTGCATTCTGAATTCGTCTATATCGTTTACGACTTGGTAAGCTTTGAAAGGATCAAGCTTCAATCAGAATCAACATTCCTCAGAAAGCAAGATGAGAAGAACGTCAAAAGTCATACGAGTCATAACAAAAGAGGAAGCTCCTTAAAGCGTCATCAACATTGCCAGCATCTTGTTTCTCAATTTGTAACAATCTCCTCATTCCAGGGGATTTGTTTCTTTGACTGTATCTTGCCAATTCAGGGCATATGAATTAATAAAATCAGATTTTCAGTCATGTCTCGTCTTGTACATTTTATTTGCAAAAAATGTCTGATGTCTAAAAGAAACACTGATTGCATAAAATACAGATGTTTATCTTCAAAAATAAAGTCACATGCTTGCAGGAAATATGCTTACTCTCAGAAGTATCTAAACTCCTATGACGGAATCCAGTAAGGGATACCTCGGGATTATTTTGTGCGTTTCTATATCTTTGCAGGATTGCAGGTATCCAGAGCGCAACTTGGGGCATGAAAGCTTCACTCCAGCAAGCTGACAAATCGACACTCAGCGCCCAAAGTGTTTTCTCCCCAGCTGAGTTGCCACTTATTACTTATCCCCATTAGAGTTTCCAGGCATCACAGAAGGCGCCCGTGTCCCCGGCTGAGTCAAGGATCCACCTCAACAGAATCTCTAGGGAGGTCTTTCAGTGATCTCTCTTTCTCCCCAGCCGAGTTGCCATTTCGTCCTCAGCCGAGCACAAAAGTCAGGGAACCATCTCCCCACAGAGCCTCAGCCTTTATCCAGAAGAGCAACGCATGAAGAACTCACAACAGAGTGAAGAAAGCTTCCACAAACCCCAGCTGGGTCCCTCATTGTCAGGACAGGTCTATCAGTGACCCGAATCCCCAAGCAGATAGCATCTCATCAGATCTACCAATGATCTCACCCCCAGCTGGGATGTCCATTTCAACAGATCGATCGAAGATCTTCGTGGCAGCGGGATCCGAATCCCGGTTTGGTATCTTTGCATAATCATAGCATTCGCATCATATTCACCCACAAAGCGTAGCATTCCGTTTTAACACGGAGCATTACGGCAAAAATCCAACATATAGCATAATCATAAGCCATGCTTTGAATCAACACTTGTACATATGACAATCCATCAACATACAGAAAACTTCCCTCCACATCCCCAGCGGAAGTGCCCCAGCAAAAGCAGTTGCCTCACATTCACAAACACCAGTATATATACCCCCTTTTGACACCCGTCCGTGACATCATTCCCCAGTAAAGTCACCCGAATACCCTGTGCAAACACAACACTCGTGTTACAGATACTTTTTGACACCCATTTGTGTCATAACTCCAGCAGAAAGCCAAAGACGTCCTCTTTGCACTCACATATACTTACATACGACAATCCTTTGACGCCCGTCAGTGTCATATCCCCAGCACAGTCGTCTACATTTTGTATATCAGATACTTGTTTATATTACACTCTTCTCTTTTGACACTCGTCCGTGTCACTCTCCCCAGCAGTTAAATACCCATCTATACACCAATCACTCTTACACAGATACTCGTCCGTATCTTGTATATACCACTTATATATTCCCGCAGATTCAATGCTAGTCCTTGTTCTTTGTTAACTCGTTGGTACTCGTCTGTACCATCATCTCAGAACATGCGTCTAAAGTTTGTTTCTACATGATACTCGTCCGTATCATAGTCTTAAGGATGCTCGTCCGCATCTTTAATCCATACACTGTGTCAAACACTCATGTCTTCTTCAATATAGACACTCGTCTGTATCTACCATTCCCCAGAAGAGTCCCTTCAGATTCAACACTCGTCCGTGTTCTCTGTTAACTAGTTGATACTCGTCCGTATCATCATCTTTGAACACGCGTCAGTATTTGTAACTACCCGATACTCGTTCGTATCGTAGTCTTAGGGATGCTCGTCCGCATCTTTAATCTATACACAATACCAAACACTTATACCATTTGTTTCTTGGATATAAACACTCGTCCGTGTTTGCTATTCCCCAGTAGATCGCCAACAAAGCATTTTCTTTTTATCTGACACTCGTCCTGTGTCATGATAAACCTTGAGAGCAGCCGTCCCCTGCTAGGTGGTCGTCCTCCACCTCTTGATGGTCGTCCTCCATCATGCTCATCCGATGGTCGTCCCCATCGTTGATATTTTAGCAGCCGTCCCCTGCTAGGTGGTCGTCCTCCACCTCTTGATGATCGTCCTTCATCATTTTACCCAATGGCCGTCCCCATTGTTGATTTTGGTTATCTGGCATTCGTCCTATGTCATGACAAACCTTGAGAGCAGCCGTCCCCTGCTAAGTGGTCGTCCTCCACCTCTTGATGTTCGTCCTCCATCATGCTCATCCGATGGCCGTCCCCATCGTTGACCTTTTATCCGGCATTCGTCCTATGTCGCGATATTTTCGGCAGTCGTACCCTGCCTGGTGGTCGTCCTCCACCTTAGATGACCGTCCCTCATCTTATACCCGACAGAGCAGCCGTCCCCTGCTAGGTGATCGTCCTTCACCTTTGATGGCCGTACCCCATCATCTGTTTATTTCATTTATTCTTTAACCCGATGGCCGTCCCCGTCGTGGTCCCTTTTATTCTTTAACCTGATGGTCGTCCCCGTCGTGGTCCCTTTTCTTTTTAGCCCGATGGCCGTCCCCATCGTTGGTTACTTTACTTTATGAACTTGATGGCCGTCCCCGTCATGTTTCATTAATCCCCAGAAAATTTTACAGCTTTATCTTGATGGCCGTCCCCATCATAATTCTTTTATCCCCAGCATGTCGGCCGTCCCCGCCATTGCTTTATTTTCCGCACTTTTCCCAGCATGTCGGCCGTCCCCGTCATTGCTCTTTACCCAGCAGTCGTCCTCTGCTCGACGGTCGTCCTCCGTCGCCCACACTTTACCATATACTTTATTTTCATTTACAATCTATATCCCTTTTCTTCTTCATTCTGTGAGTGCAAATTTTGGACTGTCTTTGGTATTCAACCACAAGTTATCTTGTTTTCCTGTTAAGCCGTTGCTTACATCCTGCACAGCTAACTCATGTTTGAATAGGGGAAGCTGTAAAAACCCCAAATTTGCCCTCACCCATTCACACCATGGCTTGTGATCATTTCATATGCATAAACTCAATCATACCATCTCATATCTCAATTTTGAGTCACTGCATTGGTTCTAAGTCATCTGCATCTAGGGTTTGTGATCTGAGCAATCCAAGAGCCTCTTGAGCCACTCCAAAGGTCATCAATCACTTCAAAGGGGTCTATATGTGTTCAAGCATCATATTATATCTTCCCAAAGTCAAGAATGCCAAAGAATCACAAGAACTGGGATTGGTATGGAGGCAGAGCCAGGTTTAACTGCACAGATGACCTAAAATTAGGGTTTTGGTTTCAAAGGCCATAACTCCAAATTTTTTGGTCATCCTTGTTTCTATTGGTCTCTATATGGTATAGGGAGTATGCATATCAATTTTCATTAAGAAATTCCATGGGGAAGTCATCTGATCAAGAGTTGACTTTTCAGACAAGTCAGTGCAAAATCAGGGCATCTGAGGCCCCCAATGACCCAACCAAGGGGTGATCTTCATCATTTTGAGTGTATTTGATCTTTATTTGATCATGGAAGAAGGTTGAAGTCCACAAAATTCAAGAAATACAAGTTTTTGCAAAGTTGACTTTTTAGGGCATGGTTGACTTTTAATGAAATGTCATTTTATGCAACTTTTTCAACCCTTACTTTTTGATCCAAAAATGCTTCAAATGGAAAAACTTTGGTCATAAAAGTTGTAGATTAGATCTTTCCCTTTTCAAATAGTACAAGAACATGACCTAATTCATCTTGGATCAAAAGTTATGGTGTGTCAAAGTTGGCTAAAATCACTAATTTTCAAAATATGCACCAAATGGAAAACTTGCAAAAACTTTGTACCAAGGCATTTGTAACTTCTAATTCATGTCTAACCATCACACAAACATCACATGTGACCTAAAGTTCAGAATGGACCAAGAGTTTCTCATGTTTCATGGTTTGTATAACAAGATTTTTCCATATGAACCAAAAGGGAACCAAGTTGCAAAATCATCATCACACTTCCATCCACTTGTTGCCTTGGATGCTGAACCAACCCTAGCCTTTCCCCTCACCATGCTGCGCCAGCCCACACACTTGTACTAGCCTAGAACACAACCCATGCTTCTCTTACACAAGAGTGGACTTTTTGCAAAAGCTAACTCACCTATCACAGCAGGCCAAGTCACATCACCTGACCAATAAGCTTTGTTTATGTGGATCAAATGCCAGCCATTTCACATAACAAGCAAGCCTGAAGCAAGCCATAGCACAACATACACATTTTCACCCTCACTTGCAAAACCCTTCGAAACTGATCACACAGCTCACAAACACAAAAACAAACTTCATAGATCAACTCAACTCATCTTCCTGGTCACAAAGCATCCATCACCATAGCCTAAAACCTCCAGAATCCCAAATACGATTTCTCTCCCCCATTGAACAGAACCTGCTCAAACCTTCAAACCAGCCAGCATAAACTTCTTCTAAGCATCCAGACATCATCAAGGGGTCATAAGGAGTGGATTTCACAAAGAAGGGAGGTCAAAAAGTTGCAAGATTGAAAGCTTCGAAACTCAGGTAGCTCAAGAACATTTTTTCCAGAAATCTTTTTTTAAGTTCTTAAGTTGGTATTCATGCTTCCCTGATCATAAATATATCATTGGTTTTGAAAATGGTGGAAAAATAAGGATGTAATCGTGTTCTGAAAGTCTTGCCCTAAAATTTTGTTTGTTTCGATTCATGAGTTTGAGGAAATATAAATGATGTTTGTGTTGGGGTTTTGATTCAGTGGGTTGTGGGAATCATTTCTGTGTGTTTAGATTTCATTTTGGTTGCGTTTTGAGGATTTTAGGGATTTTCAGGTGGGGTTCCCACCGGAGAAGACGACCGGAGGTCTTCTCCGGCCACCTGAAAATCATTAGGGTTTTAATCAGGTCATTAATGGACATTTGAATCTGGAACGTTGGATGCTTGGACCAGGTTGACTTCGCGCGCGTGTGTATGGTCCAAATTCACCATTAGAAACCCTAATCACATTTAATTAATTCATAATTGAGATTAACCAAGTTTGAATTTCAGCCTTTGATCTGCGCGCGCAGTCAACAAATCTTTCCCCAGAATGAATCCTAGCCCTCCATTGCGCATACTTCCCTTTTATTTAATTTTTAATTCATTTCTTTTGTTTTATTTTGTCCAATTTATTTAAAATAGAAAAAATGTTTTAAAAATTATGAAACTTTTTGTCAAGAGTTTCATTAATTTTTAAAACACAAAAATATTTTTATTTTTATTTTTAGCATTAAAAAGGTATTTTTAAATATTTAAAAGTTTATTTTTAATTGATTAATGAAAATTGATTTATTAAAAATACTTTTAGGTATTTAAAAATCACCAAAAAATTCATGAAATGTTCTAAGACATTTAGAAACATTGTCCAACCTTCAAACCAAATTTATTTTTTGATCTTGATGCATTTTGAGAATTTTTCATTGAATTAAAATCATTTTTATGCATTATTTTGATCCAAACTTCCAAAAATCATTTCTGCCTAACCCTAAAGAGTTTGGACCTTGATTCTTTTTGCATTGCATTGTGTTTAGCATGTAGTTTGTGAGATTAAATGACCATGATTTGATATTTCATTTTCCATTTGTTTGATAATTTTCTTGTTTAGGAACCCTAAAACCCTAGGAAACTTAGGAAAATCATATCTTGGGTTAGGTTAGGAGTTGAGACCTCTCCTTTGGGAAGTGGTTTAGCATAGGATTAGGGGTCCTTTGAGCGTATTTTCAATTTTTTATAATGTTGTTTGCTTCTGGTTTTGGTTTTTGTTTGTTGCATTGTTCATAAACCCTAATTTGGGCTTCCATATGCATCCATCTTGCATTTTCTTGCATAACATGACTTGCCATGACATTCCATGCCTCCTTTTGATTCATTTAACATCATAAGACATCTTGTAAGCATGTTTGATCATTGCACCTTGCATTTGTCATGTTGTATGCCATATGCATCTCATAACTTTTCATGTATGTTCTTGGTTCTTAACTTGCTCCATTTGCATTCATAAGCTTGTATGATCATCCACATGTTTTGTTTCTGGTTTGTAGCATCTCATAGAATCATTATCATCACATATATGCTTCTGGTTTTGGTTTGCATCATGTCATTCCATCTCATTTTGCATTGCATTGCATTTTCTTTTCTAACTTTTCAGGTGGTAAGTGATTTTGAGAAGTGAATTTGCCTTCACTTCTCATAACTTCTCTTCATCTCTCTCTTGCATCCATTGCTGCATTTTTGTTTGTGTTTGAGTTTGAGCTTGCTCATTCTTCTTCTTCTCACCTTCTTTCTTCAAGTGACTTGACTTCTTGAATGAAGCAAGTTGTTTTGCTTCTCTTGATCCTTTCATCTGCTTCCTGGTGGTTCCATTGAAGACATCTCTTGCAAACCTCACAAACCTTAGGAACAACCAAGCATGACAATGATTAGGGTTTTGATTAGTCTCCCCTCTTAGTTTTACCTTTGTGTCTCTTTTGAGTCTTCTCTTCTCATCTCATAATCAGGGACTAAACCCTAAAGGCTTTAAGGCTTTGTGATTAAGCTTATGCCTGCATCCTTCTCTTAGGATGGAGTGTATAACTTTAATCCTAAGTGTTAAACCCTTAATGTGTTTAAATCTCTTAATCAATCCACTTAATAATTATCAAGACATCACACTTGTAACTTGTGCCTTGCATTAGGGTTCTAATTCTTCCTTAATTGGTTAAGAAGGACTAACCCTAGTGTTAATGGACAAGTACCCCTCAAGTTGTCTTACAAATCATAAAATCCACTTCATCATCATACCATTAATTAAAATTCACTTAATCAAAGGCTTGTTTTGTCATGAGTTTAATCCCTAGTCATGGATTAAGTTGAGGAGCTTTCCTCAGCTTAAACATTCTCATATATTATCCTTCTATTAGGATGGTGTAATGAGTCTGTTAAATCCCTGATTATGGCTTAACCTCATTACTCAACACTAAACAAAAACCACAAAAACCCCTAAATAATCACAAGTAGGTTAATGATCTTAATCCTACACCAAAGGTGATTAAGTGTGAGAATCTGACTTCACACTTAAGGTATTATCATTACCCCTAATCAGAGGGAAGATGTGATGAGTTTACTAACCCATTGGTTTAGGCTTAAGCTCATTAACTTATGACAAACTTTCAAAAGCAATAAAAGACTGAAAACACAAAAAACAAACAATAAACGTCTCCTCCGGGATTCTTTTCTCATCACCTTCACTCATAAAAGAGAACTTGCTTCTTCCGTCTAATGCAAGACAGTTTGCACCTGAGCCAGACAGGTCATACACTTGAGCATTGACAAGCAAGCAGTTCACAAGTCAATTCATCTTTCAGTCTCTTTGGGTCGAACTACGGTGTTCTGACTTCCTCATTGCACGAGAGGATACGTAGGCATAACTTAACAGTTATCGAACAAAAGTCTCTGTATATTCCCCCTCTTTCCAGCATCTTTCTCTTAGCCTCATGATCATGAGCATTTCACTCTTATCCTTACACTAACACTGTATATATCACACTTTGCACTTCTTTTACACTGACACCTGTACATATTGCTTTCCAGCTCTTTACACACAGATTGCACTGACACTACCCCTTTAAAACACAAATCTTTCAAGCATGGATCCCGTCGAGTACGGCGGACAATCTGGGTGCTAATACCTTCCCAGGTTGTAACCAACCCCCTTTCTCAGTCTCTCTGGTTCGCGACCGTCTTATCCATTCTTTTTCTAGGCCTATGCAGCATTGCCTTTCCTCCGGGATAAAAATGCCTAGCTGGCGACTCTATTCATCTCCAGTGAGTTCACGGCTGTGTGTTCTCATTGTCCCTCTCGCCGACCGTTCGCGTCTGTACCTTTATTTGGGCCTAGTCCCATCTATCGGGAGCGACAATCATCTCATGTACATAACCAAAAAACCATGAAATAACACAAGTGGGAAAGTTGCAAAATCTCTCACAACTCATGATCCAAATGCTGCAGACTTTCACAAGCAATCCAAGGGTCATCCTTGACTCAAGCTGAAGCAAGACAAGCCCTTAGACTGCTGCTGCCATAGCCCATGCTGCAAGTACAAATCAACTTTACTTTTTGGCCAAAACCCCCATACTCTTGGAACAGTGATCAGCCACCTCTACTGACCTGCTCCACAGGCTACTCACACATCATGGGAGTGTTATAGCAACTCATTGGCCATTGAAACAACACACAACACAGCCCTCACAAAAATCTGTCAAAAACTCCTCTTCTTCGAATCTCTCTCTACAGCCATCAAACACCCATTTTCTCTTCACCAACAAATCATACACACTCAAAAGAACCAGAATCCACCATGAACACAGCTTGAAACCCTCTAGAACACAACTGTGAAATCTGCTACACCAGAACTCACCTTCACAAATCAGCCATTCACAAGAACTTTGAGGCATTCCATTGAGTTCAGAAGGGTCAAGGGAGTTCATTTGCACAAGTGGGAGACTCTGGAAGCTCACCATTGAAGCTTTCCAGCTCAGGTATGGCCAAGAACACTTTTTCACAGAGCTTGCTTTCCTTGTTATAAAATGGAAGTGTGTGTTGTGCTGATCATAATGATGTCCTTGGAATTGAAAATAGTGAAGGAATGATCATTTTATGCCTCTCTGAAATTTTGCCCGTGATTGAGTTTGAGCTTGTTTCTCTTTGTTCATGGTTGATGAATGGTTTTTAAAGATGGGTTTAGGTTTAGTTTGGGGAGGGGAAGTTTCTGGGCATTTAATTTGACTTGGGGTAGCCTATAGAGGAAGCTAGGGTTTTGACCCTGCCGGAGAAGACGACCGGAGCTCATCTCCGGGCGCCTGAGTTTGATTAGGGTTAAGCCTGATTAATTACGCAACTTTAAATCTTGTCCTTTGGATGTTGCTTCCCGCGCGCTTGTGAACGGCCCAGATGAGTCATTATGCCCTAATCCTGATTAATTAAGTAAATCATAATTAATTAAATCAACTTGAAACCTCAGCCATCAGATTGCGCGCGTGTAGGAACTTTGAACCTGGGCCTTGGATTTGGGTGACTCCCAGTCTTGTTGACTTGCACGCACAGCCCCTGGATCTCTCAACTTTCCATCTGAGCCACTCATACTGCATACTTTTCATTTTTATTTCATTTTCTTTATATTTTATTTCTCCATTTAATTTAAAATAGTAAAACAACCTTAAAATTTCTGAAATTTTTTATACAAACTTTATTTAATTTCAGAAACCAAAAACATTTTTATTTTTATTTTTTGCATTTAAAAATTTTGTTAAATCATTTAAAAGTTTATTTTTAATTAATTAATTAGAATTAATTAATTAAAAATGATTTTAGGTATTTAAAAATCACCAAAAAATTCATGAAACCTTCATAATCATTTAGAAACATTGTCCAACCCTCAAACCAAATTTCTTTTTTGATATTGATGTCTTTTGAGAATTTTTCATGGAATTAAAATCATTTCAAGGCATTATTTTGATCCAAACTTCAAAAAATCATTTCTGCCTAACCATTGAGAGTTGGACTTTGATTCTTCTTGCATTGCATTTTGTTTCGCATGTAGTTTGTGAGATTAAATTGGCATGATTTGATCTTTCATTTTCCATTTGTTTGGCATTTTTCTTGTTAAGGTACCCTAAAACCCTAGAATTTTTAGGAAATTCATAACTCTAATTAGGTTAAGAGTTGGAACCTCTCCTTTGGGCAGTGAGTTAGTATAGGTTTAGGGTTCCTTTAAGTGCATTTTCAATTTTTTATCTTGATGTTTGCTTCTGATTTTGGTTTTTGTTTGATGCATTGATCATAAACCCTAATTTGAGCTTCCATATGCATCCATCTTGCATTTGCTTGCATACCTTGACTTGCCATAGCATTTTGTGCATCCATTTGGTTCATTTGACATTTTAAGACATATTAGAAGCATGTTTGATCATTGCATCTTGTATTTGCCATGTTGTATGCCATTTGCACTTCATAACATTTCATGTATGATCATGGTTTTTAACTTGCTTCATTTGCATCCATAAGTTTGTATGATCATCCCCATGCTTTGTTTCATGTTTGCATCATCTCATAGCATAATTATCATCTCATATATGCTTCTGGTTTTGATTTACATCATGCCATTTCATTTCATTTTGCATTGCATTGCATCTCTTTCACTAACTTTTCAGGTGGTAAGCAACTTTGAGAAGTGAATTTGCCTTCACTTCTCACATTTTCTTTTCATCTCTTTTATGCATCCATGCTGCATTTTGTTATGTGTTTGAGATTGAGCTTGCTCCTTCTTTTTCTTCTCACTCTCTTTTCTCAAGTGACTTGTCTTCTTGAATGAAGCAAGTTGCTTTGCTTCTCCTTGCTCCTTTTCATCTGCTTCCTGGTGGTTCTTCTGAAGTTTTCTTTCATAAACCTCACAAACCTTAGGAACAACCAAGCATGACAATGATTAGGGTTTTGATTAGTCCCCCTTTTTAGATTTTACATTTGTGTCTCATTGAGTCTTCTCTTCTCACCTCATAATCAGGGACTAAACCCTAAAGGCTTTAAGGCTTTGTGATTAAGCTTATGCATGCATCCTTCTATTAGGATGGAGTGTATAACTTTAATCCTAAGTGTTAAACCCTTAATGTGTTTAACTCCTTTAATCAATCCACTTAATAATCATCAAGACATCACACTTGTAACTTGGGCCTTGCATTAGGGTTCTAATTCTTCCTTAATTGGTTAAGAAGGACTAACCCTAGTGTTAATGGACAAGTCCTCCTCAAGTTGTCTTACAAATCATAAAACTCACTTCATCATCTTATCATTAAATAAAATCCACTTAATAAAGGCTTTGTTTTGTCATGAGTTTAATCCCTAATCATGGATTAAGTTGAGGAGCTTTCCTCAGCTTAAACATTCTCATCTATTATCCTTCTATTAGGATGGTGTAATGAGTCTGTTTAATCCTTGATTATGGCTTAATCTCATTACTTAACACTAAACAAAAACAACAAAAACATCTAAATAATCACAAGTAGGTTAATGATCTCAATCCTACATCATGGTGATTAAGTGTGAGAAGCTGACTTCACACTTAAGGTATTCTCATTACCCCTAACCAGAGGGAGGATGTGATGAGTTTGCTAACCCATTGGTTTAGGCTTAAGCTCATTAACTTAGACAAACTTCCAAAAGCAATAAAAGACTGAAAATACAAAAACAAACAATAAACGTCTCCTCCGGGATTCTTTTTCTCATCTCATTCACTCATAAACGAGAACTTGCTTCTTCTGTCTAATGCAAGACAGTTTGCACCTGAGCCAGACAGGTCATACACTTGAGCATAGACAAGTAAGCAATTCACAGGTCAATTTATCTTTCAGTCTCTTTGGGTCGAACTACGGTGTTCTGACTTCCTCATTGCACGAGAGGATACGTAGGCATAACTTCACAGTTATCATACAAAAGTCTCTGTATATTCCCCCTCTTTCAGCCTCATTCTTTAAGCCTCACTATCATGAGCATTTCACCTCTTTCTCTTTTACACTGACACTTCATTTATACACTTCACATTTCTTTTACACTGACACCTGTACATACTTTTCCAGCTCTTTATACACAGATTGCACTGACACTACCCCTTTAAAACACAAATCTTTTAAGCGTGGATCCCGTCGAGTACGACGGAAAATCTGGGTGCTAATACCTTCCCAGGTTGTAACCAACCCCCTTTCTCAGTCTCTCTGGTTCGCAACCGTCTTATCCATATCTTTCTAGGCCTATGCAGCATTGCCTTTCCTCCGGGATAAAAATGCCTAGCTGGCGACTCTTTTCATTCCCTGTGAGTTCACTCCTGTGCGTCCTCACATCCTCCTTTCGCCGACCGTTCGCATCTGTACCTTTATTTGACCCGGCCTCATTTATCGGGAGCGACACTCACCAACAGAAGAATTGGGCCAAGAGGCTGATTGCTTTAACTTCAGATGATATTAGATGGTGCACCCAGAGCACCAAAGGCAAAGACATTATCACCAGCTGTGGACAATACCCAAATGTACCTCTGATAGGAGTACAGGGTTGCATCAACTACAATCCTTTGCTGTTTAAGAGACAACTGGGCTATGCTTTGGTTCACCCTCTTAGAGTGCAAGATTTAGCTGAGACCATGTATTGTGAAGTAAAATCTAATTCAGCTGTTGTCAGGCAAGCATCCTGGGCTTGGGACAACATCCAGACAAAAGGGATGGCAAATCTAGGAAGGTGTAATAATGTTGCTTCAGCCCAGTACTATGACTGGTCCCGTACTAGAGCTCAGATTACTGGGATGCCTTTCACCTTGGAGGATATACCTGGACCATCTACAGTACATCCAGCAGCCACTGTCAGCCTGGAAGAATTTGAGAAGCTGAAGGAGAGGAATGATAACCTATCTCAGGCTTTGAAGATGACCCTTTGGGAAAGGAGTGATGGTCGTCTGGATATTGAGAGATTGGAAAAGCTCAGGGTGGAGCATCTCACCAAAATTGAGAAGACAAAGGATTACATCAGGAAAGCAAGAGCTGGAGAGCAAATATTGAAGAATGCCTGTAAAGAGGCCAAGATTCAGAAGGTTAGGACTGAGCTCTATCTGCAAGAAAGTCAAGCTAGGTGGGTCAGGATCACTGAAGCCCGGACACAAGAAGACCAGAAAACTCAAGCCAAGATTGAACAGTTAGAGGCCAATGAAAAGAAGCAGCATGAAGCTTTGTTGGCAGCCCAAAAGGAGATTTCAGAGTTAAAGCTCAGAGCTGGATTGAAGAGATCAAAGGACCAGGACAGGCATAAGAAGCTGACCACTACCATTGCCACCAGGAACCTCCTCATTAGGACCATTACAGAGCACCCAGCTGGTCCAGTGACTGAGGCACTCCTGAAGGAAGTCAGAGAGGATGAGTTTGGACTGGATGTCTGACTCTTTGTTTGTTGTTGTTTTCATCTGATGTACTTTTTCTTTTTGATGTGTTTTGACCCTCCATGGGCATGTGTTGTAAAACAAACTATGTATTGTTCAGCATTTGTAATATATTAGTTTGTTTTCATTGGGTTTCTTTTCTCAGCAGCATCAAACATCTTCCTCGAAGTCTGGAAAGGTCAAAACCAAGAACCAAGCCAGATACCTTGGAAAACAAATAAGCATACTGCATTGCATACTAACTTTTGTTTTGTTTTGCAGGTTTTGTTATTATCTTTGTTTCTAACTTTGTTGTGATCTCAGGAAACATTGCTCGTCGCCGAGTGTTCCCTGTCAACCGCATGCACCAGTATCCTACTCGCAACAACCTTCCTGGTATTCAAATGGAGCAAGTACAGCAGGACCTGACTGAGGTCAGAACTCAGATGGCTAATGAAAGAATGGAGATGAGAAATCAAATGACTCAATTCATGGCTGTGATGTCTGGCTTGGCCCAGAGTCAAGAAAGGTTAAGGGAACTGGTGGAAAGACAAACTCCTGAGGAACCTCATCTTGGAATTGGAGGAACAAGTAACAATGAGCGGGGCCAGTCTCATGTTAATCCACCAGTATTTGGACCTCATCTGGATCCGGAAGTCAACATCCCGAGAAATGTGCAAGGAAATACTGCTGGGGGAGAATCTTGCAAGAGGATCCCCAAGAAGAGCAGTTTACTGTTATGGGAGCTGGAGACGAAGTCTATGATAGGAGGTTAGATGAAATTGCTGAGAAGTTGAGATCTTTGGAGTCTCAGAACTCCTTGGGCTTCGATGTAATGGATATGGGACCAGTGGATGGGGTGAGAATTCCCCACAAATTCAAACCCCCGTGCTTTGAGAGATACAATGGATCCTCTTGTCCACGAACTCACCTGCAGTCTTTCCTAGTAAGACTTAAAGCATATACCATGGATGAAAAGCTGTGGATGTTCTAATTTGAAGACAGTCTGACTGGGGCTTCAAGGGAGTGGTATTCACACTTGACCAGAGCTACCATTAGATGCTGGAAGGACTTAGCTGAAGCCTTCATCAGGCAATATCAATACAATCTGGACATGGCTCCTAACAGGACCCTCCTGATGGGAATGTCTTAGTCTTCCAGAGAAAGCTTCAGAGAATATGCCCAAAGGTGGAGACAGCTTGCTGCTGTTGTCCAACCACCCATGTCAGAAAGGGAGATGGCTGACATGTTCATGAATACTTTGCAAGGAACATATATTGATAGACTGGATGCCATTTCTTCTACCAGTTTTGCTGACGTAGTTATAGTTGGGGAAAGGATTGAAAGCCTTTTAAAAATGGGCAAGATTTCCGACAATGGTGCAAGTTCATCCAGTAATCCCAGGAAGCCTTTTGTGGGACCCCGAAGAGCTGGTGAAACAAATTCCATTCATACAAGCAGGGGCAGGCCTCAGTATGTTCACCGGTCAGTAGCAGTAGTCACCATTCCAGCTCCGATTCCTCAGCAATCAGCATATCCTCAACAACAACAACCACAATATCAACAACAAGTTCAGTATCCGCAATAGAGAACCTACAACAACAGCAATAGCAATCAACAACAGCGACCCTTCCAACAAAGACCATCGTAGGCAAACAGGGTGATTGACCCTATCCCTATGCCTTATGCTGCCTTATTGCCACAACTCCTGAAGCTTAACTTGGTTGAGTTAAGGACGTTGGCGCCACCACACCCTCTCAACCTCCCAAAGAATTATGATGTCAATGCCAGGTGTGTTTTCCACTCCAATGCACCTGGTCACAATACTGAAAAATGCAGGGCCTTACAAATGAAAGTCCAAGATCTGGTGGATTCTAAAGCCCTCAACTTTGCACCTCCTCCGAATGTCAACAGAAATCCTATGCCTAATCATGGCGGGCCGAGGATTAATGCCATTGAGGAAGACAAACCATTTATCTTGATCACCAGTGTTGCACAAATTCGAACACCTTTGGTCGAAATTAAAGCTCAGCTTTTAGAATGCCAAGTGTTCCCCGGTTGTGAGCTCGGCTGTGGGTATTGCAACATTGCAGTCAACGGGTGTGAAAAGTTGAGAAGCGGCATAGATGGTCTTATTAAGGATGGTATCCTTCAGATCTCAACAACGGCGCCTACAAATCTAGCAATTCCTTTAACAACAATTCTCGACTCTTCTACAACTGCAACAACTATCATTCCTACTGATTCTTCAACAACTCCAGAAGTTCTTTCATCCATTATTTCAACAGATTTGAGTTCAACAACTTTTTCTTCTACAACATCAGCATCCATTTTATTAGCAGAATCTTCTACAACGCCAGCAAAAATTAATAAAGATGTCTCGACAGTCACAATCTATTATGACCCATCAAATGTTTCTCCCAGCAGCAATTTCCAACAACAAATTGTGGCACCTCCTGCCAGATCTCCGGTCACTATCTAATATGATCCGCACACCGTTATGGTACCCTCCTCTGCAGCAATCAGTCCGGTCACCATTACGGTGCCTGGACCCGTTCCTTATGAAAGCAGTAATGCCATACCTTGGAATTATGGCTCTGATCTTTACTGCAACGGGGAGAAAATCACTCTGGATTCATCAACCTCTTCTCCACAAATTGATAATGTTGGGGGAGGCGGAGGCTTCACCAGAAGCGGACGCCTTTTTGCCTCACAAACACAAAGACCTAATGTTGAAGCAGAAGTTAATGCCAAAGCAAAAGGAAAGAGTGTGGTATCTGAAGAGCCAACTACCAAGGAAACTCAGAAGACATCTTTTGAACAAGATGTAGACGAGTTCATGAGAATCATGAAAAGGAGTGATTAAAAGGTGGTGGACCAGCTTCACCAAACGCCCTCCAAAATCTCCATATTATCACTGTTGATGTGTTCCGAAGCTCACAGGAACGCATTGTTGAAGGTCCTGCACGCATCATACGTGCCGGAGGAGATTACCATTAATAAGCTAGAAACTGTGGTTGCAAATGTCAATACCAGTCATGGACTAGGCTTTGCCAATGCTGACTTAACAACAGAGGGATGCAACCATAATAAGGCTTTTCATATCACCTTGGAATGCAAGGGTGCTGTTCTATCCCATGTACTGGTGGACACTGGGTCATCACTCAATGTTCTGCCAAAGAAAGCCTTAGTGAAGTTAGAGTATGATGGCTTGACATTGCGTCCGAGTAATTTGGTGGTGAGAGCATTTGATGGCTCTAAAAGATCAGTGCTTGGGGAGATTGATCTGCCTGTGATGATTGGCCCGCAGACTTTTAAAACTACCTTTTTTGTGATGGACATACAGCCGACCTATAGCTGTCTGTTGGGTAGACCCTGGATCCACGCCGCTAGCGCTGTTACGTCTACCCTTCACCAGAAGCTAAAGTTTGAGTGGGAAGGCCAAATCATCACCATCTGTGGGGAGGAGGACATCTTTGTTAGCCAGCTGGCTACGTATAAGTACATAGAAATGGATGGAGAAGTCCATGAAACCATGAGCCAAGGGTTTGAGGCCTTGAACATTAATGAAGCATCTGTTGTACTGGGAACTTCCATAACATCATACCAGCAAGCCCGAAAGGTTGTTGAGGAAGGTACCGTCCAAGGCTGGGGCAAGCTGCTGCCCGTGGAAAAGAAAGAAGACCGATTTGGGTTGGGTTACAGACCAACTCAACAAGATCAATCAGAGGCTGCAAAGGAGACCAAGTTTGTCAGCGGGGGGATGCTCACCCCGGATGTTGTGAACAATTTGGAAGACGAGGAGGAAAGCGACCGCGACCTGGAGAGCTGGATACATCCAAGGATCCCGGGGAGCCAAGTCCTTAACTGGTCTTCCCAGGAAATTATAAGAGTTACTCCTGCAGAGTAATTATTATTTCCTGTATTTTAAAGCATGCATCAAGTCTTGCATCTTGCCCAAGATGTCAAGACTCATTTTGTAATCGGGCCATCTTGTATTTTGTGCAAAGATCAATTAATGAATATCAGGACATCTTTTGCAAATGAGTCTTTTCTTTTCTGCTCATTGTTTTTCATTTTTCTTTTTGTACAAAAATAAAATAGCAATGTTTTTCAGAATAAAATAACTTCATTTTCACTTTTTCTAAATAAGATAAAACTGGTCACTAAAATAAACCAATTTAAACCCTTGCAGAAAGTGCCCTTCAGACTACACCGACAACAACACTGGTATGACTTTGTGTGACTTTGACAATCCAATCAATCAAGCTGATGAAGGGGTTGAAGAAGATTATGAGCTACCTGAAGAGCTATCCAGGTTGTTAAGACAAGAGGAGAAGGTTATCACTCCTCATCAGGAGGAGATTGAAATAGTTAATCTTGGTACGGAAGAAGACGTGAAAGAGGTTAAGATCGGGGCCTTCCTGCAAGATTCAGTGAAAGAGCAACTAATTGATATGCTTCGGGAATACATGGATGTTTTTGCTTGGTCTTATCAGGATATGCCAGGGTTGGACACCGACATTGTCATGCACAAGCTACCTCTGAAAGAAGACTGCCCACCAGTAAAACAGAAGTTGCGCCGTACTCGCCCAGATATGGCAATGAAGATAAAAGAAGAGGTACAAAAGCAGTGGGATGCCGTTTCCTTGCTATGACTAGCTATCCGCCGTGGGTTGCTAATATTGTACCTGTGCCCAAGAAAGATGGCAAGGTACGAATGTATGTGGATTATCGGGATCTGAACAGAGCTAGCCCGAAAGATGACTTCCCTTTACCTCACATTGATGTATTGGTCGACAATACGGCTCAGTTCTCGGTATTCTCCTTCATGGATGGTTTTCAGGATATAATCAGATCAAGATGTCACCTCAAGACATGGAGAAGACAACTTTCATCACACCCTGGGGCACATTCTGTTACAAGGTGATGCCATTCGGACTGAAGAATGCTGGTGCTACTTATCAACGGGCTATGGTAACATTATTCCATGACATGATCCATAAAGAAATTGAATGTTATGTGGACGACATGATTGCCAAGTCCCTCACGGAAGAAGACCACCTGGTAAATCTGTTGAAGTTATTCAAGCGTATGAGGAAGTACCAATTGAAGCTAAACCCCAACAATTGCATATTCGGGGTGCGATCCGGTAAGCTGCTGGGATTTATTGTAAGTGAGAAGGGGATTGAAGTTGACCCTGATAAAGTCAAAGCCATTCAAGAAATGCCTGCACCGAAGTCAGAAAAAGAAGTTCGGGGGTTCCTAGGTAGATTGAACTACATTTCACGGTTCATATCTCACCTTACAGCAACCTGTGAGCCTTTGTTCAAGCTGTTAAGAAAAGAACAAACGGTCAGGTGGAATGAAGACTGCCAGAGGGCTTTTGACAAAATCAAGGAATACTTACAAGAGCCTCCGATCCTTATGCCTCCAGTTGAAGGAAGACCTCTAATCATGTACTTGACAGTATTAGAAGAGTCAATGGGGTGTGTGCTGGGCCAGCATGACGAGTCTGGTCGAAAAGAGTATGCAATATACTACCTAAGCAAACATTTTACCGACTGTGAACAACGTTATTCACTGCTTGAGAAAACTTGTTGTGCTCTAGCGTGGGCTGCTCGCCGACTGAGACAGTATATGTTGACTCACACTACCTTATTGATCTCTAAGATGGACCCAGTTAAGTACATTTTTGAGAAGCCAACACTTACCGGACGGGTTGCAAGATGGCAAATGATCCTCACGGAATATGACATTCAATACACATCCCAAAAAGCCATCAAAGGCAGTGTATTGTCTGATTATCTTGCTGAGCAGCCCATTGATGATTACCAACCTATGAGATTTGACTTCCCTGATGAAGACATCGTGTTCATAAAAGCAAAAGATCATGAAGAGCCTATTCACACTGAAGGGCCTGACCCAGAAGAAGAATGGACTGTGATGTTTGACGGGGCTGTTAATATGAATGGTCGTGGTGTTGGTGCAGTACTCATTACACCTAAAGGAGTTCACATGCCTTTCTCGGCGAAGCTCACTTTCAACTGCACTAACAACGAAGCTGAATACGAAGCTTGTATTATGGGTCTTGAGGAAGCCATTGACCTCAGGATCAAGACGTTGACTGTATTTGGAGATTCAGCTCTGGTAATTAATCAAACCAACGGCAAATGGTACACGCACCAGGATCGTCTGATACCTTACCGAGATTATACAAGGAGGTTATTGACTTTATTCACAACAGTCAAGCTTGAGTATATCCCTCGAGATGAAAATCAGTTTGCGGATGCTCTGGCTACCATCTCATCCATGATCAAAGTTCAAACTGCCAACTTTGTGCCTCGAATTGCAGTGTCCAGACTTGATAGACCAGCATATGTGTTCTCAGCAGATATTGTTAAAGATGATAAGACTTGGTTCCATGATATCAAATGCTTCTTGGAGGATCAAACATACCCACCTGGGGCATCTTCCAATGACAAGAAGACACTAAGAAGACTAGCTGGTAGTTTCTTCCTGAATACTGATGGTTCCCTGTATAAGAGAAACTTTGATATGGTACTTCTCAGATGTGTTGATAAAGCAGAAGCAGACTTGTTGATGCACGAAGTGCATGAAGGATCTTTTGGTACCCACGCTAGAGGACATGCCATGGCTAAAAAGTTGTTAAGATCAGGCTACTACTGGATCACGATGGATGCAGACTGCTGTGCTTATGCCAGAAAATGTCATAAATTCCAGATTTATGCGGATAAAGTGCATGTGCCCCCAAATCCTTTGAACGTAATGTCTTCACCTTGGCCCTTTGCCATGTGGGGCATTGATATGATTGGCAAGATTGAACCGACTACTTCAAATGGCCACAGATTCATCCTAGTAGCCATTGATTATTTCACCAAGTGGGTTGAAGCAGCTTCCTATGCAAATGTTACCAGGAAAGTGGTAGCCCGATTTCTAAAAAGAGACATCATCTGTCGGTATGGAGTTCCCGAACGAATCATTACTGATAATGGTTCCAACTTAAACAACAAAATGATTGTAGAACTGTGTCGAGACTTCAAGATCCAACATCACAACTCTTCTCCTTACAGACCAAAGATGAATGGCGCTGTAGAGGCAGCTAACAAGAATATCAAGAAGATTGTACAGAAGATGGTAGTCACCTACAAAGACTGGCATGAAATGCTACCATTTGCCTTGCATGGATACCGAACATCAATCAGAACATCCACTGGGGCAACACCATATCAGCTTGTATATGGTATGGAGGCAGTCCTACCTGTTGAAGTTGAATTACCCTCCTTACGGGTGTTGATGGATGTCAAACTAAACGAAGCAGAATGGGTCCGATCCCGATACGAACAACTGAATCTGATTGAAGAGAAGAGATTGGCTGCAATTTGTCATGGGCAGCTGTATTAGAAAAGAATGAAGAAAGCCTTCGATCAGAAAGTTAGGCTTCGAGAGTACCAAGTAGGAGATCTCGTGCTGAAGAGAATCCTCCCTCCTCATACAGACCACAGGGGCAAGTGGACTCCGAATTACGATGGGCCATTCATTTTTCTCTGGTGGAGCCCTGATGCTCAGTACTATGGATGGTGAAGACTTCCTGTCCCCTGTGAATTCAGATGCAGTTAAAAAATACTTCGCATAAAATGACCCGCTGGACACAAAAACAAAATATGAGTCCAGGCAAAAATAGGGCATCCCGGCGAGTCAAAAACAGAATAAAAGACTCGGGCAAAAATAAGGGAAAATAAAATGAAAAATGTACACCCGCTGAGTTGAAAAGCCACATTGGACAACTTGGGCAAAAATGGGTATCCCGGTGGATTGAAAACCCGAAAGGGCGATCCACGCAAAATAAGGGAATAAGCGAACAACTGCATTCTGAATTTGTCTGTATCGCTTACAACATGGTGAACTCCGAAAGGTTCGAGCGTCGGTCAGAATCAGCCTTCTTCAGAAAGCAAGATGAGAAGAACGTCACTGTCATACGAGTCATAGCAAAAGGGAAGCTCCTCGAAGCGTCATCAACATTGCCAGCATCTTGTTGTTTCTCAATTTGTAACAATCTCCTCATTTTAGGGGATTTGTTTCTATGACTGTATCTTGCCAATTCAGGGCACACAAATTAATAAAATCAGATTTTCGGTCACACTCTGTCTCGTACTTTTTTATTTGCAAAAATGTACGACGTCCTTAATATATTGATCGCATAAATACAAATGTGTCTTTTCTAAATATACATGCTTACAGGAAATATATTTGCTCCCAGGAGTGCCTAAATTCCTATGATGGAATCCGGTAAGGAAAACCTCGGGGTGCTTGTATGTTTTGTCATAACAGGATTGCAGGTATCCAAAGCGCAGCACGGGGCGTGAAAGCTTCTCCCCAGCAAGCTGTCAAATCATTATCTACTCAGCTCATCTTCCAAATAGCACCAGAGATGCTTTATCCCCAGCTGAGTTGCCAGTCGCCTTTCCTCCTCAGCCAAGTGTCAGACAGGGAACTACCTCCCCACAGAGTTCCAGCCTCTATCCAGAAGAGAAATGCCTGAGGATCTCACAACAGAGTGACGAAATCTCCCATAGACCCCAGTTGGGTCCCTCATTACTAAGATAGGTCTATCAGTGATCTATTTCCTCAAGCAGAGTCATATATGTCAGATCTACCAATGATCTCGTCCCCAGCTGGGATATCCACTTCAAGTAGATCACCTAGAGATCTCCACAGCAACAGGATCCGAATCCCGGATCGGTATCTTTGCATAATCATAGCATTCGCATCATATTTCCCCCCCAGAGCGTAGCATTCCGTCCAATACGGAGCATTACGGCAAAAATCAAACATATTGCATAATCATAAGCCATGTGTCGAACTGAACACTTGTAAATACTGACGTTCCATCAACAATATACAAAATACTTCCCAAATTCCCCGGCAGAATATTAAAGCATTTCCTTTACACTCACAAATACAGTTACATGCTCCTTTTGGCACTCGTCCGTGTCATCATTCCCCAGTAAAATTGCCCGAGCAAACAGATGCTTATACATTACAGATGCTTCTTGACACTCGTCTGTGTCATATCCCCAGTAGAAAGCCAAAGCATCCCCTTTGCACTCACAAACACATGTTTACATGTATCTACACACTTCCCTGACACCCGTCCGTGTCACCTTCCCCAGCATAGTTGCTTAAACACTTTGTAAACCAAATACTTGTTTATAATACACTTCTCCCGACACCCGTCCATTTCGTACTCTCCCCAGCAAGTTGAACACTCGTATGTGTCTCACTCTTGTCTACTTATTTCAGATACGCGTCTGTATCTCGTATACACCACTTAAAACCCCTCAGAGTCAACACTCGTCCATGATCTTTGTTAACCAGTTGATACTCGTCTGTATCATCATCTCTAAACATGCGTCAAGCATTTGTTTCTACTGATACTCGTCCGTATCATAAGGATGCTCGTCCGCATCTTTAATCTATACACCGTGTCAGATACTTATGCCTCTACTTTCTTGAAATTAGACACTCGTTTGTGTCTACCATTCCCCAGAAGAATTCCCGGCAAATCTTGATAAACTATTTCCTTTCTATCTGACATTCGTCCTATGTCATGATACCTTCCGGCAGCCGTACCTTGCCAGGTGATCGTCCTTCACCTTTTTGATGATCTTCCTTCATCATCCCCAGTGGAGTCTCTATTTCATTAGAACCCCTTCCTATCCGACATTCATCCTATGTCATGATATTTTTAGCAGCCGTCCCCTGCTAGGTGATCGTCCTTCACCTCTTGATGATCGTCCTTCATCATTTTATCTGATGGTCGTCCCCATTGTTATTCTTGTTATCTGACGTTCGTTCAATGTCATGATACCTTTCGGCAGCCGTCCCTTGCTAGGTGATCGTCCTTCACCTCTTGATGATCGTCCTTCATCATTTTATCCGATGGCCGTCCCCATCGTCGACCTTTTTTATCCGGCATTCGTCCTATGTCGCGATATTTTCGGCAGCCGAACCCTGTCAGGTGATCGTCCTTCACCATTGGATGACTGTCCCTCATCCTTATCCCCAAGAGAAGCCGTCCCTTGCTAGGTGATCGTCCTTCACCTTTGATGACCGTTCCTCATCATCTATTTCTTCAACCCGATGGTCGTCCCCATCATTTACCTTTAATCCCCAGAAAGTCTTATTTCTTTACTTGATGGTCGTCCCCATCAGGATCTCTCTGTTTCCCCAGCATGTCGGCCGTCCCCGTCATTGCTTTATCCCCAGCAGTCGTCCTCTGCTCGATGGTCTTCCTCCGTCGCCCGCCCTTTATAAACATACTTTACTTCCTTTTACAATCTATATCCCTTTTCTTCTTCATTAAGTGAGTGCAAATTTTGGACTGTCTTTGGTATTCAACCTGCACAGCTAACTCATGCTTGAATAGGGGCAGCTGTAAACATCCCAAATTTGCCCTCACTCATTTTACCATGGCTTGTGATCTTTCCATATGCATGAGTTCAACCATAGCATCTCATATTGCATTGTTGTTTCACTGCATTGATTCAAAGCCATCTGCATCTAGGGTTTGTGATCTGAGCCATCCTTGAGCCATTTAAGCCACTCCAAAGGTCATAAATCATCTCAAGAGGGTCCATATATGTTCAAGCATCATAGTATATCCTCTCAAGGTCAATAAAGTCAAAGAATCACAAGAACTGAGAGAGGCATGGAAGCAGAGCCAGGTTTAACTGCACAGATGACCTAAAATTAGGGTTTTGGTTTCAGAGGCCATAACTCCAAATTTTTGGTCATTCTTGTTTCTATGGGTCTCTATATGTTATTAGGATCATGCATATCAATTTTCATGAAGAAATTCAATGGAGAAGGCATCTGATCACAAGATGACTTCTTGAGCAAGTCAGTGCAAAATCAGGGCATCTGAGGCCCCCAATCACCCAACCAAAGGGGTGTCTCCATCATTTTGAATGTGTATGATCTTTATTTGATCATAAAAGATGTTAGAAGTTCACAAAATTGAAGAATCTCAAGCCATTTGCAAAGTTTCCTTTTTGGGAAAGTGACTTGTAATGTAAACTTGCCATTTTGGGAAAGTTTTTCAACCTCCTCTTTTTGATTAAAAAATGCTTCAAATGAAAAATCTTTGGTCGTGAAAGTTGTAGATTGGATCCTCCCATTTTCAAAAAGTACAAGAACTCATTCTAATTCAATTTGATCAAAAGTTATGGTTTGTCAAAGTTGGGAAAAATCACTTATTTTTCACTTTGGCACCAAAGAGGGAAACTTGCAAATTCATATGCCAAGCATTTCTATGACTTCAAAATGACTTCTAAGCATCACATAAACATAACACATTGCCTAAAAGTCAGATTTGTGCCAATAATTCTCAAGTTTCATGACTTGTTCATTAAGAAATCCAAAAGGGGCCAAAACTCCATGAATTTGCAAAATAACCCAAAGTTTCTCATCCACTTGTGCCAGCTGCCAAACATGACTTCCATGGACCTCCTTGAAGCATGCTGATTCAAACCATGCCCTTGTACCATGACTGAACCGGCCTATACCTTCACTTACACAAAAGTTGACTTTATGCAACTTGAGCCATACCAATCAAACTGAGCCACACCAACTACTCTGACCAATTACAGCTTCACATACTTGCCTCAAGAATCACATTTCACACAATCTTGGAGCCAAAAACCACAACATTGCCATAGTTCACAAAAACATCCCTCTTTGCATTATCATTCAAATCTCATCACATAAACAAAAAACCTCAAAACTAACTTCACCATTCATTCAGAAAAGCTTCATAGAGCATAAACCACCCTTCATCTTTCCTTGAAAACCCTTGAAACTCAAACACGATTTTCTGACCAGTTGATCACAAACTCATAAAACAGCCATAAAAAACTCCATCCAAGCTTCAAAGCTTCTTCAGGGAGGTCATTGGAGGCATTTTGAAGCAAGGAAACAGTCAGAAAGCTCCTGGGTTGAAAGCTCCATCTCAGGTAGCCATGTGAAACTTTTTTCCAGAACCTCTATTTTAAGTTCTTAATTGGTTGTGTTTGATCCCCTGAGTGTAATGAACTTGGAATTATTGAAAATGATGGAGAGATGAGGGTGTATTGCTTGTCTGAAAGTTTTGCATATTTGTGTTCTTGGCTTCAAATCATGTTTAGGAGTGAAAATAAATTCCATTTGAGGTTGGATTTAGGTTTAGGGGAGTGAGAGGAACAAATATGGAGCTTTAGAGCTCCAGAAATGACCTAGGGAAGAAGTTGAGATTTTTCAGGGAGGGATGTCACCGGAGAAGACGACCGGAGCTTTTCTCCGGTGACCCGAAAGTCATTAATGCCTTAATCTGGATTAGGGCTTAGTTTGAATGTGAGCCTTTGATCTTGCCTTCCCGCGCGCGAATGAACGAACCAGATCCATCATTAAACCCTAATTCTGATTTATTAATTTAATTAATTATGATTAAATTTGAATTTTGCCAGAGTGAATCCTAGCCATTGAAACGCGCGCGGGTCAACTCCCTCCAAAAATCATTGAATCTCAGCCTCAGGATCCTCATACTTTTCCATTTTATTAATTTTATTTCATTTTCTTCCTATTTAATTTGTACGAATTTTTAAAAATAGTAAAATAAATTAAAAAATTCTGAAAATTTTTATCAAATCTTTTATTAATTTTCTGAACCCAAAAATATTTTTATTTTTATTTTTTGCATCAAAAATTATTTTTAAATTATTTAAATGTTTATTTTTAATTCGTTAATGGAAATTAATTAATTAAAAATGCATTTATGTATTTAAAAATAACACAAAAATTCACATTGCATTTTAAAACATTTAGAAACATTATCAAACTCTTCAAACAAATTTCTTTTTGGTTCTTGACCTATTTTGACAATTTTCATTGGAATTAAAGTTATTTAAAGGCAATATTTTGGTCCTAACTTAGAAAAATTCATTCTGCCTAACCTTGAAGAGTTTGATGATGGTTCTTCTTGCATTGCATCCTTCATATCATTTAGTTTCTAGGGTAAAATTGGTTTGAATTTATCTTTAATTTTCAATTTAATGTGCATTTTTCCTTTTGAAGTGCCTTGAAACCCTAGTTGACTTGAGAAAATCATAACTTCCATTAGGTTAAGACTTAGGTCCCCTCCTTTGGGCAGTGAACTTGTGTAGGGTTAGGGTTCCTTTGATCCCATTTTCAATTTTTTATCATGTCATTTGCTTCTGATTTTGAATTTTGTGTTGCATGTTATGCATAAACCCTAATTCTTGCCTTCATTTGCATCCATCTCTCATATGCTTGCATTCAAGAACTTGCCATGACATTTTATGCATCAACATGACATATAAGACATCTTAGGACATATTGAAACCATGTTTGGTCATTGCATATTTCATTTACCATGTTGTGCATTCATTCTATGTCATAAACTTTCATGAATTTTTATGGTACAAAGCATGCTTCATTTGCATCCTCATCCTTGTATGATCATCCACAACTCTTGACATGTGTTTGCATAACCTATTAGCATCATTAACATCATGTTTATGCTTCTGACTTTGGTTTGCATCATTGCATTTCATCTCACTCTCATGTTATTTCATTTTCTTGTTGCTAACTTTTCAGGTGGTAAGTGTCTGAGAAGTGAATTTGCCTTCACTTCTCACAATCTCTTCTCATCTCTCTTATGCATTCATTTCTGCATTTTGTATTTGTATTAGAGTGAGCTTGCTCATTCATGTTCCCTCCTCACTTTCTTTCTTCAAGCAACTTATCTTCTTAAGTGAAGTAAGTTGACTTGTTTCTTCTGCTTCTCCTCCTTTCATCTGCTTCTTCCTTGGTGGCTCTTCTTGAAGATCTCTTGCAAGCCTCATAAACCTTAGAAATGCCCAAGCATGATAACAATTAGGGTTTGATTAGTTCCCCCATTAGTTTTACCTTTGTGTCATCTTTGTGTCTTCTCTTCTCATCTCTTAATCATGGACTAAACCCTAAAGGTTTTAAGGCTTTGTGATTAAGCTTATGCCTGCATCCTTCTATTAGGATGGAGTGTATAACTTTAATCCTAAGTGTTAAGCCCTTAATGTGTTTAAACCCTTTAATCAATTCACCTAATAATCACTAAGACATCAAGCTTGTAACTTGGGCCTTGCATTAGGGTTCTAATTCTTCCTTAATTGGTTAAGAAGGACTAACCCTAGTGTTAATGGACAAGTCCCCCTCAAGTTGTCTTACAAACCATAAAATTCACTTCTTAACTATATCATTAACTAAAATCCATTTAATAAAGGCTTTGTTTTGTCATGAGGTTAACCCCTAATCATGGATTAAGTTGAGAAGTCTTTCTCAGCTTAAATGTTCTCATCTATTATCCTTCTATTAGGATGGTGTAATGGGTTCATTAAATCCCTGATTATGGCTTAAACTCATTACTTAACACTAAACAAAACTCCAAAAAACACCTAAGTAAATACAAGTAGATTAATGATCTTAATCCTACATCATAGTGGTTAAGTGTGAGGTGTTTACTTCATACTTAAGGTATTCTCATTACCCCCAATCAGAGGGAAGATGTGATGAGTTTACTAACCCTTGGTTTAGGCTTAAGCTCATTTTCTTATGACAAACTCCAAAAAAGCAATAAAAGATTGAAAACACAAAAACAAACAATAATCGTCTCCTCCGGGATTCTTTTCTCATCTCATTCACTCACAAACGAGAACTTGCTTCTTCCGTCTAATGCAAGACAGTTTGCACCTGAGCCAGACAGGTCATACACTTGAGCATAGACAAGTGAGCAGTTCACAAGTCAATTTATCCTTCAGTCTCTTTGAGTCAAACTGCGGTGTTCTGACTTCCTCATTGCACGAGAGGATACGTAGGCATAACTTAACAGTTATCGAACAGA
Organism: Lathyrus aphaca; assembly: GCA_963966055.1. Lineage (NCBI taxonomy): Eukaryota > Viridiplantae > Streptophyta > Magnoliopsida > Fabales > Fabaceae > Lathyrus > Lathyrus aphaca. The sequence goes on along the minus strand of OZ014519.1, from coordinate 456,715,927 downwards.
AGTCTCTGTATATCCCCCCTCTTCCAGCATTGCTTTTAAGCCTCATAGTCTTGAGCATTTCATTCTTGTTCTCACACTGACACTTCTCTTATACACTTCACATTTCTTTTACACTGACACTTGCATCTCTTTCCGGCTTTGATACACAGATTGCACTGACACTACCCCTTTAAAACACAAATCTTTTGAGCGTGGATCCCGTCGAGTACGACGGACAATCTGGGAGCTAATACCTTCCCAGGTTGTAACCAACCCCCTTTCTCAGTTTCTCTAGTTCGCGACTGTCTTATCCATCTTTTCTTAGGTTTATGCAGCATTACCTTTCCTTTGGGATAAAAATGCATAGCTGGCGACTCTATTCATTCCCTCTCTTTCGCCGACCGTTCGCGTCTGTACCCCTTCTGACCTGGGTGTCATTTGGTGGGAGCGACACTATGTTGTTATGACTAAGCACAACATGGGCGACCTCATCAAGTAGATACATGATTTACGCATAAAGGTGACTGGTGTGAGGTAATATGTGTAACATGTGCCACCCAAATGTATGGTAAAGGCAGAAATCACAAAGCTCAAGGCCGACATCCCTGATCTTTCTACCAGGTTTATTTACTCCTTTTTCCACCTTGTACTGAAACATTGGGGACAATATTTGGTTCAAGTATGGGGGAGGAGCTTTATTTCTTTTTATTTTATGCTTTACTACTTTCCCGTTTAAATTTTCATTTTTTAGTTAGTTTCTTTTAGATTGTTTTTGTGTGTGTGTTTAATCGAGTCATATATGCATTGTTGATTCCTATTGCATAATATTGTTTTCTTTTGTTAGAAATCTCCCTTATATTTGAGCCCCAATGATTTTTTTTAATGTTCCGATTCAATGGAATGACACTCCGAGATAAAGGTTGTTTCTCACTTTTAGGCTATGTTAGGTAGACTTGGGAAAGTTTGGATAATATCGGTACCGTCCTAACACCCTAAGTTCCCTAAGTATGTGATTTTGATTTGAGTAACCATTATGCCGAGACCTTAAGTTCTGAATTTTTGAAGTAGCCTCTTAGTAATTTATACTAGCAGTCAACACCATCCTAATACACACACTAAGTATGGAATTGATGCAAATGCGTGGATGATCTCAAAAGTTGAATCGAGAATAATTTTAGAGAAAAGATATTGAGGAGATAAGTTCCCTCTAAGTTAAGTAGTCCTCACCTGGCCATTTATCACAACATAACAGACTCTTGAAATTCAAAAGAAAAAGAAAAAGAAAGAAATTAATGCATATAATTGATTATGAGATGATTAGACACTAATGAGTTCACTTACCATGTATGTGCGAGTATAATGTAACACCCCATTTTCTACCCGATAATTATAATAAAATCAGAGTTACAAAGTTTTCAACGTAAACGGGATATCACATTTTCAACTTATAAAAATCGCAACTTAAAAGATAATCATGTTTGATACATAACACATTCCAGAAGAAACCATAAAACCAACATATAATCCTCAAAATAATTCAAAATTTTAAAGTACTACGCATGTATTCATAAACAAAGTAGTAGCATCTTTATCAACCGTTAAACGACTTTAAAATAAGCAACAAGGAGTCTAAAATACTTCCACTAAAACAAAATTCAACATGTAAACAATTCAACAAAACAAGACACGCGTCACCCCTCGAGTGCTACGTATCAGAGCGATAACCATCGACTCGACTAAAGGTAACCGGCTACTCCTTTTGATTACCTACACGTTGCCAACATAAGGAAAACATTCAAACATAATGGGTGAGATATCGATAGTTATAAACGATATATGATAAACAATACATAAACAAGGATCATAAACAAATCACCACTTCACAACATCAACCAAAACAACAATCAACAACAACTTGAAAATGCAACTTTAATGCGACTCGAATAAGTTATGCATGTGGTAACATTCAGAGTAACACTCCCAACTTAAAATTGCCAATTTACCGAGGCATCAAGGCATAAGCCTTCAACTTTCAACTTAGTGTCAATCCATGCCAACATGGTGTGAGCAACGACTAGGACATAATATGCAAATGTACTATATGACATACATGACTTCACAACATAAACAACATAAAAATATCAGTAGCACAAAACAACTTAAACAACATGAACAACTTAAAAATCAACGTTTGCTTATCAAGCCTCCGACATGAACAACTTATATTTTTCGGTAAACCTGAACAACTTACCAAATTCAACTTGTACCTGCAACTTGACTTTTCCAACAACATTTCAACAAAACAATACAACAAAAATCACCTACTAAAACATCCAAATTACCCCTATGATTTTCGTTAAATTTCGGGCAACTAAGTTTTTCGCATAACTCAGCTAAACCGACTAAACCAACACCATTTTAACCTCTTGAGGCTGCTATTAAGTTATTATGAAATTCTGTCAAAAATTTGTTTCTCTTCACAGTTGCTAATTATGCCTTATGTATCCTAAAAGCCTTACTACAATAATACTGTTTTCAATAAAATTATGTACAGATTACTGTATTGCAGGAAAATACTTAGCATAATATAATATCATTTCATTTATTTACAGATTTTATAAAATGACAGATAACATGAAAGCATACACTCAGTACACAAAAAAATGGTTCCCTTCTAACCATAGGCACATGGCCCTCACCATGCCTCCCCCTCACACAGGATGACATTCTCCATCCTCCTCCACACCCCAGATGGCATTCACCATCTAGCCAGGTGACCACCCCGTCATCTGTTTTCTTCGTTCTGGGTGACTCACATCAGCCATACTTCTGCGTATTGGGGTTTCACCCCATAACTAAATTTTTCAGAAATACAACTTCACAGCAATGTTCCCACAATCAATATTCGTACAATCCACTTTTATAAAAATCAACTTAATAACAACTTTATCATTACCGATAAATCAACAATTACACAAGAACATGTTATCACAACAACACCAACATTTGACAGTAACACACAAGACTACACAATCCTAGTACTAATTATCATACCCGATTATAAAGATTGAACCCACCCTTACCTTGGATTAAAGGCAACTCTACTTGATCGGATTCCGAAAAATGCTCCGATTGCGGTTTCTCTCCCACAACCTCTTCTCTCTCACGATCGTGCTATGTTCTCTTATAATTTCCACGTTATGACAAAATCTAACTTCTATTTCTTTTATTTTCTTTTTATCAAATAATATAATTCTAATAATTAACTAATGGGCCTAAACAAATGCACCCCTCTATTTACTAATTCGGACACAAAATCTAGCCCATTATACAATACTCTTAAATAACCATAATTAACTCTAATATTATTTCCACGACTTTCCGACCTAAAATTCCGACTTAACGACTTAATTAACCACAACTCAAAATCGACCGAATAAACACAAATAAATAATTAAATATTCGATAAAATAAATAATTAAATATTTAAGCGTGACAACTCTCCCCCACTTAGAATATTTTCGTCCTAAAATATTTACCTTATTCAAACAACTCGAGATAGGAGTCTGACATCTTGCTTTCTAATTCCCAGGTCATGCTTTCTCCAACAGCTCCCAACCAGGAAAATTTCACCAACACGATCTCTTTCCCTCGAAGAGTCTTCGTTTCACGATCCTCAACTCGTACAGGCTTCGCCTCCACAATGAGATTATCCCGTACTTGCACATCGTTTATACCAACCACATGAGACGGATTTGAAATGTATTTTTGAAGTTGCGACACATGGAACACATCATGCAAATTCGAAAGGTTTGGTGGTAACTCCATCCGATAAGCAACTTTCCCAACTCTATCCAAAATCTGATACGGACCGATAAAACGAGGAGTGAGCTTCTTAGACTTCAAAGCTCTCCCAACACCAGTCATAGGCGTGACTCTCAAAAACACATGATCACCATCTTGGAATTCTAAATCCTTCATTCGCTTGTCATGGTAACTCTTCTGTCTACTTTGAGAAGCCTTCATCTTCTCTCGGATCAACTTTACTTTCTCAGTAATTTCTCGAACTAATTTCGGTCCAAGTACTACACTTTCACCAGATTCATGCCAACACAACAGAGTTCTACACCTTCGACCATATAACACTTCAAAAGGTGCCATTCTGATACTAGAATGGTAACTATTATTATAAGTGACCTCGATCAACAAAAGATAAGTATCCCACAAACCTCCCTGCTCAAGAACACAAGCTCTCAACAAGTCCTCCAACGATTGAATGGTTCTTTTGGTTTGGCCATCTGTCTGAGGATGATATGCCGAACTTAACCTCAACTTAGAACTCAATGCCTCTTGCATACTCTTCCAAAGCTCCAACGTAAACCTCAAATCTCTATATGACACAATACACAAAGGAACACCATGCAGCTTCACAATCACTCAGATATAAATCTCTGCCAACTTCGCAATTGGATATGTGATGTTAATAGGTATAAAATGAGCCGACTTCGTAAGCCTATCAACAATCACCCAAATTGAATCATGCCCTCTTAGAGTAACAGGTAGCCCCGTCCCAAAATCCATATAAATGTTATCCCATTTCCATTATGGAACTTTCAACGGTTGCATCAACCCTATAGGCTTATGATGCTCAATTTTTGACTTCTGACAAGTCAAACACGCATACATAAACCGTGCCACATCTTCTTTCATTCCGGACCACCAAAATATTTTCTTTAAGTCTTGATACATTTTAGTAGCTACCAGATGGATACTTAAATTCCTCCTATAACCCTCTTCAAGAATTATATTTTTCATATTTGCATCGTCAGGAATACAAATTCGATCATGCAGTCTCAACACACCTTTTGCATCAATCTTAAAGTCACTCTTCTCTGATTGACCACAACTATTCATGAGGTCCACTAGTTTCACATCCAGCTTCTGAGCCTCTCGAATACTATCCAGAAAATCATTATTAATCTTAAACATGCCCAACATAATACTCTAGAGTGTCACTTTGCAAACCAAACTTATATCTTGAAACTGCTCAATTAATTCTAATTCCTTAATCATCATTGCTGACATATGTAAGGTCTTTCGGCTTAAAGCATCAAATATAACATTAGCTTTGCCTGCATGATAATTCAAACCAAAATCATAATTTTTCAGCAACTTTAACCATCTATATTGTCTCATATTCAACTCCTTCTGATCAAACAAATACTTTAGGCTCTTATGATCACTATAAACTTCGAATCTGGAACCATAAAGATAATGCCTCCAAATTTTCAGCACAAAAACAACTGCAACAAGTTCTAAATGATGCGTAGGATAGTTCTTCTCATGAGTTCTCAACTGTCGCGATGCATAAGCAATTACTTTATTATTATTATTATTATTATTATTATACATAAGCACACCTCCTAAACCTATCAATGAAGCATCACAATAAACTACAAACAGTTCTTCTAGATTTGGGAAAGTCAAAACCGGAGCTGACGTCAACCTCTTCTTCAATTTGGTAAAACTTTCCTCGCACTGAACATCCCACACAAAAGCTTTACTTTTACAAGTTAATCTAGTTAACAGAAGTTCCAACTTAGAAAATCCTTCAATAAACCTTCTATAATAACCAGCTAGTATCAAAAAGCTTCTAATCTCAGTAGCCGACCTTGGAGTTTTCCATTTCAACACAACATCTACCTTTGAAGGATCCATAACAATACCATTACCTGAAACCACATGGCCATGAAAACTGACTTCTTTCAACCAAAACTCGCACTTGGACAACTTCACATATAACTTCTTATCTTTCAACACTTCCAACACTATTTTCAAATGTCCCTTATGCTCTTATTTTGACTTAGAATAAATCAGAATGTCATCAATAAATACAACTACAAAACGGTCCATATAAATATGAAAAATACGGTTCATGTATTCCATGAATACTCCTGGTGCATTAGTTACACCGAAAGGCATCACATAATACTCGTAATGTCCATACCGTGTTCTGAACACCATATTATAAATATCCTCGTCTTTCACTTTGATCTGATGATAACCCGATCTCAAATCGATCTTACTAAACACACAAGAAGCCACCAACTGGTCCATCAAGTCATTTATTCTCGAAAGTGGATACTTTTTCTTAGCCACCAACTGGTCCATCAAGTCATTTATTCTCAAAAGTGGATACTTTTTCTTGAGAATCACTTTATTTGGCTGTCTATAATCAACATAAAGTTGCATACTACCATCGTTTTTCTTCACTAGCAACACTAGAGCTCCCCACCGCGATACACTTGGTCTTACAAACTTCTTCTCAAGTAATTCTTCCAACTTCTTGTTTAGTTCAGACAACTTGGATGCTGACATTCTATACGGTTCCATCAAAAGAGGTCTAGTAATATGTACCAAATCAATTTCAAATTCAACCTCTCTCTTTGGCGGTACATCAGGAATTTAATTAGGGAAATCTTCAGGAAATTCCTTCACTACCAACAATTCCTCAATCTTAACTTTACTCTCAATAGACAATGTTTCCATTAACGAAAACATATGAGCTTCTTCTTTCATCAATTAATGTAGCTCTCTGAAAGATAACAATCCAACTCCTTCCTCTTCAAGAGTAGAAAACCTTACTGACTTGCGATAATAGTTTATATGAACATAGTTACACTCCAACCAGTTCATACCAAGAATTACATCCATCGCAGTCAATGGTGAGCACACCAAATCAACTTAAAACTCTTTATCAAAGATCGATAAAGGACACTTTAAATACACAAGAAAAGTAGATACTGATCCCTTAGCCGAAATCTCGACAATCAATTCACCATTCATAGCAGACAATTCAAGAACCAATCTTTGAACACAATCAGCAACAATAAAACAGTGCGTAGCACAAGTATCAATAATAGTAATTAAAGGAGTACTATTAATAAAGCATGTACCTCTGATAAGTCTGTCCTCGTAAGCTGTCTGAGTTCCTGCCAATGCAAACACTTTCCCATTCTGAGCTTTCTTCGGCTTCTGACACTGGCTACCAATATGTCCTTCTTCGCCATAATTAAAACAAATCATTTCCTTATGCTTGTAATCAGCTATTGCATGCCCAATCTTACCACAATGAAAACACCTCTTTACCTTAGTAGTGCACACATTACTCTTATGACCAGCAAGACCACACTTAAAGCAAACTATACAAGCAGGAACACCTCCCCCACGAGTTCTCTGAGCTGGAGCAACTTTCTATTTACCCTTTCCAGTTAGAGCATCATAAAGCTTGCCACAATTCTGTTGTTTCTTGCCTCTTCTGTCATTGACAATCTTGTAATGAGCATTATTGTCTTCTTCGTATATTCTGCAACTATCAACCAACTTAGAAAAGACACGAATCTTCTGATACCTTACAACTTTCTTGATTTCCGAGCGCAACCCATTTTCAAACTTGATGCACTTTGAAAATTCAGCACCAGCCCTAGTATAATGAGGATAGAACTTGGACAATTCCACAAACATTGCAGCATAGTCGGTAACAAACATGTTTCCTTGCTTTAGCTCAAGGAATTCAATCTCTTTCTTGCCACAGACATGCTATGGATAATACTTTCTCAAGAATTCCCTACGGAAGACATCCCAAGTGATTTCTTCACCTGCAACATCCAACCTCTCACGAGTCTCTAGCCACCAGTCATTAGCCTCGACTGCTAGCATGTGAGTACCATACTGAACCTCATGCGCTGGAGTACAGTCCATAACACGAAAGATTCTCTCAATCTCCTTCAACCAACCCAACACTGCATCTAGATCATGCTTTCCTTTAAAGACTGGAAAATTCTCTCTTTGAAAAGTCTCCAAGCTCCGTGATCTAGCATCTTCACCGACATTTGGCAAATTCTGCACAGCCTGCGCCATCGCTTGCATAGCAACATCCATCGCAACATCATTTCTTCCAGCCATCTCAACTTATCACTACAACACAACCAAAAGTTAGAACTAAATAACAATACTCGATTGTTAAACAACTAAGACTCGACACTTGGCCGGACAGACCGACCACTATGATACCACTAATGTAACACCCCATTTTCTACCCGATAATTATAATAAAATCAGAGTTACAAAATTTTCAACGTAAACGGGATATCACATTTTCAACTTATAAAAATCGTAACTTAAAAGATAATCACGTTTGATACATAACACATTCTAGGAGAAACCATGAAACCATCATATAATCCTTAAAATAATTCAACTTTGTAAAGTACTACGCATCAGATTCATAAACAAAGTAGTAGCATCTTTATCCAACGTAAAACGACTTTAAAATAAGCAACAAGTAGTCTAAAATACTTCCGCTAAAACAAAATTCAGCATGTAAACTGTGACACCCTTTCTACCCACCAACACAATTAATCATGTTATTTAATGAAATCAGAGTTCAACATGAAAGGACATCACATTTTCGACATAGCATCATATAAACAACAAATATGTGTCATGTCCCGTAACACGGGTTGCAACTTTAATTCATAATAACAAAATATTCCAATAATTCGCAGCAGATTCAAAGGTCAACTTTTTTAAATATTTCTCTAAAATAACATACATTTACGATCAATCAAAACTCAAAAGATAGTTTAAATTCAACAAAACAACTAATTAAAAACAATCGTTCCCTAGTGTTACACGACTCAGAGCAGGACACCACCAAACTCTATACACAACAGAACACACTCCAAGCTACCTCAGAAATCTCCAACTAAGCTTCTGAATCTGCATGATGGCATAATAGACCATCACGAATGGCAGACAGGGTAAGTAATCCAAATTCAATAAAAATAATACAAGACTAAATTATAAGAAACAATTAATAATACAACCACTACAACAAACTCACCCACATATAATCATCAATAAATACACATCATCAAACAACTATGCGATCATGCTATGCCACATAGAATGAAATGCACCCTCATAAATGCATGTGGTACTGGTTTCAACATGTGATGGACACTTGCCATCTACCCTCCACAAGGGAGCACAACATAATCAACAACACCTCAATCCACACAATGGTATTGAAGCCTCAAATCAACATAGGGGATGCCATGAAGGCAAGATACACAAAACAACATCATCATCATGTTTCATCAATGCGTGTATCAACATTCATCATTTATCATCATACTAGTTTATCCATACTATCATTACGTCATTTCATCATTACGTCAACTTATTCACCATTTTATCTCATATCATCACTATTACTATTAGGCCTAACATACTTAAACATGTAATAATTCTTCCAGCAACAACATAGCAACATGGCACGAAGGACCGGACATCAAAATCCGCAACAAAAGAACCATTATTTTCTGGAAATACAATACTCGCTAAGCGAGGAAAATAGCTCGCTAAGCGAGAAAAATGATTCTTAGAAATAATCCCTGCGATTTCTGCAGAACCCAACCATACTCAGGACAACCCTAAACCTCTCAAAACATCAGAGAAAAAACAGAAACATCCAAATACCCGATAATCATCATAAATCCAACATTATTAACAACATACAACAACTAATTAACCATAATTTACCAAAAATTATCCCAAATATTTAGGTTTTCATCCTAAAACACCTAATTCTCATAAAACATCCCTATATTATGATTATTGAACAAGAATTCTCCCCATACCTTGATTATTATAGCTTCTCTTTCACTCTTAAGCAAAACCCTCTTAGTCTCCTTTTTCTTTAGAGCAACCTTCACATTCTCCAAAAACACGATAGTGAGAACCCTTTGATCGTAACCTTTATTTCATAAACTACTCAAAAGACAATCTTGCCCCTTAGACCTCCAAACTCTTTTATTCTATTTTCTTAATAATAATATTAAATAATTCCCTAATATTATTATATCATTATCCTAAATAAAATAATCCTTTATTTTCCGCAAAGCACCACTTATTTCCACTCATTCATAAATAATTACTTAATTAATTAAATTATGAAATTAGGATGTTACAACTCTCCCTCACTTTAGGAATTTTCATCCTCGAAAATTTACCTGAAGTAAACAGAGTCGGATATGACTCCCTCATCTGATCTTCATGTTCCCAAGACCAACTTTCACCTGCTGGTCCACCCCATAATACCTTTACTAAGGCAATCTCTTTTCCTCGTAACTGCTTCATTTCTCGGCCATCTATCTGCAATAGTAAAACTTCAACAGTCAGATTATCCCTCACCTGAATATCATCCATCTGAATCACATGCGATGGATCGCACACATACTTCCTCAACTGTGACACATAGAACACATCATGCAAATTCGTAAGCAACGACAGCAATGCAATCTGATATGCTACCTCTCTGATCCTTTATGAAATCTGATATGGTCCAACAAAACGCGGAGTAAACTTCATAGACTTCAAAGCTCTTCCTACACTCGTTACCGGACTAAACCTCAAGAATACATGATATCCCTTTTGAAACTCAAGTGCTTTCCTTATTTTGTCATGATAACTCTTCTGTCGACTTTGAGAAGCCTTCATTCTTTCACATATCATCTTAATCTTCTCATTCGTCTCTTGCACAATTTCAGGTCCAAGTACTGCACTTTTTCCTGACTCATACCAACACAATGGAATCCAACATCTTCTACCATACAACGCTTCATACGGTACCATTCCAATACTAGCATGATAACTCTTGTTATAGGTAAAATCAATCAACTGCAAATAACCATTCCAAGATCCTCCTTGATCCAACACACAAGCCCTCAGTAAATCCTCCAAAGATTGGATAGTCCTTTCAGTTTGACCATTGTCTACGGATGATAAGTAGAGCTCATCCTCAACTTAGTACCCAAAGCATCTTGTAAACTCTTCCAAAATCTCGAAGTAAACCATGGATCTCTATCTGATGCGACACTTGACGGCACAATTTCTTCAATTTACATCTCAGCTAGTTTCTGCATAGAATGGTTAATCTTCATCGGTAAGAAATGGGCCGACTTAGTCAATCTATCTATGATTACCCAAATATAATCATTCCCCTTAGCAGTCTTCAGCAAACCTGTTATAAAATCTATGGAAATGCTACCCCACTTCCACTCTCGAATATTCAACGGTTGCAACATACCTAACGGCCTCTGATGTTCAATCTTTGACTTTTGAAAAGTTAAACACGCATACACAAATTCAGCAACATCCTTCTTCATACCGGGCCACCAAAATAATTTATGCAAATCCTGGTACATCTTCGTAGCACCAGGATGAATACTCAATCGACTACGATGTCCTTCTTCTAAAATAGTCTTCTTAATTTCTGGAACGTCAGGAATACACACTCTATCCCGGAATCTCATCATACCATTCTCATCAACTCGGAATTCACCTCCATTACCTTGGTTAATCAAGGTCAACTGATCAACAAACTTTAAATCAGATTGTTGTCCTAAACAGATCCTTTCCAAAAATTCATTACTCAACTTCAACATTCCCAAATTTACACTTTCAGACGTAGCTTCACACAACAAGCTCATATCTCAGAATTGTTCAATCATTTCAAGTTCCTTCACCATCAGCATTGACATATGCAATGTCTTCCTACTCAAGGCATCTGCAACCACGTTTTCCTTACCAGGATGGTAATTCAAATAAAATCAAAGTCTTTCAACAATTCCAACCATCTCCTCTGCCTCATATTTAGTTCCTTTTGATCAAACATGTATTTCAAACTCTTATGATCACTAAACACCTTAAATTTCGAACCAAAGAGATAATGTCTCCAGATCTTCAACACAAATACCACAACTGCTAACTCTAAGTTATGCGTAGGATAATTCCTTTCATGAACTCTCAATTTCCTGGAAGCATAAGCAACCACCTTACCGTTTTGCATCAAAACTCCTCCAAGTCCCATCTTCGACGCATCATAATTTACTACGAACGATTCATTCGGATTTGGAAAAATCAACACTAGAGTAGTTGTTAACTTCTTCTTCAACTCCATAAAACTCTTTTCACACGCAGCATCCCACACATAAGCTTGGCTCTTTCGAGTCAACTGAGTCAAAGGTAGTGCCAACTTCGAAAAACCCTTGATAAACTTCCTATAGTAACCTGCTAAACCCATAAAACTTCTAATCTTGGTAGCAGACTTAGGAGTCTCCCACTGCAACACTGCATCAATTTTCAATAGATCAACAAAAATTCCACCACTAGAAATTATATGTCCCAGAAAACTCACTTCTTGTAACCAGAACTCACACTTCGACAGTTTAGCAAATAACTTCTTTTCTCGCAACACTTGCAATAAAATCCTCAAATGCTTTTCGTGATCTTCCTTCGTCTTAGAATAAATCAAAATATCGTCGATAAAGACTACCAAAAATTTATCCAAGTACTCATGAAAGATTCTATTCATGTACTCCATGAACACACCGGGTGCATTGGATACACCGAACGACATTACCGTATACTCATAATGACCATACCTCGTGCTGAAAGCTGTCTTCGGAATATCATCAGACTTAACACGAATCTGATGGTAACCAGACCGTAAATCAATCTTGCTGAATATACAAGCTCATACTAATTGATCCATCAAATCGTCGATCCTAGGAAGTGGATACTTATTCTTGATAGTAACCTTATTCAACTGCCGATAATCAACACACAACCTCATGCTACCGTCTTTCTTCTTAACCAACAACACTAGAGCACCCCACGGAGAAACACTAAGTCGAACAAAATTCTTCTCTAACAACTCTTCTAGTTGCTTCTTCAACTCACTCAACTCTACAGTAGACATCCGATAAGGAGCCATTGACACATGACTAGGGATGTTACATAAACAATTCAACAAAACAAGACACGTTTCATCCCCCGAGTGTTATGTATCAGAGCGACAACCACTGACTCGACTAAAGGTAACTGAATACTCCTCTTGATTACCTTCACATTACCAACATAAGGATAACATTCAAACAAAAGGGGTGAGATATCGATAGTTATAAACGATATATGATAAACAATACATAGATAAGGATCATAAACAAATCACCACTTCACAACTTCAACCAAAATAACAATCAACAACAACTCGAAAATGCAACTTTAATGCGAATTGACTAAGTTATGCATGTGGTACCATTTGGAGTAAAACTCCGAACTTAAAATTTCCAATTTAATGAGACATCAAGGCATAAGCCTTCAACTTTTAACTTAGTGTCAATCCAGGCCAACATGGTGTGAGCAAGGACTATGACATAATATGCAAATGTACTATATGACATACACGACTTTGCAACATAAACAATATAACAACATCAACAACACGAAACTACTTATACGACATGAACAACTTAAAAATCAACGTTGGCTTATCAAGCCTCCGACATGAACAACTTAGATTTTTTCGTAAACCGGAACAACTTACCAAATTCAACTTGTACTTGCAACTCGACTTTTCTAACAACATTTCAGCAAAAAAATACAACGTAAATCACCTACTAAAACACCCAACTTACCCCGATGATTTTCGTTAAATTCCGGACAACAAAGTTTTTCGCCTAACTCGGCTAAACCGACTAAACCAACATTGTTTTAACCTCCTGAGGCTGCTATCAAGTTATTAAGAAATTCTGTCAATTTTCTCTCTCTTCACAATTGCTAATTATGCCTTACGTATCCTAGAAGCCTTACTACAATAATACTGTTTTCAATAAAATTATGTACCAATTACAGTATTCCAGGAAAATACTTAGCATAATAAAATATCATTTCATTTATTTACAAATTTTATAAAATGAAAAATAACATGAAGGCGTACACTCAGTATACAAAAAATGGTTCCCTTCTTACCATAGGTACATGGCGCTTGTCATGCCTCCCCCTCACACAGGATGGCGTTCTCCATCCTCCTCCACACCCTGGATGGCATTCGCCATCTAGCCAGGTGACCATCCTGTCATCTATTTTCTTCGTTCTGGGTGACTCGCGTCACCCATACTTCTACGTATTGGGGTTTCGTCCCAGAACTAAATTTTTCAGAAATACGACTCACAATAACATTCCCACAATCAATATTCATACAATCCACTTCTATAAAAATCATCTTAATAACAATTTTATAATTACCAAAACAATTACACAAGAACATGTTATCACAACAACACCAACATTTCACAACAACACACAAGACTAGCTAATTCTAGTACTAATTATCATACCCGATTATAAAGATCGAACCCACCCTTACCTTGGATTAAAGGTAACTCTACTCAATCGGATTCCGGAAAATGCTCCGATTGTGGTTTCTCTCCCACAGCCTCTTCTCTCTCACGATCGTGCTACGTTCTCTTCTAATTTCCACGTTCTGACAAAACCTAACTTCTATTTCTTTTATTTTCTTTTAATCAAATAATATAATTCTAATAATTAACTAATGGGCCTAAACAAATGCACCCTCTATTTACTAATTCGGACACAAAATCTAGCCCACTATACAACATTCTTCAATAATCATAATATTACCTCTAATATTATTTCTACGACTTTTCGACTTAAAATTCCGACTAATGACTTAATTAACCACACCTCAAAATCGACCGAATAAACACAAATAAATAATTAAATATTCGATAAAATAAATAATTAAATATTTGGACGTGACATATAATGGTTTGATGTGATTGTGCTAGAATGATAAAAGGCGAAAAGGACAGAGTGTGTAGGTCGAGTTATAATGGTGTAATTTAGATTAATTTTGCATAGGGGGAGTTTTTGTCTGTGAAATAAGGATGCATGTCATTAAGGTATCCTTGTTGTCGACATCTAGTACCTATCTATTTATGACTAGCCTAACGTCCTCTTAACTTTTTTAGTTTTTTCATGCCTGTGTTTCAGATAGTGTGTTTAATTGATTTCATTGCATTGGATGATTGTTTGAGGACAAGACAGTCTAAGTATGGGGGAGTTTGATAACGAGAAATAGTATCATGTTCTTAGGCTCATTTTGTTAGACGATAGCGCGGATCTAGAAGGGGGGGGTTGAATACATCCCTTTTCAAAAATTACTTTTCAAAAATTAATTGAAAATATATTACGGAAGTTTCCCGGAAAATCGTCTAGTTTAAATTGAAGTCACCGGAGATCGGATATACGCTTAAACCAATTGGAATTTGAATGATGACTAGAAGAATTAATATTTCACAAATGATTCTCTTGATAAATCAACACTTGATGAAACTATTATTAACAATGATATAGAGAAGAAAATAAGCATAAACAAATTGATTTTGTGTGGTTAAGCTTTTTACCAAAAACTTGGAGTGCAAAAACCAAAGATAATTTTGTTGTATCATATAGTGCAAAATTTTACCCACTCTAGTTATCACTTTTGAGTGTGAAAATTTATCAAACACCTTGAGTGCACTACTTTGATACACCAGAATTTTTAAGCACACAAAATCAAGATGAGCAAAAGTAAAATACGAGAATTGTAAAGAACACAAGGAATTTGTTTAGGCAGTTCTTTCGTCGTTCTCGCTCGAAGTACTCTGCCCCCAATTCACAATCGAATTGGGAAATTTTATTAAATTGCAATTGTTTTACTAGAAGAAAAATAGATGAACCAACAAACAAAACCAGGTTGAATATGCTGTCAAATCTTCTTCTTGTCCCTTGATCCAAAGTAGAATCAAGTCTTCCACGCGTGTCGAGAAAGCCTCCGATTAGTTGCTCCCTTCTTGCAAGGATTCATGATCCTCCAAACTTTGAGCACGTCTGAGTTTCTTCAACACTTGTGAACCCACAAAGACCTTCGTAATCCTCCGTCTACCATGATATGAAAGAACAATCCACTTGATCTTCAATCTAACTCACTCAGTTGAGTCTACGAACAATCGTTGTGTGCAAAACCCCCAAACCTTCAATGATCTTGGAGGAGAAAACCCTTCAGATTTTTCCAAGAAAAACCCACACACTCTAGACCCAATCTGAAACATTAATTCACGATTGAACGTTATCTTCGAAGCCAACACCTTAATCAACAAAGATTGTTGTGTGTGATTGTTGATGGATGAAAGAAGGAAGAAGATGAAGAGCGTTTTGTGTATATATTTCACTTTTCTTGTTCACCTCTCAAAAGAAATGAAACCAACTATTTATATTGGTTAGTGAATGTAAAATAATAGAAAGGAAAATTAAATAAAAAAAAATAAGACAACATAGTAATGAGCCGACTCAAATCATAAAATGATTCGGCTCAAATAGCCTGGTGAGCCGGCCTAAAATGACAGAGAGGCAGCCTGTTGAGACTCGCAGGAAATGAGAAGGAAAATATTTTTGATGAGTCGACTCATGAAGGAGTTTGAGTCGGCTCATCCATACCCATGAGTGGACCAAAATGTTGTCTCAAGCAGCCTGTTGGGACCCGTGTGTTTTGGGCACCAATCACACTGAATGAGTCGGCTCATTGTGCAATTTGAGTCGGCTCATTCAGCTCATTTTCCCAAAAATTCCATTTCTTCCTTTTTCCTTGAGAACCACTGTAAACCCATAATTTCGACAGACTGAAATTAAGGGCTTGAGGTCATCTTTGTCGAAGGATAACAAAAGGAAGAGAATTCAAGAATTGCTGACATGGTTTAAACTCCACTGTTTCGACAGAAAGGGAAATAGTGTTCTGGCAGAATAAGTTGGAAAGTTATTTGTAGCTGAGTGTTTGACAGAAGAAAGTTGTCTTTCGACGTTTCGACAGAAGAAGGTTTTGACAAAAAGTAAGGTTTGGCAGATGTTGGAAGAGTTGTTTCTTCTTTAAAAGGTTTCGACAGATTGAAGAGGTGCAAGGTTTCGTCACCCAAGAAAGGAATTCAAATTCAAAAGGTTGTAACCTTTGGCAGTTGGACACATGGAAGTTTCAGAGAAGAAAATTACATGCAGGCTGACACTTGTCATTTAGTTATAGTTTTTCCGTTCTAAGCAGTTATTTTGTTTGTATATAAATAGGATAGTTTGTGTTTAGAATAGGTGTGTGAAAACTGATACAAAATTCCTGTAAAATACTCTAAGTACCCAGTGTGAGAGAAAATGAGTTTGATATTTGGAAACATGTACGTTTGAACACCATTTATATTTCAAAGTTATTTAAATTACTTGTTCATTTATCAAGTTTAATTTCATTTTCAAGCTTTATTTACTTTTCTGCAAGTTTTTAGCCTTCGACATTTCTTCTTCTGCTTGTTTAAAACCTTTACTTTATTTCATTTTAAACTTAAAACTTTACTTTACTTGTAAAAATCAAAGTTCTTAACACTTTGACAACATTGATGAAACAAACCATAAATCAAACACGAATACTAAGAACAGTTCGACAAAACCAATGCACATGTGTCCCAGGACTTGTTTGGTTGGTCCTGCAAGTAACCCAGTTTTCTGAAGAAATTGGTTAACCAGAGGTTGTTCGTCAGAAATCACAGCGAACAAATTGGCACGCCCAGTGGGACTAGTGCATTTGAAAAAAATCTAATAGAGAACTTCTTAGAAAAATTGTTCCTTGCTACGTTGTATGATTCTTAGAAGCGGTAAACTAGCCGTAACCGACGTAGAGAGACCAAAGAGAACAAGAAGAAGAAACATGGCTAACTTGCCAAATGCTTCAAACATTCTTGACGAAACAATACCAGTTTCCAATCCTATCCCTTCGTCAGGAACAATACCAGTGTCTGGCCCTGTTTTAGAACAAATTAGGCCTCCTTTGGGGGATTCCATACCAACGGGTTCAGGATCCCAGAATGCGCCTAGTTCTTCCACCATGGGACACGCCAGACCCCTTGGAACCCCTCCCCCTGGAGGAAATACATTCAGGCCATATCTGAATTATTCTCAGCCTTTGACTGGGAGGGAACAACTATATGGAATGCCAACTTCAATGATGGCAAGCCTACATAATTCGTCACCATTATTCTCTGATGCTATGGTTCAAATGTCATCACCATTGCAGGGATCAGGATATGGTGGAAATGGAAATAGGATGAATCAAGTTCCACCAGGTTTCCATATGCCCACTATGACAAACCATTCTGCACAAGTAATTCGTCAACAGATGGATGAAAGCAATCATGATATGGTGCAGGCTTTGACACAACAAATGGGAGAAGTGTTCAATCCCTTAATACAAAACACTACCCAAACAAACCAAATATTGGCAGAACAAATGGCACGCATTGCTGACTTTTTTGGAGTCCCGCAAGCACAACAAAGAATGCAATTAAATCAGAATCCTGCAAATAGGGCTGTCGAAGAGGAACTTACTATAAACCAAAGGCCATTGGGAAACCCTCATGAAAATCCCAGGGGCCAAGAGGTGGTAGTTGAACAACCTAATGTAGAAGAGCCTATTCGACAGGAACCAAGAAGGATAATAGTCCAGAGAAACCAAAATGCTGACGAAGTATTACAGCAGAGAATGCGTTACAATAACATGCCTGTCGAAAATAATATTGCCACCATGGTTGAGAGAATAATGGCACAAAATGGAGTAAACGTAGGATTACAAAGGCCTAGTTATACTTCCCCCTTGTCTGAATTTGTCTTACAACAAGAGTTACCACCAAGGTGGAAAGTCCCCAAATTCACAAAATTCTCAGGGGATACTAGTGAGTCCACCATAGAACACGTGACACGTTATTTGATAGAGGCAGGAGAGATTGCTAATAATGAGAACTTAAAGATGAAATATTTCCCAAGTTCTTTGACAAAAAATGCTTTCACTTGGTTTACGTCACTTCCTGCAACTTCAATTTTTACTTGGACCCAATTAGAGAGATTGTTCCATGAACAATTTTATATGGGACAAACCAAGATAAGTTTGAAAGAGTTGGCAAGTGTCAAAAGAAAATTTTCTGAACCTATAGATGACTATTTGAATAGGTTTAGATTATTAAAAGCCAGATGATTTACGCAAGTGCCGGAACAAGAACTAGTCGAAATGGCTGCAGGGGGTCTAGATTATTCCATAAGGAAAAAACTGGATACCCAGTACTTGAGAGACATGGCACAACTGGCAGACAGAGTGAGGCAAATAGAAAGACTAAAGAATGAAAAATTTAGATCAAATAAAAACAAGAAGGAAAGAGTGGCCTATGTAGGAATAGTTCAAGAAGATGATTATGACGAAAACGAACCAGTCATTTTCGACCAGCAAGAAATTGATCTTGCAGAATTAAAACAAGGCCCTCCATATTCTTGTAAAGTTTTAGCCCCGTCGAATGGAAAAAATCCAGTCGAAGTGGAAAAGAATGACAGGTTCCCTAAAAGAACCTATACATTCGACATCACCAAGTGTGATGAGATATTTGATTTATTAGTCAAAGATGGTCAGTTAATAAAACCAGCAGGCACTAAGGAGCCTCCTGTAGACCAACAAAAAAAGAGAGGTTTTTGTAAATACCATAATTTCTTGGGTCATAAAACTTCTCAATGTTACCTTTTCAGGGATCTTGTCCAGAATGCAATCCAAAATGGAAGGTTGAAGTTTGGAGACAAAGCCAAGCAGCAGATGAGGATTGACTCCAATCCCATGCAGGTTGTGGAGGCCAATTATGTTGAACCAGAAATGGTAAATGTGGTCGAAATGGAGATCATGGCAGAGGAAAATTTTGAAATGGTAGAAGTTACTGAAAGCTTCGACACCAACTTCACCATGATAGAAGCTGCTGAAGGTTTCGACACCCATGTAAATGTGGTGGAAGAAGGTGATGATCTTGCTGACCAGGCTGAGGAAAAAGAAGTCAAAGCTTCTAAAGACTTCGACAGTGAGAATGCCATTGAAACTACTGAAGGTTTCGACGAAAGAAATACAGTCAAAGTGGGAAGAAGCTTCGACAAGAAAAACTATGAAAGAGATGCTGAGCAGGGGGTGATCTGGGACACTCTAGGAGAGTCGAATGGGAAGTTCGACTTCATGGTGAAGTATTCAGCACCACCAAGCTCCAAAACAGATATCAACAAAATCAAACCCACAGGATGGGGAGATTCTTTCAAAAATAATGACGAAGAGGAGGATAACGAAACCCTCATTGTCCAAAAAGAGGCCTCTGAGGGCCTTGACCAAGAGGAGATCAAAACAGCAGGGACTGATGACAATTCCCTCACTGTCGAACCAATAAACATTGGTACCACCAGAACTGAAGAACATCCTGTCGAAAGGGTTGCACACTGCTGCAAATACATCTATAAGGGTTTACACCCAAAAGGCAATGTGAGTCAGTCAAAGGAGAACATCCCAGAGGAAATGATGCTAGTCGAAAAAATGAACAAATTGAAAATTACAACTGAACAGAGTGCTGGGATTCATATGGTGGAAATCACTCAAAAGGGAGGACCAGACACCAACAAGGGAAAGAAACGTCAAGAGAAGCATCAGAAGCTGGTTTACCCAGAAGAGAACGAGAGTCTTGTCGAATTCATCCAGAGGTGTCAAAGGAAGAATGCAGAAGTTATGCTTTGCCCAAGATGCAGTGCTGTGTTCGACAGGAAAGCAGCTGATGACTTAGAAGCAGCAGAAAAGACCCAGAGAAAAAGAAATTGGGGAACAGTCCCACCAACCAGAAACGAAAGATTCGACCCAAGAAGAGGGAAGCATCACAGTCAAGGGGTGGGAGAAAGACGTTTCAACACCTATAAACCATCCAACAGACCAAATGACGACAAATGGGTTCAACCTATAAGGGATGCCCAAGGTCAGAAGAGATGGAAGAGCTTTGAAGTGAACAGGGGTCCCTCAATGGAAGTTAAAAAGGAGGCAAGGCCAAAATACGTCTCTAAAAACTACAAAGGGAAGAGTCCTATGTCCAGATCCCAATGGAGAAGATTCCAAAGGCAGAAGAAAATTGAAAAGGAAACTGTAGAACACCAAAGGGTTGGGCAGAAGGAAGCTGAATCAAGCAAATGTGTGCAGATTACAAACAAGGGGATACCTCTGGCAGAAAAAGAAACCCTTCAGAAGAATAGATCTAGTGACACCACAGAAATGCAGAAAACAAACAACAGAATGCCAGTGGACGAAGAAGTCACAGATGAATTTAGTTCAGAATCAGATGCCTCTTTCGACGTAACTTGCAATGTGGTTTCTGTGCTGCCCAGAGATTATGACAGGATAATGGATGTCGAAGATGAAGAGGATGACATGGCAGATGACAGCATAGGCTTGAAGCCTGTATGCTACTACATAATGAACAATGGCTGTGTCGAAGAGCAAAATGCTTTCTTCGAAAAGCCAGATGATGCAATGAAGGCTCACTTAAAGCCTCTCTTCATAAAAGGAAAGGTAGAAAACGTGGGTGTCAACAAAATTCTGATAGATGGTGGAGCAGCTGTAAATTTAATTCCTCATTACATGATAAAGAGGATTGGAAAAGATGACTCCGACACTAAGCCTCACAATATGGTGTTTTCCAACTATGAAGGTAAAGTAGGGACAACACTGGGAGTAATACAATTGAACTTGACTGTAGGATCCATCACCAGGCCTACAATGTTTGTGGTGATAGCATCAAAGGCAAATTACAACTTACTGTTGGGAAGAGAATGGATCCATGGGATTGGGGCTGTACCATCCTCCATGCATCAAAGGATAGCAATCTGGAGGCCAGATGGGATTGTCGAAAACATAAAAGCAGATCAGAGTTACTTCACAGCTGATGTGAACAATGTCACTGGTCGCAACTTCGACAAAAACCTAGCCCATATAGCACCATGCAATCATGCTTCTTTCGACCTAACAGCTTCCGACAATGCTTACTGTTCCATGTACCTCCATCCTACGCATGGTTTCCAGTGGGATAAAGAAATAATTGGGGAGACAAATTACACTTGGGGAACTGCCCATGTCAACCCAACAGGATGGGGAAGTGAATTCAGTGAAAATGACTGAAGTTTCAGCAATGGAAAGGATTTCGGCTTATATAGCCGAAAAACAACTCAGAACGGCCCTTGAGGCTGAAGTTAGGAATATGGCTGTCGAAGCCAGCACTCAGGTTGTCGAAGAACAACATCCTCAAGAAAATATTGAGGAACAACATGCAAATCAGAGTTTTGAAGAAGACTCAAATGGCGAATGGCAGAGTCAAAGACTTGATGCCATTTATGATGGCGAACCTTTGGGGTTCGAAAAAGATCCAACCTCAACCAATATGAAAATGGTGGCACAGGATCCTTTAGAGGAGATTAATCTGGGACTGGGGGCAGAGAAAAGGCCTACTTACATCAGTGCCAAGTTGAATCCTCAACTCAGAGTCGAAATAATCCAACTACTGAATGAGTTTAAAGACTGCTTCGCCTGGGATTATGACGAAATGCCTGGTTTAGACAGAAGTTTGGTTGAATTGAAGTTGCCAATACTGGAAAGGAAGAAGCCAATAAAGTAGACTCCCAGACGCTTTGCACCTGAAATTCTGTCGAAAATCAAAGAAGAAGTCGAAAGGCTTCTAAAATGCAAATTCATCCGTACAACAAGGTATGTCGAATGGATTGCTAATATTGTTCCTGTGATTAAGAAAAATGGCAAACTAAGGGTGTGTATTGATTTTAGAGATCTAAACTCAGCCACCCCTAAGGATGAGTATCCTATGCCAGTAGCAGAAATGCTAGTAGATTCTGCAGCAGGCCATGAGTATTTAAGTATGCTTGATGGCTATTCTGGTTACAACCAGATTTTCATTGCTGAAGAAGACGTTCCAAAAACAGTTTTTCGTTGTCCAGGAGCAATAGGAACATATGAGTGGGTAGTCATGCCCTTTGGTTTGAAAAATGCTGGAGCTACTTACCAAAGGGCCATGAATTCTATTTTTCATGATTTCATCGAAACATTTATGCAAATTTATATAGATGACATTGTGATTAAATCTGCTTCAGGCTTGGACCATATTAACCATCTTCGACAGTACTTTGAAAGGATGAGGAAGTTTGGTTTGAAAATGAATCCTCTTAAATGTGCTTTTGGTGTGCAGGCAGGGGACTTCTTAGGCTTTGTGGTCCACAAGAAAGGGATTGAAATTAATGAAAACAAAGCTAAAGCAATAATGGAAGAAAAAGCGCCATCGACAAAGAAGGAATTGCAGTCTCTACTAGGGAAAATCAACTTTCTCAGAAGGTTCATCTCCAACCTTAGTGGAAAGACTCAGGCCTTCTCACCTCTGCTTCGACTGAAGAAGGAGGGTTTCACTTGGGGGCAAGAACAGCAAGATGCCTTCGACAAGATCAAGGAGTATCTGGCAAATCCTCCAGTCTTAATATCTCCTTGTCGAAAAAGAAGCATGAGGCTCTACATATCAGCATCTGACAGAACATTAGGAAGTATGCTTTGTCAAGAAGATGAACATGGCGTCGAAAGAGCCATTTATTACCTCAGCAGAGTCTTAAATGATGCTGAAACTAGATATAGTATGATAGAGAAATTATGTTTATGTGTATATTTCTCTTGTACAAAACTGAAGCATTATATAAAACCCATTGATGTACATATATCTTCTCATTTCGATGTAATAAAGCATATGTTGTCTAAGTCTATTTTACATAGTCGAATTGGAAAATGGGCTTTAGCCTTAACTGAATATTCTTTAAAATGTATGCCTCTAAAAGCTGTTAAAGGGCAAGTAGTTGCTGACTTTATAGCTGACCACTCCATACTTGGAGATGAAACAAATTATGTCGAAAAAGAGCCTTGGAGGTTATATTTCGATGGTTCCAGTCATAAAAATGGAACAGGTGTTAGGGTGTTAATTATTTCTCCCAATAAAATTCCAACAAAGTTCAAGTACAAAATAGAAGGATTCTGTTCAAATAATGAGGCAGAATATGAAGCTTTAATTGCTGGACTTGAAATTTTGTTGGAACTGGGGGCAACAGAGGTCGAAATAATGGGTGACTCTGAATTGGTGATAAAACAACTGACGAAAGAGTACAAATGTGTCAAAGAAAATTTGATCATGTACTTTGTGATAGCCAACAGACTCCTCAAGAGATTCGACAGTGTAGTCTTTAGACACATTCCCAGATTAGAAAATCAGGAAGCAAATGACTTGGCTCAATTGGCTTTAGGGTATAAAGTGTCGAAGGAAAATCTGATGAAAATTGTCGAAGTGAGAGGAAAAGTTTTATCCACCAGACTATCCCCATCTGATTTGGAGACAATAAGATTGGGATATGGTGATGAAGAAAACTTTGAGATTTTTAATCTAGAAGTTGGAGATTGGAGAAAACCTATCAAAGATTATTTACAAAATCCAAATCAGACAGTCGAAAGAAAGATAAAGTACAGGGCTATAAGTTATGTGCTCTTTGGAAATGAATTGTTTAAAAAGACTGCAGAAGGAGTTCTACTAAAGTGCCTAGGAGAGACTGAAGCTTATTTAGCTTTGTCGAATGTGCACAGTGGTGCATGTGGTGCACACCAAGCAGGGCATAAGATGAAATGGCTACTATTTCGACAAGGGATGTATTGGCCAACCATGTTGAAAGATTGTGTCGAATTTGCAAAGGGTTGTCAGGAATGTCAAATCCATGCAGGCATACCTCATGTGCCAGCGAGTGAGTTACATTCTATTATAAAGCCTTGGCCATTCAGAGGTTGGGCTTTAGATTTGATTGGTGAAATTCGACCAGCCTCTTCAAAAGGGCAGAAGTACATTTTAGTAGGAGTAGACTATTTCACTAAGTGGATTGAAGCCATACCTTTGACGAATGTAGATCAGGAAGCAGTCATAGACTTCATCCAGAAACACATAATGTATAGATTTGGAATACCAGAGACTATAACCACTGACTAAGGATCTGTGTTTACTGGAAGAAATATGCAGGCATTTGCAAAAGAGACAGGTTTTAAGTTGTTGACTTCGACACCCTATTATGCCCAAGCAAATGGTCAGGTCGAAGCAGCCAACAAAGTAGTAATAAACTTGATAAAGAAGCATGTGGGTAAAAAACCCAGAAATTGGCACAAGACTCTGGATCAAATCCTTTGGGCTTGTCGAACATCTCCTAAGGAGGTAACTAATTCTACCCCATTTAAATTAACCTATGGACATGATGCAGTATTGCCAGTCGAAATCTGTTTACAGTCAATACGAATTCAAAGACATCATGAGATTCCATCTGAAATCTATTGGAGTATGATGATGGATGAGTTAGTTGATTTAGATGAAGAAAGGTTGCATGCTTTAGAATTAATAAGAAGGCAGAAAGAGAGAGTTGAAAAATTTTATAACAAAAAAGTAAAATTCAAAGCCTTTTTAGTAAATGATTTAGTTTGGAAAGTGATCTTGCCCATGGAGAAGAAAGACAGAGTGATGGGAAAATGGTCCCCTAAATGGGAAGGACCTTTCAAAATTCTAAGAGTTTTTTCAAATGGTGCATACGAAGTCGAAGAAATAGAAAAAGACAGAAGAGTGCTGAAAATAAATGGAAAGTACTTGAAGAAGTATAAACCAACATTGCAGGAAATAAAAATAGGAACAAATTAAAATTGCAAATAAAACTTGTCTTCGCCAAACAGATGGCGTGAAATAGCATTACATATGAAATTGCTAAAATAAAGTATCCTTAAACAAATAAATTTTCCTAAGTCCTATTACAAAACTACTGTCGAAGGAAGGTAGCTTTGAGTTCGTCGAATTTTTTCTTTTGAAGCTGAATTCGACGCTCGCAGAGGCTCTTGCTGACAGTTAATTCATCAATTTCCTTGTGAAGTTGTTGGGCTGTTTCTGCATGTTGTAGCCCCTTCTGGAGTTCACTGTCGATTGCTTCTTGATTGGGTTGTTGGAGAGAGGCCTGGCGTTCCTTTTCTTGGAGGATTTTCTTTTGAAGATTAGCAATCTGGGCCTGGTAAGCTTGAATGTTGCTTTGACACTCAGCAGCAGCTTTGGTGTATTCGTCAGAAAGCTTATTCAGTTCTGAGATCTTTTCTGTCGAAGAAGCCACTATGTTCCATTCTGAAACTTGCTCTTCAGACTTGGCTGTGATGTTTTGGGAAAACTCCTTTTGTCGAACCAAATCAGCACTGACGGAATCAATTAAGGACATCAAATACATCACCAAACGGCTTTCTTCAGTCGAAGCCTCCAACAAATTGGCACTTTTCAGGAGTTTCTTCAGATCATATTGGGCAGAAGCATTTTCAGCCAAGACTTCAAACAGGTCAACCCCAAGGATTTTTGTTTTGATCTCATCCATAATGACACTGATTGGTTGAAGGTCAGAAGTGGCCCCTGAAGCTGTCGAACCACTAGGAGAGGAGTCTTGGAAGTTATAACTGGTGTTAAGTAAGGCTTTTAAATATTCCAAGGGTTTTCTAACTTTCAAGCTCTCAATCTCTTCGTGTGACAAGCTCGTCGAATCAGTACCCAAAGAGGTTTCGGCAGGAACTTTTGATGAAGAGGGAACGTTTTGAGAAGTTCCTCCAAAGCTTAAGTTGACTCCTGGTTGATTCGACAGAGTGACCTCTTCTTCGACATTTTCTTTGTCAACTATGGTGGTGTCAGTTGGATCTGGAGCTTGTGCATCCTGAGCAAGGGCATCTTCGTCAGTTTCTGGTATAGCAGCTGGTGTTTGAAGTGGTGCATCTTGATCTGGAATTATTTTTTCTGCAGTGAAGTCTGGTCGAAAAGGAGAATTGTTGCCAGAAGATTCAGAATCACTGAGGTCGAATTCATCCAAAGTTTGAGGTCCATGGACACCTGCATCTGGAGTGGCATCATCTTGAAGTCTTTCAGCCAGAGTCCTCTCAGAATTAGAAGGGACATTTTCTTCTTGGATTGTAGAAGTCTCTTCGACATCAATGACAACCTACAGAAAACATAAAAGAGAGCTATAAGATAAAGATACATGCAGTCAAGACTGGGAATGTTGTTTGTCGAAGTGATTACCTGAGGGATCTCAGTATGGGCACTTGAGTCTCCACTTCTTTCACTCCTTGAGGGAATTTTGTTGACTGGACTGGCAGGGGGAGTTCGTCTTTGGACCAGAGATCTTTGGGATGCTACTGTTTTTATTTTTAGACCTTTGTTTCTTTTCAAAGGTTGGGGTTCTGGAGATTCGTCCTCAGACTCTTCGACGCTTTCCTCCTTTTCTTCTGGTTTTCTTTTCTTGGCTGGGGTACGAGTTACCTACAATAGAAAAAGAAGTGTTCAGTATAAGAAAATGTGAAGTACATAAATAAGGAGGGATGCTCTTTTGTGTCGAAACCTTCTTGGCAGTTGTGGGAGATTTTTCGACTGTCTTGGAAGAGGTTCCTTCGCCAGCAGTCTTCCTGACAATTCTAACAGCTGAAAAAGAAAAGTTGCATGAACATTGATATAGAAATAAAAGGAGTTAGAAACAAAAAAGAGGAATGTAATTTCTTCGACACCTTCAAGAATGGGTTCATCCACAGTAACATGTTCTATCCCAATATGAAGGTGCCCAGTGAAGTTGTCCAGATGATACTTCGTCGCAACCACACGTTCGGCAGGTTTTTTGTTTCTTTCGCGAAGCTGTTTTAAATCAGATCCACATACAAACCAATCTGGAAATGGAGGACACAAGGCCACCCCAAATTCTGCAGAAGGGAGTGGAGGGAATTTTGGGGGAAAAGTGGTGAATGCAAAGTCATAATGTGCATGTGGAGGAAGAGATGAAGGAAAAATCAACTTATTCAATTTTTCTGTGAATTTGTGTTTTAAAGATACTGCTGCCTCGCCTATGGTTCGACGAAGATCATAGGGCCTGTAAATGGTTTCAAAATACTTTTGAAACTTTTGAATTTCTTTGATATGCTGATCTGTACCTTTTTTCTTCTTGTCCTGCACAAAGGTAAAAGCATTCGTCAGAAGAGTAGTGAAGGTTGCTACGTCGAAAAATCTGTTGATATAATATTCCTTCCACCAGACGTCGAATTCTTCAGTACAGAGGAAGTTTGGTTGAAAGATGGTGGGATAAACCTCCAAAGATGGGTCGAAAAACTTGTTGTATAGCTCCAAACTTTTGTCGAAGTTTTGAAATGAGTTATAGAATATGATAGCACCTTTCTTGTGGTAGATAGGCTTCGTCTTCGTCTGAATTAATCCAAACTGCCTAGCTACCAGATTGGGTTGGTAAACAATTAGGGATACTTTTGTGTTGTTAAGACTATGATGGGAGAAAAAGTGCCTGGGCATGAGGAAAGCTTCCCAAATGGAGATATAGGAGTCTTCGTCTTTCTGGTTCTCCACTGGGAGTTGTTTGGTAAACCACCTTGGACCTACTTGTCTGCTGGCGAATGGTGCCATCGAAGGAGAAAACTTGTAGCGTTTGGCGAACATCATGATGTAGCCAGTGAATGCTTGTTGAAGGCTTATATTATCATCAGTGGGGGTCAGTTGAACCAACCTAGGCCATTCGACGCGCCTTTCTTTTACTGCTTCTTCGACAACTGGCATTTTGATGGGGATGAAAGTTTCAAAGGTGGCATTCAGCCATAGTTGTAGGAGCCAAAAAGGGCCTGTAAGACTAATGTTACCTTTGTCCTTAAGGGTTTTGAGGTTGCTTACACTCTCACTTAAGGATTCATAGAGGTTTGCCAAAAGTAGCTCACTCAGGCAGAATGCAACTCCATTATGAAGTTGATTAGCCATAATGATATAACTTCTGGCCACCTGAAGAGACCTAGTACAGAAAACAAATTTGGCTAACCACAGGGAGAGGAAAGCAATATGCTCTCTGTCAGAGACTTCTTCATTGCCTTCACCTTGGTGATGAGTGATGAAAACAGAATACCCAGCATGCTTTGTGTCGAAGCCTATGGGATCCTTGTTTAAGTGTTCAGGGTTAAAGATCTCTCCTAAAGGACTAAGGCTAGTTATGGCTGCTATGTCGAATAAGGTAGGAGTCACCATTCCACAGGGTAAGTGGAAAGTATTGTAAGTACTATCCCAAAAGTACAAAGAGGCTAACAGCATGTTTTAGCAATAACGGGGACCCTCCTTCGACAGTTGGATTAGGTCATAAATACCAGTTTTCTTCCAAAACTTTTCTTTGGCTTTTTCGACCCTAGTAAGCCACGCTAAGTAGTCAGAGGGATCTTTCGTCAAAGGGGGACTCCTAAAAATCCTAGTTTGGTTTAGGTAAGACAGATATATCTCTGTCGAAGCCATGAGGACTTCAGGTTCTTTTGATGGGGTTTCGACAGGCTTAGGGTTTTTGTTAGCAGCTATGGGTTTAGAAGCAGAATAACAGGGATAAAATTCTTTCAGACGGTTAGGGTCAACAGTGGGATTAAAAATAGGACCTAACATAGCATGATGAACTCCAGAAACAGAAATGGGAATCATTACCTGTGACCTGTAAATGCTTGCCTTCTCCCTTTCGTTTGGGGGTTCTGGAAAATACTGTTGGTGCTGCGTTTGTGTGGGCCCAGATAGTATATGAGCAGGAGGAAGATCCATGGTCTTCTTTGCCTTTTTTGCACTGCGGTCAGTAGTAGTCTTTGGAGGAGCCATTGATCTAATGAAAAGGTTGAAGAAACAGGAGCTTTGAAAGGTCTTGAAATGGAGTTTTGCGTTTGGGTAAGAGAAGAGTTAAGAATGTGAAAAGTTTGAAATGTTGTTGAAGGTGGTATTTATAGAAGATGAAATAAATGATTAATAATAAAAAAAAAAGAAAGGAAAATAAAAAGACTTTCAGTTGGGAAGTGGAGACGTGCGTTTCTGATCCATTGGTGGAAGTTAGAAAGTGGCAGTTGGTAGGAGGCCATGATTTACCTACAATTTAGGGTCATGGGAGATTGTGTAAAACGTGGGCTAGATGTGACGTTTTCATAAAGTGGAAATCATGATGTTTTCTTGGGACTCAACAAAATCACTTTACAATAAATGCAACTGACAGGAAGTCAAAGGTCACTTCGACAGCAAAAGATATTTCTCCAAGAATAGTCGAAAACATCTTTGCTGGGGGGCAATTTGTAAACCCATAATTTCGACAGACTGAAATTAAGGGCTTGAGGTCATCTTTGTCGAAGGATAACAAAAGGAAGAGAATTCAAGAATTGCTGACAAGGTTTAAACTCCACTGTTTCGACAGAAAGGGAAATAGTGTTCTGGCAGAATAAGTTGGAAAGTTATTTATAGCTTAGTGTTTGACAGAAGAAAGTTGTCTTTCGACGTTTCGACAGAAGAAGGTTTTGACAAAAAGTAGGGTTTGGCAGATGTTGGAAGAGTTGTTTCTTCTTTAAAAGGTTTCGACAGATTGAAGAGGTGCAAGGTTTCGTCACCCAAGAAAGGAATTCAAATTCAAAAGGTTGTAACCTTTGGCAGTTGGACACATGGAAGTTTCAGAGAAGAAAATTACATGCAGGCTGACACTTGTCATTTAGTTATAGTTTTTCCGTTCTAAGCAGTTATTTTGTTTGTATATAAATAGGATAGTTTGTGTTTAGAATAGGTGTGTGAAAACTGATACAAAATTCCTGTAAAATACTCTAAGTACCCAGTGTGAGAGAAAATGAGTTTGATATTTGGAAACATGTACGTTTGAACACCATTTATATTTCAAAGTTATTTAAATTACTTGTTCATTTATCAAGTTTAATTTCATTTTCAAGCTTTATTTACTTTTCTGCAAGTTTTTAGCCTTCGACATTTCTTCTTCTGCTTGTTTAAAACCTTTACTTTATTTCATTTTAAACTTAAAACTTTACTTTACTTGTAAAAATCAAAGTTCTTAACACTTTGACAACATTGATGAAACAAACCATAAATCAAACACGAATACTAAGAACAGTTCGACAAAACCAATGCACATGTGTCCCAGGACTTGTTTGGTTGGTCCTGCAAGTAACCCAGTTTTCTGAAGAAATTGGTTAACCAGAGGTTGTTCGTCAGAAATCACAGCGAACAACCACTTATGCTTTCAATCATGCCAAGTTTTTGACACATTAAAATTTATGCCATGTCTCACAAACTCCCCCTTTTTGATGATGGCAACAACTTGATGAATCAATCGCCATATGTTGTTAAGCTCCCCATGACTATATGACCCGATCTTATATGCTATCAATATCATTTCTCCCCCTTTGATAACATCAAAAAGAATATGATACGTATGAGTTAACCACCAATGGAAATAGCATGTGAAACACAATTTCAATATGAGAAACCAATTGCAATAAGAACACGCATTCACAAACACACAATTTGGAAGAACGTGAAGAAAATTTGACAATAAACAAAAAATTTAACCAAAGGAAATATGAATTCATACATAAGCAAACCACAAACAATATTCATAAACAAAACAAACAAAAATTATGCAATGATTCTCTCAAGCTTAGGGATTACGATCCCGAGTGGATGGATAACGGCGATGATAAGTGATAGGTTGTGAGTCATCCATGTCGGTTTCTGTAAATTGAAGAAATCTGCTAATGAGAGAGTTGAAAGCAGTGTCTTGAGCAGCCAAATGATCTTGCAGTGTGGTGTATCGAGTGTCTTGAACGGACACATAATTGGCAAAAGCGGTGTCTTGCTCATTTAAACGTCGTTCTAATTCCGAGTATCTTTCAATTTGAGTTGTGTAGTAGGCTTCCTGTTGAAGTTGCATATTCTGAAGCAGAGCCATGATGCTGGACGGATCATCTTGATGCGGTTGAGACGGAGGAGGAGATGGAGGAGCAAAACGAGTTACATTATTTGTCCAACCGGTGTATTGCCACTCACCCCATCCTTGATTTTCATAGGAGGCAGAATCAGTAGATGGAATACCATTCCATTCTTCATTGTCAGTGGGCAATTTTTCATTTGGAACCACATTTGGTTCATTTTGATCCTCAAGATCATCCCTGTCAGAATTTTCTTCTAATGCTTGATTCAGATAACTTCTTAACACAAACCGATACCATTTTTCTTTAGAATCCCATATGTGACCCATAACAATTAGGGTCTTTTGTTGAAACCAATTTTTGTCAGGCACGGATACCATGGGTAAGTCACTACTAACAATTTCCACTCTGTTGATGATCTTATGAATGATGGAAGGATATGCAAGAGCAACTCTTTTCTTTTCCTTTAGGGAAAAGATACGACTAGCAAAATAATGTTGCCAGTTAACTTTGACCTTGTTCCGAAGAATATATATCAGATGAACTTCACTCATATCAATACGAGAAAATCCTCCTTTCTTTGGTCGTAAATTGTGTGCCACAATCCAATGAAGGATACGATCCAACGACTTAACTTTACCAGTAGTAGTTGTATTTGGAAACAATTCCGAATTTGGAATGAATTCAATGAATGGTTCTTTAAGATTACCTTTAAGTTCTGAGCGAAATGAGTAGTTATCCACTTGAGATGTATCAGTCATCAAGATACTAGGTTCCTCAGGATCAATGCGAAACAAATTTATCCACACTTGAGTATTTACAACAAACATTCTAGTGCCCATACGAAAATTAAATTCGAAACCTTTAAATGTCCCAACCAGACCAGCATAGAACATTCTTACCAAATCCTCATTATAATCTTCATGACAAGAGAGAAAAGGATTAATACCTTGAAAATCCATCAGTTCAACAATGTGAGGAATGTGCATCTGATTTGCAGTTGTTCGTGAATACACATATTGAGGAACAATTTTTCTGTTCTTGAACTTTTTGTTATAAACCTCAACCAAATCAGATGGAAGAAGAGACAAAGCGTTAACCGAGAGAGATGATTGTGAAGTAGAACCCTGTGACCTTTTACCTGTAGCTCTTGAAGGCATTGTTGAGAATGAAGAACTTTGAAGCTTTAAGAGAGAATTTTGGGGTTTTAGGGTTAAGAGAGAAACTTGAGAGAATATGAGATGATTATGATAAGAAAAGGAAAGGTTAAAGAATTTGATGATAGGAAACCATAAAAACAATTAATTGAAAGTCAAATATTGATGGAAAGCATTGATGTGCCGACCTAGGGAAGTGAAAAAGCAGTCGGCGCGTCTCTTCAAGACAGCTAAATGTCATGTGATGCGACAATGAGCCGACTCAAAATTTGAAATGAGTCGACTTAATTTGAATATGAAATGAGTCGGCTCAAAATAGCAAAGAGGTCAACTCATGAGGTTCGATGAGCCGTCTCATGAGTCGGCCTGTTGGGACCCGACAATTTTGAAAGAAAATTTTCACCAAAATGCACTTAAACCACCTCAAATCATGATAATATCATCTTTTATGCTGATCATTTGACAAACAACAAATTATAATCCAAAAGAAGAGAAGAAATAAATAAAAACATGAACAAGCAAAGCCACACAATTATATTATATATATCATGAATGAATAGAGATAACTAAGTTTAGAAGGATAATACCTCGAGTATATTTGAAAGAGAAGTAAGATAACACTATACAACAAGAAGTTAGCGACAAGAAGAGTTGAACCAAACAATAATATAAAACAAAGCAATGATTATTAAGATCTATCCGAGATGTCAAGATTACCAAGTTCCCTACGGATATAGAAGAAAGGATCGGTAGCAAGTGGTTTTGTAAAAATGTCGGCTAGTTGATTCGAACTATCAACGTGCTCAAACACCATATCACCTTTCTCTACATGATCCCTAAGTAAATGATGCCATATTTCAATATGCTTAGTGCATGAATGAATAATTGGATTTTTGGTAAGATTAATTTCACTAGTGTTGTCATACAAAATTGGAATTTGTTTAAGAGAGATATTGAAGTCAAGCAATTGTTATTTTAGCCACAAGATTTGGGCACAACAATTTCCGGCTGCAATATACTCCGCCTTCGCAGTTGATAAAGCAACATAAACTTTCTTTTTGCTATTCCAACTAACAAAAGATTTTGAAAAGAAATGACAAGTTCCTTTTGTGCTTTTCCTATCCACTTTGCAACCGGCAAAGTCGGAGTCAGAAAAACCTACCAAAGAGAAATCACTACCCTTAGGATACCACATGCCAAACTTAGACGTACCACAAAGATACCTAAGTATGCGTTTAACTGATTTTAAGTGTGATTCCTTAGGGCACGATTGAAACCTAGTACACATACATACATTGAACATAATATCTAGACGCGATGCGGTAAGATAAAGAATGTATCCGATCATACCTCGATACCTTTTTATATCCACATCCTTACCATTTTCATCACGATCAAGACTCGCAACAGTAGGCATTGGTGTATCAATAGGCTTTGAATTTGTCATATCAAACCTTTTGAGTAACTCATTGCAATATTTAGTTTGACTTATGAAAGTTCCATCTTCAAGTTGTCTAATTTGAAGTCCGAGGAAGAAGTTAAGCTCCCCCATCATACTCATCTCAAATTCACCTTGCATAGAACTTGAAAACTCTTTGACTAACTTCATGTTAGTAGATCCAAAAATAATATCATCTACATATACTTGAACTAATATAGAATGATTTTCTTCTCGTTTAATAAAGAGTGTGGTGTCAACCTTTCCTCTTAAAAAACCTTGATTGATTAAAAATTTACTTAGGCGCTCATACCAAGCTCTAGGAGCTTGTTTGAGACCATATAAAGCATGTTTTAGTTTGTAAACATGATTTGGTTTTTCATAATTTTCAAATCCAGGAGGTTTACACACATAAACCTCTTCATTCATATATCCGTTAAGGAAAGCACTCTTAACATCCATTTGATATAATTTGAAATTTTGTGAACAAGAAAATGCAAGTAAAAGGCGTATATCCTCAAGGCGGGCAACATGAGCATAAGTTTCCTCATAGTCTATGCCTTCCTCTTGGTTATACTCTTGAAGAACAAGACGGGCCTTGTTGCGAACAATAATTCCATTTTTATCCAATTTGTTCCTAAAAACCCATTTGCTGCCAATTACTCGATGATCTCGCGGAGGTGGAACAAGGTCCCAAACCTCATTTCTTTTAAACTGATTTAGTTCCTCTTGCATGGCTAGGAACCAATTTTAATCAAGTAAGGCCTCTTTGGCATTTTTAGGCTCAATTTGAGATATGAAAGCTTGATAAAAACAAAAGTTACTTATCCTTGATCTAGTAATGACACCCTTTGAGATATCTCCAATGATGTTATTGATGGGATGGTATTTTGATGTTTTCCATTCCAATGGTAGATCATTTTTAGAGGATGCTTGACCTTCATCTTTGAGACTAGACACATAAACCGAATCCTTATTAACAATATCCGGAATGGGTTCCACACAAGAATATCAAGGTCTTTAACAATCTCACTTGAAGAGGCACCTGCACCAATAACAACACTACCTTTTCCGACAACATTCAGATAAGATTCATCAAAAGATACATGTACATATTCTTCAACTATAAGAAACCTTTTATTGTATATTCTATATGCTTTGCTTTAATTAGAGTATCCAAGGAAGATGCCCTCATCCTCCTTTGAATCAAATTTACCAAGGTTTTTTTTTTCATTATTTAGCACAAAACGTTTGCAACCAAAGACATGAAGATGCGACACATTTGGCTTTCTTCCTTTTAAAATTTCAAAGGGAGTTTTGTTTAGAATAGGTCGAATAGTGATCCTATTTAAAACATAGCACGCGGTGCTAATAGCATCGGCCCAAAAATATTTAGGAAGACCGCTATCATTAATCATAGTTCTTCCCAATTCCTCCAACACACGATTTTTACGTTCCACAACACCATTTTGTTGTGGAGTTCTAGGAGCGGAAAATTATGATCAATGCCATGGTTTTCACAAAATTTTTCAAAGAGATGATTTTCAAACTCACCTCCATGGTCACTTCTAATTGTTACAATGTTTGTGCCAAGTTTATTTTGAGATAATTTGGCAAAAGTTTCAAAAGCCGAAAAGGTATCACTTTTACTAGCTAAGAATATTGTCCAACAAAATCGAGATTAGTCGTCAACAATAACAAAACCATAATACTTCCCTCCTATACTTTTGATTCTAAAAGGACCAAAAAGATCCATGTGTAGAAGTTTAAGAGGTGTATAAGTAGAGACTAAATTGTTTGATTTAAAAGATATCTTTGTTTGCTTTCCCATTTGGCAAACATCACAAAGACAGTCTCTAGTGAGCTTTATGTTAGGCAAACCGACTACTAAGGTTTTGGAAACAACCTTATTTAGCAAGTCAAAGTTGATATGAGCTAAACGTCTATGCCAAAGCAAAGACTCTTCACTTTTGGAAATAAGACATTTAGGATCACTCATGGTCATCGAATTCAAATCAATCATATATACATTGTTAACCCTCAAGCCTTTAAACAAATCCTCTTTGTTTTCATTATGTTCAATTATGCAACCTTCTTTGGAGAATGAGAAATTATATCCATTGTCACATAATTGACTAATGCTAACAAGATTATGCTTAAGACCCTCAACTAAAAGGACATTAGAGATAGATGTAGAAAAGGTATTACCTATACTACCTTTACCGAGTATAGCTCCCTTGTTGTTATCACCATAGGTAACAAAACCCTTCTTCTTAGCCACAAAGTCATAGAATATGGAAATATCACCTGTCATATGTCTTGAGCATCCACTATCAAGAAACCAACGTTTCTCCGTAGTCTCAAGACACTCCACCTACATGATTAGACAAGAGAGAAAGGTACCCAATTTTCATTAGGTCCTAGAGTGTGAGTAAAATTTTTGTTGCTTTTGGGAAACCATTGACAAATGCCTTTAGGGACCAAGTATCTCCTAAACCGACATTTGGCAATCGTATGACCTTCCTTGCAACAATAGTGACATTTCAAGAATGGTTTAGACTTGCATTTACTATTTTGATCCTTCACAACATAGGTATATTTTTGATATGGGTTGTTCATTGATTCTCTAAAGTTTGAACGATTAATAGTAAACGTCATCTTTGGTTGTGACAACTTGTCTAGTTTGGCTTGAAGATTTTTAACTTCTTTTTGCCAAATGCAACATGTTTCACAACTATGAAAGTTATTCCATTCTTGCTTGTCTTCTACCATAGATTCTACCATCGATGTCTTAAGAGCTTTCATTGCATTTTCATTATCCGAAACCTTTTTCTCTAAATATGCAAAAATTATTTTGTCATGCAATGCACTTGAAAGCTTCTTTAGCCTCTTGATGGAGAACATTAAAAGTACTAAGCAAATCATTATAAGACAATTTTTCAGCATTATCATATTTAGCATGTCTTACCTCTTTCTTGCCTTTCTTATGAGCCATGAGGCAAAGATTTACTTTCTCTTCCTCTTCGACTGAGCTATCTTTGCTAGACGAATCACTATCACTTTCCCAAGAAATATATGCTCTTCTAGCCTTGTTACCTTTTCTTTGATGCTTGTCTTTTTCCTTGTCTTTCTTTAGCATAGGACAATCCGGTTTGTAATGACCCAGTTTTCCACAGTTGTAACAAGATCCCTTACCTTTAGTACTTTTAACAAACTCTTGCTTGGAAGGATTAGATTTTCTTCGATAGTTGATGAGACGCTTGTCCGAATGAGATATTTCATTCTTTTTGAGATACTGATTGTATCTTCTTACAAACAAACCCATATCTTCGTTTGATTCGTCTCATCATCACTATAATCACTCTCACTATCTTTATTGGTGGAGGATTTTGAGGAAGAAGCCTTCAATGCAATAGACTTCTTCTTCTTCTCATGATCTTTATTTTTCTCATTCTTTTCTTTCTTTTCATTGTCTTCATGCTCATGTAAGTTTAAGAGCTCTTGTTCATGCTCTTGTAGCTTTCCAATGAGTGTAGTTAAATCAAAGGTTCTTACATCATTGGCTTCTTTGATTTCCGTAACTTTTGGCAACCATTCCCTAGTAAGACATCTCAAAATCTTGTTAGTAGCTACATCAATAGGAGTAGTTTTACCAAGAGCATTTAGTTGATTTGTCAAGTGAGAAAATATTTTTCCCATTTCACCAACGGTTTCCCCTTGGCTCATATGAAATCGATCGAACTCTTATTGTAGAGTATTAATTCGAGCAAGCTTTACATCACCGGTTCCCTCATGGGCAACTTGTAAGGCTTCCCACATAGCTTTAGCCGACGTGTGATGAGAAACTCTAAAATATTCATCCGCTCCTAAGGAAATTATGAGCATATTTCGAGCTTTCCAATCAT
Organism: Lathyrus aphaca; assembly: GCA_963966055.1. NCBI lineage: Eukaryota > Viridiplantae > Streptophyta > Magnoliopsida > Fabales > Fabaceae > Lathyrus > Lathyrus aphaca. The sequence continues at coordinate 456,677,824 of OZ014519.1, read as the reverse complement.
AGTTATATTTCTTTTCATCATTCTCATCCCATTGTGCTTCCGGTTTTTCAATTTGGATATTATATGGACCGTCCATAGTTATTTGAAATGGGCCGTCTTGAATAACTTTCCAAATTTTTCTATCAACAGAGTTGATATGAATGCGCATACAATCCTTCCAGTGACTATAGTTTTCTCCGGTAAAAACTGGAGCTCTATTGTACGCCCCCATTGGATAGTTGTCCATTTTCCAATAAGTTGTATGTGAAGCACTAGATGAAACGGTGCTCTTGATACCACTTGTTAGATGATAGAAGGAGGGTCAAATAGATCCCTTTTTCAAAAATTACTTTTCAAAAATTAATTGAAAATGTATTGTGGAAGTTTCCTGGAAAATCGTCTAGTTTAAATTGAAGTCATCGGAGATCAAATATACGCTTAAACCAATTGGAATTTGAATGATGACTAGAAGAATTAATATTTCACAAATGATTCTCTTGATAAATCATCACTTGATGAAACTATTCTTAACAATGATATAGAGAAGAAAATAAGCACAAGAAAATTGATTTTGTGTGGTTAAGCATTTTACCAAACACTTGGAGTGCAAAAACCAAAGATGATTTTGTTGTATCAAATAGTACAAAATTTTACCCACTCTAGTTATCACTTTTGAGTGTGACAATTTATCAAACTCCTTAAGTGCACTACTTTGATACACCAGAATTTTAAAGCACACAAAATCAAGATGAGAAAAAGTAAAATACGAGAATCGTAAAGAACACAAGGAATTTGTTTAGGCAGTTCCTTCATCGTCCTCGCTCGAAGTACTCTGCCCCCAATTCACAATCGAATTGGGCAATTTTATTAAATTGCAATTGTTTTACAAGAAGAAAAATAGATGAACCAACAAACCAAACCGCTTTGAATATTCTGTCAAATCTTCTTCTTGTCCCTTGATCCAAAGTAGAATCAAGTCTTCCACACGTGTCGAGAAAGCCTCCGATTAGTTGCTCCCTTCTTGCAAGGATTCACGATCCTCCAAACTTTGAACACGGCTGAGTTTCTTCAACACTTGTGAACCCACAAAGACCTTCGTAATCCTCCGTGTACCATGATATGAAAGAACGATCCACTTGATCTTCAATCTACCTCACTCGGCTGAATCTACGAACGATCGTTGTGTGCAAAACCTCCAAACCTTCAATGATCTTGGAAGAGAAAACCCTTCAGATTTTTCCAAGAAAACCCACACACTCTATACCCAATCTGAAACACTAATTCACGATTGAACGTTATCTTCGAAGCAAGCACCTTAATCAACAAAGATTGTTGTGTGTGATTGTTGATGGATGCAAGAAGGAAGAAGATGATGAGAGATGTGTGTATATCTTTCACTTTTCTTGTTCACCTCTCAAAAGAAATGAAACCATCTATTTATATTGGTTAGTGAATGTAAAATAATAGAAAGGAAAATTAAATGAAAAAATAAGACAGCACAGTAATGAGCCGACTCAAATCATAAAATGAGCCGGCTCAAATAGCCTGGTGAGTCGGCCTAAAATGACAGAGAGGCAGTCTGTTGAGACCCATAGGAAATGAGAAGGAAAATATTTTTGATGAGTCGACTCATGAAGGAGTTTAAGTCGGCTCATCCATACCCATGAGTCGACCAAAATATTGTCTCAAGAAGCCTGTTGGGACCCGTGTGTTTTGGGAACCAATCACACTGAATGAGTCGGCTCATTGCGGAATTTGAGTCGGCTCATTCAGTTCATTTTCCCAAAAATGCCATTTCTTCCTTTTTCCTTGAGAACCACTTATGATTTCAATCATGCCAAGTTTTTGACACATTAAAATTCATGCCATGTCTCACACATTTTTCATGTAATTTGTCCTTGTATTAGTATGTTTTTTCACCTTTTATGCTGTTTTTATTTGTTTTCCAGATGTCAGCTAGATTCAGCGCGGATTCGATAGAAATCTAGAAAAGGAGCAAAAAAGGGAAAAAGGGAAAGTTTCTGCCAATATAATTATATGGTGTTCGCCATGTGGACATGGAGTTTTCCATTTACCTTGCTTTCCACGTCATTTAATGGCCAAGACAAGAGCATTCACCATTGGCCTAATGGAATTCGCCATTGTCACGCAGAGAGAAGTTCTGCGTAGTGAACAATTTTTAGAAGTTTTTTCCACTTTCGTTTCCCTCCAACTGCATTCACGAACAGAGGAAGTTACCATACATTAGAGTTTTATATATAGGACTTCTATGGGTCTTTCTGAGAAATCCAAGATGTGTAAAAGCACTGCCAAATTTATTTTCATAGTTTTAAGCACAAAGTACCTTTAAAGTGACAATAATTCACATTGAGGGATTGTCACACTTGTTTTTCCATTCTTTATTTTGTACTATTCTCATGGATCAAGCACAATCCTATCGACGTTTTACTATCAATTCAAGTTCCAATTTCTTTAATTTCAGGTTTTAATCATTTATTATTTATGCCTGCTATTCTGTTTAATATATCCCATACCATGTTGTCTTTAAATTTAACAGTCTTATTTATGTTGTATCTGTTTAAAATCATGTCTTACTGAATTTACTTGAGTTTCGGCGTATGAGGACCGTTGTCATCGACAAGATTCAGTAGAAATTTATAGGTGCGAAGCTATAATTATATGTTACTTTAGCTTTTAGTTTCCAAGTATATGCTTTATTGTTTTGACACGAGAGTGAAAAATAAACTAAGGTTCAAGCTGATAGTGTGAGAGTGTTAGGAATGAACCAAATAGTAGAGACTAGACATCGATCCTAAATACAACGAGAGCACTTTAGGAATCGTTTAGGATCTTATTGGTTTTCAAAATATGCTTTCAAATTGAGATGGGCGAGGGAGAGCAAAATCCCATGGTTAAGAGGTGTGGTTCCAGTCAATAATGTGAGAGTGTGAGATGAAGTCTTTAGATCAATATTTTCTATGGAACTTTATCTAATCGTAATTAGCAACCGAACTCTATGAAGTCCCTTAGGAATGTGTGTAACACCCTAAGATTTCTTCGCATCTCATCTTCATTTTGCATACAAACAAGATCGCACTGGTTGCACGGTTCTTCTCGGGTTAGGATTATGCCTCGCAGGGTATCACCGTTGTCTTTAATTGTTTTATTTGATTGTGTTTACTAACCATTAATCAAAATCCAAAAATATTTTGTTTCCTTTTGCTAACTTTTTTTTTCCAGGAAGAGGAACCATATAAAAATGCCAAAAAATAGCAGTCCTGCAGCTCGAGTAAATTTCACAAAAGTCGAAGACGATCCGCAAATAATTCAAAATTATCAGATCAAGGATTTCCCAAGTTAATTGATTCATTCAAAGGATCTCCAAGGTTCACGTGTTTATTTCTTCGACGTACACAAGAATCGGGCCGAAACAACCAAGCAACTATTTTTGAACAAAAAATTCAAAATTCAGCTTGGTTAACTGGTTAACCAAATGGTTAACCGGTTAACCAATGTGAATTTTGAATTTTTTATTTCAAATTCATTACGCTTAGATCATTGATTTAATTGGAATATTCTAGATCCATTGGTTTCTGATTTTTCTATATCACTTTGATCATTTCCTACCATAAACCCTCACTAATCACCACTCTTTTCCATTTCCCACCAAAATTCCAATTACCAAACCTAAATTCAAATTACCAAAGCAATCCCCATTCCACCAAATTTCCATACCTAAGCCCTTTAAATAGGAAAACAATTCCATTCATTCCACAAGCTTTTGATAGCCACAAAACCTCTTGCAAAATACTCCCCCAACACCAAAATTCTACAAAGCTCATCTTTCTTTCTTTTGAAGTTATCAAGAGTTCACATTAAATTCTTGATTAACTTGAGCTAGACCTTCATCCTTTCATTCTTTTGCTCATCAATTTCAGTAGATCTAAGCTTGTGTTGGTTCAATTTGAAGAAAAGCCTTTGGTAATTCATCTTCCTCCATAAACCCATATTCACCATCAACATTCAAGATGTAGATCTTTGGTGCTTTTGTTTCTAGATCCTTTGGATTTTTATTTGTTGTTTGATTGCAGGGATTCCACTGTATTTTGGTTTTAAAATTCGTGCAAATTCAGATCATGATCATCCAATGTTTGAGAAAAGGTTTCAAAAATGGATCATGCTGAATTTTATGCATTTTTCAGCATCTGGTACAGCGTTAACCGGTTAACCATTTGGTTAACCGGTTAACTAGTTTAAAAATAGCGCAATTTGTCCAAAATCTGCTTGCGTTAACCAGTTAACCAATTGGTTAACCGGTTAACACAAGTCAGAATGATGTTTTTGGCTGGTTTCAAGTCCCTTTTTGGTTCCTCTTTCTTTTTCTTCTTCCTCCCTTTTATTTTTACCTTGGGAAACATTTTTGGGAGTAATTACTCCTTAATTTCAATGGACTTTGGGTGTAGATTAGAGTAGTTAATGTTCATTAATTCAAAACTACCTTTAAGTGGATTATTCAATTCATTTAAGGTACTTTGAATTAGTGATACATTTTCATGCTTGAATCCACCAAGATGAGTGATTGAACTTAAGGATGGAAGAATACCATAAGTACGACTCAATTTGGTATTCATCTTTAGTTTTGTGCGGTATCGCGTTCGGATAACGATTTACATATCGTTTATCTCGCATGCCTCATTTATAGGGTAATTACTTCGTAAATTACTCGGCGATTGCTTAACATAGACCTAAATGTGTCCCGACTTCGAAATAAAAATCTAATTGGGTACTTACACTTTCGTGGACCGGATCTCTTGTTGATCGCGTAATCCCAAAGTGGTTAATCATATTGTTTCAAGAATCGAGACTTGTGAATTTTTGATGCGTAGGTGCTTTGGATCTCCCAATCGCCTTTCAAATTTCATTGAATTCGGTTCGGTTTGCCTTGATTAATCTCTATAGTGTAAGATGCTAAGCGAATCCGGTTGCCTTCGATTTTGGTTACTTTCCTTTTTGGTTGTGGTTGATTAAGTTCACCATATCATTATTATATGAATATTATTATACTATTACTACTATTAATATTTTAGATTCTTGCATTTTTATTTCTTTTGTTACTAACATTTAATTTCTTGCATTTTTATTGTCTTTATTCTATTTTGCTTTACTCATCCATATCATGTTTATTATTTGCTCTTATTATTTGTTGATTGATTTTCTATTTGTCCATTTGGACACAAAAACATTAATAAAGGATTAAACCTCTAAAAAACTGGTGATTTTAATTTGTGGACTTTTGGTTACTATCCTTAGCATTTGGAGTGGAGATTTGGACTTAGATTCTTAGGACACCTCCTTTGCCTTGATCTTCAAAAAGTTGGATTTAGCCTTCATTTGGCCATTTGCTAGCTTATAAGGATGGAACTCTTATGCTCATAATTTGGAATGTCATCAAGTTTGGTTAGATCTTTCTTCCCTTATCTCTTTATTTTATTTTCTTAGGATAGTCACTTCATCTCCCCCCACTTCTTAAATTTTCAAATCTTCTTCCTATTTTCAAAACCTTCTTTGTTTTCAAACTTCAAACGTTTTCATAAATCAAACCTTGACTTAGGTCAAGCGATTTTACCTTTTCATTCTATTTTCTTAATAAATGTTAATCCATATAAGCATATTGAAATTTTCTTCTCAAAGACTTTAAAAAATCCAAAACTCACTCAATTGTTTTTGTGTCTTCGTGCACTTTTCTTTTCATATGTTTAGATATGATCCATTCTTTCTAGCGGAATTATTCGCTAAAGAATGACGACTCATCTCTACATTTTAAAATCAATTCAACTCATTGTTTCTTTTCAAATTTTGTACCACGAACTACGAGGTTTTGATCTCGCATTGCACTTTGTGGGTACGTAGGCATGAGGCGTTAAACCTCTTCAAACACAAAAATATAAAAAAAACGTTATTTTCTCATCTCTCCAATCTCTTTCAAATAAACCATTTTTAAACGAAAAGCGGTAAATTTTTCAAAGGGCTCCTGTGGAGTACCACGAACATTTTGGGTGCGTAAAACCTTCCCATTGTGTAACCTATCCCCTTACCTGTTTCTCTGATGTGTTTCTTTAGCTTTCTTGCTTTTAGATTCATTAGGTTTTATTCGCTCTTTGTTTCCTTTTCCTCTTGGAATAAAATAAAAGCGCGGTGGCGACTGTGTTTACCTTGAGTTAAGTTAGCTAATAGCTTACACTCATGATTTTACCGCTACAATGTGGAATCCATATTCCGGACTCGTTTTAAAATAATTTTCAAACCATTAGCAATTAGAGTTTTTATTTCCGTTTGTATCCTTTTAACCATTAGCCTTAGCTTTATATTGCAATAATAGGTAACATTAGTGTAGATGTTTAGAATTGGCAGAATGTTTGATCAACAAGAAGTGTTGAACTTAGTTCAGGATGTCACACCAGATGTTGTGACATTATCAAACAGAGTATAAGTTAATGAACTTAGTTCAGGATGTCACACCAGATGTTGTGACATTGTATAAGTTAATGAATTAAGTTCAGACATCAGGATGTCACACCAGATGTTGTGACATCTCAAACCTTCTACCAAACTTAAATGATGCGTAACAGAACTGAGTAAATTCAGGGAATTTATCTGGAATTAATTGTGAATGGATAAACAATACAAGGCGCATCTGTAGGGAGCTTAATTATCTGATTTCAGTATAATAGAATAACTACCTCACCTAGAATCATGGAAGTAATAAACCCTAATTCAAGGTGATGACAACATGCGTATCAGGACTGGATAATCTATAGAAAGCCCAAAATCCAAGCATCTATTTAAGGAACAGAAACTCTCAGAATAAAGTACGAAATCAAGAAGACTAAATAGGGTGTTTGTGTTTAATAACAGGTTTTAGTTGTGTATCACTTTATGAGCTTTTAAGAAAAAAGTGTATTGTGTCTTGATTGAAACTGTTAAGTAAAATCAAGCTGTTGTGTTTGAAGTGTGACTTCAATTTTATTAAACTTGTAACATATCATTGTGTGATTGAGGGGGAGTGAGTTGGTACTCATATCTAAGTTGTGTCTTAGGTAGAAATTGCCTTGGGTAGATATTAAGTGAAAGATTAAACTGAGTGGTTTAACTCCAGAATTAATATTACTTATATTGGATTTCCTTCCTGGCTTGGTAGCCCCCAGATGTAAGTGTGGAGATACACTGAACTGGGTTAACAATTTCCTGTGTTGTTTAATTTACCTGCACTTTAAGTTTTGTTTAAGTCTTCAAGTGTTTAAACATCTCATTCGACATCACGTACCTGATCCCAGAATTTCAATTGGCATCAGAGCAGGCACCCTGCCTGTTTAACTGGGTGAGATCTAGGGACTGCAAATTTTGGGAACATGGACAGAGATGTAGGATCTGTGAATAGACCACCTATATTGGATGGATCCAACTATGACTACTGGAAGCCAAGAATGGTAGCATTCTTAAAATCACTTGATAGTAGGGCTTGGAAAGCAGTCAACAAAGGATGGGAGCATCCTGTCAAAGACAACAAGGATGGGGTAAAAGTGTTGAAGCCTGAAGAAGAATGGAGCAAGGAGGAAGAAGATTCAGCACTTGGAAATTCCAAAGCCTTAAATGCCTTATTCAATGGCATTGATAGGAACATATTCAGACTTGTGCATCACTGTGAGCTGGCCAAAGATGTTTGGGACACTCTCAAAACCACTCATGAAGGAACATCAAAGGTGAAGATGTCAAGACTTCAACTTCTCACCACCAAGTTTGAAAACTTGAGAATGAAGGAAGATGAGAATATTCATGAGTTTCACAAGAACATCTTGGAAATAGCTAATACTTCTGGTGCTTTGGGAGAGAAGATGAGTGATGAAAAGCTGGTAAGAAAGATTCTCAGATCTTTACCAAAAAGATTTGATATGAAGGTTACTGCAATAGAAGAAGCTCAAGACATATGCACAATGAAGGTTGAAGAGCTCATTGGTTCCCTTCAAACATTTGAGATGGGAATGAATGATACAATTGTGAAGAAAAACAAAAGCATAGCCTTGGTTTCAAATACTAATAAAGAAGAAGAAAATCATGAAGCAGACCCTGAAGAAAATTTATCAGAAACAATTGCTATGCTTGGAAGACAATTCAACAAGATTCTCAAAAGAATGGATAGCAGGTCCAGACCAAGTGGAAGAAACTCAAACTCTTCTGATAATAAAAGACCTTATGATGCTAATAGAAGGTCAAATTATGATGAGAAGACCAACCAAGGAAAAGGGATTCAATGTCATAGATGTGAAGGATATGGACACATCAGAAATGAATGCCCTACCTATCTAAAGAAGCAGAAGAAAGGTCTCTCTGTGACCTGGTCAGATGAAGACTCAGGATGTGAATCAGAAGAAGAATCTGCAAAGCACATCACTGCTCTAGCTGGAGTATGTGAATCTGAAGGGGGATCCAGTGATGAGGAGGTGACTTTTGAAGAGCTTGAAGAATCATACAAGATGCTGTGTAAAAGGAGCATTGAAGTATGCATGGAGAATATAAAGCAGAAGAAGCAGATTGAGGCATTAAAGGTTGAAAAGACAAGTAATCTAGAGATGATTGACACTTTGAAAAGTGAAGTAAGCCTTCTTAACTCGAAGTTGGAGCATATGTCCAAATCTGTCAGAATGCTGAACAGTAGCTCAAACACACTGGATGTCATTCTCAACAACAACAAGCACTCAGGGGATAGAACTGGGTTGGGATTTAATAAAGCTCAAAAGTTTGAGGCTAGCACCAGCAAAACAACTTCAAATCCCATTAAGTCAAACAAGATGTCCCAACAGATGTCCCAACATCATGAAAAGAACATGATGAAAAAGAAGTATCAAAGATGGAGATGCCATCATTGTGGAAGATTTGGTCACATCAAACCTTTTTGCTACAAGCTGCATGGACATCCAAATCAGAGGTATCAGCAACCCCTTAAGCAGAAGACAGAGGTTACCAAGAAAGTGTTGCATGGACATCAAAATCAAAGATATCAACAACCCCCTAAGCAGAAGACAAGGGTCATCAAGAAAATATGGGTACCTAAAGCTAGTCTTCATGCTGATCAAAGCTACAAATACATGCCCAAGAACAAGTTCAACAAACAACCTTGGAGCTCTAAAGATAGACACTACACAGGGCAGAGGCATCAAAGGAAACCACACAACAGGCAAAAATGGTCAAAGAAGGTTGTTGCCTATATAGCTCATACATCTCTCAGAGTATCAGCTAAGGAAGACTGGTACTTTGACAGTGGATGCTCAAGGCACATGACTGGATTGAAGAATCTGCTGGTAGACTTAAAGTCACACTCATCTAGATATGTAACCTTTGGAGATGGAGCTAAAGGAGAAATCAAGGGAGTTGGGACTTTGGACTGCCCAGATGTACCAAGACTAGATGATGTGTTGCTGGTAAAAGGGTTGACTGCTAACTTGATCAGCATAAGTCAATTATGTGATCAAGGTTACAGTGTAAACTTTACCAAAACTGAATGCATAGTGTCTGATAAAGAACAAAAGGTTGTCATGAGAGGAGCCAGATCTAAAGACAACTATTATATGTGGGAACCTCGAGATTTCAGTCTCACTTCAACTTGCTCCTTAGCCAAAGAAGAAGAATTGAAGCTATGGCACCAAAGACTGGATCATCTTCATCTCAGAGGAATAAAGAAGATCATATCTATGCAGGCTGTAAGAGGTATTCCAAGACTGAAGATTAATGAAGGCAAAGTATGTGGTGAATGTCAAATAGGAAAGCAAACCAAGATGTCCCATCCAAAGCTCCAACATCTGACAACTTCCAAAGTTTTGGAATTATTGCATATGGATCTTATAGGACCAATGCAGGTTGAGAGCCTTGGTGGAAAAAGGTATGCCTATGTGGTTGTTGATGACTTTTCAAGATATACATGGATAAATTTCATCAAAGAAAAATCTGATGTGTTTGAGGTATTCAAAGATCTATGCCAAAGAATACAAAGAGAAAAAGCAAGCTGTGTGGTCAGAATAAGAAGTGACCATGGAAAGGAGTTTGAGAATAAAAAATTCTCAGATTTCTGCTCTTCGGAAGGAATCAATCATGAGTATTCTTCCTGTATCACCCCTCAACAGAATGGGATTGTTGAGAGAAATAACAGAACTATCCAAGAATCAGCAAGAGTTATGATTCATGCTAAAAAGTTACCACTGTACTTCTGGGCTGAAGCTATGAACACAACTTGTTACATTCACAATAGAGTCACTCTAAGAAAAGGAACCTTGTCCACCATATATGAAGTCTGGAAGGGCAGAAAACCTACAGTCAAGTACTTTCATGTGTTTGGAAGTAATTGTTACATTCTGGATGATAGGGATCAAAGAAGAAAGATGGATCCTAAAAGTGATGAAGGGATTTCCTTAGATACTCCATAAATAGCAGAGCCTATAGAGTATTTAACTCCAGAACCAAGGTTATAATGGAGTCAATAAATGTGATCATTGATGATGCCCCTGCAGATGTAGCTGATGATGTTGGAACATCTGCTGACAGTCAAACTGAAGTTGAAATAAAGAGTGATAATCCTGACTTCACTCTAACTGAGGCAAGGACAGAACAATCCAGAAAACCTACCTCCATCAGAATCCAGAAAGATCATCCTAAAGATCTGATAATTGGTGATCCCAACAGTGGTGTAATCACTAGATCAAGAGAGATGATTTCAGGCTCCTGCTTTGTTTCAAAGATAGAACCTAAAAACATCAAGGAAGCTCTGAATGATGAGTACTGGATCTCTGCTATGCAAGAAGAATTAGGCCAGTTTACAAGGAATGAAGCGTGGGATCTTGTTCCTAGGCATGATGACATAAATGTGATTGGCACTAAGTGGGTGTATAAGAACAAGTCAAATGAGCAGGGAGTTGTTACAAAGAACAAGGCCAGACTTGTAGCTCAAGGATACACACAAATTGAGGGAGTAGACTTTGATGAAACCTTTGCACCAGTAGCAAGGCTTGAATCAATCAGACTACTTTTAGGAATTGCTTGTATCCTGAAGTTCAAGCTATTTCAAATGGATGTTAAAAGTGCCTTTCTAAATGGGTATCTTAATGAGGAGGTATATGTGGAGCAGCCTAAGGTATTTGTTGATCCAAGCTATCCAGAGCATGTATACAAACTAAGGAAGGCTCTTTATGGTCTGAAGCAAGCTCCAAGAGCATGGTATGAAAGACTAACCACTTTTCTAATAAAACAAGGGTACAGGAAAGGTGGAATAGACAAAACCTTGTTTGTGAAGGATGAAGAAGGAAATGTCATGATTGCTTAAATATATGTAGATGACATAGTCTTTGGTGGGATGTCAGACAGGATGGTTAAACATTTTGTTACTCAAATGGAATCTGAGTTTGAGATGAGCCTAGTAGGAGAACTAACCTACTTTCTTGGACTGCAAATCAAGCAGATGGAGGACTCCATGTTCATATCCCAAAGCAAGTATGCAAAGAACATTGTCAAGAAGTTTGGGATGGACAATGCTAGTCACAAAAGAACACATGCCCCCACTCATTTAAAGCTGACAAAGGATGACAAGGGTGAGAATGTAGACCAAAGCTTATACATAAGCATGATTGGAAGCCTATTATATCTGACTGCTAGCAGACCAGATATAGCCTTTGCAGTAGGTGTATGTGCAAGATATCAAGCTGAGCCAAAAGTAAGTCATCTAAACCAGGTTAAGAGGATTTTGAAATATGTCAATGGTACTTGTGACTATGGCATAATGTATTCTCATGGATGTGAACCAATTCTTACTGGCTTCTGTGATGCTGACTGGGCTGGAAGTGCTGATGATAGAAAGAGCACATCAGGAGGATGCTTCTTTCTAGGAAACAATTTGATTTCTTGGTTCAGTAAGAAACAAAATTGTGTATCCTTATCCACTGCTGAAGCTGAATATATTGCAGCTGGTAGCAGTTGTTCACAGTTCGTTTGGATGAAGCAAATGCTCACAGAATACAATGTCCCACAAGATGTCATGACATTGTACTGTGACAATTTAAGTGCTATTAACATATCAAAGAATCCTATCCAACACAGCAGGACCAAGCACATTGATATCAGGCATCATTTCATCAGAGATCTTGTGGAAGAGAAGGTGATCTCATTAGAACATGTAGCCACAGATCTGCAATTGGCTGATATATTTACTAAATCTTTGGATTCTACCCAATTTGAAAACCTAAGGGGTAAATTGGGAATCTGCTTATGTGAAATATAGCAGTTATGGAGAAGTGACAACATGTCCTATGACATTGTGTGGCATGATCACCAGATGGCAGCACCAGTCTGGTCAGTAACTCTGTGTATTCCACTTTTTCGAATTCCACCAGTAACGGATTTTATAAAAGCTCAAGCTTGCTCTCATCTCTTCATCTCCTCACTATCTTCTCAAAACAAATTGCATGCTAAAGCTGATTTTCTGAGCTCATCAAAATCAATCAAACCTAAACTCTTCTTTCACCACATTCGAAAAATGTCTCAACATCAAAACCCTAACATCATGGATGAGAATCTCAACCAAGAAGATGTGGTGCATGCAACCCCAATCTCTATGGTACCAATGGATACTACTCCCATAGACGAAATCAGAGGAAGTGTTCCTCTTGCTCAAAAACCTAGAACTCCAAATGTGAGAAGAGCAAAGGAACCTGTGTTCAGCAAAAGCAAAGGGATTCCCTCATCCTCAAACACCACCCCAAATCCTCTGAATATGTGGATGCATCCATCAAGCATCTTGTGAATAGGATTTTATCTGAACAAAGAGTAGTGCGTGGGGTATCTGTTCCCCTGAACACCATGCCTGCTCCACAAGAAGAACAGAGCAATCATGCTGAAGAGGACAATCCTGCTCAACAGGATGTCCCAATAGATGTTGAAACATCTGAGGACCAGAACAAGGCCTCAACTGATGATGATGATGAAGCCACTGATGACCAAGCTTCTGTTGATCCATCTGCTGAAAAGGAGGCTTCTCAACCTCCTCCTGCTGAAACCATAGATGATGACTCTGACACAGAGATCATTGCATCTGTTAACCCTAGCATAGCCTAAAGGCTTAGGGCTAGGAAGGAGAAGAAGTCTGCTGGACATGCAACTCCTGAAAAGAAACAGCCTACTCCAAAGAAAGACAAGGACAAAGTTGTATTTGAACTTACTAACCAATGGAGCAAGGTGACTACCCAAAAGAGGAAAGTTGTAACTCCACCTGATTCAGATGTTGAAGAGGATGTCCCAACATCCCAACCAAGGAAGAAGCCAACACCTCCCAGGTCTACCTCTGTTGTTCCAGAAGCTCCTCTAGACAATGTGTCATTCCATCATGTGTCAAGTGTGAAAAAATAGAAGTATGTTTACCAAAGAAGGGTGGCACTGGAAAGAGAGTTGGGCAGCAATGCATTATAGTGCACTGAGGTAATTGACTTAATATCCTCTGCTGGCTTATTCAAGACTGTTTCAAAATTTTCACCCTGCTATGAGCTGCTGGTCAAGGAGTTCATTGTCAACCTGCAAGAAGACTGTGCTGATGGAAAGTCAGAAGAATTCAGAAAGGTTTATGTAAGAGGGGGATGTGTGGAATTCTCTCCTAAGGTTATAAATCATTACCTAGGGAGAGAATCTGATGGACCTAATGAGCTGGGGAAGACTGACAACCAAGTTTGCAAGGTCATCACTGCCAACCAGGTCAAAACTTGGCCAGTCAAGGACAAACTTTTTGTTAGTTTGCTAACAAGGAAGTATGCAATGCTGCATAGAATTGGTACAGTCAATTGGGTCCCTACGAACCATACTTCTTCAATAGCTATTGGATTGGGAAGATTCATTTATGTTGTGGGCACCCAAACAAAGTTGGACTTTGGGGCTTACATATATTTGATCAAACCCTAAAGCATGCAGGAACATCAGCAACAAAGCTTCCCATTGCTTTTCCATCTTTGCTCTGTGGAATCAACCTCAACCAGTATCCAGGCATCCTCACTAAGAAGGATTCAGTTTGCAAGAGAGAGAGTCCTCTGGCCTTCCACTACAAACTGTTCTTGAGCCATCATGCTGCTGATGTTGAAGCTCCCAGTGGGACATCTGCTGGACCATCAAAAGCAAAGTCTCTTATATCCAAAGAATCCTTGATTGCAGAACTGAAGAACACTTGCAAAGAGCTGGATGCCAGGAAGAAAAAGCTGGAGGAAGTCATTCAAAGGCTGGAGCTGGAAGAGGGTGCTCAGAATACTGCTAAATCTGATGATGAATCTGATGATGAATCTGAAGAGGAGGAAGATACTGAATATGATGACTCTGAGTGAAAATGTGTGAGGAAAGTGTACTATATCAGCATTGTAATTTTGACTTTGTATTTTTGAAAGTTTTCTCTCTGCTTGTGTAAAATTTGGCCCCAATTTCAGTCTAACAAAGGGGAGAAGAGAAGTGTACTGAACAACAACAATGTCTGCTGCAGTTTTCCTGATTAATGAACAATGTTGTTTGTCTGTTTAATGTTTGCTTCTGAACTAAGTTTTTTTAATAGAAAATTCTGTTGAACAAGTCAGAATACATACAGGTTTGAGGGGGAGTAAATTATTATAAACTCTCACATGATTCAACAGAAAAGAACTACTGCACTCTGATAAATAAAACTCTGTTGCACTCTGATAAAACCAGAAGATAGTGTTAGCCAAAAATAGCCAAAGGGGGAGTTTGTAGATGTTTAGAATTGGCATAATTTTTGATCAACAAGAAGTGTTGAACTTAGTTCAGGATGTCACACCAGATGCTGTGACATTATCAAACAGAGTATAAGTTAATGAACTTAGTTCAGGATGTCACACCAGATGTTGTGACATTGTATAAGTTAATGAATTAAGTTCAAACATCAGGATGTCACACCAGATGTTGTGACATCTCAAACCTTCTACCAAACTTATATGATGCGTAACAGAACTAAGTAAATTCAGGGAATTTATCTGGAATTAATTGTGAATGGATAAACAATACAAGGCGCATCTGTAGGGAGCTTAATTATCTGATTTCAGTATAATAGAATAACTACCTCACCTAGAATCATGGAAGTAACAAACCCTAATTCAAGGTGATGACAACATGCGTATCAAGACTGGATAATCTACAGAAAGCCCAAAATCCAAGCATCTATTTAAGGAACAGAAACTCTCAGAATAAAGTACGAAATCAAGAAGACTAAATAGGGTGTTTGTGTTTAATAGCAGGTTTTAGTTGTGTATCACTTTATGTGCTTTTAAGCAAAAAGTGTACTGTGTCTTGATTGAAACTGTTAAGTAAAATCAAGCTGTTGTGTTTGAAGTGTGACTTCAATTTTATTAAACTTGTAACATATCACTGTGTGATTGAGGGGGAGTGAGTTGGTACTCATATCTAAGTTGTGTCTTAGGTAGAAATTGCCTTGGGTAGATATTAAGTGAAGGATTAAACTGAGTGGTTTAAGTCCAGAATTAATATTACTTATATTGGATTTCCTTCCTGGCTTGGTAGCCCCCAGATGTAAGTGTGGAGATACACTGAACTGGGTTAATAATTTCCTGTGTTGTTTAATTTACCTGCACTTTAAGTTTTGTTTAAGTCTTCAAGTGTTTAAACATCTCATTCGACATCACGTACCTGATCCCAGAATTTCAATTAGTTTGATTATTAGTCTCTCTGGGTTCGACAATCTTTTAAAACTACACGATAGGCTGTATACTTGCAACTGTTATCCGACAGACACGCCAATGTATGATCAGAGCCATGCCATTTCTACCATTATGCCATGTGAACCAAGAACCTCTGGTGGGATTATGATGTAAATCATTGGAATAAGTCCACTCTTGGAAATACATCATAGGATGCCTGGAAGGATTATGGTTATCCTTGTACTCATGAGTACCTAAGATAACATGAAAGTCACCAATATAGCACCACAAGATGAAAATCTTCTCAATAATATCAGAAATCTTAGACCGTAAGCTTCTCCTAATTACATAGTTAGTAGTGTCATACCCTAAATTTTGATCCTAAGATATATAACTCGTCATATAAAATCCACTGACCAAAGGACTGTGTCAGACTGGTTTGAACATTATCCCCGCAATGAATTAGGATTCTTGAGTCTCTCAGAGGATTTAGGCAAAGGACCAATCATTAATACATAATATTTTCAACCTTTAATTCACTATCAAAGGGTTAAGGAATCTCAAATGATGGGAAATCATTCAAAGATTGTACATAAATTTCAGTGATCTGGGCCCTGAGCCATCACAATCACTAATTAGGATTTCAGTCAACGGATGCCCTCCAGATAAATGTTTTCATGGGAAAAGGTGTCAATGCCTTCATACATCATCAATAAGGTTGACATGACTTGAAAAAGCCATTTACAAGTACAAAAGGTGCAGAGATCAAGTATTGCAAGATTAGGATTTCACAGTGCCCAGATTAGGGTTTCTGACTAATTGAGGATCCCAAAGTTAAGATTTTCATCCGGACAAGATCCAATACCATATGTAATGGTTTAAATAGCTCATATGTATCATGGAAGTCCATTTATAAGGTCAAAATACCTCAGAGGATGTCCATTCAAAAAATCAGAAAACCAGGGGTATCTAGTGTAATTTCCATCTGTTCCAAAAAGTCAAAGTTTGAATTTTTACCCAAAATGATCCTCATGAACTATATTACAAGAATATATGGTACATGAATGCATTTTATCACAAAAAAATCATAAATTTGGAGATAACTTGTAAAAGGGGCAATCTTTGAAACTTAGAATTTTTTTTTCTAAGTTATGGAAAAAAGTGTTCAAGTACCCTATTTTCAATAATCATAACTTGTGATCCAAGCATCATATTTCAGTGAACCAAAGCTCAAATGAAAGATCTCATCACAAACTAGAAATAATTTAACTACACAAAAATCCAATTCATTATGGATTTTAAGTTGAAGATGGATCAAAATAAAGAAAAATACAAAATTTCAACACTTAGATAAAATTTGTCTAAGTACAAAATCAACAAAACACCAAAACTTGGAGGGATTTTTCACCTAGTTCCAAGTTGATTCAGATCCTTGTCAAAACACCAATGTTGTTTCAAATGTTGCCAACAATTCAAAGAACCAATTGGCATGAAAAGATCTTGCTTATACATGAAGAAATCATGGATCAAAGTGACCATCCAAAACTGTTTTTCAAAAACAGATTTTCACAAAACTTTGAAATCAGATTTTTTTGAGTCAAAGGACAATGTCAAGTGGTCTTAAGCATCTTAACAATCATTATAAACCTGATCAAACCTGCAAATTCATGATTGCTCACAGAAATTCTCATAAATGGAATTTATGAATTTCAACATTTATACATTTTGATCCAAGGGTCACCAAACTCCAAAATGACATATTATTGGATCTCTTGATCAACAAGTAATAGATGTACATAAATTAAGTTCAAAACTTCTAAGGAATGTGATTTTTGTTGCTGCATAGCTGAGCTATTTGAGAATTTCATCATTCCATGTGTAAGAGATATTTTCACAAACCATGACTCACAATGGTTAGCTCATCTCTTCAAGACTTAAGGGCTAAGCAATCTCAAAATATTTGCCTATAAATAGATACCTCATTTGATCATAAAAATTACACCAAAGCCTCTGATGTCTTAGCTTTCTCTCCTTCACTCCTAAAGACACAAAACTTGATATTTTAAGTAATCACTAATGTTTTTGAGTTGTGGCCACTATCAAATCAAACCAATTTCTCAAACACATGACATATGATGTATATAAGGTGTTCAAACACTTAGATCACATCTGAAACATCTCCAACCCAAAATCACCCCTCAAAACCTCAAAAACACCTTGTTTCTACAACTTGAAGGTTACAACTTAATTTAGCCACGTGCAACCAAGTTCAAGGGTTCATACACGCTTCATATCATCCAACCAAGTTGTCCATATCATCACTAGTCATCTGTAACACCTCCTACTCAAAATCACTTCAACTGCTACAGACTCTAAGTCAGGTAAGCCTCAAACTTGGTCATTTCATAATCCATGCATATTTCCTTGCACTAACTTTTAACCATGTGTGCGTAATCATATTCTAAGTAATTCCCCTCAATCAATTTCACAAGATTATCATCATGTAGAATTTTGTGAGGCTCAGGTCAAATTAGGATTCTTCATTGATTTTTTTCACTCTACACTAAAAATAAATGAAATTAATTGTTACCATGTTAATCGTGAGTTAAAATTGAGTAAGTTTGATCTTTATTTCATTCAATTTCATTACATATTCAGTGAGATATGAGAGATTTTGCAAAAAAAAAAACAAATTTGGGCAACATAAAGAACACGCGCGTGTTCTTCATGTGTTCTTGGCGCCTTTTTTTTATAAAAAATTTGAATATTTGAATTTTGTGATTTTATTTAATTCATTCCAAAATTAATTTCTCTCTAATTATTTTAAGTTTTAAAATGATTCTTTTTTCATTAATTCTCAAAAATATTTAAATATTTTATTCCATGAAAAAATCACCAACAAATATATTTTTTACTATATTTAATATTTTCATAAGGAATTAATTTTATTTATTTCTAAACATTTAAAAAAATCATATCTTTCACTTGATTTTTCAAACATAAATGATATTCAAGTTATATCATGGATAAAATATAATTTTTGAAACATTGATCCAAGGTTTCAACTTTATTTTTCCACATATTTTTAAAAATTTTCAAAGTTTTAAATATTTTGTCAATATTTAAAATATCAAAAATCAGGGTTTTGATTTAATCATCCTCTAATAGGGTTTTCTCACACTTTTGGGTCTCTATTAGAGTGTAAGACCCATCCCTTTTGAAAATTGAACCATTATGGTTCATCTGATCCATTTTCAAAAATTCGGCGCGATCACCTTTTTCACCGCATTAAGTTTTCATATGTGAATCTTTTTCTTTGAATTTCTTTACACATAACCTTTTATTTTCTAGCTAAAATGAATTGTGAAAATGTGTCATGGGGAATCCTTTGTATTTAGGACCGATTCTTACTGTTTTAAACTTTCTCCAATCTGTTTTAAAACTCCGCTAGGCGTTTGTATAAGTCCTGAATCATCCAATTGTTTTCTTAAACAATTTTCTAATGTTAGACAGAACTGATAACCGGTGAACTACTTTCTAGGCTGCAGGCAGCTTTTCAGCATCCAAACCCTACTCTGTGTATGAAATCACAAGATAATTAATCGACAAAAAAAATTCCATAGGCATCCTTATGTGTGAGCCCTATTATTGGCTTATGAGACATCTTTTCTCTCTCTAACTTTTCGTTGTTTTCTTAAACTACTATTTGCTTGTTAGATTAAGGTTGCTTTCCAAAACTATCTTTCTTCACCTCATACTAAAGCAAAGATAATGAAATACTTCTTAATGACAAAGAGAATACAATGTAAAAAACATCTGTAATCTTTCTCCCAAGGGATTTTGGGCCTCTCCTTCCCAGTGTAACTTCCAACATCACTCTTAATAAAATATTTAAGAATACTAAACGAAAGCTAAGACATGCTAAAAATTGTCAAACATATTCACTAACACCTTTTATATGTTTGCATGCATCTTCACTGACACCTTTTATAGTTAATCAAAATAGTCATAGTCTTGGACTTTAACTAAGATAATAACATCCATACAATCATAGTCTTGGACGTTAACAAAGCTAATTTCTTAAAGTCATAGTCTTGGAATCTAACTAAGCTAAACATCCAACCATTCTTGAGCTATGCAAATCAAGATACCCATTCAACTTTCCTGAGCTATGTAATTCAGATCAACCATTCAGTCCTCCTTGAGCTATGCAATCCAGGGTACCCATTCAGCCTTTCTTGAGCTATGAAAATCAAGATACCATTTAGATTCTGCCTTGAGCTATGCAATTCAAGCAACCTATCAATTACAACAAAATTTTCAACTTCAATCCTGGGCTTTGATCAAGGACACAAACAAATTTTCAGCTTCAATCTTGGGCTTTGATCTAGACACAAATACAAACTTTTAGCATCAACATCCTATGCTTTGACAAGGATTCAAATCAACCATTTCCTTTTATCTCTAGCCTTTTAGGAGGAACTACGATGCTCTGATCCATCAATACTCTTTTTGGGGGTACGTAGGCAAAAAGTCATAAGATCTTTGCGAGCACACCAAACAAAAAACAACAATAGGTTCTCAGACCTATCCAAAAACAACAGAAAATTATGAAAACACAAAAATAACTTCATCCTATCTTATCAACACTCACATCATTCCCAAACCCAAATAAATGAAACCCCGTCAATATCAAAAACAACAAATTTTGTACAAAACTTAAGTTGAAATAATCTAAAGAAGAACCCAAAACCATGTGGGCATCTGTCAATCAACAGTATGCAAAACGAGGTGAGTTTAAGATATCTTTTCCCTTCCAAAATCAACTTCATCAGAAAAAAATAAGAAATCAGAAAGTAGCAAAAATGTGATAGTGATTAAAGACTGCGAAAATTGAGCTACAGGAAAATGGCGTCGTCTGTGGGAACTTCTTCTTACTATTTTAAGATATAACTTTATTTTAAACCTTTTTTAGATAAAAAAAACCTTTAGTTTAGGAACATGTATATATACAAATTTTATATTGCCTTTATACTTCTTAGTGTTTATGTTTCCGCAAAATAGTTGTTCAATTGATATCCTTTAGGGTGGTTTCTCAAAAATGAGAATGCGATTAATCCACATCTGGGTGAGCTCGAGTGCACTCTAATATAAGTAGGGAATAATTGATATGGCTTATAGGGAGTCCAATCCCGACCAGGTGAAACTTCAAAATTCCTTGAACCAGTCTAGGTATCCGGTGTGAAATCGATATTTATAGCGTACTCCACGAAAACTCGGCGATTTCCAATCGGATACTCATAATACTGAGGATTTAGTAATCATTTACCCCTTGAACTTGACTTACATGATCTACAGGTACAAAAATATTAATTGTAGTATAAACATTTGGGAACGGGTAGAGCTATAGCCTCATGGCACCGACCTTTGAACCCATGTTTTCACTGTGTGTTTGTGTGTTACATTCATGCATTCTTAAAAAGATAAACATTTTTCAAAAAACAAATTCATCATATTTTCTCCTTTAAAAGAACGTCTGTTTCATATTATTAGTCTTTTCAAAAATGGACTTTGGACGACATAATACCCACAATTTTACATTCAAGAGTCCGAGACTGAACGATCTAAGAAAGCTATGAAAGCTTGTCACAAATCTAGAAGCTTTCAGGGAAACTTTATGAGAACTTTTGTCCCTACTGTAGGTTAGCATAGTAGAAGGTGTTCTTGCTACACTGGTCCAATTCTACGACTCGGTGTACCACTGCTTCACATTTCCCGGTTATCAGCTCTGTCTAACATTAGAAAAGTACTCTCAATTGATAGGAATCCATATTAATGAGAAAATACCATTCTCTGGATTGGAAGGAATGCCGAGAGAATCAACAAATGCAAGGAATCTTGCTTTGGAAGAGTCATAAGTTAAGGCTCATTGGACTACCAAAGGAGGATTCGAGGGTCTACCCTCCAAATTTCTAATTGAGAGAGCATTATACTTTCCCAGTATCGAAAATACTGTTGCATTCAAAGTGATCTTCACATTGCTCATCTATGGGATTTTCTTATTTCCCAATGCATAGAACATTGTCAACATCAATACAATAAAGATATTTCTTATAAGAAATCCAGTTCCTACATTACTCGCAGATGCTTACCACTTAGTTCACCTGAGAAATTTACGCGGCAGAGGAATGATTACATGTTGTGTACCCTTTCTCTATAAATGGTTCACTTCCCAGTTACCCAAGTCATTAGTATTTTAGGAAACTAAAAGTGGAATGCACTGGTCTTAGAAAATCATGTCTTTGACCAATTCAGACATCAGTTGGTCCAATCCAGTCTACGACGGAATTAGGATCATCACCAGGTGTGGTAATTTACCTAATGTACCTCTCATTGGTACCAAGGGATGGATAATTTATCACCCAAAGTTATCTCGACGTCATATGGGATACCCGATGAGAGATGTACCCGTCAACGCTCATAATGAAGGACTTTTATTCGAAGAAGGGCAAGAGCACAAGACTATCAGAACATAAATTATGCATGCTTGTAAACATGTACAAAAGAAAGGAATAAAATATTTGGTAAAACCAAACTATATCTCTTTGGATCCTTACCTCCAATGGGTTCAAGCCAGAGCATTGAAACCGAGGATGCCTTACCCTCGACAAAGGGAGCTTCTACTGGAAGAAACTATTCTCTACCTCATGAATGATACATAGACGCTTCAGATAGATTTCAACAAAATACAAAGGGAGAGAGACTCTTGGTAAAACAAATATAAAATTCTCAGCCTAGAGAATGCCAAAATTCAGAGTCTCCTGAAAGAAAAGGATAACCTCATTGAGGTACTTGAGTACCATATCATGGAAAAGGAGGAAAAACTACCTGTTCAAGGCAACTCCAAAACATTCTACACCTGAAAAAGAACTGAAGATCTGGAAGAAGTGTAACACGATGGGAGAACTGACTTTTAGTCATGTTGCGGATAGCAAGAGTCGCCACCGACTTTTATTTTATCCATAAGGAAAGGACATAAAAGAACAGGAAAGACCTATTTTAAAAGACTTGGGTTCGGGGGGTAGGTTATATAAAGGGAATGTGTTAGCACCCTTTATATCCATGGTTATCCATGGGCTCTTAGTTACTTAGCTCACTTAAATTGTTTTTAGAAAGTGTAGTGTGTGATTAGAAATTTTCTAAGTACTTTGTAATGATCCTCGTATGGATGTATACAAAGCCTTGTTTGAAAATGTTTTGAAAATATTGTGAGGTGTGAAAATTATTTTTGAAGAGTGAGCAAGTAACTATGAGGTACCTACCCTAGAATAAGTCATTCATGTTCTTATATGTCCTTTCAAGGGTAAGACTATCCCTATTATTAAGGAATAGGTAGTCATTTCCTTGGATGTGTTAAGGGACATGTGTAGGGTCATCTGGATATAGGCAACTGTAGGGTGTCTTTAGCAATTCGTAGGGACTTATCATCTTTTATTCAAAGGGACACGATCATTTATCGTAGGCAACCTCAAAGGGACTTGATCCTTAAAACTATAGGGACTTGATGATATTTATGAAGGGATTTGCTTAAAACACCCTACTTGACCTTTGAAAATTAGGCAACTGAGAGGCAACTCTAGGAAGTGCAAGATGGCGATCTTAGATCGACTTACGTGTGTGCGTGTTTATTTTCAAGTATTATCTTTTTAAAGTAATTTTCTAAGTTGATTTTAATTACAAACATGTTATACACAACCTAAATTACTAACCATAATATATTTATAATAAAAATAAATACGAGAAAATAAACCTACAAATATTACAAGGTTTCGGGACAATTACAATATAATCCAGAAATAATAATAATGATAAATATAATAATAATAATAATAAATAAGCAATAATTAAATATTAATAATAATAGAATAAGAATAAGGGTTAGAATAATAGAATAAAAGAAATAAGAATTTAGCAAGAAAAATTAATATTAGAAAGGTTTTTTAGAATTAATTAAGAAAATAAGTTTAATAATAATAAACAAATAACAAATTATTTACATATTAAGAAAATAATGATTAATAATTTAATTAGGGTTTATAAAAAATTAGGTTAAATATTAGGGTTAAGAAAATTAGGGTTAAGAAAATTAATCTAAACCTAATTAGTTAATTTATTTACAAAAATATATACATGATAATTATACATATAAACATATTATAAAATAAATAGAAACAATTTAAATTTAAGAAAATAAATTATGATTTTTGAAAATATAAAGTTTTATAGGAAAATATTATGAATTATTGTTTAGAAATTATTTTTATAAGAATTTAAATGAATAGAATAATATATAAACAAATAAATACAAAAAAAATTGAAGAAAAAGCAAAATACCTGGGGCTGGGATTCGAACTCACGCCCTAGGCTTTCCATCCTTGGTCCAGCCACCTTACCATCAGGCCACCTACGCTGTGGTGAATATGTAATGAGTATTAATCCTTTTATTTTAAACCTGCAAAACAAATAAAATACAAAACAAAATGGCCTGCGGCCAGATTCGAACCCAGGACCATTGCAATAATACACAAACACTCCAACCAACTGAGCCACATGGGGCGCGTGAAACAAATATCCATCACCAATCATTATAATATAAAACAGGTTTTCAAAGTGGAATTTCTGCGCCAAACTTCGTCTTCTCCAAACTTCGTGTTTTAGGCTATGGTTCTTCAAGAAACTGTCCAGAAAGCATCTCTAGATCATAACTAACACAAATCAAACAACAAAATCAGTTTATATTAGCTAGATATGTGAAATCGAAAAACAATATATTGAAGAACAAAAAACGATTCGGTTAGCATGTTTCAATGCATAAGGGGATGATTTTATGATCCAAAAACAATCAGTGATCTTCCAGGAATGTTTTGAAACCTTCAAAAGCTTTGGAGATGGCCTCTAGGTCAAAAACCAAATATCACTTTTTGAATGAAAATTTGATGTTTGAAGAGTGTTCTTGGAGGCAGGATTTCGTGTCCTTGTGCTTGTCTTGAGTTTGTGTATTTGTATGGAATGCAATTAGGTCAAAATATCATGGATTTTGGGGCTTTGTAGTATTTACTTGATCATGAAGATTCATCTTTTCAAATATTCAAAATATCTCATCAAACCTTTCTAATTTTGATCAATCTGATTTTAACTCATCCCGAATCATTCTAAATATGATTTAGATAATTTCCAATCACATATCTTGTCCAATATTTGATTTTTCATATTTATTTTATATTTAAATTTTATTTTAATGAATAAAATCAAAATAAATAATAAATAAATAATAAAAATCAGGATTTTGTTGTTGTGGGTCGTGCTTGAGGTCTTTCTATGGATTGGATCACAACATTGCAAGCCCATTTGGAAAAATTTGGTTTTAAGGCCCCATTTGCTTCATATACCTCCTAAAAATTTCCCAACTTTGCAAAGGCATGTCTCCATCAATTTTAAGGCTATGAGGGTGTTCTTGGACATTTTGGCAAGCTTAGAGAGTCCTCTAACCAACCTCATTGGTCTCATGTACATGTCTTTTAACATTTTCAAGTTATGCCCTTTGGAAGATGTTGACTTTTTGTTGACTTTTAAAATGACCTATAATGTCTTAGCTCATACCTTCCAAATGAAGCATTTTTAGGTTTGGCTTGTGAGACACAAAGTTGTAGAGAATTAAATTTCCTTCAAAATGAGCTTTGAATGGGAAATTTTTGATGAAGCATATGAAAGTTATGGCTGGTCAAAGTTCAGTTGACTTTTCCAGTGAAAACTCTAATTTAGAAACTCCTGATTCTTGATGATCTGAGATCTCCTTGATGAATCATGATCAACCATTGATTAAATGATGAATTTTACTTCATATACTTGATTTCGGCAGTTTGATTTTGGTTTGACCACAGTTGACCTTAGTTTGACTTTTTGACTACTTTGACTGATTTTAGCCTATCTGATCATTTGACTGAGCAAGTCTTTTGGGAAAGCCTTGAAACTTGAAATAGGGATTCTTGAAGACATATAAGATGTTATGAAGCTCACTTTAAGCCTTGGAAATCCATTTAGCCTGATGAAACTCAAAACCCTAGTTTAGGATGCATTGCTTAGGAGGATGCTTTGTCTGAGGGAATTGTCAAACTTTCTGACTAATTGTGGACCTTGTGAACCTCTTAGGATAACTTGTGAACCTCTTGGGACACATTAGAACACAATTTTTGGTCTAGGTGAGGGCAAATTTTGGGGTGCAACAGCTGCCCCTATTCAATTTTCTGAAACCTGTGGAGTTAGATATGCCTGTGTGCCATTCGTGACTTGGAAGGTTGAAGGGGATTGAACACAAAAGCCCAAAAATTTGCACTCGCCAGTGCGTAAGGTAACACTACTTGATTGATTGTATATGCTGGAGTGGGATTAAAGATGCCACTCAGAGGAACTGGAGATGGGCTTATAGATGCCATCCATAATATCAGAAGGTGATAGTATCTTTATGTTGTCACTGGATATCAGTACTAGGTCTTCGTATAGGCCGTCTCTGAATCATTCCTGTAACATGGTTTGAGTTGAATGTCAGCGCTAGATCTTCGTATAGATCGTCTCTGTATTATCTCTGGGGAAAAAGAATATCCTTCATTAGGTGTCAGTACTTAGATCTTCGTGTAGATTGGCTTTGAACCATCTTTAGGAACATACTTTAATTTAAGCATCAGAATCAAATCTTCGTGGCGATCTTTTCTGAATTGCTTTTGGTAATATCTTGGGCTAAGTACAAGATATTCGTACGATCATTTATGTACCATCCCACAGATAAACTGTTGAATTGACCATTAGAAATAAATCTTCGTAGCGATTACCTCTTGTGGAAGTATCCCAGATTAGGCACTAGATCTTCGTATAGACCATTTACATACCTTCCCAAGGACAAAAAGAATATCAAGATTAAATCTTCGTGGCGATTATCCCTGAACTTCTTCTGAAAGAATCTCTTGGATTAAGTGCTAGATCTTCGTATAGATCATTTACACACTATCCAAAAGATGGTTTGACCATCAGAAATAAATCTTCGTAACGATTATCTCCTCTGGAAATATCCTGGATTAAGCACTAGATCTTCGTATCGATCATCAAAAATGAATCTTTGTAGCGATTATCTCTGAATTAAGTATCAGTACTAGATCTTTGTATAGATCGTCTCTGAACTATTCGAATTGTTGATAGTATTTATCTGCCTGCAACTATCCTGAAAAGAAAAGGTTAGTTTATGCAATATGTATGCATGTATGGCATGATGTACCTAAGTAAAATTTTTATGCATTATGGATGTGTATGCTGTGATATGGTGTAAATGATGTATGTATGAATCATGTAGCCTGAAGCGTCTGAATATCTTTGTATAACAACTGCTGGCTAGGGAAAATAAATCCTGGTTCGTTGCTGAGGAATATGAGGACTTCGTTCCCATCTTGTTTGATAGTATGGTATTTATAACCTCCCGTCTTCGTTCGTCGTGCTTTTTTTTATAGAAGGAATAAGTTCCTGAATATCCTGACTGAGGATAAAAGAGATGGACATTAATCTGAGGGGAGATGTTACTTGAAGTATCTGAAAAGATTACTCTGTGGGGATGGACCGACGAAGCTTCGTTGAATTCCTACCTCCGTTCGTTCTTAGTAAATACTATTACTGCATTTTATGCATTTATGGTAAACATCAATCATATTCAAAAGCATACATACATTCAAACACAACCAATGGACGTTTTCATTTAAGTAAACAAAGTAAATTTGAATTCAAAGGCAAGATTTTATTTATTTTAGAAAGTAGCCTATACACAGACAAGTTTGTACAAAGAGACAGAAATCCTAGTAAGAGGATTTTGTCATAAAAGTTTTTACAAAAACAAAGAAAAGCAGCTATGTGAGAAATAATCCTATTGAGTTCCAAGTCTATTATTGCCATTATCTTCAAGTATCTCATCCTTTGCTGTTGAGATGGAAATTATTGGATTGATCTTTATCTGTTTGAACTTGATTTAGGTAGCACTAATAGTTGGAGTTACATGGGTGATCCAACGAGATATAGTCATACGCTTTAATCTCTAACTTTTGCCTGGATTGCCCTTTCAGGTTTTCAATCCACCAGGATACCCTTTTTTGCCCAAGCTGCCTTTTCAGGTTTTCGACTTGCCGGGTGTACATTTTTTTTTATATATCCCTAATTTTTGCCCGAACCCTTTTGGTTCGCCGGGATGCCCTTATTTTTGCCTAGGCCAGTCAACCTAGTGGGTCTCGTTTTATGCATAGTATTTTTTAACTATGTCTGCGTTCACGGGTTGTGGGAAATCTTCACCATCCATAGTAGTAAGCATCATGGCACCTCCTGAGAATACCCTCTTGACTACAAATGGTCCTTCATATGTAGGAGTCCACTTGCCCCTAGGATCACCCTGTGGTAATATGATACGCTTGATTACCAAGTCACCCACCTAATATACCTTTTGCTTAACCTTCTTATTAAAAGCTTTGATCATCCGTTTCTGGTACATCTGACCGTGACAAACAGCTGCCAACCTTTTCTCATCAATCAAATTTATCTGGTCAAGTCGAGTCTGAATCCATTCATCTTCACCCAAGCCTGCATCCTTCATGATTCTCAAGGAAGGGATCTGAACTTCAATGGGTAGAACTGCTTCCATACCATAGACTAAGGAGAATGGGGCTGCCCCTGTTGAAGTACGTATTGTAGTACGATAACCATGAAGAGCAAATGGTAACATATCATGCCAATCCTTATAAGCAACAATCATCTTCTGTATAACCTTCTTGATGTTCTTATTAGCAGCTTCTACTGCCCCATTCATCTTCGGACGATACGGAGAAGAATTATGATGCTTAATCTTGAAATGCGTGCAGAGGTCAGTAATCATAGTGTTGTTCAGATTAAAGGCATCATCTGTGATAATCCTTTCAGGGATGCCATACCTACATATGAGATTATTCTTAATGAATCGAGCCACAACATTATTAGTAACAAATGCAAATGAGGCTGCCTCCACCCACTTTGTAAAGTAATCAATGACAACAAGGATGAAACGATGCCCATTGGAAGCAGTAGGCTTGATCTCACCAATCATATCAATGCCCCACATGGAAAAAGGCCAAGGAGCAGTCAACACATTCAATGGAGCTGGAGGTATATGCACCTTATCAACATAAATCTGACATTTGTGACATGTTTTGGAATGTTGATAGCAGTCAGCTTCCATGGTAAACCAATAGTAACCTACTTTCAATATTTTCTTTTCCATGGTATGATCACTAGAATGAGTGCCAAAGATCCCATCATGCATGTCTTCCATAATCTCTATTGCTTCCTTCTTATCCACACAACGAAGCAAAGTCGAATCATGATTGCGCTTGTAAAAAATTCCATTACTTAAGAAGAACTTAGCAGAAAACCTCCTCAGAAACTTCTTATCTTTGACAGATGCCCCTTCAGGGAACTCCTGAGCCTCAAGATATCTTTTCACTTCATAGAACCAAGGCTTTCCTTCTACTCCTTCAGTGTCAATCTCATTGCAGTATGCAGGCTTCTCAAATCTGTCAATAGTGATCTTGGGAGCTTCATCATCCCGACTAATCTCAAACATAGATGCCATGGTGGCTAGTGCATCTGCCAATTGATTCTCTCCTCGTGGAATATGTCCAAAGGTAATCTCTTTAAAATATGGGATCAAGGACAACACATGCTCTCTATAAGGAATGAGATTTTCATGCTTGGTATCCCAATCTCCTTTAATCTGACTAACTACCAGGGTTGAATCTCCATATACGTCCAGGAACTGAATCTTCATCTCAATGGCAGCTTTGATACCCATGACACATGCCTCATAATCAACCATGTTATTGGTACAATAGAAACAAAGTCTTGCAGTAATTGGGGTATGACAACCTTCAGGGGAAATGATCACAACACCAACACCATTACCAAGCGCATTAGAAGCTCCATCAAAAACCATAGTCCATCGGGATCCTTGTTCAGGTCCATCATATTGTCCAGGTTCTTTGGTAATAATCATAATGTCTTCATCAGGGAACTCAAAACTCATTGACTGATAATCATCCACTGCTTGATGAGCCAAATGATCAGCTACCACACTACCCTTAATGGCCTTTTGAGTGGTGCACTGTATATCATATTCTATTAAAATCATTTGCCATCTCGCTATTCGTCCGGAGAGAGCAGGTTTATCGAATATGTACTTGATTGGATCCATCTTTGAAATCAACAAGGTAGTATGAGTCAACATATACTTTCTTAGTTGGTGAGCAGTCCATGCCAAAGCGCAACAAGTTTTTTCGAGCAGTGAGTATCTTGTTTCACATTCGGTAAACTTTTTGCTAAGGTAGTATATTGCCTGCTCTTTTCGACCAGACTCGTCATGTTGCCCCAACACACACCCCATTGAGTTGTCTAATATTGTTAAGTACATAATCAAGGGTCTTCCATCAACTGGTGGCATCAAGACTGGAGGTTCTAGGAGATATCTTTTGATTTCATCAAAGGCTGTCTGACACTCATCATTCCATTCTATTACCTGATCTTTCTTCAACAACTTGAAGATTGGCTCACAGGTAGCAGTTAGCTGAGAAATAAATCTTGCAATGTAATTCAATCGTCCCAAGAAACCTCTAACTTCCTTTTCAGTACGGGGAGTAGGCATCTCTTGTATAGCTTTTACTTTTGCAGGATCCACTTAAATACCTTTTCCACTGACAATGAAACCCAGGATTTTACCAGACCTAACTCCAAAAGTACACTTGTTTGGATTCAATCTTAACTTGTATTTCTTCAACCTCTCAAACAGCTTATGCTGGTGATCAAGGTGTTGTTCCTCATTCTGGGACCTGGCTATCATATCATCCACATATACCTCTATCTCATGATGAATCATATTGTGAAATAAAGCTACCATAGCCCGTTGATATGTTGCCCCGACGTTCTTCAAACCAAATGGCATCACCTTATAACAAAAAGTGCCCCACTGTGTAACAAATGTAGTCTTCTCCATATCTTCTGGTTTCATCTTGATCTGATTGTAACCAGAGAAACCATCCATGAAAGAGAATACCTTATGCTGAGCAGTGTTGTCTACCAAAACATCAATATGTGGAAGTGGAAAGTCATCTTTAGGGCTGGCCTTATTCAAATCCCTGTAATCTACACACATACGTACCTTACCATCCTTCTTAGGTATTGGTACCACATTTGCAACCCGTTGAGGATAAGATGTCACAGCTAAGAACCCTGCATCAAACTGTTTCATCACCTCTGCTTTAATCTTTTCTGACATTTCAGGACGCATGCGACGAACCTTCTGCTTCTTTAGACGACAATCTTCTTTTACCGGTAAACGGTGAACCAAAATGTCAGTATCCAACCCTGGCATATCTTCATAAGACCAAGCAAAGATCTCCACATAGCCACGTAACATCTAAATTAGTCTGCTCTTAATACCATATTCTAGTTCATCACCTATCTTGACCTCTTTCCTCTTTTCTTCAGTTCCTAGATTCACAACTTCGATTGGCTCTTCATGTGGTTGTATAGCTTTCTCTTCTTGTTGTAACAACCTAGCAAGCTCTAAAGGTACTTCACAATCTTCCTCCTTTCCATCTTCAACTTGGTAGATCGGATTCTCGAAATTATAATTGGCAATAGTAGAACTATTATCAACAGGATCCAGAGTGGATGAGGATCTGCATTTTAGTGATGTGGGTGTGTGTAAGAACACATAACTGATAAAACATAAATAATAAAAGAAAGACAAAGAGCACCATATTTACGAAAACGAAACGTCCATTGATTTTATTGAATAAAGTATGCAAATGAAATGACATCCTGAAACAAGCATACCATTGTGCCCCGGGTAAGACACAAGGCTTAAAAAGTTTTATTGTTCGAAATTACAAACTTAAAACAAAACATAGTAATAGGATTTACTCCTGACTAAAGGAGATAGGAATAACGTCTTCAGTCTTCCAATTGTTGAGCCCATCACCCATGGTAGGAAAGATCCAATCATCCAGGTTGTAGTCTTCATTACATTCACCTACATCATTGATTTGATCTCTTATGACCCATTGATTAGTGATACGAACAGCACGAGCACGACGAACAATCTTCTGAGATTCTGCAGTAAAACCCAAACCAAACTTGTCATACTTGTAAGGGATGTTGGGAAGCTGACCCCAAATAGCAGAACCACCTTTTGCAACCACAACCTTAGCATCTTTGAGGGAGGCCATTGCAGGAGGTATTCTAGTAACCACAAGAACTCTTTCAGAAGCAGGGACAAACTGAGGAATAGGAGCAGAGCAAGGAACAACTTCGAATGTTTGACATGGAGTTTCAACCATTTCACCCTCCATTTCTACATATTTGAAAGTATTCACATGGCTAACCATGTACTCCTCTTCACCTTAGACAGTGACAATTTTATTTTTCACCGGATATTTCAACTTCTGATGTAAGGTGGAAGTCACAGCACCTGCCCCATGGATCCAGGGGCGCCCAAGTAAACAAGAATACGCAGGACAAATATCCATCACATAGAAAGTAGAATTGAAGACTTGAGAGCCTACTTTGATTGGAAGGTCTACTTCTCCATGTACCACTCTTCTTGAACCATCAAAGGCCCTTACCACCACATCACTTGGTCTTAACACAACATCTTCAGGACTGAGCTTGTCCAGAACCTCTTTAGGGAGCATATTTAATGAAGAACCATTGTCCACTAGTACATGAGACAAAGTAGTGCCCCTACATTCAATGGAGATATGCAGAGCTCTGTTATGGTTTCTCTTGGCAGGAGTTAAATCAGCATCAGAGAAGCCCAAACCATTATCACTAGTCAGATGTGCAACACAGTTCTCAAACTGATCCACAGAAATCTCATTTGGCACATGAGCAGTCTTCAAGAACTTGATTAAGGCTTTAGCATGAGCCTTAGAACATAGTAACAAAGATAACATGGAGATTTTGGAGGGAGTATGCCCCAACTGGTCAACAATATCATAATCACTCTTGCGAATGATCTTCAATACTTCTTCCATCTGTTTAGAAAGATTTTCAGCAGTCGGTGCCTCAGTTTGCACATGTTCAATCACAGGACCCTTGCCCCGGGCATCAGTACTTGGCCCAGCAGTGGAGGTATGAGTTGGAGTGGCTGCACTTTTAGAGGTATTCTGAGGGGAGAAGATTCTTCCACTTCTAGTGATCCTACTAGATCCAGCAATATTGTCAACATCAAGACTAGTATCAGTAATAGATGCATCAGTCAAAGGTTCTTATTTAACACCATGGATATAAACATCAGAACCATAATTCCAGGGTATAACTTTATCAGAGGTATAAGGAACAGGGCCAGGAGTGGTAATGATCATGGGAACCACTTTAGCTTCAGTAACATTATTCACAGGGCCTTCAGCAGTAATCTTCACTGGTCCTCTGGATGTAATCCTGACAGGACCTTTGGAGGTAATCTTCACTGGTACTCTATCAACCATGGCTATGTCTTCAAGCTTCGTGCTTCGAGTCAGATGTTCACACATACTTTCAACATAAGGAGTCCTCTCAAACAATATAGTGTAATTGTCCATGAGGCGTTGAATGCCATCCTTCAACTTCCAGCAACTATCAGGTTTATAGGCACAATAAAAACAGTCTTCATTGCAACCTGGAAAGAATCCAGCCTGCACCAACTTCTTCTTGATAATGGATAGAGGAGTAGTCACATCTGCTACTGAGGAAACATAGGAAACCTCATCAACAACATTAACAGTCTTCTCATGATTAGGCATAGGAGCAGTGATCACATTTGGGGTCCCAGGAGGGTCAAATTCAATTTCCCCAGCTTCAATCATGTCTTGAATCTTGTTTTTCAACACCCAGCAGTTGTTGGTGTCATGTCCCGGACTATTAGAATGATATGCACATCTTGCATTAGGATTGTATCGAGGAGAGGATGTATTAGGATTCTGAGGAGGATCCCTCAAAGTAATTAGTTCCCCTTTCAACATGTGTTGCAAGGCTTGGGCCAGTGACATGTTGATCTTGGTGAACTGTCTTCTAGGCTTCTGTTGATTGTTTTGTTGTTGCTCTGGTGCTGCAGGGGCAGGGTTGGAGATGTGAACTGCTCCCACAGATTGGTGACTCCTGTTACGACTATGTTGACCATACACAGCATTAGACTCCTTCTTTCCACTAGGGGGATTCTTAGCAGTGCTTGGTGAAGAGGCATTCACCTGTATCTTACCGCTTCTTATACCACTTTCCACACGCTCTCTAGTCATTATCAGCTCGGTGAAACCAGATGATGAGCTTCCAATGAGGTGACTATAGAAAGGACCATTCAACGTACTCATAAACATATCCACTAGTTCCCTGTCAGTCAGAGGAGGTTGAACTCTGCTAGCCAGGTTTCTCCATTTCTGGGCATACTCTTTGAAACTTTCCTTAGCACCCATAGACATGCTTTGGAGCTGCATGCGAGTTGGTGCTAAATCAACATTATATTGGTATTTCCTATAGAAGGCCTCAGCAAGATCATTCCAATCACGAATATTAACACTTTCAAGTTTATAGTACCATTCCAATTGAGCTCTAGATATGTTCTCTTGGAAGAAATGAATCCACAGTTTTGTTATCAGCAGTATGTGGTTGAATCCTCCGGACATAGGATCTTAGGTGCAGCTTAGGACATGAAACACCATCATACACCACAAAAATAGGAACCTTGAAGCCAATAGGTATAACCACTCCAGAAACTAAACTCAGATCTTCAAAATCAAGCCCAGAAGAATTTTGTAGCTCCATAGCGTTCATTCTGTCTACCAGTATCTTGTACTTCTCCTCACTAGCAGGATCATGATAATAGTTTGCTTCAGAATCGGAATCTTCC
Source organism: Lathyrus aphaca (assembly GCA_963966055.1). NCBI lineage: Eukaryota > Viridiplantae > Streptophyta > Magnoliopsida > Fabales > Fabaceae > Lathyrus > Lathyrus aphaca. Next base: position 456,643,114 of record OZ014519.1, on the reverse strand, counting down.
ACAATATCATTAAGACTACCTCCCTCTTTCTCAGAATTCTCAGACTCAGAATCCTCAACCTCTTCCTTTGTTTTGACAGGACCTCTGAATCTTCTACCCAAGTTGATAAGGCCCCCTGATTTTCTAGTCTTTTTCTTCTTAGCCAGCACTGCCTTCAGCTCATCTTGTCCCTTGGACAAGTTCAGGATCAGTTCTTGAAATTGTGCATTCTGAGCCTGGAGATCCTTGACAGTCTGTTCAAGAACCATTTCTGCTGAAATAAACAGCGAGAAGATAAGATACCTGTTCATAAGAAACCTATGATGCAATGATATGGTATGTAAATGAATATGCAATGCTTTCAAGGACCGCATGATTTAAATTTGTTTAAACAACCAGAAAGTAAACTTTTATTAGTAATCAATAAACTTGTTTGCCTCTTGGGCTTACAACAAAATGAAATGAATACAAAGATGGGGTTTTAAGTCTCCCATGGACGTTTCCTCTTTATGTTGAGGTATGAGTTAAGATTACGCTCCCCGTGAAGTTGTCTTGTCAACTCCAGGATTCTTTCTTGACTAGCTTTGAAATGAGTCTCAAAAGTATCCCTTTGTTCCTTCAACTGGATCCAGGATCTCTGCAACTCTTCCATGTCAGTAGGCATGTCTTGATGAAGAATGATATAAGGAGTATCTCCTTCAGCAACAGGCTCCATGGTGACTGGCAGGATAGCAGGATATGGCATCATAAGAGTCTGAGCATGTGCTCGTACCCATCTGAGATAAGGTTCCATAGGAATTGAGTACTTTGGTTCCAGAGTCTTGCTGTCAACCTTGTTCACTTTACCCCAAGCTCGTATGAACCTTTGACGGTAACCTTGCAGATCGTTGTCGTAGTTGAACACAATACCCTGAATAAGCATGTCATGAGGACCATCACTCCGAGCATAACCAAACTGACATAGAGATAAAGAGGGGTTGTAGGTAATGACCCCTCTTATGCCAAGGAGTGGCACATTGGGGAATTCCCCATAACGGTCAATGATAGTAACATTCTCCATAGATCTAGAACACCAATGAATGTCTGAATGAGAAAGTGACATGATCCTTTTAGACCACCTTAACCCTTATTCATTCTTCATCACTGATCAAAGGAGGTGAGAAATAAACCACCTAGACAATAGAGGTATGCAGCACATCAGAGTTCCTCGTGCCTTCGTAGTACGGGTATGGAGAGAATGTAAAATGTCTCCAAGTAATGTAGGCACTGGATTGCGAGTCAGAAATATGTTGATGGCGTGTACGTCTATGAGCTGGTATGGATTAGGGAACAACACTAAGCCATAGATTAATAAAGCCAAGATCTCCTCAAAAGCATCATAACTCATAGCCTTCAGGAACACTTGAGCTTTCTCCATCAATACCTTAGCAAGGATACCCTTAACTCCACTTCTCGTTTCTAGGACAATGTCTGGTTTCTTCAAATGTAAAGCTGCAACAATGACTTCAGGTTTGGGCTCCTTTTCTAAGCCTGTGAAGGGTCTCTGATCAAGGATAGGTATACCCAATAATTTGGAGAACTCTTCCATTGTAGGAACCAGCTGATAGTCGGGGAATGTGAAGCAATGATGTTTAGGATTAAAGAACTGAAACAGGACACTCATCATGTCTTCATTGAACCCTGAAGTGACTAAATCCAGTAGGTGACCATGCCTCTTGATGAATTAGGAGTTTTCAGAAACTTGAGAGACCAATTCCTTAAGCTTAAGAGGTATTCCTACAAAGTTGATCTGGATAGTATTCCTACGAGAAGAAGCCATGACCTGCAACAAAGAACAAAGATAAATCCTTTGGTCCTTGAAATGGTTAGTGAAAATTCTATGCTTATGATGCATGATGTCATGATGTTATGCTCAATCACAAACATGTGGCATACACAAACAAGTCACACCATAGCCCTAGGTTTAGAGGCTTGCATGAGGTTTAAAGGTAAGTACCCTCCCCTGAAGTTTAGTTGGTTCATTCTGTCCTACAAAAGTAATCGGGTTCTAAGGGATCTCAATATCATTGATCCTTCACAAGGGTGGTTGTTCAGTAGGCAACTTACTTACCAACCAAAACCCTCCAAGTTTATGATCTCAGTGAGTGTAGCATCGAGTATCAACAAACTTCAGTCTTCACCAAAGCCGGCTATCTCACTACTTTATAAAGGCCAAGATGGGATAACTAGAGTTCTAAACGTCAGTTAGTGTATTGACAACAAATGGCAGCCTCATATTATCCTTAACTTACTTAAGGAACATAAGCACCAACCAAGAAGTCACACTAACTATGGCCACCAGATCAACCATATCGGTATACGCCGTACAGTTTCCTTGGTCTATTGCCATTTACCTAAGGTACACTAGATCCGGGTTAGGATCTTTCACACATAAAGCCCAACAAGTAATATAAAGCAAACAAAATAAACAATTTAAGTGATCTAATTCCTAAGGGTACCCCTCTTTTATTAAGTCCCCAGCAGAGTCGCCAGTTCTGTAACACGGTGGGAGAACTGACTTTTAGTCATGTTGCGGATAGCAAGAGTCGCCACCGACTTTTTTTTTATCCATAAGGAAAGGACATAAAAGAACAGGAAAGACCTATTTTAAAAGACTTGGGTTCGGGGGGTAGGTTATATAAAGGGAAGGTGTTAGCACCCTTTATATCCATGGTTATCCATGGGCTCTTAGTTACTTAGCTCACTTAAATTTTTTTTGGAAAGTGTAGTGTGTGATTAGAAATTTTCTAAGTACTTTGTAATGATCCTCGTATGGATGTATACAAAGCCTTGTTTGAAAATGTTTTGAAAATATTGTGAGGTGTGAAAAGTATTTTTGAAGAATGAGCAAGTAACTATGAGGTACCTACCCTAGACTAAGTCATTCATGTTCTTATATGTCCTTTCAAGGGTAAGACTATACCTATTATTAAGGAATAGGTAGTCATTACCTTGGATGTGTTAAGGGACATGTGTAGGGTCATCTGGATATAGGCAACTGTAGGGTGTCTTTAGCAATTCGTAGGGACTTATCATCTTTTATTCGAAGGGACAAGATCATTTATCGTAGGAAACCTCGAAGGGACTTAATCTTTAAAACTATAGGGACTTGATGATATTTATGAAGGGACTTACTTAAGACACCCTACTTGACCTTTTGAATTAGGCAACTGAGAGGCAACCCTAGGAAGTGCAAGATGGCGATCTTAGATCGACTTACGTGTGTGCGTGTTTATTTCCAAGTATTTATCTTTTTAAAGTAATTTTCTAAGTTGATTTTAATTACAAACATGTTATACACACCCTAAATTACTAACCATAATATATTTATAATAAAAATAAATACGAGAAAATAAACTTACAAATATTACAAGGCTTCGGGACAATTACAATATAATCGAGAAATAATAATAATGATAAATATAATAATAATAATTAATAAGCAATAATTAAATATTAATAATAATAGAATAAGAATAAGGGTTAGAATAATAGAATAAAAGAAATTAGAATTTAGCAAGAAAAATTAATATTAGAAAGGTTTTTTAGAATTAATTAAGAAAATAAGTTTAATAATAATAAACAAATAACAAATTATTTACATATTAAAAAAATAATGATTAATAATTTAATTAGGGTTTATAAAAAATTAGGTTAAATATTAGGGTTAGTAAAAAATTAGGGTTAAGAAAATTAATCTAAACCTAATTAGTTAATTTATTTACAAAAATATATACATGATAATTATACATATAAACATATTATAAAATAAATAGAAACAATTTAAATTTAAGAAAATAAATTATGATTTTTGAAAATATAAAGTTTTATAGGAAAATATTATGAATTATTGTTTAGAAATTATTTTTATAAGAATTTAAATGAATAGAATAGTATATAAACAAATAAATACAAAAAAATTGATGAAAAAGCAAAATACCTGGGGCTGGGATTCGAACCCACGCCCTAGGCTTTCCATCCTTGGTCCAACCACCTTACCACCAGGCCACCTGCGTTGTGGTGAATATGTAATGAGTATTAATCCATTTATTTTAAACCTGCAAAACAAATAAAATACAAAACAAAATGGCCTGCGGCCAGATTCGAACCCAAGACCATTGCAATAATACATAAACACTCCAACCAACTGAGCCACATGGGGCACGTGCAACAAATATCCATCACCAATCATTATCAAATAAAACAAGTTTTCAAAGTGGAATTTCCGCGCCAAACTTCGTCTTCTCCATTCAAATTTCCTGCGAAATTTCCTATGATTCTTCCTGCGAATTTACCTGGGAACCTGGTTTCGTAGGATTTCCTAGCTTTGTTCAAAGATCATCAAACCTGTAAAATTTTAACAAATTGGGAGTACCATTGTACTCCCCACAACCAGCCCAGTTCAATTATGCATTTATAATTCATTTATATTTTCTAAATCAGGAAACCCTAATTTGGAACATAAAACCCTAACAATGGTAGTTCGTGTTTTAGGCTATGGTTCTTCAAGAAACTGTCCAGAAAGCATCTCTAGATCATAACTAACACAAATCAAACAACAAAATTAGTTTATATTAGCTAGATATGTGAAATCGAAAAACAATATATTGAAGAACAAAAAACGATTCGGTTAGCATGTTTCAATGCATGAGGGGATGATTTTATGATCCAAAAACATACAATGATCTTCCAGGAATGATTTGAAACATTCAATAGCTTTGGAAATGGCCTCTAGGTCAAAAACCAAATATCACTTTTTGGATGAAAATTTGATGTTTGAAGAGTGTTCTTGGAGGAAGGATTTCGTGTCCTTGTGCTTGTCTTGAGTTTGTGTATTTGTATGGAATGCAATTAGGTCAAAATATCATGGATTTTTGGGCTTTGTAGTAGTTACTTGATCATGAAGATTCATCTTTTCAAATATTCAAAATATCTCATCAAACCTTTCAAATTTTGATCAATCTGATTTTAACTCATCCCCAATCATTCTAAATATGATTTAGATAATTTCCAATCACATATCTTGTTCAATATTTGATTTTTCATATTTATTTTATATTTAAATTATATTTTAATGAATAAAATCAAAATAAATAATAAATAAATAATACAAATCAGGATTTTGTTGTTGTGGGTCGTGCTTGAGGTCTTTCTACGGATTGGATCACAACATTGCAAGCCCATTTGGAAAAATTTGGTTTTAAGGCCCCATTTGCTTCATATACCTCCTTAAAATTTCCCAACTTTGCAAAGGCATATCTCCCTCAATTTTAAGGCTATGAGGGTGTTCTTGGACATTTTGGAAAGCTTAGATAGTCCTCTAACCAACCTTATTGGTCTCATGTCCATATCTTTTACCATTTTCAAGTTATGCCCTTTGGAAGATGTTGACTTTTTGTTGACTTTTAAAATGACCTATAATGTCTTAGCTCATACCTTCCAAATGAAGCATTTTTAGGCTTGGCTTGTGAGACACAAAGTTTTAGAGAATTAAATTTCCTTCAAAATGAGCTTTGGATGGGAAATTTTTGATGAAGCATGTGAAAGTTATGGCTGGTCAAAGTTCAGTTGACTTTTCCAATGAAAACTCTAATTTAGAAACTCCTGATTCTTGATGATCTGAGATCTCCTTGATGAATCATGATCAACCATTGATTAAATGATGAATTTTACTTCATATACTTGATGTCGGCAAAAAATCATGAAGTTTGATTTTGGTTTGACCACAGTTGACCTTAGTTTGACTTTTTGACTACTTTGACTGATTTTAGCCTATCTGATCATTTGACTGAGCAAGTCTTTTGGGAAAGCCTTGAAACTTGACATAGGGATTCTTGAAGACATATAAGATGCTATGAAGCTCACTTTAAGCCTTGGAAATCCATTTAGCCTGATGAAACTCAAAACCCTAGTTTAGGATGCATTGCTTAGGAGGATGCTTTGTCTGAGGGAATTGTCACACTTTCTGACTAATTGTGGACCTTGTGAACCTTGTGAACCTCTTAGGATAACTTGTGAACCTTGTGAACCTCTTGGGACACATTAGTACACAATGTTTGGTCTAGGTGAGGGCAAATTTTGGGGTGCAACAAGAAGTCCCGCTCAAGAGATAGAAAACAGATCGTCAAGAAACTGAAGTCCCAATAAAGAGAGCTTTAGAGTTTTAAACTGTCTTTCCAGCATTTTGAATAATGTACTATGGATGTAACTTGTTTTAGTTCAATAAAAATATATGTATGATATATTGCAATAGTTTGTTCAGTCAGTTCTTTCTTTAACTAAAGGAGAAAATTAACAAATATTTTTATCACTTCATTATCATTCATCATTTGCATCATTTGCATTTTCTTTCATCGAGTCTTATTCTTGTACTTCTTTTAGAAGTCAAACTGTCTCATTCATACAATACTCAGGCTGGTTGCCAGAAAAATGGAAGACCTCGAGGAAGAGAATAAAGAGCTGAAAAAGGAGCTCAATAGTATGAATTCAACTATGGAAAGGCTCTAAGAAATGGTCGAAGCTTTGTCTGTAGCTTAAAATCTTCACCAAATAACAATGATCTCCGAAGTCATGTCTGCACCGATTGAAGAGATATCATACAAGGATTCGAGGTACGAGATGCCAAAGGATCATCCATGGGGCATACCACCTGGTTTTATCCCAGAAGGATATGATCCCCGACTAGCTAAAGAATTAAGGAACACTGCAGGACTGTCTCAGTTTGAAGGTTACAAACTTCGAACTCTTCAAGATGCACTAGCAAATAATGCCATACCAGAAGGTTACAAACTCTCGGTATTTGAATTCCTGACTGTAGTACAAGTTGTACCATCTCCACTGGTACACCTTACCTTGGAAAACTGAAGGTACTTTCCTGCTCCTAGTGAAGGGGGGGGGGAATCAACGAAAGGATGGACGAATTCTAGAAATAATTTGCAGCAATGCAACATGAATTACAGTCTCTCAGAGGATAAGAGTTGTTTGGAAGCAACACATCAGATCTCTGCTTGGTCCCAAATGTTCAAATACCGCACAAATTCAAAGTGCCGGATTTTGAGAAATACAAGGGTGACTCTTACCCTCAAAGTCATTTAACAATGTACGCCCGAAAAATGTCCACTCAAACGGACAATCCAAAGCTATTGATTCATTACTTTTCAGGATAGCTTAACCGGGGCAGTGCTTCGTTGGTAGATGAAGCTCAACCGTACAAATATCAACAGCTTCCGAGATATCGAGAATGCTTTCATTAAATAGTATATATTCAATTTGGATATGGCTCCTGATCGGGACCGACTCAGAGCAATGTCTCAGAAGGGTAATGAAACCTTCAAAGAGTATATGCAAAGATGACATGAAATTGTTGCTCAAATTTCTCTTCCTCTCGGAGAAAAAGAAATGACAAAAATCTTCCTCAAGACATTGGTTTCATTTTACTATGAACGGATGGTTGCAAGCACACCCAATGACTTTACCGAGATGGTAAACATGGGAGAACGCTTAGAAGAGGCTGTTAGAGAAGGACGTTTAAAAAAGGACGTTGAACCTTTAAGTTCAAACAAAAATATGAAAGTTCCTTTCCGAAGAAGAAGGAACAGGACATTTGTAACATATCTCTGGGTAAACAGCGACAAAGATTTACACCTCGTCAAGCAGCGACATTATCTCCTGTTATTTCCTCAGTTATAGCTCTGACGTATCAACCTCAACAAAGGCAACAACCTCTTTAATAGGTTCGTTCACAATTTAAAAACAACATGTATCCTATAGATCCAACAGTTCACCCTATACCTACAACATATGTTGATTTGTTTCCACTTTTACTACGCAATGGGCACATTCAGACTAGGAATCATGTTGCGATTCCTGTTGTCCCCCCTCCATGGCATAAAGTTGATCAATCTTGTCCTTATAATCAAGGAGGTAAGAGGCATAACATTGAGAATTATCTAGGTTTCAAGTACGAAGTTCAGAGACTCATCAGGAACGGAGTTTTATCTTTCAGAGATACTAATCTAAATGTTCAAATAAACCCGTTATCGCAACATGAGAAAGCGTTGGTCAACTGGATCAAGATCAGGAAATCCGAGGAGTTAACTTACTCTCCGCTTCTCCAGGAATTATTCAAAATTTCGACATCCTAGTGATGAATGTCAATCTGGTTGCACTACATTCCAGACAAAGTCTACATCATAATTTGCCACGGTACGACTACCAAAGTTACTCCGTCTTCTCAACAAATGATCAAGGGTGCTCCTTTGTACAGGAAGACCTTCAACGGAAAACAAAATTAGGATGGATTCAAGATTACCATGAAATGGATGATCCTCAGATCAACATGGTTCAAATCTTCGACATTCGTATAATGAAGACCCGTTTAGTCAAGCTGCACTCCAAGCAAGTCAGACATATGTAACACCTCCTTCTTAAAATCACTCCAGCTGTTGTAGGCTCAAAGTCAAGTAAGCCTTAAACTTGGTCATTTCATAATCCATGCATATTTCCTCGCACTATCTTTTAACCATGTGTGCGTAATCATATTCTAAGTAATTCCCCTCAATCAATTGCACAAAATCATCATCATTTAGAATTTCATGAGGCTCAGGCCAAATTAGGGTTCTTCAGTGTTCATCACTAATTTTTTCACTCTAAACTAAAAATAAATGAAATTAATTGTTATCATGTTGTTCGTGAGTTAAAATCAAGCAAGTTTGATCCTTACTTCATTAAATTTCATTACATATTAAGTGAGATTGGACAACATGAAGACCACGCGTGTGTTCTTCATGTGTTCTTGGCGCCCTTTTTTATTTAAGAAATTTGAATATTTGAATTTTGTGATTTTATTTAATTCATTCCAAAGTTAATTTCTCTCTGATTAATTTAAGTTTTAAAATGATTCTTTTTCATTAATTCTAAAAAATATTTAAATATTTCATTCCATTAAAAAATCACCAAAAAATATATTTTTTAATATATTTAATATTTTCCTAAAGAATTAATTTTTTTTGTTTCTAAACATTAAAAAAATCATTTCTTTCACTTGATTTTTCAAACATAAATGATATTCAAGTTATCTCATGGATAAAACATAATTTTTCAAACATTGATCCAAGTTTTCAATTTGTTTTTTCACATATGTTTGAAATTTATCAAAGTTTTAAATATTTAAAATATAAAAAATTAGGCTTTTTGATTTAATCACCCTCAAATTAATTTTTCTCACATTTTGGACTTCTATTAGAGTGTAAGACCCATCCCTTTTGAAAACTGAACCATTAGGGTTCATCTGATCCACTTTCAGAAACTCGACGCGATCACCTTTTTCACCGCATTAAGATTTCATCTGTGAAACTTTTGTGAATTTCTTTATAGATAACCTTTTTTTTCTTTCTAAAATTAATTTTGAAAATGTGTCATGGGGAATCCTTTGTGTTTAGGACCCATTGTTACCGTTTTAAACTTTCTCCGGCCTATTTTAAAACTCCGCCAGGCTTCCGTATAATTCCTGAATCATCCAATTATTTTCTTAAATATTTTTCAATCTCCTAAAAAGAGATTATGGGCCCACTTGTTTAAAAGTTCCATCCCCTTTTCTTTTTTCATCTTTATGACTAAAGATCTAATTCACCAACAACTAGATTGAGGTTCACTCCGGTGAAATGCTTTCTAGGCTATAGGCAACTTTTCAGCATCCAAGCCCTACTCTGTGTATGAAATCATAAGATAATTAATCAACAAAACAAATTCCAGATGCATCCTTATGTGTAAGCCCTATTATTGGCTTCCGAGCCATCTTTTCTCCCTCTAACTTCTCACTATTTTCTTAAACTGTTGTTTGCTTGTTAGATTAGGGTTGTTTGCCAAAACTAATTTTCTTTACCTCATACTAAAATAAAGATAATAAAATACTTCTTAATGACAAAGAGAATACAATGTAAAAAACATCTGTAATCTTTCTCCCTTGGGATTTTAGGCCTCTGCTTCCCAGTGTAACTCCCAACATCATTCTTAATAAAACATTTAAGAATACTCAAACCATAACAAAGACATACTAAAAACTGTCAAACACATTTACTGACACCTTTTACCTGTCTGCATGTATCTTTATTGTATATATTTGCATCTCTACTAGAATATAAGTACTCGGGTTACTGCCACCAGACCTAAACTTTGAATAATTAGAACCCTACTAGGGCAAAACATAGACTCCTCTTGGGCTTCATTCAAGGACCCTCAGGCCTCTTAAAGGTACCTTCTCTTAGGCTTAGAAGTTACTTATCCTTCCTCCAGCCTCTTTCTGGGCTTTGTTCAAGGACCATTGGGCTTCAATCAAGGCACAAATAAATAAATAAATAACCTTTAACTCTTTAGAGATGACAAATTCTCTCTACTGAGTACCTTTTAACTTCAACCTTGGCCTTCAATCAAGGCAGAAACAATCAAACACTTTATAGTTAATCAAAACAGTCATAGTCTTGGACTTTAACTAAGATAATAACATCTATACAATCATAGTCTTGGAGTTTAACTAAGTTAATTTCCTACATTCATAGTCTTGGAATCTAACCAAGCTAAACATCCAGCCTTTCTTGAGCTATGCAAATCAAGATAACCCATTCAACTTTCCTGAGCTATACAATTCAGGTCAACCATTCAGTCCTCATTGAGCTATGCAATTCACTGTACCCATTCAGCCTTTCTTGAGCTATGAAAATCAAGATACCATTAAACTTATGGCTTGAAATATGCAATTCAAGAAACCTATCAGTTACAATAAACCTTTCAGCTTCAATCCTGGGATTTTATCAGGACACAGACAAATTTTCATCTTCAATCTTAGGCTTTGATCAAGACATAAATACAAACTTTGACCATCAACATCTTGTGATTTAACCAGGATAAAAATCAATTTTTTCCTCATAACTCTAGCCTTTTAGAAGGAACTACGATACTTTGATCCCTCAATTCTCTTTTTGGGGGTACGTAGGCAAAAGGTCGTAAGATCTTTGCGAGCACACCAAACAAAAAAAGGTTCTCAGACCTATCCAAAAACAACTGAAAATTATGAAAACACAAAAACAACTTCATCATATCTTATCAACACTCACATCATTCCCAGAACCAAATCAAAGAAACCCCATCAATATAAAAAATAACAAATTTTGCACTAAACTTAAGGTGAAATAATCTAAAGAAGAACCCAAAACCATGTGGGCATCTGTCAATCAACAATATGCAAAGCGGGGTGAGTTTAAGACATGTTTTCCTTCCCATAACCAACTTCATCAGGAAAAAAATAAGAAATCAGAAAATAGCAAAAATGCGATAGTGATTAAAGACCAAAAAATCGAGCTACAAGTAGAAGCATAAAGAGCAGCAAAACCAAACAAAAAATGGCCATTGTGAACCGAAAAGGCAATAGGTTGATCATTATAATGAATTAAAGAAGGTGTTAAATTATAATAACATAAAATCCATATATTGGGGTTCAAACTATCCCTATCATTTAGGGAAAATAGTTTGAGGCCATATCACTCAAGCCAACTATTAGGAAAATCTTGAAAGGACATCCAAGGTTCAACAATAATAACAATGTCAGGTTTGTTAGAAAGAATAAAGTTTTTTAGAGCCAATTTTGAGGGTTGATTAGCTAAACCCCTAATGTTCTAGAATAGGAACTTCACTTAGAATGCTTAGAGTTACAAGTCTTGGACCTGGTTTTATATTTAGATTTAAGTGTAGTAGCAAAAAAGCCCCCCTTTTGGAAGTTGTCTTAGGGGACTCAAGAGAAATGGAAACAATGGCGTCTTCTCTAACTTCAATGTTTACTAAGTTTTCCTTTAAGAATTATATTTTCACTTTGTGCCTTTCTGATGTTGGGACATCAAGAGAGTCCTTAATACCTCTATCATCCTCAGGATTAAATTGAGTTGCATAAAAAAATCTCACTTTCACGAGAACTGTTATCATCTTCCTCATAAATGTCTTGAGAAACAAGGGCCTCAAAGATATTATGTTGACTGACACCAACATCAATGGGATTCTGGTGGACATAAATCCCTTGAAACCCTGTATTAGTATCCACAAAAGGATATTGTGTAGCCCTTTTACTTATTGTCGCTCCCACCAAATGACACCTGGTCAGAAGGGGTACAAACGCGAACGGTCGGTGAAAGGAGAAGAAATGAGTAGAGTCGCCAGCTAGGCATTTTTATCTCGGAGGAAAGGTAATGCTGCATAAACCTAAGAAAAGATGGATAAGACGGTTGCGAACCAGAGAGACTGAGAAAGGGGGCTGGTTACAACCTAGGAAGGTATTAGCCCCCAGATTGTCTGTCGTACTCGACGGGATCCACGCTTACAAAATTTGTGTTTAAAGGGGTAGTGTCAGTGCTATCTGTGTGTCAAAGCTGGAAAAGAATGCAAGTGTCAGTGCAAAAGAAATGTGAAGTGAAATATGTGAAGTGTCAGTGCAAGAAGAGAGTGCAATGCTCGAGACAATGAGGCTAAAAGAATAATGCTGGAGGAGGGGGAATATATAGAGACTTTTGTTCGATAACTGTTAAGTTATGCCTACGTATCCTCTCGTGCAATGAGGAAGTCAGAACACCGTAGTTCGACTCAAAGAGACTGAAAAGTAAATTAACTTGTGAACTGGTTGCTTGTCTATGTTCAAGTGTATGACCTGTCTGGCTCAGGTGCAAACTGTCTTACATTAGACGGAAGAAGCGAGTTCTCGTTTATGAGTAAATGAGGTGAGAAAAGAATCCCGGAGGAGACGATTATTGTTTGTTTTTGGGTTTTCAGTCTTTTATTGCTTTTGGAGTTTGTCATAATAAAATGAGCTTAAGCCTAAACCAAGGGTTAGTAAACTCATCACATCTTCCCTGTGATTAGGGGTAATGAGAATACCTTAAATATGAAGTAAGCACCTCACACTTAATCACCATGATGTAAGATTAAGATCATTATCCTACTTGCACTTATTTAGATGTTTTTGGAGTTTTTATTTAGTGTTAAGCAATGAGTTTAAGCCATAATCAAGAATTTAATGGACTCATTACACCATCCTAATAGAAGGATAATAGATGAGAACATTTAAGCTGAGGAAGGCTCCTCAACTTAATCCATGATTAGGGATTAACCTCATGACAAAACAAAGCCTTTATTAAAATGGATTTTAGTTAATGATAAGATTAAGAAGTGAATTTTATGGTTTGTAAGACAACTTGAGGAGGACTTGTCCATTAACACTAGGGTTAGTCCTTCTTAACCAATTAAGGAAGAATTAGAACCCTAATGCAAGGCCCAAGTTACAAGCTTGATGTCTTGGTGATTATTAGATGGATTGATTAAAGGGTTTAAACACATTAAGGGTTTAACACTTAGGATTTAAAGTTATACACTCCATCCTAATAGAAGGATACAGGCATAACCTTAATCACAAAGCCTTAAAACCTTTGAGGTTTAGTCCTTGGTTAAGAGATTAGAAGAGAAGACTCAAAGATAAAACAAAGGAAAAAACTAATGGGGGACTAATCAAAACCCTAATTGTGATCATGCTTGGATGTTCCTAGGGTTTATGAGGCTTGCAAATGATCTTCAAGGAAAAGCCACCAAGGAAGAAGCAGAATGAAGGAAGAGAAACAAGAAGAAGCAAGACAACTTGCTTCACTTAAGAAGACAAGTTTCTTGAAGAAAGAGAGAGAAGAAGGAGCATGAATGAGCAAGCTCACTCTAATCCACAAATAAAATGCAGCAATGAATGCATAAGAGAGATGAGAAGAGATTATGAGAAGTGAAGGCAAATTCACTTCTCAAACACTTACCACCTGAAAAGTTAACAACAAAGGAATGAAGTGAAATGAAAATGAGATGAAATGCAAGAATGCCAACCAAAAACAGGAGCATATCATGAGGCAAATGATGCTATGGGGTGGTATGAAAGCATGTCATGTGATGTGGATGATTATACAAGCAAAGAGGATGCAAATGAAACATGTAAGAACCAGGAAAGTACATGAATGCATATGACATGAAATGAAAGCAAAAGCATGGCAAATGGATGATGCAATGATCAAACATGATTCTAATGTGTCCTAAGATGTCTTATATGCCATGTGGATGCACAAAATGTCATGGCAAGTTCATGTATGCAAGCTTATACAAGATGAATGCAAAATGAAGATGCAAATAAGGGTTTACATACAATATGCAAAGAAAATTTCAAAATCAAAAGCAAATGACATGGTAAAAAATTGAAAATAGGATCAAAGGTACCCTAAACCTATACAAGTTCACTTCCCAAAGGAGGAGACCTAAATCTTAACCTAATGGAAGTTATGATTTTCTCAAGTTGGCTAGGGTTTTAGGATGCCTCAAAAGGGAAAATACAAAACAAATTGAAAATGAAAGATAAATTCATGCCTATTTTATCATAGAAACTACATGACATGAGGAATGCAATGCAATAAGAACCATCATCAAACTCTTCATGGTTAGGCAGAAAGGATTTTTCTAAGTTAGGGTCAAAATATTGATTTTTAAGAACCCTAAATCCAAAGAAAAATGTCAAAATAGGTCAAGGACCAAAATAAAATTTGTGTGAAGGGTTTGATAATGTTTCTAAATATTTTAAAAAGCTCTCTGAATTTTTTTGGAATATTTAAATACCTAAATGTATTTTTAATTAATTAATTTTCATTAACTAATTAAAAATAATCATTTAAATGATTTAAAAATAAATTTTAATGCAAAAAATAAAAATAAAAATATTTTTGGTTTCTGAAAATAAATAAAAGCTTGGATTAAAATTTCCAGAATTTTTTGATGTCATTTGCTATTTTTTAAAATTCGTTCAAATAAATAGAAAACAAATGAAATAATTATTAAATAAAATGAGAAAATGAGAAAGTCAGCCAATCCAAAGGCCCAGGTTCAAACTCAAAATGGAGGGAATTGACTTCGCGCGCTATCCAAGGGCCAGAATTCAAACTACGCTAATTACACAATTAAGCCCTAATCTGAACCCTAATCACTTTCAGGTGACCGGAACAGTGTTCCAGTCATCTTCTCCGGCTATCCCTTCATGCTATCTCACTCTATACGCAACCCCAAGCCCTTAAACTCTTCAGAAATGATCCCCACCCCATTCTAAACAAGAATCAACCATTAAACAGAATTTATTTCACATGAACAGAGAGATTCGAAGCAAAACGGAAAATTTCTCAGAAATTTCAGAAGCTTCATACATGCTTAAAACTGGATCATTTTCAAAACCAAAAGGTGCAGTGTGATCAGTGAAGCAAGGAGAACAATCTAAGAACTTAAGAAATCATTTCTGGAAAAAATGTTCTTGATGATACCTGAACTGAAGCTTTCGAAAATGGCACTGGCTGGCTGCTTCTTTGCTTCAAATCAGCTCCAATGATCCTCCTGAAGAGTTTGTGATGCCTGGTTGGAGTTTAAATGGTCTCTAAATGAAGTTGGCAGAAGTTCAATTCAAGCAATGTCAAAATCGTGTTTTTGATTCAGGGTGTTTTAGGGCAAAATGGAGGGTGGGAAATGATCAGTGATGATTATGGAGTTGGATGGTGGAAAAAGTTTGGAGGTTTGATGGCTGAGCTATGAGTTTCGAAGGCTTTTGCATAAGAGGGAGTTTTTGTGATTGCTGAGTTCTTGGAGGTTTCAGCTTGTGTTATGTTATGGAATGGCTTGCTTTTGGTACACATATCATGTTGGGATAGGTCAGAGGGTAGGTGGTGGCCTATGTTGATTGGTATGGGCAAGTTGCAAAAATGTCAACATGACTTGTACTTGAGGTATGGGCAAGAACACAGCTGGCCTTTGGGCATGTCCATGCGCAGCTGACTTCATGGAGGTCCACAAATCCATTCTTGAGGCAATTTAGCAAGAGAGAAGAACGTTATGGGGTGTTTTGCAATTATGTGATGTTTTGGCCCCTTTAGGAAATCTTGATGTTCAAGGCATGAAACATGGGATTTCTTTGTGCAATTCTGAATTATAGGTCATGTGTGATGTTTGTGCAATGGTTATAAGTCAAATTGAGGTCACAAAATGCTTTGGCAAGTGTTTTTGCAAACTTCCCTCTTTGGTGCATAAGTGAAATTTTGTGATTTTTCCCAACTTTGCAAGGCCATAACTTGAGTTCTATGATGAATTAGATCAAGTTCTTGTGCTTTCTGAAAAGGGAATGATCCAATATACAACTTTCATGACCAAGAATTTTTCATTTGAAGCATTTTTGAATCAAAAAGAGGAGGTTGAAAAACTTTCCCAAAATGGCAAGTTCACATTACAAGTCACTTTCCCAAAATGGCAACTTTGCAAATGGCTTGAAATTCTTCAATTTTGTGAACTTATAAACTCTTCTAAGATCAAATAAAGATCATACACACCCAAAATGATGGAAAAGACCCTTTGGTTGGATGATTGGGGGCCTCAGATGCCCTGATTTTGCACTGACTTGTTCAAGAAGTCATCTATTGATCAGATGCCTTCCCCATTGAATTTCTTCATGAAAATTGGTATGTATGATCCTCATAGCATATAATGACCAATAGAAACAAGAATTACCAAAAAATTTGGAGTTATGGCCTCTGAAACCAAAACCCTAATTTCAGGTCATCTGTGCAGTTAAGCTTGGCTCTGCTTCCACACCTTCCTCAGTTCTTGTGATTTTCTGACTTCTTTGATCTTGGGAGGATATAATATGATGCTTGAACATACATGGACCCTCTTGAGATGATTGAATACCTTTTGAGTGGCTCAGATAGCTCAGGGATTTCTCAAATCACAAACCCTAGATGCAGATGACTTTGAAACAATGCAGTGAAGAAAAAATGTAATATGGGATGATATGATTGAACTTATGCTAATGAAAAGACCACATGCCATGGCAAAATGAGTGAGGTCAAATTTGGGGTCCAAAATTTGCACTCACTGAATGAAGAAGAAAAGCGATATAGATTGTAAAAGGAAGTAAAGTATGATTATAAAGTGCGGGCGACGAAGGACGGCCGTCGAGCAGAGGACGACTGCTGGGGATAAAGCAATGACGGGGACGGCCGACATGCTGGGGAAACAGAGGTATCATGATGGGGACGACCATCAAGAAAAGTAACAAGATTCTCCGGGGATTATTGGTAAAGTTAATGACGGGGAAGACCATCAGGTTGAGGAAATAAAATGATGAGGGACGGTCATCAAAGATGAAGGACGATCACCTAGCAGGGTATGGCTGCCGAAAGTATCACGACATAGGACAAATGCCGGATAGAAAGAGTCGACGATGGGGGCGACCAACGGATAAGCATGATGAAGGACGATCATCAAGAGGTGAAGGACGATCACCTAGCAGGGTACGGCTGCTCTCGGGGTTTATCATGACATAGGACGAATGTCAGATGATAAGATCAACGATGGGGACGGCCATCGGATAAAATGATGAAGGATGATCATCAAGAGGTGAAAGACACTCACCTAGCAGGGGACGGCTGCTAAAATATCACGACATAGGACGAATGTCGGATAGGAGAGGGTTCCAATATTGGAGACTCCGCTGGGGGAATGATGAAGGACGATCATCGAAAAGGTGAAGGACGATCACCTGGCAAGGTACGGTTGTCGAAAGTATCACGACATAGGACGAATGTCAGATAGAAAGGAAATTTTGCCAAGAATTTGCAGGGAACTCTTCTGGGGAATAGTAGATACAGACGAGTGTCTACATTCAATACAAGAACGGTAAAAATGTTTTGACTCTGTGTATAGGTTAAAAATGCGGACGAGCATCCTTAGGACCATGATACGGACGAGTATCTGTAGAAACAAATGCTGACGCATGTTCGGAGATGGTGATACGAACGAGTATCATCTAGTTAACAAAGAACACGGACGAGTGTCGACTCTGAGGGGAAATAGGTGTGCATGAGATACGGACGAGTATCTGTTATGAGTAAAAAGTATGATTGAGACATAGGCGAGTATTCAACTTACTGAGGAGAGTGTGACACGGACGGGTGTCAAAAGAGAAAATGTATAAGTTATGAGTTTATAAATGTAAAAGGTGTTTGACGACCTGTGGGGGTAGGATGACACGGACGAGTGTCTGGAAAGTATAATAAGCGAAGGTTTAGGCAACTGTGCTAGGGATAGGTGACATGGACGAGTGTCAGGAGAGCGTATTAATATGTTTTTGTGAGTGCAAAGGGGACGCTTTGGCTTTCTGCTGGGGATATGACGCAGACGAGTGTCGAGGATTATCTGTAATGTATAAGTATCTTGTTTGTGGAAAGTGTTCCGGCGACTTTCTGGGGAAAGATGACACAGACTAGTGTCAAAAGGGGTATGTATCTGTATCTGGGAAATGCAAAGAAAAATGCTTTGGCATTCTATCGGGTGTCTTGTATATTGTTGATGGGATGTCAATATTCACAGGTGACTGATTCAAATCATGGCTTGTGATTATGTCATATGTTTGATTTTTGCCGTAATGCTCCGTATTAAACGGAATGCTACGCTTTGGGGGAAAATATGATGTGAATGCTATGATTATGCAAAAGATACCGAACCGGGATTTGGATCCCGTTGCTGCGAAGATCTCTGGCTGATTTGCTTACAGTGATATCCCAGCTGGGGATAAGATCATTGGTAGATCTGCTAAGATGTATGACTGCTTGGGGATACAGGTCACTGATAGACCTATCTTTGATGATGAGTGGCCCAGCTGGGGTTGCAGAAGCTTTCGTCACTTCGTTGTGAGATCCTCAGGCATTGCTCTTCTAGACGGAGGCTGGAACTCTGCGTGGAGGTGGTCCCCTGTCTTTGCACTTGGCCGGGGAGGAATGATCACTGAACGATCCTCCCAGAGATTTCTGTGGGGAGTCTGCTGAGGATGATGTACTTAGCTTGGGATATGAGCCCCTCATGATGCTACTTTGAAAAAGATGTTGGGGAAGAATGCTTTTGGCAACCTGCTGGGGAGAAGCTTTCATGCCCCATGCTGCGCTTTGGATTCCTGCAATCCTGTTATGACAAAGGAACGTACAAATATCCCGAGGTATCCCTTACTGGATCCCATCATAGGAGTTCAGACACTCCCGGGAGTAAATATATTTCCTACAAGCATGTAATTTAGAAAAGACGCATCTGTATTTATGCAACCATTATATTAAGGACATCAGACATTTTTTGCAACTAAAGATAAAATGTACGAGACAAAAGTGTGACTGAAGATCTGATTTTATTAATTTATGTGCCCTGAATTGGCAAGTACATTCAAAGAAACAAATCCCCTGAAATGAGGAGATTGTTACAAATTAAGAAACAAAAAGAGCTGGCAATGTTGATGACGCTTCAGTGTGCTTCCCCTTGCTATGACCCGTATGACACTTGACGCTCTTCTCGTCTTGCTTTCTGAAAAAGGTTGATTCTGACCGATGCTTTAACCTTTCGAAGTTCGCCATGTTGTGAGTGATACAGACGAATTCAGAGTGCAGTTGTTCGCTTATTCCCTAATTTTGCGTGGATCGCCCTTCCGGGTTTTCAATCCACCGGGATACCCATTTTTTCCTGAGCTGTCCAATATGGCTTTTCAACTCAGTGGGTGTGTAATACCTCAAAATTTGCCCTCGTATTTATTCCCTCTACTGGCGTATCATTTCGCATTCATCTGCATTTCTCATCAGTCCATTAACAGCATACTAGTGCATTTCATTGTTTCATTGGGCATGTGATTAAGGTTGTACTGGATTACGGTTTCGTATCTTATCTGTATCTGTCAGAGATTGAAATGGTGGAGAATTTACTGGATATTGATTCCACTTCGAATGCGGGTGTTCAGTTGTGTCTCAATTCAGATGGGAGTTTGACTTAATTTTGGTCAGCTTATCAAAAGATCACTGTAGCTGCAAGATTATTTTGGACCGCTGGACTATTTCTTAGACAATACATATTCACAGTTCATGTTGTTGTGTTCTGAGATTCATCCATTTATCGAACAATGTTTTGTGCGAAGTTTGGTTCGAGACTTCATCTGGAGTCGAATGGTCATGGCATATTCCAGACGATTCAAAGGGGTGTGACTTATCTGGAAAATTATTCGATGGTTCAGAGGTGGTCGTGTTCATAGGCTTATGGGAAGAATTCAAAATAGGCTTTGGGCTGAAATCGAGACTTCATATCCATTTGTTGCTTTGTTTAGCTCTCATGTTCATAAACCATTCCCGATTATTTTGTTCCACTTTTATTTCCATTCATCTTGCCACTTATTTTTATCCGCATCCAACTACTCATATAGTCCTCCTTTAATAAATTCCATTCTTTTCTTGTCACATTTACCACAAATCCATTCAATTTGTTTTTTAAATTCATCTATTTCCTTTTATCATTTATAACTATAGGCCCATTGTTATGGTAAGCCATTACAAAAAAAATGTCAAAAAAAAATATGTCATCCATTTTTCCCATCCCATGGGATTTTCGGCCCATTTCCTTTAGCCTTTTCTAGCTACACACTTCCAACTGACCCATTGGCAACATGTGAGAACACTATCATTAGTACACTCTCAGTACCACTCCTAAGCCACACACAACACAACACCATAAGCTAAAATGCAACAGTTGGGCACGCAGTTTTCATGACAATGAAGTGCAGGTTGTATTAATTAAATGCAGCCAACAATATAAAAAAAATAATATAAGAGTACAGAAGATGAACTAGCTTAACAGAGAATCAAGTGAAAAAAAATTCAATCACAAAACCACAAGTTACACAAAAAGAATTCATAAAAAAAAGGATTAATTGAATTATAAAAGGTTCAGGTCAGAGTCATTATAATCATCAAAATTTGAGGGAAAAAAAAGCAAAAACTTCAGCCACTCTCGGATTCCGCTTCCATCATCACCATAGTTCTTCCACAAGCACTTAATTCCAAGACTCTAGATCAGTGAGGAAGATTATTAATTTGGATGATCACATTGCTCTTGCATATGCTGGACTAAAAGTTGATGCCGTGTTCTAACTAACCGGGCACGAGTTGAATGTCAAAGTTACAGGCTTACAGTTGAGGATTCTTTCCTTGTGGAGTATATAACCCGTTACATCGCAGGTCTTCAACAGAAGTATGCACAAAGTGGTGATGTAAAACCCTTGGGCTTTCAACCTTGATTGTTGGTTTTGATTCTTGCATACCGACCTTGCTGGCATGTTTTCAGCTTGGAAGGCGAACGCAACCGGGAGAAAACTCAAATTCAATCCGTGAGTTTTAGGGAAGACCAAAGAGCACGGTTTGCGTCAACTGGAGGAAACTGAAATTGATGCCATTGTTGATGAGATTAAAGCAAAGAAAGTTACCGCTGAGGCCGCAAAGAAAGCTCCCCCTAAGGACATCTGATTTAAAGTCATTAGCAAGATTCTTCCTGATAAAAGACCGAACAGTATGAGCAGCGTCAGGATCAATAATTTCCATCAAAGTCAGAATATGAGAACCTACATTCAGAATAAAAGATCATTATCACTCTAACAACCTCCAACCTTCTACGATTATCATGAACATCACTGTAAGAAAGGAAAATAAAATTCAAAGAATAGAAGGATAATCAATAGGAGGCTCACCATATAAATAGGGGATCAATTACTTTTTATCAGAGGTAGAAATTTCAGAAGGGAAGGCTCATGAGCAAAAATCAGTACAACAAAACCTAGAAAAAAAAATCACAAACTGCTGTTAGAAAGCTCTAACAGAACTAACTGAATTCTAACAACTTTGTAGCAGAATTCTAACTGACTATACCTGAAGTTTCCAGAGTCTTCCTCCAGATTCTATAAATCAAAATCATTCTTCACATTTCAATTCTCTTCTGGAATTCATGATTTTTTCACCTCTTCTCAATCCTTCTCCTCTTTTCCACCATTCTTGAAAATCTTCTTCTTCTTCCCTCTGACCAATCCTTACTACTCCTGCTCCAACCTTATTCTAAGACTCAATCCTTCTTCAATCCATTCCTCTGGTGCATCCTACTCTCTTATTCCATCACGAATTTCTCTCAAACAAGGGCTTCATTAGCTTACCGAATCCTCATCAATTCCAGGCTAACACCATTCTCCCTCACTCAATCTGCAGTTTCATCAATCTATCATCATCACACACGGATCTTTCGAGCCGAATCCATCACCTTCTTCGATCGAAACCAAGCCCTATGGATTTCCATCACCGATTGAGAAAACTAGGGTTTCACATACCAATATCAGGGTGTTAACCGAGCGAGTTCATCATCAACAGCTCCGTATCGACGAAATAACAGGGAACGATAATTTCACCTGGATATTGATATTCGTCCTGTTGAGCTTCAACCACCGACACTTGAAAAACTCCTCATCTGATTCGCTCGTCCGCGGCTCACGATCGTCTTCACAGAGTCTTCAAGAAGCCGTGGCAAGCCAGAACACCGTAATCGTTCGAACTGAACAAAACCATCACCTCCACAGATCTTTTCGCCTTCGGATCGAATCGCTCAACAACATCCGCGTCACCGAAACTTGGCTATCGTCGATTGAAGGCACGCCGTCACGAATTTAGGTTTTTTTAAGTGAATAAGCCGTTCATGTTAAGAGAATCAGTTTAGGATTGTTGTTGATTTTTGGGATATGGACTTGATAGAGGATGAGGTTTATTCAGAGAAGGAGAAGATTAAGTTAGGAAAAAAGGAAAGGGGAACGAAGTTGAAGATGATGATTTTCGGCGGTTTGAATTTGAGGGGTTTTTGTTAGGTATTGATGAGTGTATGGGGTGCGGTGGTGGTTTTTGGGGAAGAAGAAGGAGTGTACGGCCACGACGAGGATGGGGAAGAAAAGGGAATGGCCGCCGCCGAGAATGGGGGACCTAGGGTTCTTTGTTCTGGTTCTTCTTGTTTTTATTTATTTATATGATGTTTAATATTGGTGTTCCAATTTGAATTATAAGTGTAAATTATGGAAATAATTCACTATTAAAGCCAATTAACCAGTATTAAAATTTCATTAACAGCCAATAATCACTGTTTTTGTTTTAATTATAAATCATAATTCCATGGATTCTTGAAGATAAGGATGAGGCCTTTTGTTCTTTATTGTTGCTATTAGCACCCACCTCTTAAGCCCATTAACAAAAACAACCTAAAAAATTTTCTTTCGGCACCTCCCATTCAGCCTGCGAAATGGGCCTGATTATTTTTCTATTAACACCCCCGTTTCTAAGCCCATCATAAAATTAACTTCAGAAATGTGTTGTATACACCTCACACAAAAAACCTGCGTTCTGGGCCTATTATTGCTATTCCCACTCCCTCTGTGAAGCCCAGTATGAGAAAACCACTAAAAAATTACTTAATTCACCATTCCCTTTTTTTTTCTTTTAGATTTTATCTTAGTTTAATAGAGCTTAGAATTAATTCAATAAAAAATAGTAAAAGTCATAGGAAAATTCTATAAAAATTCTAGTAGGTCTATAATTCAATTTAGAAATTTTTTATATTTTTACTTTCTGAATTTTGGCTATTTTTCGATTTAATTTCGATTTTTCTTTTAATTAGCTTTTATTGAATTTCCTTTAATTGTACTTGAGTTTGTTCATTTTATTTTGGTAACTTCCAGTAGGGTTTTTAATTCACTCTTTTTACTGTAGTTAGAAGACTAATAAAAGTACTTAGGATAATTTTTGTAGATTTTTAGAACATTTTATCTTAGGTTTTAGAGGCTAATTCCTTGTAAATTAGAGATTAATTCATAGCTGAAAATAAGCAATTTTTAGGCATATAAAAAATAGGATTTTTTAGGATTCTTTTTAGTACAATGTTGTAGGTAATCTTAGGTCCCCATGGTTTATTTTTCATAATTTTTCCAGAAGTTTAGATATTTTTTTAGAATATTAATTCTTAGGTTTGTTGTGTGTATTTCCCATTAGTTTAGGCCATGAAAATAAAGTCCAATAAAAGAATAATTTAGATTAGATTTAGTCTTATAATTTAATATAGACTTAGGTTAGTTTAAATTTGGATGTTTAGAAGGAAAATATTAGGTTTGACTTTAGTTTAGGACTTAGGCTTAAAGTTCTATTTTTTAATTAGAATTAGAATAAATAAGTAGGACTATTTTTCATGCCTTTAAATGTTTTGTTTAGAATTTTATTTCTTAATTCAATTCTAGTGCTTCGCCTTAGCATTTGATTTTATCAATTGAATAGGTTTCCCCATTGTTCTTAGAATCAACTTAACTTCCTTAGGAAGTAAGTTGAATTATAGTAGTTTCTAGCTTTTCCATTAGGACTAGAAAACCCCATTAACCATAGGACCTCTCTTGTAAATAAACAAATAAAATTAGGGTTGTGTCTTAGTCCCCTTAGTTTGTCCTTTTTGCAACTTGAGTCATTCTTTCTCATCTTATAAAGAAAAGCAATAAAACACTTAATAAAAAACCGAATAATCTTGTACGACACGAGACTTTGTTGCAGAGTGTTTATACGCGTCCTGTTTCGGGGCGAGGTGTAAATGTTTCCCGCGATGGATAGGTCTTAGTACAAGACCATTCACAAACAAATTCAAAAGATACTTCTTTTAAAAGACCAAAACAAATAACAAGCGACTATCCTGCGGGAACTTCTCTTTCTCATCTCATTCCCTCACAACGCGAACTCGCGACGACTTGTCACACATGCAAGACGGTAAACGCACTCGTACCAGACGAGCCTGCAACACCTGAGCATAGACATACGCAGTTCCAGCTGTAAAAAACACAAACAAATAGTTCCTACCTTAGTTAGGCGAACTACGTCGACTCTGATCCTCATTATCCCGATGAGGTATGTAGGCAGCGTGGTAGGTCCCGTTCGAGCACATTCTTTATTTTCCCTACATTTTCCCCATTATTTCTTTCCATTCTCTTTTAGTTCCTTTTCTCATTTCCAATTTCCAGTTAGCGGTTTTATTCAGCAGCAGTTATTCTTCTCACCCTTTGAAACAAAACAAGCAAGCGTGGATCCCGTCGGGTACGACGGACGATCTGGGGTGCTAATACCTTCCCAGGTCGTAACCGACTCCCGAACTCAGATCTTTGGTTCGCAGGGCCTTGTCCTTTCCTTCTTCCTCAGGTTTGTGCAACATTACCTTTCCCATTCTTTCGGGATAAAAATGTTTGGCTGGCGACTCTAATTTATCCGCGCCACTTTCGCGTTTGTACTAGGATGAAAATCCCGGGAGCGATAGCTGGCGACTCTGCTGGGGACTAACCTGATTCTTCCGGTTTCCTTTGTAGAGTCAATCCTAGCGCCTGTTTGGTTTTGTTTCTTTGGGTGTTTATATGTTTGTTGTTGTGTGCTTTAGTCTAGCTTTACTGTTTTCATTTACAGCTTTTATTTACAGCTTTACTTTATCGCATTTATTTACCGCTTTCAGTATTTTATTTTCCATGCATCATATTATACTGGACTGTCTGGCTGTGCTGGTTTTCATTTTTTCTGTGGGTTGGGAGTTACTGTGAGATAAGCCAAATACCCGGCTTGAGTGCCCTATAGGATTAGCGTGGACACGTTGTGCTCGCATGGTTACATGATGAGTGGTGATGTGTTCCACACCCAGATTGCGACTGTCTCGGGACTATTCTGTGTGGGGGTTCTTCTCCACTTCAGGGTACAACCTTGATAGTTATGTGCATCTGGTTACCGATCATTGAGAACCTTAATGGAAACAACCCTCTCCAGTGATGACAGTGGCAGACCACATTTGTTGGCAAACCCACTCGCATCCGAGGGTCCATTGGGAACTCACATAGGATGGCCTGGTTCTCTCATAGGAATTCAGTTAAAGCAAAACTGTTCGTATGATGATAGTATTGTACCCTTCGGGATGAATGTACTATTGTTTCTCGATTCAGTGCTTGAAGTTGGAGACTTGTGAGGGATGCTTGTTTTTCCGGACTCAACTGAGACCTCCCTGAGTAGTACATAATGCCAACCGATCCCCTGATTTGGTCATGAGCCATCTCTCGGGAATGGTGAACGTATTATTACTATTTGGCTTTGAGAGTCCGTGATGTTGACCCGAGTAGCACACCCGTGAGATTGGGAGGGGTTTACAGGTTTGCAGGAACCCTAATACCTTCAGCATACCCACTTTGCCTTTGGTTCAGTTTTGTGATCTGGATTTCTGTTCTTAAGATATGGATCCCGGATCAGAGGGATGATTATTGTGATATCTGGATTTTGAAACCTTGCACCGACACCTGATTATATGATTGGCACGTCACAGACACTTCACTGATCACATGCCTTGTCTTGCATAAACATCATATCATCATTAATCATTTGTGTTTCTTTTATTCTCAGGGTCTAAATTTACTCCCGGTTCCTGGCCATATCATTGCTTCAGAATGGAAGACGTCAAAAAGAGAACTGTGCACTACAAATTCTTCGATACCAAGATGGACCTGATCAACCAATTGGTGTCTCTGATTACCCCGGGTCATTTGGGCTGCTTCAAGGAGAAGTATGGTGATATTTTGGATCTGGTATTCAACTTGGATAGTTCTCAGAGAAGCGCCATTCACACTTTGTTGCAGTATTACGATCCACGGCTTAGATGTTTCACGTTTCATGACTTTCAGTTGGGTCCTTTGCTGGAAGAATATGCTGAGATTATGGGAGTTTCAATCAAGGATCAGCTTCCTTTTAACTCGGAGATGACAAGACCGACTCATGATGACATTGCTAAGGCTCTTTATTTGAGCCCATCAGAGGTGTCTTCTAATCTGGTTTCCACCAAAGCAGGAGTACTTGGTTTTCCCTTAGAGTTTCTGGTCAGGAGAGCTGAAGAATGCGCCGTGGAAAAGCAGTGGAATTCAGTTTGTGTCATCTTGGCGTTATCTGTGTATGGGATAGTTTTATTCGCCGATATGGACAAGTTTGTGGACATGAATGCTATTCATTTGTTTGTGTTGAAGAATCTGGTGCCCACCCTCTTAGGTGATTTGTATTATTCTGTGAATTATAAGAATGAGAAGAAGCGAGGAGGTCTTGTTAGATGTTGTGCTTCTTTATTCTACAAGTGGGTTATGAGACACTTGCCTATTACTGAGAGTTTTACTGATCCTAATTCTACTTGGGCTCAGAAGCTGAGTACTTTGTCTGCTGGAGATATCAGGTGGTTTACTTTGAGGTTGAAAGGAAGGAATTTCATTACCAGTTGTGGTAATTACCCTAATGTGCCTTTGTTAGGAGTATCGGGAGGTATCAACTACAATCCCATCCTCTTAAGAAGACAATTAGGGTATGCGCTCAAGAAGGTTCCTGATGAGTCTGAATTATTCCAAACTTTCTATTTCCCGGTGAAAGACAATATTCCTTTGGTCCAAAAAGCTGTAGGTTCCTGGAAGGTGATCAAGAGAAAGGGTATAGCATGTCTGGGCAAGAGCAACAATCGAATGTTCCCTGAATTTGAAGCTTGGATAAAGAAGGAGGTTCAAGCGGCTCTAGTCCCTTTTTCTGTACCAACTCCGCCTCCAGCAACGGTACCTTTGGAAGATTATCAGAAGTTGGAAGCTTTGGTTAAGCAGCTTAGGGTTGAGAATCAAGAGGCTCATAATTCTTGTCAGAAACTGATGATCCAGAACCGTCGGTTAGAAGATAGAGCTGTACAAGCCGAGGAAACAGTTCGTCTCAAGCAGAAGGACTTTGAAGATAGAGAGCTCTACTTCCGAAAAAAGGGGTTAGCTGAGACTCACAAAACGGTCCAGCGCCGAAGAGAGAAGAAAGATCTGAGTGAAGCCAATGAAGCTGTTACCTTATGTCATGAGAAATGGGACGACCATTTGAAGAAGCAAAAGGAGTTAGACGCCAAGCACAAGCAGGAAATCAAAAGTCTTCAGGATTCTTTGGATGGGCAGAAAGAACTCCTCAGGAAGGCTTATCATCAAGAGAAGGGCCGTATCCAATGCTTAGCAGAAAGTCAACAAGCATTGAAGGAAGCTCAAAAGTAAATTGAAGACTTGAAGTTGAAAGTTGATGTGAAGAGGTCGAAGGCCGAGTCGAGTCAAAGCAAGGAGAATGAGACAGCATTCCTACAGCAGATTGAGGAGTTACACGCTTCTTCTGATACGAGGGACCTCCTCATCCAGAGACTCATCCAGGAGCCCGGTCATCCAGATGTAGTTCAGCTGTTCCAGAACGTCAAGCGTCTTAGTTGGAGATTGCGAGATATAGAGTTCCCTAGGGTTAAATTTCATGCTATTGTACTTGGATTACCCACAGGCTTGTTGTGGGATTCCTTATATTTGATGTACTTTTGTTGTTATTGTGATTGGCACCCTTAGGGGATTTTGTATTTTCAAACTCCAGTTTATATGATTGATTTGTTCTGAATTTCTTGTTCGTTATTTGTTGTACCGACACGGGGTAATGAGCACCAATTCTCCACAGCCGTCATTATATTACTTGGGTCTTCTTCCCAATTCTTATCTTCTTAATGCCAGGACCGGAAACGGGAAAAGTCTCGGGAATAAAAGGAACACATTGCATTGCATACGCATCATTTGCATTTTGTCTTTGTCTTTGCAGGTTTTTCTGTGGGATGTTTAATTTATCTGTGTTCAACAGGCAAAGATTGCGAGAGCCGCCAAGACCCGGTACCTCCGACAAGATATCCCTCATCGGTACGCGACCCGCGGCAATCAAAGAACAGCAATGGACGCCATGCAGACAGAGCTCAATGAAGTCCGTACCAAGATGGCAGAATTTATGACCCTAATGCAAGGGATGGCCCAGGGGAAACAAGAGCTGAGAAATGCAATTCAAGGGTTAACTCCTCCTAATACTAATGGTCAGGCGACCACTTCCGGCGGGCTAGGGGCTCCTCCCAACACCAACAACGGCCCAGGTGGACCTCATGTTCCAGATCCAGCTATGGCAACTTTCGTTCCTGTGCACGACAGGCAGGAGGACCAATTCCAGTATTTCAATAATGACATGGGTTTCGGAGGTGATGGAAATCTTAATGACTTCTTGGTGCTTGCGGAGAAGGTCAAGGCCCTCGAGTGTAGAGACACTTTGGGGATTGATGTGTCAGATATGGGTTTAGTACCTGGGGTGGTCATTCCACACAAATTCATACCACCAGCTTTTGATAAATACAACGGCAGCTCTTGCCCGAAAACTCACCTGCAAGCCTTCTACCGGAAGATCGCGGCCCACACGCGAGATGAAAAACTCTGGATGTACTAATTCCAGGATAGTCTCTCCGGAGGGTCCTTGGAGTGGTACATGAAGCTGGAGAGGAGCTCTATTAGAAGCTGGAAGGATGTGGGAGAAGCCTTCCTCAGACAATATCAGTACAACATTGACATGGCACCCAGCCGCACTCAGCTTCAGAGCTTGACGCAGAGGAGCTCGGAGAGCTTCAAAGATTATGCACAGAGGTGGCGTGAGGTAGCCGCCCGAGTGCAACCACCTTTATTGGAGAGAGAGATGGTCGACCTTTTCCTGAATACCCTCCCAGGGCATTTCATGGAAAGGTTGGCTGGTTGTTCCTCAAGTGGTTTCTCGGACATTATCTTGACTGGAGAAAGAATAGAAAGCTGGCTCAAGCAGGGGAAAATTCAGAATGGAGGCGCTTCGGCGTCTGGTATAGAGAAACCCTTTGTGAAAAGGAGGGAAGGAGAAACAGGTGCAGTATACGCACAGAGGGGAATTATTAACCAAGGATATTATCAGCAAGTGGCCCCTGTCACTATTTCAACTCTGCCCGTTCAACAACAGGTCCAGCCTCCACAGCCGCAGCGCTCACAAGGGTATCAGCCAAGAGCCCCTCGTCCATACTACCCTCAGAGGCCGAAGGATAGACATTTTGAAGCTTCACCAATGTCTTACTCCCAACTCTTGAAGAATCTCCTACAGCTTCAGATGATTCAACTCCGAACTTTACAACCGCCGAAGCCAGGCCAAATTCCTGAAGGTTATGACTTAAATGCTAGATGTGAATTTCATTCTGGAGCTCCCAGCCATACTAATGAGAACTGTAAAGCATTGAAGCATGTCGTTTAGGACTTATTGGACACTAAAGCAATTAATTTTGCTCCTTCTCCTAATGTGCTTCAAAACCCCATGCCTCCTCACAGGGGTACAGTTGGGGCGATTGATGAAGGGGAGAACCTGAATTTGGTGGGTGATGTTGATGACTTGCAGACTTCATTGATTGCTGTCAAGGTTTGCTTGTTGAAGAAAGGTATCTTCCCTGGATGCGAGGAAGATTGTTCGGAATGTGCTGAAGCTACCAACGGTTGTAAACGGTTGAAGGCCGGAATCCAAGGCATGATTGATGAAGGAGTGCTGCAGTTTGACAAGATCGTAAAAGAAAGTGAAGTCTCCACAGTAACTATCTTTTATGACCCATCTCAAGTTCCTTCACGGGCCAGAGCGGCACCAATAACCATTACCACTGCTGGACCAATAATGTACCAAAGTGACAGAGCTGTTCCTTGGAATTATGGTGGTGAAGTGTACTACAACGGCCAGAGGCAAGAGTTGGCCACGACTAGTATAACCCCAGCTCAAGTTGAAAATGTTGGAGTAGGGGGTTTTACTCGAAGTGGAAGGTTGTTTGCGCCGGAAACACTGAGAAACAATGTGATACCACCCAGAGATACTGCCGAAGCCCAAGCTAGAGCCAGAGGGAAGCAACCAGTAGTTGTCAATGATCCAACGCCATCAACTGATCCAGACCTCACCTTTGATAAAGAAGCCGAAGAATTCCTGAGGATCATCAAGAAGAGTGACTACAAGATCGTGGACCATCTGCAACAGACGCCGTCGAAGATCTCCATCTTGTCCTTGCTCATGTGTTCTGAATCTCACAGGAAAGCTCTCCTAAATATTCTGAACAAGGCATACGTGCCTCAGGATATTTCTGTAAATCAGTTAGAAGCGGTGGTGTCCAGCGTCAACGCCAGTCACGGATTGGGTTTCATAGACTTGGATTTGACTTCTGATGGGCGTGCTCATAATCGGGCATTGCATATCTCTCTGGAATGTAAGGGTGCAGTACTCTCCCACGTGTTGGTAGATACTGGATCATCTTTGAACGTCTTGCCCAAGAAAGCACTGATGAAGTTGGACTATGATGGAGTGGTTCTAAAGCCAAGTGATCTAGTAGTTCGATCATTTGATGGGTCAAGGAGATCGGTGTTTGGAGAGGCGGAGTTACCTATCAAGGTAGGTCCACAGGTCTTCAATACCACGTTCTACGTGATGGATATATAACCTGCATATAGCTGTTTACTCGGAAGACCTTGGATACATTCGGCAGGAGCGGTATCGTCTACACTCCATCAGAAGCTAAAGTTTGTATGGGAGGGTCAAATTGTGACTGTTAGTGGGGAAGAAGATATCTTTGTTAGTCAACTAGCTTCATTCAAATATGTGGAGATGGATGGCGAAATAGTCGAGACCCCATGTCAGGCTTTTGAGCCCTTGAAGTCTGAGCAAGCATCCGCAGTAGCAACTTCTCCTGAGGTACCGAAGAAGGGGGTTTCCATAGCCTCTTATAAACAAGCGCTTGAATTGGTAGAATATGGAATACGAGAAGGCTGGGGCAGTCCGGTAGAAGTGCCAGAGAAGAAAGACATGTTCGGGATTGGCTATCACCCTGGAAGATCTCTGTCTGAAACAAGTGCTAAAGGTTGTCAGAGCCCGGTCACTTTCACAAGTGCAGGAGTGGCAGACTATGGAAACATCAGTGCGGTACAGGATGACGCTGTCGATAGTGATTGTGACCTAGATGAATGGATCAGGCCTGCCGCTCCAGGAACTCAGCTTAGCAACTGGACATCAGAAAGGCTTATTTCGGTCACCTCTTTCGAAGAGTAATAATGTTTTGTTTCTGTTTTTCCTGTATTAAAGCACTATATCTTGCCCGAGGCATAGTGGCTCTTTGTAAGGGTTCATTTGTTCATTAACACAATCATAAATAAAATTGACGTTTCACATTCATTCATGTTGTTCTCTATCTTTCGTTTTTTACTTTTGTTTTTTTCAAAAAAAGAAAGAAAAGTTTTAAAATGGCAATGTTTCTCATTTTCTCAAGTTGTTGCTAAAGCCTTGCATGAATCATCATTCATGCAGGTGCTCGTCACCGGATCTTATCAATGACGACCCTTTTATGGCTGAGTATGACTTCGACAATCCAATTTATCAAGCCAATGAGGAAAGTGAAGAGGATTACGATTTACCCGAAGAATTGGCCAGACTTCTTAAACAGGAGGAGAAGATGATTCAGCCGCACGAAGAATATGTCGAAGTAATAAACCTGGGTACTGAAGAAGACAAGAAAGAAGTCAAGATCGGAGCTGCATTGGAAGAATCTGTCAAGACTCGTTTGATGGTTATGCTTCGAGAATACGTTGACGTCTTCGCATGGTCCTACCAAGATATGCCGGGTTTAGACACTGACATTATGGTACATAAGCTACCTCTCAGAGCAAATTGTCCTCCGGTAAAGCAAAAGTTGAGGCGCACGCGTCCAGACATGGCAATTAAAATAAAAGAAGAAGTGCAAAAACAGTTTGATGCTGGTTTCTTGGCCGTGACCAATTATCCTCCGTGGGTCGCTAACATTGTGTCGGTTCCCAAGAAAGATGGCAAAGTCAGGATGTGTGTGGATTACAGGGATTTGGATAGGGCCAGCCCCAAAGATGATTTCCCTCTACCTCACATAGATGTACTAGTCGATAATACTGCTCAATTTTCCGTGTTCTCCTTCATGGACGGATTCTCAGGCTATAATCAGATCAAGATGGCTCCCGAGGACATGGAAAAGACAACTTTCATCACTCCTTAGGGCACCTTTTGTTACAAGGTTATGCCATTTGGTTTGAAGAATGCAGGAGCTACCTATCAACGGGCAATGGTGACGTTGTTTCACGACATGATCCATCATGAAATTGAGGTTTATGTTGATGACATGATAGCAAAATCCCAGACAGAGGAAGAGCACTTGGTCAACCTAGCAAAATTGTTTGATAGGCTTCGGAAGTTCAGATTGAGGTTAAATCCGAATAAGTGTACCTTCGGGGTTCGTTCTGGCAAGTTACTCGGCTTCATTGTTAGTGAACGAGGAATTGAGGTTGATCCGGCCAAGGTGAAAGCTATCCAAGAAATGCCTGAGCCGAAAACTGAAAAGCAAGTGCATGGTTTCTTAGGGAGACTAAACTACATTGCACGGTTTAGTTCTCACCTAACGGCCACGTGTGAGCCCATCTTTAAGCTTCTGAGGAAGAATCAAGCCATTAAATGGAAGGAAGACTGTCAGCAAGCCTTTGACCGAATCAAAGAATACCTGTTAGAACCACCAATTCTTATGCCTCCAGTGCCAGGGAGACCTTTGATTATGTATCTTACTGTGCTTGAAGGATCGATGGGATGTGTGCTGGGTCAGCAGGATGAGTCTGGTCGAAAAGAGCACGCCATTTATTACCTTAGCAAAAAGTTTACCGATTGTGAGACGCGATACTCACTACTCGAGAAAACTTGCTGCGCTTTGGCATGGGCTGCTCGCCGACTAAGATAGTACATGCTGACTCACACTACTCTCTTAATTTCCAAGATGGATCCCGTGAAATACATTTTTGAGAAGCCGGCTTTGACAGGAAGAGTGGCCCGTTGGCAGATGATACTAACGGAGTATGATATACAATACACTTCACAAAAAGCTATCAAGGGGAGTGTGTTGTCAGAATACTTGGCCCAGCAGCCGATCGATGATTATCAACCCATGAGGTTTGAGTTTCCGGACGAGGACATCATGTTCCTCAAGTCTAAAGACTACGAAGAACCACTTCCGGAGGAGGGGCCCGATCCTGAATCCAAATGGAAGTTGATGTTTGACGGGGCTGTAAATATGAATGGGAGTGGAGTAGGTGCTGTTATTATCTCGCCAGAAGGGGTCCACACACCTCTAGCCGCTCGGTTGACCTTCGAGTGCACTAAAAATGAGGCAGAGTATGAAGCTTGCATCATGGGGATCGAAGAGGCAATAGACTTGCGAGTCAAGAACCTTGAGATCTTAGGAGATTCTGCTTTGGTGGTAAATCAAGTTAATGGTAAATGGCTGGTTCATCAAGCTCGTTTGATTCCTTACAGAGATTATGTCAGGAGGTTGTTAACTTTCTTTACCAAAGTCAAGCTGAGCTATGTTCCTAGAGACGAAAACCAGTTCGCCGATGCTCTCGCAACTTTGTCGTCCATGATTAAAGTTTGTCGAGAGAATTTCGTGCCTCGAATTTTGATCTCCCGGCTTGAAAGACCTGCTTATGTCTTTGTAGTTGGCGAGGGTGAAGATAACAAGCTTTGGTACCATGACATCAAACAATTCCTGAAGGATCAAGAATACCCGGCTGGAGCATCTAGTAAGGATAAGAAAACTCTTAGAAGACTAGCATGAGGCTTCTTCTTGAATCAAGACGGTGTGCTGTACAAACGGAACTTTGACATGGTGCTGCTCAGATGCGTGGATAGACACGAAGCAGGCATGTTAATGCAGGAGGTTCACGAAGGCTCCTTTGGTACCCATGCTGGAGGACATGCCATGGCCAAGAAATTGTTGAGATCGGGATACTATTGGATTACCATGGAATCTGATTGCTGTAAGTACTCCCGCAAATGCCATAAGTGTCAAATTTATGCCGACAAGGTCCATGTGCCTCTGAATCCGTTGAGTGTCATGTCTTCACCATGGCCATTCGCTATATGGGGCATCGATATGATTGGAAAGATTGAGCCAACAGCTTCTAATGGTCATCGCTTCATCCTAGTCGCTATTGATTATTTCACGAAGTGGGTTGAAGCGACATCCTACACCAATGTCACTAAATAAGTGGTCGCTCGATTTATTAAGCGAGACATCATCTGCCGATACGGAGTTCCTGAAAGGATCATTACTGATAATGGTTCTAACCTCAACAACAAGATGATGGCTGACTTGTGTCAAGACTTCAAAATAGAACACCACAACTCTTCTCCATATCGTCCGAAGATGAATGGCGTCGTCGAGGCGGCTAATAAAAACATCAAGAAGATTGTGCAGAAGATGGTTGTGACGTACAAAGACTAGCATGAGATGCTACCATTCGCGCTGCATGGGTATAGAACATCAGTACGCACTTCAACTGGGGCAACTCCGTTCTCATTGGTGTATGGTATGGAGGCAGTCTTACCGATTGAAGTGGAAATCCCCTCGTTGAGGTTGATGATGGACATCAAGATATAATCAATTGAGCCTTATTGAAGAGAAGCGGCTAGCAGCTGTATGCCATGGACAGTTGTATCAGCGACGAATGAAGCAGGCTTTTGACAAGAAGGTGCGACCACAGAGGTACACGCCAGGAGACTTAGTGCTGAAAAGGATTCTTCCTCCTCTCAACGATCACAGGGGCAAGTGGACACCCAACTATGAAGGACCGTTCGTGGTTAAGAAGGTTTTCTCAGGCGGATCCTTAATGCTTACAACCATGGACGGAGAAGACTTCCAATCCCCTGTCAACGCAGACGCAGTAAGAAAATACTTCGTGTAAAAAGGACCCGCTGGATAAAAACAGAATAATAATCCAGGCAAAAAATGGGCATCCCGGCGAGCCAAAAACAGAATAAAAGGCTCGGGCAAAAGTTAGGGAAATCTTGAAAAAAAATGTACACCCGCTGAGTTGAAAAGCCACATCGGACAACTCAGGCAAAAAAGGGTATCCCGGTGGATTGAAAACCTGAAAGGGCGATCCACGCAAAAGAGGGATTAACATGAACGACTGCGATCAGCGAGATCCATGACCTACCTACAGTTGAGGCTATCCTAAGGGTTGAAGATCACTTCACTTACTTTTTCTCAAGAGGTAGAGCGAGCGGAGCGTCTTGAAGACATACGAGTCATAACTGGGTTGAGACTTGATGAGTTTCACTTCTCACATTGCCAATAGGATAGTTTATTTTTCTTTTTAGTTGTTCCCTCATTTCAGGGAACTGCTTCCTTTGTATTGCCTATTCAGGGCCACCTTTCCAAATCAATAAGAATTCAACTTCAGTCAATTGACTACTTTGCTTTTTTTTGTTTTTGTTTTTTCTCATCTAGCATTGATTGATTGTGAAAACGTCTAGAAAATGGTAACTGGCATTGTGTTATGAACATTTGAATGTTTTCTAACTCGTGCAGGAGAATAGAAACATTTAATACAACCCTGAAAGGGTGTCGAGATGCCCAGACAATAATACATGCTATGAGCCTGGGGCAAGCAGGTCCCAAACTAATTCTATATGTTGCAGGTACTATCGATTGTGTTCATGCAGGTACAGGTACTGGTGTTGCTAACAAAGCTAACAACTATTATCCAGGAGGGGCATTCCCTTTTTGTTTGAACGGAAACAGGTGTCTCCAATCATCCCCAGCCATGCGGAAGTTAAAATTTCACCTAGCAAGGTAGCAGAGGGAGGGTGTCTTCCCCAAGCAGAAGCTTCCCTTCAGACAGGGGCAATTCTCATCAGCAGTAAGGAGTGTTTTGCCTCCCCAGTAGTTGCTTCCTCAACAATGTCATGCCTCCGGTTCTCAGCCAAGCCAGGGGGTCCTCACTTCCCCACCAGAGTTCAAGAAGGGTCCATCTCCAGCCGGGTCTTGGCACTCCGATCTCAAAGTCCAATTTATTTTTGGCAGTGGCGGTTGTTCAGAGCCAGTGAATTATTAACAGCATTCCCCGCAGAGTTGTTTCCTCCTCACAAGGTTAACTAGATCAATGTAGTGATCATCAGTTCCTCCCCAGTCAAGCCATTTGGGATGCTTGCAGTCTCCTTATCAGGAGATCCTTTGCATTTCCATTTGCATAATCATCATTACATTTGCATCCTCCAAAGCGTAGCATTTCCATCGTCATGGAGCATTACGCCATAAATTCAAACATATGCATGCCAGCATGGGCCGGTTTTGAGGTATATTACGTACGACTTATGATATCTTTTCAACCTGAAGTACTCCGCACAGAGGTTACCATTATCACTTCTCAGACATCCTTGTCTTTTCAAGTCAATGTTTGTCACTTATTTCGCGTCTTGTTTGGTACAACAGTCGCGTCGCAGGTTCCCGTTTTGTATAACAGTCCTGTTTGCCTGGGCTCTCGTTTATGTACAACGATCCCGTTCCATCTTGTCCTATTTTCTTTGTGTTTGATTACCGCCTGCGGCCGGTATACCTTTGCGTCTCCATTCGAGGATGGTTTCGTGTTAGATCCGAGGATCTTTTTGATTTGTCATTCGAGGATGGCATTTCTTTTCTTCAAGTCCTTCCGAGGTTGGTCTTGTTGTTTTGTGTGGCTATTATTCGAGGATAGTAGTTCACTTTTCGAGCTTATTGATCGAGGTCAGTTCGTCTCTTTTGCAAAGTCTGTCTGAGGTCAGCTTTGTGTTTGGTTATCAGTCGAGGCTGGTATACCTTTGTGTCTCCATTCGAGGATGGTTTCTTGTTAGATCCGAGGATCTTTTGGATTGTCATTCGAGGATGGCATTCTTTTCTTCAAGTTCTTCCGAGGTTTTTCTTGTTGTTTTGTGTGGCTATTATTCGAGGATAGTAGTTCACTTTTCGAGCTTATTGATCGAGGTCAGTTTGTCTCTTTTGCAAAGTCTGTCTGAGGTCAGCTTTGTGTGTGGTTATCAGTCGAGGCTGGTATACCTTTGCGTCTCCATTCGAGGATGGTTTCGCATTAGATCCGAGGATCTTTTTGATTTGTCATTCAAGGATGGCATTCTTTTCTTCAAGTCCTTCCGAGGTTGGT
The DNA here is from genome assembly GCA_963966055.1 of Lathyrus aphaca. Taxonomy (NCBI): domain Eukaryota; kingdom Viridiplantae; phylum Streptophyta; class Magnoliopsida; order Fabales; family Fabaceae; genus Lathyrus; species Lathyrus aphaca. Next base: position 456,605,250 of record OZ014519.1, on the reverse strand, counting down.
CTTGTTGTTTTGTGTGGCTATTATTCGAGGATAGTAGTTCACTTTTCGAGCATATTGATCGAGGTCAGTTTGTCTCTTTTGCAAAGTCTGTCTGAGGTCAGCTTTGTGTGTGGTTATCAGTCGAGGTTGGTATACCTTTGTGTCTCCATTCGAGGATGGTTTCGCGTTAGATCCGAGGATCTTTTTGATTTGTCATTTGAGGATGGCATTCTTTTCTTCAAGTCCTTCCGAGGTTGGTCTTGTTGTTTTGTGTGGCTATTATTCGAGGATTGTAGTTCACTTTTTGAGCTTATTGATCGAGGTCAGTTTGTCTCTTTTGCAAAGTCTGTCTGAGGTCAGCTTTGTGTTTGGTTATCAGTCGAGGCTGGTATACCTTTGCGTCTCCATTCGAGGATGGTTTCGTGTTAGATCCGAGGATCTTTTGATTTGTCATTCGAGGATGGCATTTCTTTTCTTCAAGTCCTTCCGAGGTTGGTCTTGTTGTTTGTGGCTATTATTCGAGGATAGTAGTTCACTTTTTGAACTTATTGATCGAGGTCAGTTTGTCTCTTTTGCAAAGTCTGTCTGAGGTCAGCTTTGTGTTTGGTTATCAGTCGAGGCTGGTATACGTTTGCGTCTCCATTCGAGGATGGTTTCGTGTTAGATCCGAGGATCTTTTGATTTGTCATTCGAGGATGGCATTTCTTTTCTTCAAGTCCTTCTGAGGTTGGTCTTATTGTTGTGGCTATTATTCGAGGATAGTAGTTCACATTTTGAGCTTATTGATCGAGGTCAGTTTGTCTCTTTTGCAAAGTCTGTCTGAGGTCAGCTTTGTGTTTGGTTATCAGTCGAGGCTGGTATACCTTTGCGTCTCCATTCAAGGATGGTTTCGTGTTAGATCCGAGGATCTTTTGATTTGTCATTCGAGGATGGCATTTCTTTTTTTCAAGTCCTTCTGAGGTTGGTCTTGTTGTTGTGGCTATTATTCGAGGATGGTAGTCCACTTTTTGAGCTTATTGATTGAGGTTAGTTCGTCTCGTTTGCAAAGTCTGTCCGAGGTCAGTCTTTGTTGTTGATGGTTATCGCCTACGGCCGGTATGCCATTGTATTTTTATTCGAGGAGGGTTTTAGTACTGGATCCGAGGATCCCGTGTGAGTTGTCATTCGAGGATGGCATTCTTCCCAGCATATTTCCACCTGGTTCTATTTTCGCTACCTATTCAGAGGTCAAAACCAAAAAATACATAAATAAATAAATGGGCAGATGGCATTTTTGTTACCCTCAATGTGAAAATTTCAAGGTTTATTCGAGTATTCAATCACTCCAGGCCTTGAACGTATAAAAGCCGTTGCAATTATTCGTTCAGGCTTGCAGATGATTGAATAGGGGTAGCTGTAATACCTCAAAATTTTCCTTGTATTTATTCCCTCTACTGGCGTATCATTTTGCATTCATCTGCATTTCTCATCAGTCCATTAACAGCATACTAGTGCATTTCATTGTTTCATTGGGCATGTGATTAAGGTTGTACTGGATTAGGGTTTCGTATCTTATCTGTATCTGTCAGAGATTGAAATGGTGGAGAATTTACTGGATATTGATTCCACTTCGAATGCGGGTGTTCAGTTGTGTCTCAATTCAGATGGGAGTTTGACTTAATTTTGGTCAGCTTATCAAAAGATCACTGCAGCTGCTAGATTATTTTGGACCGCTGGACTATTTCTTAGACAATACATATTCACAGTTCATGTTTTTGTGTGCTGAGATTCATCCGTTTATCGAACAATGTTTTGTGCAAAGTTTGGTTCGAGACTTCATCTGGAGTCGAATGGTCATGGCATATTCCAGACGATTCAAAGGGGTGTGACTTATCTGGAAAATTATTCGATGGTTCAGAGGTGGTCGTGTTCATAGGCTTATGGGAAGAATTCAAAATAGGCTTTGGGCTGAAATCGAGACTTCATATCCATTCGTTGCTTTGTTTAGCTCTCATGTTCATAAACCATTCCCGATTATTTTGTTCCACTTTTATTTCCATTCATCTTGCCACTTATTTTTATCCGCATCCAACTACTCATATAGTCCTCCTTTAATAAATTCCATTCTTTTCTTGTCACATTTACCACAAATCCATTCAATTTGTTTTTTAAATTCATCTATTTCCTTTTATCATTTATAACTATAGGCCCATTGTTATGGTAAGCCATTACAAAAAAAATGTCAAAAAAAAAATATGTCATCCATTTTTCCCATCCCATGGGATTTTCGGCCCATTTCCTTTAGCCTTTTCTAGCTACACACTTCCAACTGACCCATTGGCAACATGTGACAACACTATCATTAGTACACTCTCAGTACCACTCCTAAGCCACACACAACACAACACCATAAGCTAAAATGCAACAGTTGGGCACGCAGTTTTCATGACAATGAAGTGCAGGTTGTATTAATTAAATGCAGCCAACAATATAAAAAAAATAATATAAAAGTACAGAAGAGGAACTAGCTTAACAGAGAATCAAGTGAAAAAAAATTCAATCACAAAACCACAAGTTACACAAAAAGAATTCATAAAAAAAAGGATTAATTGAATTACAAAAGGTTCAGGTCAGAGTCATTATAATCATCAAAATTTGAGAAAGAAAAAAAAGCAAAAACTTCAGCCACTCTCGGATTCCGCTTCCATCATCACCATAGTTCTTCCACAAGCACTTAATTCCAAGACTCTAGATCAGTGAGGAAGATTATTAATTTGGATGATCACATTGCTCTTGCATATGCTGGACTAAAAGCTGATGTCGTGTTCTAACTAACCGGGCACGAGTTGAATGTCAAAGTTACAGGCTTACAGTTGAGGATTCTTTCCTTGTGGAGTATATAACCCGTTACATCGCAGGTCTTCAACAGAAGTATGCACAGAGTGGTAATGTAAAACCCTTGGGCTTTCAACCTTGATTGTTGGTTTTGATTCTTGCATACCGACCTTGCTAGCATGTTTTCAGCTTGGAAGGCGAACGCAACCGGGAGAAAACTCAAATTCAATCCGTGAGTTTTAGGGAAGACCAAAGAGCACGGTTTGCGTCAACTGGAGGAAACTGAAATTGATGCCATTGTTGATGAGATTAAAGCAAAGAAAGCTGCCGCTGAGGCCGCAAAGAAAGCTCCCCCTAAGGACATCTGATTTAAAGTCATTAGCAAGCTTCTTCCTGATAAAAGACCGAACAGTATGAGCAGCGTCAGGATCAATAATTTCCATCAAAGTCAGAATATGAGAACCTATATTCAGAATAAAAGATCATTATCACTCTAACAACCTCCAACCTTCTACGATTATCATGAACATCACTGTAAGAAAGGAAAATAAAATTCAAAGAATAGAAGGAAAATCAATAGGAGGCTCACCACATAAACAGGGGATCAATTACTTTTTATCAGAGGTAGAAATTTCAGAAGGGAAGGCTCATGAGCAAAAACCAGTACAACAAAACCTAGAAAAAAAAATCACAAACTGCTGTTAGAAAGCTCTAACATAACTAACTGAATTCTAACAACTTTGTAGCAGAATTCTAACTGACTATACCTGATGTTTCCATAGTCTTCCTCCAGATTCTATAAATCAAAATCATTCTTCACATTTCAATCCTCTTCTGGAATTCATGAGTTTTTCACCTCTTCTCAATCCTTCTTCTCTTTTCCACCATTCTTGAAAATTTTCTTCTTCTTCCCTCTGACCAATCCTTACTACTCCTGCTCCAACCTTATTCTAAGCCTCAATCCTTCTTCAATCCATTCCTCTAGTGTATCCTACTCTCTTATTCCATCACGAATTTCTCTCAAACAAGGGCTTCATTAGCTTACCGAATCCTCATCAATTCCAGGCTAACACCATTCCCCCTCACTCAATCTGCAGTTTCATCAATCTATCATCATCACACACGGATCTTTCGAGCCGAATCCATCACCTTCTTCGATCGAAACCAAGCCCTATGGATTTCCATCACCGATTGAGAAAACTAGGGTTGCACATACCAATATCAGGGTGTTAACCGAGCGAGTTCATCATCAACAGCTCCGTATCGGCGAAATAACAGGGAACGATAATTTCACCTGGATATTGATATTTGTCCTGTTGAGCTTCAACCACCGACACTTGAAAAACTCCTCATCTGATTCGCTCGTCCATGGCTCACGATCGTCTTCACAGAGTCTTCAAGAAGCCGTGGCAAGCCAGAACACCGTAATCGTTCGAACTGAACAAAACCATCACCTCCACGGATCTTTTCGCCTTCGGATCGAATCTCTCAACAACATCCGCGTCACCGAAACTTAGCTATCGTTGATTGAAGGTACGCCGTCACGAATTTAGGTTTTTTTAAGTGAATAAGTCGTTCATGTTAAGAGAATCAGTTTAGGATTGTTGTTGATTTTTGGGATATGGAATTGATAGAGGATGAGGTTTATTCAGAGAAGGAGAAGATTAAGTTAGGAAAAAAGGAAAGGGGAACGAAGTTGAAGATAATGATTTTCGGCGGTTTGAATTTGAGGGGTTTTGGGTTAGGTATTGATGAGTGTATGGGGTGCGGTGGTGGTTTTTGGGGAAGAAGAAGGAGTGTATGGCCGCGGCGAGGATGGGGAAGAAAAGGGAATGGCCGCCGCCGAGAATGGGGGACCTAGGTTTCTTTGTTCTGGTTCTTCTTGTTTTTATTTATTTATATGATGTTTAATATTGGTGTTCCAATTTGAATTATAAGTGTAAATTATGGAAATAATTCACTATTAAAGCCAATTAACCAGTATTAAAATTTCATTAACAGCCAATAATCAATGTTTTTGTTTTAATTATAAATCTTAATTCCATGGATTCTTGAAGATAAGGATGAGGCCTTTTGTTCTTTATTGTTGCTATTAGCACCCACCTCTTAAGCCCATTAACAAAAACAACCTAAAAAATTTTCTTTTTGCACCTCCCATTCAGCCTGCGAAATGGGCCTGATTATTTTTCTATTAACACCCCCGTTTCTAAGCCCATCATAAAATTAACTTCAGAAATGTGCTGTATACACCTCACACAAAAAACCTGTGTTCTGGGCCTATTATTGCTATTCCCACTCCCTCTGTGAAGCCCAGTATGAGAAAACCACTAAAAAATTACTTAATTCACCACTCCCTTTTTTTTTTCTTTTAGATTTTATCTTAGTTTAATAGAGCTTAGAATTAATTCAATAAAAAATAGTAAAAGTCATAGGAAAATTCTATAAAAATTCTAGTAGGTCTATAATTCAATTTAGAAATTTTTGATATTTTTACTTTCTGAATTTTGGCTATTTTTCGATTTAATTTCGATTTTTCTTTTAATTAGCTTTTATTGAATTTCCTTTAATTGTACTTGAGTTTGTTCATTTTATTTTGGTAACTTCCAGTAGGGTTTTTAATTCACTCTTTTTACTGTAGTTAGAAGACTAATAAAAGTACTTAGGATAATTTTTGTAGATTTTTAGAACATTTTATCTTAGGTTTTAGAGGCTAATTCCTTGTAAATTAGAGATTAATTCATAGCTGAAAATAAGCAATTTTTAGGCATATAAAAAATAGGATTTTTTAGGATTCTTTTTAGTACAATGTTGTAGGTAATCTTAGGTCCCCATGGTTTATTTTTCATAATTTTTCCAGAAGTTTAGATATTTTTTTAGAATATTAATTCTTAGGTTTGTTGTGTGTATTTACCATTAGTTTAGGCCATGAAAATAAAGTCCAATAAAAGAATAGTTTAGATTAGATTTAGTCTTATAATTTAATATAGACTTAGGTTAGTTTAAATTTGGATGTTTAGAAGGAAAATATTAGGTTTGACTTTAGTTTAGGACTTAGGCTTAAAGTTCCATTTTTTAATTAGAATTAGAATAAATAAGTAGGACTATTTTTCATGCCTTTAAATGTTTTGTTTAGAATTTTATTTCTTAATTCAATTCTAGTGCTTCGCCTTAGCATTTGATTTTATCAATTGAATAGGTTTCCCCATTGTTCTTAGAATCAACTTAACTTCCTTAGGAAGTAAGTTGAATTCTAGTAGTTTCTAGCTTTTCCATTAGGACTAGAAAACCCCATTAACCATAGGACCTCTCTTGTAAATAAACAAATAAAATTAGGGTTGTGTCTTAGTCCCCTTAGTTTGTCCTTTTTGCAACTTGAGTCATTCTTTCTCATCTTATAAAGAAAAGCAATAAAACACTTAATAAAAAACCGAATAATCTTGTACGACACGAGACTTTGTTGCGGAGTGTTTATACGCGTCCTGTTTCAGGGCGAGGTGTAAATGTTTCCCGCGATGGATAGGTCTTAGTACAAGACCGTTCACAAACAAATTCAAAAGATACTTCTTTTAAAAGACAAAAACAAATAACAAGCGACTATCCTGCGGGAACTTCTCTTTCTCATCTCATTCCCTCACAACGCGAACTCGCGACGACTTGTCACACATGCAAGACGGTAAACGCACTCGTACCAGACGAGCCTGCAACACCTGAGCATAGACATACGCAGTTCCAGCTGTAAAAAACACAAACAAATAGTTCCCGCCTTAGTTAGGCGAACTACGTCGACTCTGATCCTCATTATCCCGATGAGGTACGTAGGCAGCGGGGTAGGGCCCGTTCGAGCACATTCTTTATTTTCCCTACATTTTCCCCATTATTTCTTTCCATTCTCTTTTAGTTCCTTTTCTCATTTCCAATTTCCAGTTAGCGGTTTTATTCAGCAGCAGTTATTCTTCTCACCCTTTGAAACAAAACAAGCAAGCGTGGATCCCGTCGGGTACGACGGACGATCTGGGGTGCTAATACCTTCCCAGGTCGTAACCGACTCCCGAACTCAGATATTTGGTTCGCAGGGCCTTGTCCTTTCCTTCTTCCTCAGGTTTGTGCAACATTACCTTTCCCATTCTTTCGGGATAAAAATGTCTGGATGGCGACTCTAACTTTTCCGCGCCACTTTCGCGTTTGTACTAGGATGAAAATCCCGGGAGCGACAAGGTGTACACATTTTTTTTTTATTTTCCCTTATTTTTGCCCGAGTCTTTTATTCTGTTTTTGACTCGCCGGGATGCCCTATTTTTGCCTGGACTTACATTCTGTTTCTATGTCCAGCGGGTCATTTTATGCGAAGTATTTTTTAACTGCATCTGAATTCACATGAGATAATAAATCATTACCATCCATAGTATTGAGCATCAGTGCTCCACCAGAGAAAACTTTCTTTACTATGAACGGACCATCATAATTCGGAGTCCACTTGCCCCCGTGGTCTGTATGAGGAGGAAGGAGTCTTTTCAGCACAAGATCCCCTACTTGGTATTCCCGAAACCTGACTTTCTGATCGAAGGCTTTCTTCATTCTTTTCTGGTATAACTGCCCATGACAGATTGCAGCTAATCTCTTTTCTTCGATCCGATTCAGTTGTTCGTACCGGGATCGGACCCATTCTGCTTCGTTCAGCTTAACATCCATCAATACCCGTAAGGAGGGTAATTCAACTTCAACAGGTAAAACTGCCTCCATACCATACACAAGATGATACGGTGTTGCCCCAGTGGATGTTCTGATTGACGTGTGGTACCCATGCAAGGCAAATGGTAGCATTTCATGTCAGTCTTTGTATGTGACCACCATCTTCTGCACAATCTTCTTGATATTCTTGTTAGCTGCCTCAACGGCGCCATTCATCTTTAGCCTGTAAGGAGAAGAATTGTGGTGTTGGATCTTGAAGTCCCGGCACAGTTCTGCCATCATTTTGTTATTCAAGTTGGAACCATTATCAGTAATGATTCGCTCGGGCACTCCATACCGACAAATGATGTCTCTCTTCAGGAATCGGGCTACCACTTGCCTGGTGACGTTCGCATATGAAGCTGCTTCAACCCACTTGGTAAAATAGTCAATAGCTACCAGGATGAATTTGTGGCCATTTGAAGTAGTCGGCTCAATCTTGCCTATCATGTCAATGCCCCACATGGGAAAGGGCCAAGGTGAAGACATTACATTTAAAGGATTTGGAGGCACATGCACCTTATCTGCATAAATCTGGCATTTATGGCACTTCCTGGCGTAAGCACAACAGTCTGCATCCATTGTGATCCAGTAGTAGCCTGATCTTAGCAACTTTTTAACCATTGCATGCCCTCTAGCATGGGTACCAAAAGATCCTTCGTGCACCTCGTGCATCAACAAATCTGCCTCCGTCTTATCAACACATCTGAGGAGTACCATATCAAAGTTTCTCTTGTACAAGGAACCATCAGCATTCAGGAAGAAACTACCAGCTAGCCTTCTTAATGTCTTATTATCATTGGATGATGCCCCAGGTGGGTATGTTTGATCCTCCAAGAAGCATTTGATGTCGTGGAACCAAGGCTTATCATCTTTAGCAAGGTCTGCTGAGAATACATATGCTGGTCTATCAAGCCTGGATACTGAAATCCGAGGAACAAAGTTGGCAGCTTGAACTTTGATCATGGATGAGATAGTAGCCAGAGCATCTGCAAATTGATTTTCATCTCGAGGGATATACTCAAGCTTGACTGTTGTGAAGAATGTAAGCAACCTTCTTGTATAATCTCGGTAAGGTATTAGATGCTCCTGGTGAGTGTACCATTTGCCGTTGGTTTGGTTGATTACCAGAGCTGAATCTCCGAATACAGTTAAAGTCTTGATCCTGAGGTCAATGGCTTCCTCAAGACCCATAATACAAGCTTCGTATTCAGCTTCGTTGTTAGTGCAGTTAAAGGTGAGTTTTGCCGAGAAAGGCAGGTGAACTCCCTTAGGTGTAATGAGTACTGCACCAACACCACGACCATTCATATTAACAGCCCTATCAAACATCATAGTCCAGTCTTCTTCTGGGTCAGGCCCTTCAGTGTGAATAGGCTCTTCATGATCTTTTGCTTTTATGAACATGATGTCTTCATCAGGGAAGTCAAATCTCATAGGCTGGTAATCATCAATGGGTTGCTCAGCAAGATAATCAGATAACACACTGCCCTTGATGGCTTTTTGAGATGTGTATTGAATGTCATATTCTGTGAGAATCATTTGCCATCTTGCAACCCGTCCGGTAAGTGCTGGCTTCTCGAATATGTACTTGACTGGGTCCATTTTGGAGATCAATAAAGTGGTGTGGGTCAACATATACTGCCTCAGTCGGCGAGCAGCCCACGCTAAAGCACAACAAGTTTTCTCGAGCAGTGAATAACGTTGTTCATAGTCAGTAAACTTTTTGCTTAGGTAGTATATTGCATACTCTTTTCGACCAGACTCGTCATGCTGGCCCAACACATACCCCATTGACCCTTCTAATACTGTCAAGTACATGATTAGAGGTCTTCCTTCAACTTGAGGCATAAGGATTGGAGGCTCTTGTAATTATTCCTTGATTTTGTCAAAATCCCTTTGGAAGTCTTCATTCCACCTGACCGTTTGTTCTTTCCTTAACAATTTGAACAAGGGCTCACAGGTTGCTGTAAGGTGAGATATGAACCGTGAAATGTAGTTCAATCTACCTAGAAACCCCCGAACTTCCTTTTCGTTCTTCGGTGCAGGCATTTCCTGGATGGCTTTGACTTTGTCAGGGTCAACTTCAATCCCTTTCTCACTCACAATAAATCCCAGCAGTTTACCGGATCGCACCCCGAATATGCACTTGTTGGGGTTTAACTTCAATTGGTACTTCCTCAGACGCTTGAATAATTTCAAGAGATTCACCAGGTGGTCTTCTTCTGTGAGGGACTTGGCAATCATGTCATCCACATAACATTCAATTTCTTTATGGATCATGTCGTGGAATAATGTTACCATAGCCCGTTGATAAGTGGCACCAGCATTCTTCAGTCCGAATGGCATTACCTTATAACAGAATGTGCCCCAAGGTGTAATGAAAGTTGTCTTCTCCATGTCTTCAGGTGACATCTTAATCTGATTATATCCTGAAAATCCATCCATGAATGAGAACACCGAGAACTGAGCCGTATTGTCGACCAATACATCGATGTGAGGTAAAGGGAAGTCATCTTTCGGGCTAGCTCTGTTCAGGTCCCGGTAATCCACACACATCCTCACTTTTCCATCCTTCTTAGGCACAGGCACGATGTTAGCAACCCACGGCGGGTAACTAGTCACAGCAAGGAAATCAGCGTCCCACTGTTTTTGTACCTCTTCTTTTATCTTCATGGCCATCTCCGGGCGAGTACGACGCAGCTTCTGTTTTACTGGTGGACAATCATCCTTTAGAGGCAGCTTGTGCATAACAATGTCGGTGTCCAACCCTTGCATGTCCATATAATACCAAGCAAAAACATCCACATACTCCCGAAGCATGTCAATAAGTTGCTTTTTCACTGAACCTTGCAGACAGGCTCCAATCTTAACTTCTTTCGGGTCTTCTTCTGTACCAAGATTAACCGTTTCAACTTCCACCTGATGAGGAGTTATAACCTTCTCCTCTTGCCTCAACAACCTGGCTAGTTCTTCAGGTATCTCATAATCTTCTTCAACCCCTTCATCAGCTTGATTAATCGGATTGTCAAAGTCATATGAAGTCATAGCAGTGTTGTTGTCGGTGCAGTCTGGAGGGCACTCTCTGCAAGGGTTCAGATTTGTTCATTTTAGTGATCAATTTTATCTTGTTTAGAAAAAGTGAAAAAGAAGTTATTATTTAGAAAAACATTGCCATTTTATTTTTTGTACAAAAAATAAAAAATGAAAAACAGTGAACGGAAAAAGAAAAGACTTATTTGCAAAAGATGTCCTGATATTCATTGATTGATCGTTTGCAAAAAATACAAGATGGACCGATTACAAAATGAGCCCTGACATCTTGGGCAAGATGCAGGACTTAATGCATGCTTAAAGACAGGAAATAATAATTACTCTGCAGGAGTAACTCTTATAATTTCCTGGGAAGACCAGTTTGAGACATGGTTCCCCAGGATCCTTGGGCGTATCCAGTTTTCCAGGTTGCGCTCGTCTTCTGACTCATCTTCCAAACTATTCACAGCATCCGGGGTGAGCATCCCCCCACTGACAAACTTGGGTTCCTGTGCAGCCTCTGGTTGATCTTGTCGAGTTGGTCTGTAACCCAACCCGAATCGGTCTTCTTTCTTCTCAACTGGCAGCAGCTTGCCCCAGCCTTGAGCAGTACCCTCCTCAACAACCTTTCGGGCTTGTTGATACGAGGTGATGGAAGTCCCCAGCACAGCAGATGTTTCATTGATATTAAGGGCCTCAAACCCTTGAATCATTGTTTCATGGATCTCCCCATTCATTTCAATGTATTTGAAAGTAGCCAGCTGGCTAACAAAAATATCCTCCTCCCCACAAATGGTAATGACTTGGCCTTCCCACTCGAATTTTAACTTCTGGTGAAGGGTTGACGTCACGGCGCCAGCGGCATGGATCCATGGTCTACCCAATAGACAGCTGTAGGTAGGCTGTATATCCATCACAAAGAAGGTCGTTTTGAAAACCTGTGGGCCAATCATTATAGGCAACTCTATTTCTCCCAGAACTTATCTTTTAGAACCGTCAAAGGCTCTCACTACCAAGTTGCTTGGGCGTAGTGCCAATCCATCATGTTCCAGCTTCACAAGGGCTTTCTTGGGCATGACATTGAGGGATGACCCTGTGTCTACCAGTACGTGAGAAAGAACTACACCCTTACACTCCAAGGTAATGTGCAAAGCCTTGTTGTGATTGTGACCTTCCACTGTCAGATCAGCATTGGTAAATCCTAGTCCATGACTAGCGTTGACATTTCCAACCACAGCCTCTAACTGATTGACGGTAATCTCTTCCGGCACATAAGCTGCGTGCAGGACTTTTAATAGCGCGTTCCGATGAGCCTCGGAGCACATTAGCAATAATAGTATGGAGATTTTAGAAGGTGTTTGGTGAAGCTGGTCTACCACCTTGTAATCACTTTTCTTTATGATTCTCATGAATTCATCAACCTCTTGATCAAAAGGAGTCTTCAAAGCTTCCCTAGCAACCGGTTCTTCTTGCACCATGCTCTTCCCTTTTGCCTTAGCAGCAGCTTCTGCTTCAGTAATGGGTCTTGGTATTTGCGAGGCAAAGAGACGTCCGCTTCTAGTGAAGCCTCCTCCTCCCCCCACATTGTCTATCTGAGGTGAAGAAGTTGATGACTCTAAAGTGATTTTCTGCCCCTCGCAGTATAGATCTGAGCCATAATGCCAAGGGATGGCATTACTGCTTTCGTATGGAACTGGCCCAGGCACTGTGATAGTAACTGGACTGATAGCAGCTGCAGAGGGGACCACAATGGTGTGCGGATCATAATATATGGTAACCGGAGTTCTGACAGGAGTAGTAAATTGTTGTAAGTTGTTGGAAGGAACATTTGCGGGATCGTAGTATATCGTAACCGCTGAGACACTTTCATTAATTGTTGCTGATGTTGTAGAAGGTGTTGAAGTTGTAGCAGGAACTGATGGAATAATAGGTGTTGTCGTTGTAGAAGGAATGGTGACTGAACTTGTATCCGTTGATGTGATTGATTGGGCAGTTGTTGGAGTTGTAGTAGAGTCTGTTGGAACAATGGTTGCTGACGTTGTAGGAGTATCTGTGATTATTGATGAAGGAATTGTTGGAGTTGTAGTTGTTGTTGTCGTAATCTGAAGAATACCATCCTTAATAAGACCATCTATGCCGTTTCTCAGTCTCTCACATCCATTAACAGCAATGTTGCAATATCCACAGCCGAGCTCACATCCGGGGAACACCTGGCATTCTAACAGCTGAGCTTTGATTTCAACCAAAGGTGTTAGGATTTGTGCAACACTGTTGATTAATATGAATGGTTTGCCCTCCTCAATAGAATTAATCCTTGGCCCGTTGTGACTAGGCATTGGATTTCTTGTGACGTTCGAGGGAGGTGCAAAATTGAGAGCTTTTGAGTCCATCAGATCTTGGACTTTCATCTGTAGGGCCCTGCATTTTTCAGTATTATGCCCCGGTGCGTTTGAGTGGAATGCACACCTGGCATTTGCATCATAGTTCTTTGGCATATTGAGAGGATCTGGAGGTGCCAATGTCCTTAACTCAACTAGGTTGAGCTTCAGGAGTTGTGGCAACAGTGCAGCATACGGCATTGGAATTGGGTCAATCACCCTGTTTGCATGTGATGGCCTTTGTTGGAAACGACGCTGCTGCTGGTTGTTATTACTGTTGTTGTAGGTTCTCTGTTGCGGAAAATATGATTGTTGCTGATAGTGAGATTGTTGTTGATATTGTGGCTGTTGTTGTTGAGGATATGACGGTTGCTGTGGAATTGGAGCTGGAATGGTAACAGCTGCTACTGACCGTTGACCATATTGAGGCCTTCCCCTGCTTGTATGAATAGAATTAGTTTCGCCTACCCTTCAGGGTCCTGCAAATGGTTTTCTTGGATTGCTGGAAGAACTAGCACCACTGTCGGAGATCTTACCCATCTTCAAGAGACTTTCAATTCTCTCACCAGCTATTACTACGTCAGCAAAACTCGTAGAGGAAAAAGCAACCAGCCTATCAATATAAGTCCCTTGCAATGTATTCATAAACATGTCAGCCATTTCCCTCTCTGACATGGGTGGTTGGATAGTAGCAGCAAGCTGTCTCCATCTTTGAGCATACTCCCGGAAGCTCTCTCTAGAAGATTGACACATTCCCATTAGGAGGGTCCTATTGGGAGCCATGTCTAGGTTGTATTGATATTGACGGATGAAAGCCTCGGCCAAATCCTTCCAGCATCTTATGGTGGCCCTAGATAAATGCGAATAACACTCTCTTGAAGCCCCTGTCAGACTGTCTTCAAAGTAGAACATCCACAACTTTTCATCCATAATATAAGCTTTGAGCCTTCCCAAGAAAGACTGCAGATGAGTGTGAGGACAGGAGGTACCATTGTACTTCTCAAAGCATGGGGGTTTGAATTTGTGGGGAATTCTCACCCAATCCACCAATCCCATGTCCATCACATCGAAGCCCAAAGAATTTTGAGATTCCAAATATCTTAACTTTTCAGCAAGCTCATCCAATCTCCTGTCATATACTTCATCTCCAGCCCCTATGACAGTGAACTGTTCTTCCTGGGGATCCTCCTGCAGGATTCTGCCCCCAGTAGTGTTACCTTGAACATTCCTCGGGATGTTAACCTCTGGATCTAGATGAGGTCCATATATTGGTGGGTCAATACGAGGCTGACCCCGTTCATTGTTGCTAGTTCCTCCTGTTCCGAGATGAGGTTCCCCAGGAGTTTGTCTTTCCATCAGCTCTCTTAATCTTTCTTGACTCTGGGCTAAGCCAGTCATCACTGCCATAAACTGAGACATCTGATTTCTCATCTCCACTCTCTCATTGGCCATCTGGTTTCTGACCTCAGACAGGTCCTGCTGTACTTGTTCCATTTGAATGCCGGGAAGGTTATTACGAGTTGGGTACCGGTGCGCGCGGTTGACAGGGAACACTCGGCGACGAGCAATGTTTCCTGAGATCACAACAAAGTTAGAAACAATAATAATTACAAAACCTACAAAACAAAAGACAAAGTTAGTATGCAATGCAGTATGCTTATTTGTTTACCAAGGCATCCGGTTTGGTTCTTGGTTTTGACCTTTCCAGACCTCGAGGAAGATGCTTTGTTGAGAGAAAACCCAAGTGAAAACAAACTAGAATATATTACAAACGATGAACAATACATAGTTTGTTTTACAATACATGCCCATGGAGGGTCAAAATACAACAAAAGGAAAAGTACATCAAATGGAAACAACAACAAACAAAGAATCAGACATCCATCCCAAATTCATCTTCTCTGACCTCCTTCAGGAGTGCCTCAGTCACTGGACCAGCTGGGTGCTCTGTAATGGTCCTAATGAGGAGGTTCCTGGTAGCAATAGCAGTGGCTAACTTCTTATGTTTGTCCTAGTCCTTTGACCTCTTCAATCCTGCTCTGAGTTTTAACTCTGAAATCTCCTTCTGGGCTGCCAACAAAGCTTCCTGCTGCTTCCTCTCATTGGCCTCCAACTGATCAATCTTGGCTTGAGTCTTCTGGTCTTCTTGTGTACGGGCTTCGGTGATCCTGACCCACCTAGCCTGACTTTCTTGCAGATAGTGCTCAGCCCTAGCTTTCTGAATTTTGGCCTCTTTACAGGCATTCTTCAATATCTGTTCTCTAGCCCTTGCTTTCCTTATGTAGTCCTCTGTCTTCTCAATTTTGGCAAGATGCTCCACCCTAAGCTTCTCCAATCTATCAATATCCAGACGACCATGACTTCTTTCCCAAAGAGTCTCCTTCAAGGCTTGAGATAAGTTCTCATTCCTTTCTTTCAACTTTTCAAACTCCTCTAGGCTAACTGTTGCTGCTGGTTGTACTGTAGATGATCCAGGTATGTCTTCCAAGGTGAAAGGCATTCTGGTAATCTGAGCTCTAGTACGGGACCAGTATGAGTACTGAGCTGAAGCAACATTGTTACATCTTCCAATAATAGCTACCCCTTTTGTCTGGATGTTATCCCAAGCCCAGGATGCTTGTCTGACAACAGTTGAATTAGGTTGAACTTCACAATACAGGGTCTCAGCTAAATCCTGTCCTCTGGGAGGGTGAACTAAGGCATAGCCTAATTTTCTCTTGAACATTAAAGGATTATAGTTGATGCAACCCTTTACTCCTATCAGAGGCACATTTGGGTATTGTCCACAGCTGGTGATAATGTCTTTGCCTTTGGTGCTCGTGGTGCACCATCTGATATCATCTGAAGTCAAAGCAATGAGCCTCTTGGCCCAATTCTTCTGTTGGTGTGGGTTCAAGAAGGCATCTGATTTAGGCAGGTGTCTGAGTAGCCAGGTGTAAAACAAAGGAGCACAACATCTTACCAACTTCCCCCTTTGTTTCTCATTCCTCTGATGAATGGATTAGTAAAAATCTCCCAGTAGTGTAGGTACTGGGTTCTTCAGGAGAAACAAATGGATGGCCTTCCTGCTGACAAATTTGGGCTCATCTGCAAACAATATAGCCCCATATATGCTGAGGGCTAACAGTGCACAGACTACCCTCCATTCTCCCAATGAAGCCTTCAAGATAGCTTGAGAAATCAAGAAGTCCAAGTGCAAACCAGGGATCCCAGCCTTTGTGGTCATACTTTGCTCAATCAGGGCAGGCTCCAAGTATAGTGCCCTTGCTATCTCTTCATTCTTGGGAGAAGTCATTTCTGGGTTGAAGGGGATTCCACCTCTGACAGGCATTCCAATCAACAAAGAGAATTCTTCCAGTAGAGGCCCTAACTGGAAGTCTGGAAAGGTGAAACATCTCAAAGGAGGGTCATAGAACTGTAAGCATGTGTGGATCATGCTCCTCTGAGAGGGGTCAAGGTCCATAACCATATCCAGGATACCTCCATAGTGTTCTCTAAACAATGGGATGTGGTCAGGTGTGATGAGTGACTGGACCTGCCTGATACCAGTCAACACAGGCTCAAAGAAGTGGTAGGATATGTTGCTCTTCCTGGGAGTAGCCATGAGTGCTGATGAAGAAGCTGAAGATGAGTGCTGATGAAGATCACAGACTAAGACTGGAGATAAGTCTCTGATAGACTGATGCTGGTGAGGGTGGAGATAACTGAAGCATGATGCTGATGGAGACAGCTGAAGCAGAGGTCTATGAAGGGGTCAAAACCAAAACCAAGATATAATGAAATGGATACCCTGAAAAGCAAATAAACAAATGTTAAATGATGCAATGATGAATATGTAAATGATATGCAAGGGTTTGTGATCTAGCTAGATCTGATTATATATCTTGATAAATAAGGCCCATGTATGTTCAAGAAGTCCAGATGGAGGTTTGAGAAATCCAATGACCAGGGTGGGGGACTCAAATAAAGAGTCACATGTCCAGGGTTAATCACAAGAACTATCCAAAATGGAGTACTCTTAAACAAAACAGTAACAGGTTATGATGTGGCCAAGGGTTCCTGCAAACCTGTAAACAACCCAACCCCCCTCACAGATGATTTTCTAGAACAAGGATCCTCAGACTTGGATCAGTTATGAGAAGTGTAAACACTTCTAACCCGGAGGTACAGTGTTTACAATAACCATAAAATATCCTCCTCTAATTCACCTCAGTTTATGAAGGTCATAATAAAGGTCATCCAGACTTAGCAGGCTTCCCAGATAGCCCTAGCACTACAGGAAATCTGTAGCACAGAGTTCTCAAGAAGAAACCCACATCTGAACCGTGTTTCATATTCCCGCACCAGACCGAAATGGAATGGGAAATAACATGAACCACTCTAGCCTAGGTGTCACTCAGGTCCCAGGTATAGGACCTTGAACTCTCAATGGAACCCTACCCATCAAAACAACAATCCAGATTCAGCAATGACAGTATGACAGTATGCATAAGACTGTAAATGAAAGCAATAAATAAAGTTGTACATAAAGCAATAAATAAAGCAAAATAAAATAACACACATAGCACATAACACCCCAGTAAACACAAATCAAACAAGCGCTAGGAGGAACCCACATAAAGAACCAGAAGCCCTGGTTGCAATATAAGGGTCCCCAGCAGAGTCGCCAAGCTGTCGCTCCTACCAAATGACACCTGGTCAGAAGGGGTACAAACGCGAACGGTCGGTGAAAGGAGATGAAATGAGTAGAGTCGCTAGCTAGGCATTTTTATCCCGAAGGAAAGGTAATGCTGCATAAACCTAAGAAAAGATGGATAAGACGGTTGCGAACCAGAGAGACTGAGAAAGGGGGCTGGTTATAACCTGGGAAGGTATTAGCACCCAGATTGTCCGTCGTACTCGACGGGATCCACGCTTACAAAATTTGTGTTTAAAGTGGTAGTGTCAGTGCTATCTGTGTGTCAAAGCTGGAAAAGAATGCAAGTGTCAGTGCAAAAGAAATGTGAAGTGAAATATGTGAAGTGTCAGTGCAAGAAGAGAGTGCAATGCTCGAGACAATGAGGCTAAAAGAATAATGCTGAAGGAGGGGGAATATATAGAGACTTTTGTTCGATAACTGTTAAGTTATGCCTACGTATCCTCTCGTGCAATGAGGAAGTCAGAACACCGTAGTTCGACTCAAAGAGACTGAAAGGTAAATTAACTTGTGAACTGCTTACTTGTCTATGTTCAAGTGTATGACATGTCTGGCTCAGGTGCAAACTGTCTTACATTAGACGGAAGAAGCGAGTTCTCATTTATGAGTGAATGAGGTGAGAAAAGAATCCCGGAGGAGACGATTATTGTTTGTTTTTGGGTTTTCAGTCTTTTATTGCTTTTGGAGTTTGTCATAAGAAAATGAGCTTAAGCCTAAACCAAGGGTTAGTAAACTCATCACATCTTCCCTATGATTAGGGGTAATGAGAATACCTTAAATATGAAGTAAGCACCTCACACTTAATCACCATGATGTAAGATTAAGATCATTATCCTACTTGCACTTATTTAGATGTTTTTGGAGTTTTTGTTTAGTGTTAAGTAATGAGTTTAAGCCATAATCAAGAATTTAATGGACTTATTACACCATCCTAATAGAAGGATAATAGATGAGAACATTTAAGCTGAGGGAGGCTCCTCAACTTAATCCATGATTAGGGATTAACCTCATGACAAAACAAAGCCTTTATTAAAATGGATTTTAGTTAATGATAAGATTAAGAAGTGAATTTTATGGTTTGTAAGACAACTTGAGGAGGTCTTGTCCATTAACACTACGATTAGTCCTTCTTAACCAATTAAGAAAGAATTAGAACCCTAATGCAAGGCCCAAGTTACAAGCTTGATGTCTTGGTGATTATTAGATGGATTGATTAAAGGGTTTAAACACATTAAGGGTTTACCACTTAGGATTTAAAGTTATACACTCCATCCTAATAGAAGGATACAGGCATAACCTTAATCACAAAGCCTTAAAACCTTTGAGGTTTAGTCCTTGGTTAAGAGATTAGAAGAGAATACTAAAAGATAACACAAAGGAAAAAACTAATGGAGGACTAATCAAAACCCTAATTTTGATCATGCTTGGATGTTCCTAGGGTTTATGAGGCTTGCAAAAGATCTTCAAGGAAAAGCCACCAAGGAAGAAGCAGAATGAAGGAAGAGAAATAAGAAGAAGCAAGACAACTTGATTCACTTAAGAAGACAAGTTGCTTGAAGAAAGAGAGAGATGAAGGAGCATGAATGAGAAAGCTCACTCTAATCCACAAATAAAATGAAGCAATGAATGCATAAGAGAGATGAGAAGAGATTATGAGAAGTGAAGGCAAATTCACTTCTCAAACACTTACCACCTGAAAAGTTAACAACAAAGGAATGAAGTGAAATGAAAATGAGATTAAATGCAAGAATGCCAACAAAAAACAGGAGCATATCATGAGGCAAATGATGCTATGGGGTGGTATGAAAGCATGTCATGTGATGTGGATGATTATACAAGCAAAGAGGATGCAAATGAAACATGTAAGAACCAGGAAAGTACATGAATGCATATGATATGAAATGAAAGAAAAAGCATGGCAAATGGATGATGCAATGATCAAACATGATTCTAATGTGTCCTAAGATGTCTTATATGCCATGTGGATGCACAAAATGTCATGGCAAGTTCATGTATGCAAGCTTATACAAGATGAATGCAAAATGAAGATGCAAATAAGGGTTTACATACAATATGCAAAGCAAATTTCAAAATCAAAAGCAAATGACATGGTAAAAAATTGAAAATAGGATCAAAGGTACCCTAAACCTATACAAGTTCACTTCCCAAAGGAGGAGACCTAAATCTTAACCTAATGGAAGTTATGATTTTCTCAAGTTGGCTAGGGTTTTAGGATGCCTCAAAAGGGAAAATACAAAACAAATTGAAAATGAAAGATAAATTCATGCCTATTTTATCATAGAAACTACATGACATGAGGAATGCAATGCAATAAGAACCATCATCAAACTCTTCATGGTTAGGCAGAAAGGATTTTTCTAAGTTAGGGTCAAAATATTGATTTTTAAGAACCCTAAATCCAAAGAAAAATGTCAAAATAGGTCAAGGACCAAAATGAAATTTGTGTGAAGGGTTTGATAATGTTTCTAAATATTTTAAAAAGCTCTCTGAATTTTTTTGGAATATTTAAATACCTAAATGTATTTTTAATTAATTAATTCTCATTAACTTATTAAAAATAATCATTTAAATGATTTAAAAATAAATTTTAATTCAAAAAATAAAAATAAAAATAAAAATATTTTTGGTTTCTGAAAATAAATAAAAGCTTGGATTAAAATTTCAAGAATTTTTTGATGTCATTTGCTATTTTTTAAAATTCGTTCAAATAAATAGAAAACAAATGAAATAATTATTAAATAAAATGAGAAAATGAGAAAGTCAGCCAATCCAAAGGCCCAGGTTCAAACTCAAAATGGAGGGAATTGACTTCGCGCGCTATCCAAGGGCCAGAATTCAAACTACGCTAATTACACAATTAAGCCCTAATCTGAACCCTAATCACTTTCAGGTGACCGGAACAGTGTTCCAGTCATCTTCTCCGGCTATCCCTTCATGCTATCTCACTCTATACGCAACCCCAAGCCCTTAAACTCTTCAGAAATGATCCCCACCCTATTCTAAACAAGAATCAACCATCAAACGGAATTTATTTCACATGAACAGAGAGATTCGAAGCAAAACGGAAAATTTCTCAGAAATTTCAGAAGTTTCATACATGCTTAAAACTGGATCATTTTCAAAACCAAAAGGTGCAGTGTGATCAGTGAAGCAAGGAGAACAATCTAAGAACTTAAAAAATCATTTCTGGAAAAAATGTTCTTGATGATACCTGAACTGAAGCTTTCGAAAATGGCACTGGCTGGCTGCTTCTTTGCTTCAAATCAGCTCCAATGATCCTCCTGAAGAGTTTGTGATGCTTGGTTGGAGTTTAAATGGTCTCTAAATGAAGTTGGCAGAAGTTCAGTTCAAGCAATGTCAAAATCGTGTTTTTGATTCAGGGTGTTTTAGGGCAAAATGAAGGGTGGGAAATGATCAGTGATGATTATGGAGTTGGATGGTGGAAAAAGTTTGGAGGTTTAATGGTTGAGCTATGAGTTTCGAAGGCTTTTGCATAAGACGGAGTTTTTGTGATTGCTGAGTTCTTGGAGGTTTCAGCTTGTGTTATGTTATGGAATGGCTTGCTTTTGGTACACATATCATGCTGGGATAGGTCAGAGGGTAGGTGGTGGCCTATGTTGATTGGTATGGGCAAGTTGCAAAAATGTCAACATGACTTGTACTTGAGGTATGGGCAAGAACACAACTGGCCTTTGGGCATGTCCATGCACAGCTGACTTCATGGAGGTCCACAAATTCATTCTTGAGGCAATTTAGCAAGAGAGAAGAAAGTTATGGGGTGTTTTGCAATTATGTGATGTTTTGGCCCCTTTAGGAAATCTTGATGTTCAAGGCATGAAACTTGGGATTTCTTTGTGCAATTCTGAATTATAGGTCATGTGTGATGTTTGTGCAATGGTTAGAAGTCAAATTGAGGTCACAAAATGCTTTGGCAAGTGTTTTTGCAAACTTCCCTCTTTGCTGCATAAGTGAAATTTTGTGATTTTTCCCAACTTTGCAAGGCCATAACTTGAGTTCTATGATGAATTAGATCAAGTTCTTGTGCTTTCTGAAAAGGGAATGATCCAATCTACAACTTTCATGACCAAGAATTTTTCATTTGAAGCATTTTTGAATCAAAAAGAGGAGGTTGAAAAACTTTCCCAAAATGGCAAGTTCACATTACAAGTCACTTTCCCAAAATGGCAACTTTGCAAATGGCTTGAAATTCTTCAATTTTGTGAACTTCTAAACTCTTCTAAGATCAAATAAAGATCATACACACCCAAAATGATGGAAAAGACCCTTTGGTTGGATGATTGGGGGCCTCAGATGCCCGGATTTTGCACTGACTTATTCAAGAAGTCATCTATTGATCAGATGCCTTCCCCATTGAATTTCTTCATGAAAATTGGTATGTATGATACTTATAGCATATAATGACCAATAGAAACAAGAATGACCAAAAAAATTGGAGTTATGGCCTCTGAAACCAAAACCCTATTTTCAGGTCATCTATGCAGTTAAGCTTGGCTTTGCTTCCACACCTTCCTCAGTTCTTGTGATTTTCTGACTTCTTTGATCTTGGGAGGATATAATATGATGCTTGAACATACATGGACCCTCTTGAAATGATTTAAGACCTTTTGAGTGGCTCAGATAGCTCAGGGATTTCTCAAATCACAAACCCTAGATGCAGATGACTTTGAAACCATGCAGTGAAGAAAAAATGTAATATGGGATGATATGATTGAACTTATGTTAATGAAAAGACCACAAGCCATGGAGAAATGAGTGAGGGCAAATTTGGGGTGCTTACAGCTGCCCCTATTCAAACATGAGTTAGCTGTGCAGGATGTAAGCGACGGCTTAACAGGCAAACAAGATAACTTGTGGTTGAATATCAAAGACAGTCCAAAACATGCACTCACTAAATGAAGAAGAAAAGGGATATAGATTGTAAAAGGAAGTAAAGTATGATTATAAAGTGCGGGCGACGGAGGACGGCCGTCGAGCAGAGGACAACTGCTGGGGATAAAGCAATGACGGGGACGGCCGACATGCTGGGGAAACGGAGGTATCATGATGGGGACGACCATCAAGCAAAGTAACAAGATTCTCCGGGGATTATTGGTAAAGTTAATGACGGGGACGACCATCAAGTTGAGGAAATAAAATGATGAGGGACGGTCATCAAAGGTGAAGGACAATCACCTAGCAGGGTACGGCTTCCGAAAGTATCACGACATAGGACGAATGCCGGATAGAAAGAGTCGATGATGGGGGCGACCAACGGATAAGAATGATGAAGGACGATCATCAAGAGGTGAATGACGATCACCTAGCAGGGTACGGCTGCTCTCGGGGTTTATCATGACATAGGACGAATGTCAGATGATAAGATCAATGATGGAGACGGCCATCGGATAAAATGATGAAGGATGATCATCAAGAGGTGAAAGACGATCACCTAGCAGGGGACGGCTGCTAAAATATCACGACATAGGATGAATGTCGGATAGGATAGGGTTCCAATAATGGAGACTCCGTTGGGGGAATGATGAAGGACGATCATCGAAAAGGTGAAGGACGATCACCTGGCAAGGTACGGTTGCCGAAAGTATCACGACATAGGACGAATGTCAGATAGAAAGGAAATTTTGCCAAGAATTTGCAGGGAACTCTTCTGGGGAATAGTAGATACAGACGAGTGTCTACATTCAATGCAAGAACGGTAAAAATGTTTTGACTCTTTGTATAGGTTAAAAATGCGGACGAGCATCCTTAGGACCATGATACGGATGAGTATCTGTAGAAACAAATGCTGACGCATGTTCGGGGATGGTGATACAAACGAGTATCATCTAGTTAACAAAGAACACGGACGAGTGTCGACTCTGGGGGGAAATAGGTGTGCATGAGATACGGACGAGTATCTGTTATGAGTAAGAAGTATGATTGAGACACAGGCGAGTGTTCAACTTACTTAGGAGAGTGTGACACGGACGGGTGTTAAAAGAGAAAATGTATAAGTTATGAGTTTATAAATGTAAAAGGTGTTTGACGACCTGTGGGGGTAGGATGACACAGATGAGTGTTTGGAAAGTATAATAAGAAAAGGTTTAGGCAACTGTGCTAGGGATAGGTGACACGGACGAGTGTCAGGAGAGCGTATTAATATGTTTTTGTGAGTGCAAAGGGGACGCTTTGGCTTTCTACTTGGGATATGACATAGACGAGTGTCGAGGATTATCTGTAATGTATAAGTATCTTGTGTGTGGAAAGTGTTCCGGCGACTTTCTGGGGAAAGACGACACAGACTAGTGTTAAAAGGGGTATGTATCTGTATCTGGGAAATGCAAAGAAAAATGCTTTGGCATTCTATCGGGTGTCTTGTATATTGTTGATGGGATGTCAATATTCACAGGTGACTGATTCAAAACATGGCTTGTGATTATGTCATATGTTTGATTTTTTACGTAATGCTCCGTATTAAATGGAATGCTACGCTTTGGGGGAAAATATGATGTGAATGCTATGATTATGCAAAAGATACCGAACCGGGATTCGGATCCAGTTGCTGCGAAGATCTCTGGCTGATTTGCTTGCAGTGATATCCCAGCTGGGGATAAGATCATTGGTAGATCTGCTAAGATGTATGACTGCTTGGGGATACAAGTCACTGATAGACCTATCTTTGATTATGAGTGGCCCAGTTGGGGTTGCGGAAGCTTTCGTCGGTTAGTTGTGAGATCCTCAGGCATTGCTCTTCTAGACGGAGGTTGGAACTCTGCGGGGAGGTGGTCCCCTGTCTTTGCACTTGGCCGGGGAGGAATGATCACTGAACGATCCTCCCAGAGATTTCTGTGTGGAGTCTGCTGAGGATGATGTACTTAGCTGGGGATATGAGCCCCTCATGATGCTACTTTGAAAAAGATGCTGGGGAAGAATGCTTTTGGCAACCTGCTGGGGAGAAGCTTTCATGCCCCATGTTGCGCTTTGGATTCCTGCAATCCTGTTATGACAAAGGAACGTACAAATATCCTGAGGTATCCCTTACTGGATCCCATCATAGGAGTTCAGACACTCCCGGGAGTAAATATATTTCCTGCAAGCATGTAATTTAGAAAAGACGCATCTGTATTTATGCAACCATTATATTAAGGACATCAGACATTTTTTGCAACTAAAGATAAAATGTACGAGACAAAAGTGTGACTGAAGATCTGATTTTATTAATTTGTGTGCCCTGAATTGGCAAGTACAGTCAAAGAAACAAATCCCCTGAAATGAGGAGATTGTTACAAATTGAGAAACAAAAAGAGCTGGCAATGTTGATGACGCTTCAGTGTGCTTCCCCTTGCTATGACCCGTATGACACTTGACGCTCTTCTCGTCTTGCTTTCTGAAGAAGGTTGATTTTGACCGATGCTTTAACCTTTCGTAGTTAGCCATGTTGTGAGTGATACAGACGAATTCAGAGTGTAGTTGTTCGCTTATTCCCTAATTTTGCGTGGATCGCCCTTTCGGGTTTTCAATCCACCGGGATACCCATTTTTGCCTGAGCTGTCCAATGTGGCTTTTCAACTCAGCGGGTGTACACATTTTTTTTATTTTCCCTTATTTTTGCCCGAGTCTTTTATTCTGTTTTTGACTCGCCGGGATGCCCTATTTTTGCCTGGACCTACATTTTGTTTCTATGTCCAACGGGTCATTTTATGCGAAGTATTTTTTAACTGCATCTGAATTCACAGGGGATAAGAAATCTTTAACATCCATAGTACTGAGCATCAGTGCTCCACCAGAGAAAACTTTCTTTACTATGAACGGACCATCATAATTCGGAGTCCACTTGCCCCTGTGGTCTGTATGAGGAGGAAGGAGTATTTTCAGCACAAGATCCCCTACTTGGTATTCCCGAAACATGACTTTCTGATCGAAGGCTTTCTTCATTCTTTTCTGGTATAACCGCCCATGACAGATTGCAGCTAATCTCTTTTATTCGATCAGATTCAGTTGTTCGTACCGGGATCGGACCCATTCTGCTTCGTTTAGCTTAACATCCACCAATACCCGTAAGGAGGGTAATTCAACTTCAACAGGTAAAACTGCCTCCATACCATACACAAGCTGATACGGTGTTGCCCCAGTGGATGTTTTGATTGACGTGCGGTACCCATGCAAGGCAAATGGTAGCATTTCATGCCAGTCTTTGTATGTGACCACCATCTTCTGCACAGTCTTCTTGATATTCTTGTTAGCTACCTCAACGACGCCATTCATCTTTGGCCTATAAGGAGAAGAATTGTGGTGTTGGATCTTGAAGTCCCGGCACAGTTCTGCCATCATTTTGTTATTCAAGTTGGAACCATTATCAGTAATGATTCTCTCAGGCACTCCATACCGACAAATGATGTCTCTCTTCAGGAATCGGGCTACCACTTGCCTGGTGACGTTCGCATATGAAGCTGCTTCAACCCACTTGGTAAAATAGTCAATAGCTACCAGGATGAATCTGTGGCCATTTGAAGCAGTCGGTTCAATCTTGCCTATCATGTCAATGCCCCACATGGCAAAGGGCCAAGGTGAAGACATTACATTTAAAGGATTTGGAGGCACATGCACCTTATCTGCATAAATCTGGCATTTATTGCACTTCCTGGCGTAAGCACAACAGTCTGCATCCATTGTGATCCAGTAGTAGCCTGATCTTAGCAACTTTTTAGCCATTGCATGCCCTTCAGCATGGGTACCAAAAGATCCTTCGTGCACCTCGTGCATCAACAAATCTGCCTCCGTCTTATCAACACATCTGAGGAGTACCATATCAAAGTTTCTCTTGTACAAGGAACCATCAGCATTCAGGAAGAAACTACCAGCTAGCCTTCTTAATGTCTTCTTATCATTGGATGATACCCCAGGTGGGTATGTTTGATCCTCCCAGAAGCATTTGATGTCGTGGAACCAAGGCTTATCATCTTTAGCAAGGTCTTCTGAGAATACATATGCTGGTCTATCAAGCCTGGATACTGAAATCCGAGGAACAAAGTTGGCAGCTTGAACTTTGATCATGGATGAGATGGTAGCCAGAGCATCTGCAAATTGATTTTCATCTCGAGGGATATACTCAAACTTGATTGTTGTGAAGAATGTAAGCAACCTTCTTGTATAATCCCGGTAAGGTATTAGATGCTCCTGGTGAGTGTACCATTTGCCGTTGGTTTGGTTGATTACCATAGCTGAATCTCCGAATACAGTTAAAGTATTGATCCTGAGGTCAATGGCTTCCTCAAGACCCATAATACAAGCTTCGTATTCAGCTTCATTGTTAGTGCAGTTAAAGGTGAGTTTTGCCGAGAAAGGCAGGTGAACTCCCTTAGGTGTAATGAGTACTGCACCAACACCACGACCATTCATATTAACAGCCCCATCAAACATCATAGTCCAGTCTTCTTCTGGGTCAGGCCCTTCAGTGTGAATAGGCTCTTCATGATCTTTTGCTTTTATGAACATGATGTCTTCATCAGGGAAGTCAAATCTCATAGGCTGGTAATCATCAATGGGTTGCTCAGCAAGATAATCAGACAACACACTGCCCTTGATGGCTTTTTGAGATGTGTATTGAATGTCATATTATGTGAGAATCATTTTCCATCTTGCAACCCGTCCGGTAAGTGCTGGCTTCTCGAATATGTACTTGACTGGGTCCATTTTGGAGATCAATAAAGTGGTGTGGGTCAACATATACTGCCTCAGTCGGCGAGCAGCACACGCTAAAGCACAACAAGTTTTCTCGAGCAGTGAATAACGTTGTTCACAGTCGGTAAACTTTTTGCTTAGGTAGTATATTGCATACTCTTTTCGACCAGACTCGTCATGCTGGCCCAACACACACCCCATTGACCCTTCTAATACTGTCAAGTACATGATTAGAGGTCTTCCTTCAACTGGAGGCATAAGGATTTGAGGCTCTTGTAAGTATTCCTTGATTTTTTCAAAAGCCCTTTGGCAGTCTTCATTCCACCTGACCGTTTGTTCTTTCCTTAACAATTTGAACAAGGGCTCACAGGTTGCTGTAAGGTGAGATATGAACCGTGAAATGTAGTTCAATCTACCTAGAAACCCTCGAACTTCCTTTTCGTTCTTCGGTGCAGGCATTTCCTGGATGGCTTTGACTTTGTCAGGGTCAACTTCAATCCCTTTCTCACTCACAATAAATCCCAGCAGTTTACCGGATCGCACCCCGAATGTGCACTTGTTGGGGTTTAACTTCAATTGGTACTTCCTCAGACGCTTGAATAATTTCAAGAGATTCACCAGGTGGTCTTCTTCTGTGAGGGACTTGGCAATCATGTCATCCACATAACATTCAATTTCTTTATGGATCATGTCGTGGAATAATGTTACCACAGCCCGTTGATAAGTGGCACCAGCATTCTTCAGTCCGAATGGAATTACCTTATAACAGAATGTGCCACAGGGTGTAATGAAAGTTGTCTTTTCCATGTCTTCAGGTGAAATATTAATCTGATTATATCCTGAAAATCCATCCATGAAGGAGAACACCGAGAACTGAGCCGTATTGTCGACCAATACATCGATGTGAGGTAAAGGGAAGTCATCTTTCGGGCTGGCTCTGTTCAGGTCCCGGTAATCCACACACATCCTCACTTTTCCATCCTTCTTAGGCACAGGAACGATGTTAGCAACCCACGGCGGGTAACTAGTCACAACAAGGAAACCGGTGTCCCACTATTTTTGTACCTCTTCTTTTATCTTCATGGCCATATCCGGGCGAGTACGGCGCATCTTCTGTTTTACTGGTGGACAATCATCCTTCAGAGGCAGCTTGTGCATAACAATGTCGGTGTCCAACCCTGGCATGTCCTGATAAGACCAAGCAAAAACATCCACATACTCCCGAATCATGTCAATAAGTTGCTTTTTCACTGAACCTTGCAGAAAGGCTCCAATTTTAACTTCTTTCGGGTCTTCTTCTGTACTAAGATTAACCGTTTCAACTTCCTCCTGATGAGGAGTTATAACCTTCTCCTCTTGCCTCAACAACATGGCTAGTTCTTCAGGTAGCTCATAATCTTCTTCAACCCCTTCATCAGCTTGATTAATCGGATTGTCAAAGTCATACGAAGTCATAGCAGTGTTGTTGTCGGTGCAGTCTAGAGGGCACTCTCTGCAAGGGTTCAGATTTGTTCATTTTAGTGATCAATTTTATCTTGTTTAGAAAAAGTGAAAAAGAAGTTATTATTTTGAAAAACATTGTCATTTTATTTTTTGTACAAAAAATAAAAAATGAAAAACAGTGAACGGAAAAAGAAAAGACTTATTTTCAAAAGATGTCTTGATATTCATTGATTGATCGTTTGCACAAAATACAAGATGGACCGATTACAAAATGAGCCCTGACATCTTGGGCAAGATGCAGGACTTGATGCATGCTTAAAGAAAGGAAATAATAATTACTCTGCATGAGTAACTCTTATAATTTCCTGGGAAGACCAGTTTGAGACATGGTTCCCCGGGATCCTTGAGCGTATCCAGTTTTCCAGGTTGCGCTCGTCTTCTGACTCATCTTCCAAACTATTCACAGCATCCGGGGTGAGCATCCCCCCGCTGACAAACTTGGGTTCCTGTGCAGCCTCTAGTTGATCTTGTCAAGTTGGTCTATAACCCAACCCGAATCGGTCTTCTTTCTTCTCAACTGGCAGCAGCTTGCCCCAGCCCTGAGCAGTACCCTCCTCAACATCCTTCTGGGCTTGTTGATACGAGGTGATGGAAGTCCCCAGCACAGCAGATGTTTCATTGATATTAAGGGCCTCAAACCCTTGACTCATTGTTTCATGGATCTCCCCATCCATTTCAATGTATTTGAAAGTAGCCAACTGGCTAACAAAAATATCCTCCTCCCCACAAATGGTAATGACTTGGCCTTCCCACTCGAATTTTAACTTCTGGTGAAGGGTTGACGTCACAGTGCTAGCGGCGTGGATCCATGGTCTACCTAATAGATAGCTGTAGGTAGGCTGTATATCCATCACAAAGAAGGTCGTTTTGAAAACCCGTGGGCCAATCATTATAGGCAACTCTATTTCTCCCAGAACTGATCTTTTAGAACCGTCAAAGGCTCTCACTACCAAGTTGCTTGGGCGTAGTGCCAATCCATCATGTTCCAGCTTCACAAGGGCTTTCTTGGGCAGGACATTGGGGGATGACCCTGTGTCTACCAGTACATGAGAAAGAACTGCACCCTTACACTCCAAGGTAATGTGCAAAGCCTTGTTGTGATTGTGACCTTCCACTGTCAGATCAGCGTTGGTAAATCCTAGTCCATGACTAGCGTTGAAATTTCCAACCACAGCCTCTAACTGATTGACGGTAATCTCTTCCGGCACATAAGCTGTGTGCAAGACTTTTAATAGCGCGTTCCGATGAGCCACAGAGCACATTAGCAATGATAGTATGGAGATTTTGGAAGGTGTTAGGTGAAGCTGGTCTACCACCTTGTAATCACTTTTCTTTATGATTCTCATGAAATCATCAACCTCTTGATCAAAAGGAGTCTTCAAAGCTTCCCTAGCAACCGGTTCTTCTTGCACCATGCTCTTCCCTTTTGCCTTAGCAGCAGCTTCTGCTTCAGTAATGGGTCTTGGTATTTGCGAGGCAAAGAGACATCCGATTCTAGTGAAGCCTCCGCCTCCCCCCCACATTGTCTATCTGAGGTGAAGAAGTTGATGACTCTAAAGTGATTTTCTGCCCCTCGCAGTATAAATCTGAGCCATAATGCCAAGGGATGGCATTACTGCTTTCGTAAGGAACTGGACCAGGCACTGTGATAGTAACTAGACTGATAGCAGCTGCAGAGGGGACCACAATGGTGTGCGGATCATAATATATGGTAACCGGAGTTCTGACAGGAGTAGTAAATTATTGTAAGTTGTTGGAAGGAACATTTGCGGGATCATAGTATATCGTAACTGCTGAGACGCTTTCATTAATTGTTGTTGATGTTGTAGAAGGTGTTGAAGTTGTAGCAGGAACTGATGGAATAATGGGTGTTGTCATTGTAGAAGGAATGGTGACTGAAATTGTATCCGTTGATGTGATTGATTGGGTAGTTGTTGGAGTTGTAGTAGAGTCTGTTGGAACAATGGTTGCTGACGTTGTAGGAGTATCTGTGATTATTGATGAAGGAATTGTTGGAGTTGTAGTTGCTGTTGTCGTAATCTGAAGAATACCATCCTTAATAAGACCATCTATGTCGTTTCTCAGTCTCTCACATCCATTAACAGCAATGTTGCAATATCCACAGCCGAGCTCACATCCGGGGAACACCTGGCATTCTAACAGCTGAGCTTTGATTTCAACCAGAGGTGTTCGGATTTGTGCAACACTGTTGATTAATATGGATGGTTTGCCCTCCTCAATAGCATTAATCTTTGGCCCGTTGTGACTAGGCATTGGATTTCTTGTGATATTCGGGGGAGGTGCAAAATTGAGAGCTTTTGAGTCCATAAGATCTTGGACTTTCATCTGTAGGGCCCTGCATTTTTCAGTATTATGCCCCGGTGCGTTTGAGTGGAATGCACACCTGGAATTTGCATCATAGTTCTTTGGCATATTGAGAGGATCTGGAGGTGCCAATGTCCTTAACTCAACTAGGTTGAGCTTCAGGAGTTGTGGCAACAGTGCAGCATACGGCATTGGAATTGGGTCAATCACCCTGTTTCCTTGTGATGGCCTTTGTTGGAAAGGATGCTGCTGCTGGTTGTTATTACTGTTGTTGTAGGTTCTCTGTTGCGGAAAATATGATTGTTGCTGATAGTGAGATTGTTGTTGATATTGTGGCTGTTGTTGTTGAGGATATGACGGTTGCTGTGGAATTGGAGCTGGAATGGTAACAGCTGCTACTGACCGGTGAGCATATTGAGGCCTGCCCCTGCTTGTATGAATATAATTAGTTTTTCCTGCCCTTCGGGGTCCTGCAAATGGTTTTCTTGGATTGCTGGAAGAACTAGCACCACTGTCGGAGATCTTACCCATCTTCAAGAGACTTTCAATTCTCTCACCAGCTATGACTACGTCAGCAAAAATCGTAGAGGAAAAGCGGCCAGCCTATCAATATAAGTCCCTTGCAATTTATTCATAAACATGTCAGCCATTTCCCTCTCTGACATGGGTGGTTGGACAGCAGCAGCAAGCTGTCTCCATCTTTGAGCATACTCCCGGAAGCTCTCTCTAGAAGATTGAGACATTCCCATTAGGAGGGTCCTATTGGGAGCCATGTCTAGGTTGTATTGATATTGACGGATGAAAGCCTCGGCCAAATCCTTCCAGCATCTTATGGTGGCCCTAGATAAATACGAATACCACTCTCTTGAAGCCCCTGTCAGACTGTCTTCAAAGTAGAACATCTACAACTTTTCATCCATAATATAAGCTTTGAGCCTTCCCAAGAAAGACTATAGATGAGTGCGAGGACAGGAGGTACCATTGTACTTCTCAAAGCATGGGGGTTTGAATTTGTGGGGAATTCTCACCCCATCCACCAATCCCATGTCCATCACATCGAAGCCCAAAGAATTCTGAGATTCCAAAGATCTTAACTTTTCAGCAAGCTCATCCAATCTCCTGTCATATACTTCATCTCCAGCCCCTATGACAGTGAACTGTTCTTCCTGGGGATCTTCCTGCAGGATTCTGCCCCCAGTAGTGTTATCTTGAACATTCCTCGGGATGTTAACCTCTGGATCCAGATGAGGTCCATATACTGGTGGGTCAATACGAGGCTGACCCCGTTCATTGTTGCTAGTTCCTCCTGTTCCGAGATGAGGTTCCCCAGGAGTTTGTCTTTCCACCAGCTCTCTTAATCTTTCTTGACACTGGGCTAAGCCAATCATCACTGCCATAAACTGAGACATCTGATTTCTCATCTCCACTCTCTCATTGGCCATCTGGTTTCTGACCTCAGACAGGTCCTGATGTACTTGTTCCATTTGAATGTCGGGAAGGTTGTTACGAGTTGGGTACTGGTGCGCGCGGTTGACAGGGAACACTCGGCGACGAGCAATGTTTCCTGAGATCACAACAAAGTTAGAAACAATAATAATTACAAAACCTACAAAACAAAAGACAAAGTTAGTATGCAATGCAGTATGCTTATTTTTTTTCTAAGGCATCCGGTTTGGTTCTTGGTTTTGACCTTTCCAGACCTCGAGGAAGATGCTTTGTTGAGAGAAAACCCAAATGAAAACAAACTAGAATATATTACAAATGGTGAACAATACATAGTTTGTTTTACAATACATGCCCATGGAGGGTCAAAATACAACAAAAGGAAAATTACATCAAATGGAAACAACAACAAACAAAGAATCAGACATCCAACCCAAATTCATCTTCTCTGACCTCCTTCAGGAGTGCCTCAGTCACTGGACCAGCTGGGTGCTCTGTAATGGTCCTAATGAGGAGGTTCCTGGTAGCAATAGCAGTGGCTAGCTTCTTATGTTTGTCCTGGTCCTTTGACCTCTTCAATCCTGCTCTGAGTTTTAACTCTGAAATCTCCTTCTGGGCTGCCAACAAAGCTTCCTGCTGCTTCCTCTCGTTGGCCTCCAACTGATCAATCTTGGCTTGAGTCTTCTGGTCTTCTTGTGTATGGGCTTCGGTGATCCTGACCCACCTAGCCTGACTTTCTTGCAGATAGTGCTCAGCCCTAGCTTTCTAAATTTTGGCCTCTTTACAGGCATTCTTCAATATCTGTTCTCTAGCCCTTGCTTTCCTTATGTAGTCCTCTGTCTTCTCAATTTTGGAAAGATGCTCCACCCTAAGCTTCTCCAATCTCTCAATATCCAGACGACCATCACTTCTTTCCCAAAGAGTCTTCTTCAAGGCTTGAGATAAGTTCTCATTCCTTTCTTTCAACTTTTCAAACTCCTCTAGGCTAACTGTTGTTGTTGGCTATACTGTAGATGATCCAGGTATGTCTTCCAAGGTGAAAGGCATTCTGGTAATCTGAGCTCTAGTACAGGACCAGTCTGAGTACTGAGCTGAAGCAACATTGTTACATCTTCCAAAAATAGCTACCCCTTTTGTCTGGATGTTATCCCAAGCCCAGGATGCTTGTCTGACAACAGTTGAATTAGTTTGAACTTCACAATACAGGGTCTCAGCTAAATCCTGTCCTCTGGGAGGGTGAACTAAGGAATAGCCTAATTCTCTCTTGAACAGTAAAGGATTGTAGTTGATGCAACCCTTTACTCCTATCAGAGGCACATTTGGGTATTATCCACAACTGGTGATAATGTCTTTGCCTTTGGTGCTCTGGGTGCACCATCTGATATCATCTGAAGTCAAAGCAATGAGCCTCTTGGTCCAATTCTTCTGTTTGTATGGGTTCAAGAAGGCATCTGATTTAGGCAGGTGTCTGAGTAGCCAGGTGTAAAACAAAGGAGCACAACATCTTACCAACTTCCCCCTTTGTTTCTCATTCCTCTGATAAATGGAGTAGTAAAAATCTCCCAGTAGTGTAGGTACTGGGTTCTTCAGGAGAAACAAATGGATGGCATTCCTACTGAAAAATTTGGGCTCATCTGCAAACACTATAGCCCCATATATGCTGAGGGCTAACAATGCACAGACTGCCTTCCATTCTCCCAATGAAGCCTTCAAGATAGCTTGAGAAATCAAGAAGTCCAAGTGAAAACCAGGGATCTCAGCCTTTATGGTCATACTTTGCTCAATCAGGGTAGGCTCCAAGTATAGTGCCCTTGCCATCTCTTCATTCTTGGGAGAAGTCATTTCTGGGTTGAAAGGGATTCCACCTCTGACAGGCATTCCAATCAACAAAGAGAATTCTTCCAGTAGAGGCCCTAACTGGAAGTCTGGAAAGGTGAAACATCTCAAAGGAGGGTCATCGAACTGTAAGCATGTGTGGATCATGCTCCTCTGAGAGGGGTCAAGGTCCATAACCATATCCAGGATACCTCCATAGTGTTCTCTAAACAATGGGATGTGGTCAGGTGTGATGAGTGACTGGACCTGCCTGATACCAGTCAACACAGGCTCAAAGAAGTGGTAGGATATGTTGCTCTTCCTGGGAGTAGCCATGAGTGCTGATGAAGAAGCTGAAGATGAGTGTTGATGAAGATCACAGACTAAGACTGGAGATAAGTCTCTGATAGACTGATGCTGGTGAGGGTGGAGATAACTGAAGCAGATGCTGATGGAGATAGCTGAAGCAGAGGTCTATGAAGGGGTCAAAACCAAAACCAAGATATAATGAAATGGATACCCTGAAAAGCAAATAAACAAATGTTAAATGATGCAATGATGAATATGCAAATTATATGCAAGGGTTTGTGATCTAGCGGGATCTGATTATATATGTTGATAAATAAGGCCCATGTATGTTCAAGAAGTCCAGATGGAGGTTTGAGAAATCCAATAACCAGGGTGGAGGACTCAAATAAAGAGTCACGTGTCCAGGGTTAATCACAAGAACTGTCCAAAATGGAGTACTCTTAAACAAAACAATAACAGGGTATGATGTGGCCAAGGGTTCCTGCAAACCTGTAAACAACCCAACCCCCCTCACAGGTGATGTTCTAGAATAAGGATCCTCAGACTTGGATCAGTTATGAGAAGTGTAAACACTTCTAACCCGGAGGTACAGTGTTTACAATAACCATAAAAGATCCTCCTCTAATTCACCTCAGTTTCTGAAGGTCATAATAAAGGTCATCCAGACTTTGCAGGCTTCCTAGATAGCCCTAGCATTACAGGAAATCTGTAGCACAAAGTTCTCAAGAAGAAACCCACTTCTGAACCATGTTTCATGAACCACTCCTGCCTAGGTGTCACTCAGGTCCCAGGTATAGGTCCTTGAACTCTCAATGGAACCCCACCCATCAAAGCAACAATCCAGATCCAGCAATGATAGTATGACAGTATGCATAAGACTGTAAATGAAAGCAATAAATAAAGCTGTACATAAAGCAATAAATAAAGCAAAATAAAATAACACACATAGCACATAACACCCTAGTAAACACAAATCAAACAAGCGCTAGGAAGAACCCACAAAAAGAACCAGAAGCCCTGGTTGCAATATAAGGGTCCCCAGCAGAGTCGCCAAGCTGTCGCTCCCACCAAATGACACCTGGTCAGAAGGGGTACAGACGCGAACGGTCGGCGATAGGAGAAGAAATGAGTAGAGTCTCCAGCTAGGCATTTTTATCCCGAAGGAAAGGTAATGCTGCATAAACCTAAGAAAAGATGGATAAGACGGTTGCGAACCAGAGAGACTGAGAAAGGGAGCTGGTTACAACCTGGGAAGGTATTAGCACCCAGATTGTCCGTCGTACTCGACGGGATCCACGCTTACAAAATTTATGTTTAAATGGGTAGTGTCAGTGCTATCTGTGTGTCAAAGCTGGAAAAGAATGCAAGTGTCAGTGCAAAAGAAATGTGAAGTGAAATATGTGAAGTGTCAGTGCAAGAAGAGAGTGCAATGCTCTAGACAATGAGGCTAAAAGAATAATGCTGGAGGAGGGGGAATATACAGAGACTTTTGTTCGATAACTGTTAAGTTATGCCGCGTATCCTCTCGTGCAACGAGGAAGTCAGAACACCGTAGTTCGACTCAAAGAGACTGAAAGGTAAATTAACTTGTGAACTTCTTGCTTGTCTATGTTCAAGTGTATGACCTGTCTGGCTCAGGTGCAAATTGTCTTACATTAGACGGAAGAAGCGAGTTCTCGTTTATGAGTGAATGAGGTGAGAAAAGCATCCCGGAGGAGACGATTATTGTTTGTTTTTGGGTTTTCAGTCTTTTATTGCTTTTGGAGTTTGTCTTAAGAAAATGAGCTTAAGCCTAAACCAAGGGTTAGTAAACTCATCACATCTTCCCTATGATTAAGGGTAATGAGAATACCTTAAATATGAATTAAGCACCTCACACTTAATCACCATGATGTAAGATTAAGATCATTATCCTACTTGCACTTATTTAGATGTTTTTGGAGTTTTTGTTTAGTGTTAAGCAATGAGTTTAAGCCATAATCAAGAATTTAATGGACTCATTACACCATCCTAATAGAAGGATAATAGATGAGAACATTTAAGCTGAGGAAGGCTCCTCAACTTAATCCATGATTAGGGATTAACCTCATGACAAAACAAAGCCTTTATTAAAATGGATTTTAGTTAATGATAAGATTAAGAAGTGAATTTTATGGTTTGTAAGACAACTTGAGGAGGACTTGTCCATTAACACTAGGGTCAGTCCTTCTTAACCAATTAAGGAAGAATTAGAACCCTAATGCAAGGCCCAAGTTACAAGCTTGATGTCTTGGTGATTATTAGATGGATTGATTAAAGGGTTTAAACACATTAAGGGTTTAACACTTAGGATTTAAAGTTATACATTCCATCCTAATAGAAGGATACATGCATAACCTTAATCACAAAGCCTTAAAACCTTTGAGGTTTAGTCCTTGGTTAAGAGATTAGAAGAGAAGACTCAAAGATAACACAAAGGAAAAAACTAATGGGGGACTAATCAAAACTCTAATTGTGATCATTCTTGGATGTTCCTAGGGTTTATGAGGCTTGCAAAAGATCTTCAA
This sequence comes from Lathyrus aphaca, assembly GCA_963966055.1. Lineage (NCBI taxonomy): Eukaryota > Viridiplantae > Streptophyta > Magnoliopsida > Fabales > Fabaceae > Lathyrus > Lathyrus aphaca. The sequence continues at coordinate 456,567,982 of OZ014519.1, read as the reverse complement.
GGAAAAGCCACCAAGGAAGAAGCAGAATGAAGGAAGAGAAACAAGAAGAAGCAAGACAACTTGCATCACTTAAGAAGACAATTTGCTTGAAGAAAGAGAGAGAGGAAGGAGCATGAATGAGCAAGCTCACTCTAATCCATAAATAAAATGCAGCCATGAATGCATAAGAGAGATGAGAAGAGATTATGAGAAGTGAAGGCAAATTCACTTCTCAAACACTTACCACCTGAAAAGTTAACAACAAAGGAATGAAGTGAAATGAAAATGAGATGAAATGCAAGAATGCCAACCAAAAACAGGAGCATGTCATGAGGCAAATGATGCTATGGGGTGGTATGAAAGCATGTCATGTGATGTGGATGATTATACAAGCAAAGAGGATGCAAATGAAACATGTAAGAACCAGGAAAGTACATGAATGCATATGACATGAAATGAAAGCAAAAGCATGGCAAATGGATGATGCAATGATCAAACATGATTCTAATATGTCCTAAGATGTCTTATATGCCATGTGGATGCACAAAATGTCATGGCAAGTTCATGTATGCAAGCTTATACAAGATGAATGCAAAATGAAGATGCAAATTAGGGTTTACATACAATATGCAAAGCAAATTTCAAAATCAGAAGCAAATGACATGGTAAAAAATTGAAAATAGGATCAAAGGTACCCTAAACCTATACAAGTTCACTGCCCAAAGGTGGAGACCTAAATCTTAACCTAATGGAAGTTATGATTTTCTCAAGTTGGCTAGGGTTTTAGGATGCCTCAAAAGGGAAAATACAAAACAAATTGAAAATTAAAGAAAAATTCATGCCTATTTTATCATAGAAACTACATGACATGAGGAATGCAATGCAAAAAGAACCATCATCAAACTCTTCATGGTTAGGCAGAAATGATTTTTCTAAGTTAGGGTCAAAATATTGATTTTTAAGAACCCTAAATCCAAAGAAAAATGTCAAAATAGGTCAAGGACCAAAATGAAATTTGTGTGAAGGGTTTGATAATGTTTCTAAATATTTTAAAAAGCTCTCTGATTTTTTTTGGAATTTTTAAATACCTAAATGTATTTTTAATTAATTAATTCTCATTAACTAATTAATAAAAGCTTGGATTAAAATTTCCAGAACTTTTTGATGTCATTTGCTATTTTTTAAAATTCGTTCAAATAAATAGAAAACAAATGAAATAATTATTAAATAAAATGAGAAAATGAGAAAGTCAGCCAATCCAAAGGCCCAGGTTCAGACTCAAAATGGAGGGAATTGACTTCGCGCGTTATCCAAGGGCCAGAATTCAAACTACGCTAATTACACAATTAAGCCCTAATCTGAACCCTAATCACTTTCAGGTGACCGGAACAGTGTTCCGGTCATCTTCTCCGGCTATCCCTTCATGCTATCTCACTCTATACGCAACCCCAAACCCTTAAACTCTCAAGAAATGATCCCCACCCCATTCTAAACAAGAATCAACCATCAAACAAAATTTATTTCACATGAACAGAGAGATTCGAAGCAAAACGGAAAATTTCTCAGAAATTTCAGAAGCTTCATACATGCTTAAAACTGGATCATTTTCAAAACCAAAAGGTGCAGTGTGATCAGTGAAGCAAGGAGAACAATCTAAGAACTTAAGAAATCATTTCTGGAAAAAATGTTATTGATGATACCTGAATTAAAGCTTTCGAAAATGGCACTGGCTGGCTGCTTCTTTGCTTCAAATCAGCTCCAATGATCCTCCTGAAAATTTTGTGATGCTAGGTTGGAGTTTAAATAGTCTCTAAATGAAGTTGGCAGAAGTTTAGTTCAAGCAATGTCAAAATCGTGTTTTTGATTCAGGGTGTTTTAGGGCAAAATGAAGGGTGGGAAATGATCAGTGATGATTATGGAGTTGGATGGTGGAAAAAGTTTGGAGGTTTGATGGCTGAGCTATGAGTTTCGAAGGCTTTTGCATAAGACGGAGTTTTTGTGATTGCTGAGTTCTTGGAGGTTTTAGCTTGTGTTATGTTATGGAATGGCTTGCTTTTGGTACACATATCATGCTGGGATAGGTCAGAGGGTAGGTGGTGGCCTATGTTGATTGGTATGGGCAAGTTGCAAAAATGTCAACATGACTTGTACTTGAGGTATGGGCAAGAACACAGCTGGACTTTGGGCATGTCCATGCGCAACTGACTTCATGGAGGTCCACAAATCCATTCTTGAGGCAATTTAGCAAGAGAGAAGAACGTTATGGGGTGTTTTGCAATTATGTGATGTTTTGGCCCCTTTAGGAAATCTTGATGTTCAAGGCATGAAACTTGGGATTTCTTTGTGCAATTCTGAATTATAGGTCATGTGTGATGTTTGTGCAATGGTTAGAAGTCAAATTGAGGTCACAAAATGCTTTGGCAAGTGTTTTTGCAAACTTCCCTCTTTGGTGCATAAGTGAAATTTTGTGATTTTCCCAACTTTGCAAGTCCATAACTTGAGTTCTATGATGAATTAGATCAAGTTCTTGTGCTTTCTGAAAAGGGAATGATCCAATCTACAACTTTCATGACCAAGAATTTTTCATTTGAAGCATTTTTGAATCAAAAAGAGGAGGTTGAAAAACTTTCCCAAAATGGCAAGTTCACATTACAAGTCACTTTCCCAAAATGACAACTTTGCAAATGGCTTGAAATTCTTCAATTTTGTGAACTTCTAAAATCTTCTAAGATCAAATAAAGATCATACACACCCAAAATGATGTAAAAGACCCTTTGGTTGGATGATTGGGGGCCTCAGATGCCCTGATTTTGCACTGACTTGTTCAAGAAGTCATCTATTGATCAGATGCCTTCCCCATTGAATTTCTTCATGAAAATTGGTATGTATGATCCTTATAGCATATAATGACCAATAGAAACAAGAATGACCAAAAAATTTGGAGTTATGGCCTCTGAAACCAAAACCCTAATTTCAGGTCATCTGTGAAGTTAAGCTTGGCTCTGCTTCCACACCTTCCTCAGTTCTTGTGATTTTCTGACTTCTTTAATCTTGGGAGGATATAATATGATGCTTGAACATACATGGACCCTCTTGAGATGATTGAAGACCTTTGGAGTGGCTCAGATAGCTCAGGGATTGCTCAAATCACAAACCCTAGATGCAGATGACTTTGAAACCATGCAGTGAAGAAAAAATGTAATATGGGATGATATGATTGAACTTATGCTAATGAAAAAACCATAAGCCATGGCTAAATGAGTGAGGGAAAATTTGGGGTGCTTACACTTATGCCCCGTGGCTTCTCTTGTTCTTTCTCCAATCCAACTAAGTTCAAAGGATTGGATGATAAAGTTTATCTTCCACATGACTTTTCTCAGGCCTTCCATGCCTAATAGGGACAAAGTTCTCCAATTGGTATTTTTTTTAGCGTTCTTTTATAAGGTTTCTTTGCTTCCGTTTTTGTATTCATCTTGTAGTAGGACTTAATATCATGGCCAACCATCATACAATGAGTACAAAAAGTTAGTAAATCCTCATAGTCTAGCTTAACAAAAAAAGAGCAAAGTTCTTCCTTTCAAGTAACATTTTGTGTCTTATAGTTTGCGTGAGACCCATTTCAACTAACACTCTAACATAATGTCTGAATGTTCGATCAAACATAGGTTTTGCAACTATGGCATCAGTGCAGATTGGAGTACCAACACCACTCACAATAATGAATAAAATTTGTGGCCTCCAATACTCTTATGATAAGCCATAAAGCAGAACCTAAATCAGAGAAAAAGTATCCACTTGCAAGTTAAGGTTAAACTCCCTCGTCCAAGCAAAAAGCTTAAGGTATCTCGAGTCAAGATTCTAAGGCGAGGATAACCATCCACACATCTTCAAGAGACGAAAAAGAGAACTAATGGAATCCCTTCCCAACAAAGTGACTCCCCACTTGGATAAACCTTTCTAATAGAGGCCTAATTTGGTCTTTAGAGAGGCAAACGTTAACATAGACATACCTTTAGGTCAGATGATACCCCTATGGAGGTTATGTTTGCATGCTTCAACACCTGTAATGTATTCGTCTTTTTGTATAATAATGGCTAACCAGTCACCCTTGAGGTAGAGTTGAGGTAACTATGACAAAGGAATGTCACATACATTCGAGAGCATTTCAAAGAAGGTTTTCATTGTCTTTGATGTTTATTGTAACACCCCGATTCGATATTTTCCAATTTTTGTTGTGTCTTTTATTTTCTTTGAGTGATAATTGTCTTATTTGTGAAATTGACATGATAATATGATATGTTGATGTGTTAATGTGATATGTTGGTATGATATGTGATTTTACCGTTTTGTGAATTTTCTGGTAAAATTAGGTTGGAGGGTATTTTAGACATTTGCTAATTAATGATAAATTAGAATTTTGTGTAGAATTATTATTTTGCGAGGAAATGATATTTGGTGGAAAAGAGAAGAAAATAAGTTAAGTGTAAGAAATAGTTAGTAAGAGAGAAAAATAGAAGATAGAAGGGAAAAGATATAAGTTGTGAGAAAAGAAAGAAAAGAGAGATAGAAAGAAAAAGAGGAGAAAGAAAAGGAAGAGAAGAGAAAAGAGGAAAAAGTTGGAAAATCATCAAGATTGCTCCTAGGAGTCGAAACAATCGGGTAAGGGTGATAAATATTGTTATCTTAATCTTGTATGTGATTATGTATGTATGAGAATGATTGGGATTTTGTTTTGGTGAAGTTTAGAGAGAATGAAATGTTAGGGTTTTGATGTAAAAGTGAGAAATTGGTAGATTAATCGGTTAGAAGTAGTTATAATCGAAGTATAATGTTAAATGTAGGTCATTGATCATGTTTATTGAGGTTTGGTTGAGTTTTGGGGGGTTTTTAGGATGGCTTTTACGCAACTGAGTTGCTGCAGAATCGCATGCGTCGCTCAGCGAGTAGTCCCCTACTCAACGAGTATTCCAGAGATTTTCTCGCTCAGAGAGCGAGAAGGCCGCTCAGCGAACCTGGAGGTTTTTGAGAAGTGTTGTGTTTTAATTCATAACTTTAGTTTCAGTTATCCGTTTTAGGCGTTCTTTATATCGATTCGAAGCTAAAAATGTGTAGAAACTAATGATGCTAAGAGATCTAATTTTTAGCCACCTTTTTCCCGACTTTTCCGATAAAACATAAATGAGTTAATTATAGAAACGTAAATGCTGCAGAATCCCACGCGTCGCTCAATGAGCAGTCCCTCGTTTAACGAGTTTTCCAGAGATTTTCTCGCTCAGCGAGCGAGAAGGTCGCTCAGCGAATCTGGAGGTTTTTGAGAAGTGTTGTGTTTTAATTCATAACTTTAGTTTCGGTTATCCGTTTTAGGCGTTCTTTATATCGATTCGAAGCTAAAAATGTGTAGAAACTAATGATGCTAAGAGATGTAATATTTAGCCGACTTTTGCCCTTCCGATAAAACGTAAATGATTTAATTATGTAAATGTGGGTTTGATGTGATGTTTTGGCCGTTTGGCAAATGAATACATTTCTTGAATTGAATGCCAATATATGCTAATTGAATGAGTTGAATGCATGATTATGTTATGAATAATGTATGCATTTTCAAGAATGTTGTGTCATTTTGCATGTGAAGCATAATGCATGCATTCTTGTGTTGTGGGATTCTCTGTGAATCCGTTGTAGCATTGTGTGCTCATGTGGAGTGTGAGCGATGACTACAACACGCTCATGTGCCGATGTGGGGTGTGAGCGATCGGATTGTGTGCCCGTGTGGGGTGTGAGCAATTCATAAACATTGTGTGCCTGTGTGGGGTGTGAGCAATGAGTGATTTATTCACATTGATTGTGTGCCCGTGTGGAGTGTGTGCAATCCATAAACATTGTGTGCCCATGTGGGGTGTGAGCAATGGGTGAACATCGTATGCCCGACGGGGAGTTACCTTAGGTAACGAGCGATGGTTCCAATTAGTTCCTGAGTGAACTTGATGATGATTGAGTCGGTACCGCATTGCATTTTCATAGAGTCGTGAGTCGGTCTCTATGATTTGCATTTATCATCTAAATTGTGAATTGATGAAATAAACATGAATATATATGTTTATATGGAGATGAAAGTATGGATTGATGAAAACATGCTTGTTTATATATATGTATATATGAATGTGTGGATATATATATATATATATATATATATATATATATATATATATATATATATATATATATATATATATATATAAATATGTGTGTGTGTGTGTGTATATATATATATATACATCGTAGTGTATATGTGTGAATAAACATGAATGGATATATGTTTATGTGAATTGTGCATAATGAATGTGAAAGTGTGATATATATATATATATATATATATATATATATATATATATATATATATATATATATATATATATATATATATATTGTGATGTATATGGATGATGAGAAATGATTTGTGGTGAGAACATGTTTTATGTGTATTTTATATGTTGAGATATATAATTATATGCAATGTTATTATGATAATGTTTCTCACCCTTCTGTTGTTTTATGATGCTCTATAAGGCATTACAGAGTAGGTTGCTGGAGGACTTTTTGATGAAGCGTGGCTTCATTTCTTTTGGTCGGTCGGCTATGATATGTAGCACCGGGTAGCTAGGGTCGGCTTGATGCCTTTTGTGATACATTTTGTACATGTATTTTGGTGATGAATGTTTTATCTAAACATGAAATATTTGGTGAATCAAACTTGTTGATATATTTATATAAGTATATAAGTTTGATGTTGTTGATGTTAGTTTTTACTGTTATTTGAATCTTTGGAATACGGTGTATGGATGAAATCCTTCTGTTGCAAGTTACCACGTTTGTTGCATATCTTTTAATGAGCAGGTGTTGTATGTTTTAATTTCACTATTGATGTGACATGCCTCTTTTATACCATGTTTCAAATATACTTTGATGAAATTTGTATTATGTGCCTAAGTGATTTAATTGTTTATTTGGGGGTATAGAAAGAAGGTGTTACATTAAGTGGTATCAGAGCCAGTGTTCGAGTCAGTTGTGTCTGTCTTGTTGTTGTGATGGTTGAACTGTTGTTTACCATTGTTGTTGTTTTTGGGAATAATCAAAATATGGCTGGTAGAAATGATAATATGATGGCTGCTGCTTTGGAAGAAATGGCTAGGGAGGTGCAGGGAGCGCCGAATGTGAATGCTAATGATGAGTTCAGGAAGAATCAACCACCGGTTTTTAAAGGAAGATTTAATCTCGATGGTGCTCAGAATTGGTTGAAGGAGATTGAAAGAATCTTCAGAGTCATGGACTGTGCTGAAGAGAGTAAGGTGAGGCTTAGTTATCACATGCTGAAGGAAGAAGCCGAGGATTGGTGGGTCGGTAGAAGTCAAGCTCTTGAGGAAGATGATGAAGAGATAACTTGAGAAGTTTTTCGTACCGAGTTCCTAGGGAAGTATTACCCTGAGAGTGTGAAGGGGAAGAAGGAGATGGAATTTCTTGAACTGAAGCAATGTAGTATGTTGGTGGTGGACTATACTGCTAAGTTTGTGGAGTTGGTTCAATTTCATCCTCATTATGCTGATGTGACTGCTGAGTTTTCGATGTGTATTAAGTATGAGAATGGTTTGCGTCCTGAGATTAAGCAAGCTGTGGGATATCAAAGAATTAGAAGGTTTTCGGATTTGACGGAATGTTGTAGAGTTTTTGAGGAAGATAGCAAAGCTCGTTCTACACATTACAAGAGTTTGAATGAGAGGAAAGGAAAGCAACAAGCTAGAAGTGGACCTTATGTGACACCCGCTGATAGGGGCAAACATAGGGGAAACTATGATAAGAGATCTGGTGGAGGGAGTTCTGGTCCCGTTAAGTGTTACAAGTGTGGCGATTTGGGCCATAAGTCTTTTGAGTGTGGGAAGAACATAGTGAAATGTTCAAACTGTGGAGGCCTTGGACATGCTACTACCGAGTGTAGGAGGAATGTTGTGAAGTGCTTCAATTATGGAGAAGTAGGTCACATTAGTACTAAGTGTAATAAGCTGAAGCAAGCTCAGGCGGACGAAAAGGTGTTTGCATTAGCAGGGAAGGACACTACTAGTGCAGACCGTTTAATTAAAGGTACATGCTTTATTAATAGTACACTTTTAGTTACTATTATTGATACAGGAGCGAATTATTCGTTTATTTCCCTTGAGTGCGCTAAGTGTTTGGATTTGTTTTTGTCTTCTTGGGGTGGTGAGATGGTTGTTGAGACTCCTGCTTCAGGGTCGGTAACTACTTCTTTGGTGTGTGTAAGCTTTTCTTTGACCATGTATGGTAAAGATTTTATTATGGATTTAGTTTTTTTGCCGTTGGAGGGTTTGGACGTGATCTTGGGTATGAACTGGTTGTAATTCAATCGAGTTCATATAGATTTCTATCATAAGTTAGTAAGATTTCCTTCTTTGGATGATGAAGAGGAAGAGTGTTTCCTATCCACGAAATAGTTGAAGAAACTTTTAGTGGACGAAGCTCAATTGTTTGATTTGTTTGCATCATTGTCAGTGGAAAGCAAAGTGGAGCTCAGTAGGTTTCTAGTGGTGTGTGATTTTCCAGAAGTTTTTCCAGAGGATATTAAGGATGTACCTCCGGAAAGAGAAGTTGAGTTTTCTATTGATCTAGTTCCAAGTACTAGACCGATTTCGATGGCACCGTATCGTATGTCAGCTTCAGAGTTGGTAGAATTGAAGAAGCAATTGAATGACTTGTTGGACAAGAGATTTGTTAGGCCGAGTGTTTCTCCTTGGGGTGCTCCGATATTGTTGGTAAAGAAGAAGGATGGAAGTATGCGGTTATGTATTAATTATCGACAGTTGAACAAGGTGACAATTAAGAACAAGTATCCGCTTCCGGGGATCGATGATTTGATGGACCAATTGGTTGGTGCGCGTGTTTTTAGTAAGATTGATTTAAGATCCGGATATCACCAGATTCGTGTGAAAGAGGAGGATATTGAAAAGACGAATTTTAGAACACGGTATGGTTATTACGAGTATTTTGTGATGCCATTCAGAGTTTCTAATGCGCCGGGTGTGTTTATGGAATACATGAATCATATTTTTCATGAACAGTTGGATCGTTTTGTGGTTGTGTTCATCGATGACATTTTGATTTATTCTAAGTCTCAAGAGGAGCATGAAGAGCATTTAAGTATTGTGTTACAGATTTTGAAAGAGAAGCAATTGTATGCTAAGTTTTCAAAGTGTGAGTTTTGGTTGTCGAAAGTAAGTTTTCTTGGACATGTTATTTCCGATGGTGGTATTAGTGTTGATCCATCCAAGATTGGTGCGGTAATGCAATGGGAAATTCCTAGATCGGCTACGGAGATTCAAAGTTTTTTAGGCTTGGCGGGTTATTATTGGAGGTTTACTGAAGGATTTTCAAAGTTGGCACTTCCGTTAACGCAATTGACTTGTAAAGGAAAGGCTTTCATTTGGGATATTCATTGTGAGAAGAGTTTCATGGAACTTAAGAGAAGATTGACAATGGCTCCGATCTTGATTTTGCCAAATCCGACGGAACCATTTATGGTGTTTTGTGATGCTTCATTGTTTGGGTTAGGTGGTGTTTTGATGCAATATGGAAAAGTTGTGGCTTATGCTTCAAGACAATTGAGAGTGCATGAAAAGAATTATCCTACGCATGATTTGGAATTAGCGGTCGTGGTGTTTGTTTTGAAATTTTGGAGACATTATCTTTATGGTGCAAGAATTGAAGTTTTTAGTGATCACAAGAGTTTGAAATATTTATTTGATCAAAATGAATTGAACATGAGACAAAGGAGGTGGTTAGAGCTTTTGAAGGATTATGATTTTGGTTTGAATTACCATCCGGGTAAGGCGAATGTGGTGGCCGATGCTTTAAGTTGTAAGTTGTTACATATGTCCGCATTGATGATAAGAGATTGGGAACTTTTGGAGGATTTTAGAGACTTGAGTTTGATTTGTGAGATGATGCCGAGAAGTGTGACACTTGGTATGCTACATGTTACAAATGATTTTCTTGCAATCGTGTGTGAAAAGCAAAAGTTGGATTTGAAGTTTGTTGATTTGATGATGAATGAGAATGAAGATTTCAAGGTTGATAATTTTGGAGTTTTGAGATTTCGTGGTCGTATTTGTATTCCCGATGATGTGGAGTTAAAAAAGATGATTTTGGAAGAAGGACACCAAAGTAATTTAAGTATTCATCCGGGAGCGAATAAGATGTATCAAGATTTGAAGAAGATCTTTTGGTGGTCCGAATTGAAGAGAGATATAGATCATTTTGTGTATGCGTGTTTGACTTGTTAGAAGTCTAAGGTGGAACATCAGAAGCCTAGTGGGTTGATGCAACCGTTAGATATTCCGGAATGGAAATGGGATAGTATATCGATGGATTTTGCTACGGGATTGCCAAATACGCAAAGAGGTCATAATGCCATTTGGGTGATTGTCGATAGGCTTACTAAATCTACTCACTTTATTCCGATTGATATTAGTTATCCTTTGGAGAAGTTAGCCGAGATTTATTCTGTGGTTGTGAAGTTACATGGAGTTCCTAAGAGTATTGTATCAGATAGAGATCCTAGATTTACATCGAGGTTTTGGGAAGGTTTACAAAAGGCTTTGGGTTCTAAGCTAAGATTGAGTTCGGCTTACCATCCGCAAACGGACGGTCAAACCAAGAGGACGATTCAATCGTTGGAGGATTTGTTACGTGCTTGTGTGCTAGAACAAGGTGGTGTTTGGGATAGTTATTTAGCGTTGATTGAGTTCACCTACAATAACAGTTTTCATTCGAGTATTGGTATGACACCATTTAAGGATTTGTATGGTCGGAGATGTCGAACACCTTTGTGTTGGCATGAAACCGGAGAGAGAACGGTAGATGGACCAGAGATGGTACAACAAACGACGGAAAAGGTGAAGTTTATTCGAGAGAAGATGAAAGCTTCTCAAAGTAGACAAAAAAGTTATCATGACAAGAGAAGGATGGATCTTGAGTTTCAAGAAGGAGATCATGTATTTTTGAGAGTTACACCGGTTACGGGTGTGGGTCGTGCTTTGAAGTCGAAGAAGTTGACTTCTCGTTTTATTGGGCCGTATCAGATTACTGCACGAGTTGGTGCTGTGGCTTATCGTGTGGCGTTGCCTCCGAACCTTTCGAACTTGCATGATGTGTTCCATGTTTCGTAACTTCGAAAGTATGTTCCGGATCCGCCACATGTTATTCCTATGGACGAGGTTGAAGTAAGAGATAACCTTACGGTGGAAGCTTTGCCGGTTACGATTTTGGATCGTGAAATCAAGAAGCTAAGAGGCAAGGATATTGTGCTTGTGAAAGTGGCGTGGGGAGGCGCTGCGGAAGACAATATGACTTGGGAATTAGAGAGTGGGATGTGCGAGTCGTATCCGGAGTTATTTGAATCAGGAAATATTTTCGAGGACGAAAATTTCTAAAGTGCGGGAGAGTTGTAACGCCCCGATTTGATATTTCCCAATTTTTGTTGTGTATTTTATTTTATTTTAGTGATAATTGTCTTATTTGTGAAATTGACATGATAATATGATATGTTGATGTGTTAATGTGATATGTTGGTATGATATATGATTTTACCGTTTTGTGAATTTTCGGGTAAAATTAGGTTGGAGGGTATTTTAGACATTTGCTAATTAATGATAAATTAGAATTTTGTGTAGAATTATTATTTTGTGAGGAAATGATATTTGGTGGAAAAGAGAAGAAAATGAGTTAAGTGTAGGAAATAGTTAGTAAGAGAGAAAAATAGAAGATAGAAGGGAAAATATATAAGTTGTGAGAAAAGAAAGAAAAGAGAGATAGAAAGAAAAAGAGGAGAAAGAAAAGGAAGAGAAGAGAAAAGAAGAGAAAAGAGGAAAAAGTTGGAAAATCATCAAGATTTCTCCTAGGAGTTGAAACAATCGGGTAAGGGTGATAAACATTGTTATCTTAATCTTATATGTGATTATGTATGTGTGAGAATGATTGGGTTTTTGTTTTGGTGAAGTTTAGAGAGAATGAAATGTTAGGGTTTTTATGGAAAAATGAGAAATTGGTAGATTAATCGGTTAGAAGTTGTTATAATCGAAGTATAATGTTAAATGTAGGTCATTGATCAGGTTTATTAAGGTTTGGTTGAGTTTTGGGGGGTTTTTAGGATGGCCTTTACGCAGCTGAGTTGCTGCAGAATCGCATGCGTCGCTCAGCGAGTAGTCCCCTACTCAACGAGTTTTCCAGAGATTTTCTCGCTCAGAGAGCGAGAAAGCCGCTCAGCGAACCTGGAGGTTTTTGAGAAGTGTTGTGTTTTAATTCATAACTTTAGTTTCAGTTATCCGTTTTAGGCGTTCTTTATATCGATTCGAAGCTAAAAATGTGTAGAAACTAATGATGCTAAGAGATGTAATTTTTAGCCACCTTTTGCCCGACTTTTCCGATAAAACGTAAATGAGTTAATTATAGAAATGTGGGTTTGATGTGATGTTGTGGCCGTTTTGTCGCTCCCGATAAATGGGAAAAGGCCCAGATAAAGGTACAGACGCGAACGGTCGGCGAAAGGGACAATGAGAACACACAGCCGTGAACTCACTGGAGATGAATAGAGTCGCCAGCTAGGCATTTTTATCCCGGAGGAAAGGCAATGCTGCATAGACCTAGAAAAAGAATGGATAAGACGGTTGCGAACCAGAGAGACTGAGAAAGGGGGTTGGTTACAACCTGGGAAGGTATTAACACCCAGATTGTCCGCCGTACTCGACGGGATCCACGCTTAAAAGATTTGTGTTTTAAAGGGGTAGTGTCAGTGCAATCTGTGTGTAAAATAGCTGGAAAAGGATGTACAGGTGTCAGTGCTGAAAGAAATGTGAAGTGTATAAATGATGTGTCAGTGTAAGAACAAGAATAAAATGCTCAAGATCATGAGGCTAGAGAATGAGGCTAGAAAGAGGGGGAATATACAGAGACTTTTGTTCGATAACTGTTAAGTTATGCCTACGTATCCTCTCGTGCAATGAGGAAGTCAGAACACCGTAGTTCGACCCAAAGAGACTGAAAGATGAATTGACTTGTGAACTGCTTACTTGTCTATGCTCAAGTGTATGACCTGTCTGGCTCAGGTGCAAACTGTCTTGCATTAGACGGAAGAAGCGAGTTCTCGTTTGTGAGTGAATGAGGTGAGAAAAGAATCCCGGAGGAGACGATTATTGTTTGTTTTTTGTATTTTCAGTCTTTTATTGTTTTTGGATTTTGTCATAAGTTAATGAGCTTAAGTCTAAACCAATGGATTTAGTAAACTCATCACATCTTCCCTCTGATTAGGGGTAATGGGAATACCTTAAGTGTGAAGTCAGATTCTCACACTTAATCACCTTTGGTGTAGGATTAAGATCATTAACCTACTTGTGATTATTTAAATGTTTTTGTGGTTTTTGTTTAGTGTTAAGTAATGAGGTTAAGCCATAATCAGGGATTAAACAGACCCATTACACCATCCTAATAGAAGGATAATAGATGAGAATGTTTAAGCTGAGGAAAGCTCCTCAACTTAATCCATGATTAGGGATTAAACTCATGACAAAACAAACCTTTGATTAAGTGGATTTTATTAAATGGTGAGATGAAGAAGTGAATTTTATGATTTGTAAGACAACTTGAGGGGGACTTGTCCATTAACACTAGGGTTAGTCCTTCTTAACCATTTAAGGAAGAATTAGAACCCTAATGCAAGGCCCAAGTTACAAGTGGAATGTCTTGATACTTATTAGATGGATTGATTAAAGGAGCTAAACACATTAAGGGTTTAACACTTAGGATTAAAGTTATACACTCCATCCTAAGAGAAGGATGCAGGCATAAGCTTAATCACAAAGCCTTAAAGCCTTTAGGGTTTAGTCCCTGATTATGAGGTGAGAAGAGAAGACTCAAAAGAGACACAAAGGTAAAACTAAGAAGGGAGACTAATCAAAACCCTAATCATTGTCATGCTTGGTTGTCCCTAAGGTTTGTGAGGTTTTCAAGAAGAAGTCTTCAATGGAACCACCAGGAAGCAAATGAAGGGATCAAGAGAAGTAAAGCAACTTGCTTCATTCAAGAAGTCAAGTCACTTGAAGAAAGAAAGTGGGAAGAGGAAGAATGAGCAAGCTCAATCTCAAACACAAAGAAAAATTCAGCAATGGATGCAAGAGAGATGAAAAGAAAAGTTATGAGAAGTGAAGGCAAATTCACTTCTCAAAGTTACTTACCACCTGAAAGGTTAGAAAAGAAATGCAATGCAATGCAAAATGGGATGAGATGGCATGATGCAAATCAAAACCAGAAGCATATATGAGATGATAATGATGCTATTAGATGATGCAAACATGAAACAAGGCATGAGGATGATCACATGAACATATGGATGCAAATGGAGCATGCTTAGAACCATGAACATACATGAAAAGTTATGAAGTGCACATGACATACAACATGGAAAATGCATGATGCAATGATCAAACATGCTTTCAATATGTCTTATGATGTTAAATGAATCACATGGATTCTTGAAATGTCATGGCAAGTCATGTTATGCAAGAGAATGCAAGATGGATGCATATGGAAGCCCAAATTAGGGTTTATGATCAATGCAACAAACAAAAATCAAAATCAGAAGCAAACAACATTATAAAAAATTGAAAATGCAACACAAAGGACCCCTAATCCTATACTAAACCAATGCCCAAAGGAGAGGTCTCAACTCTTAACCAATCTCAAGTTATGATTTTTACAAGTTTGCTAGGGTTTTAGGGTTCCTAAACAAAAGAAATGCCAAACAAATTGAAAATGAAAGATCAAATCATGGCCATTTAATCTCACAAACTTCATGCCAAACACAATGCAATGCAAAAAGAATCAATGTCCAACTCTTCATGGATAGGCAGAAATGATTTTTTGAACTTTGAATCAAAATAATGCACAAAAATGATTTTAATTCAATGAGAAATTTTTAAAATGCATCAAGATCAAAAAATAAATTTGGTTTGAAGGTTGGACAATGTTTCTAAATTTCTTAGAACATTTCATGAATTTTTTGGTGATTTTTAAATACCTAAAAGTATTTTTAATAAATTAATTTTCATTAATCAATTAAAAATAAACTTTTAAATATTTTAAAATACTTTTTAAATGCTAAAAATAAAATAAAAATATTTTTTGTGTCATAAAAATTAATGAAACTCTTGAGAAAAAGTTTCATAATTTTTAAACAATTTTTACTATTTTAAATAAATTATGTAAAACAAATGAAATAAATGAAAATAAAAATGAATTTAAACTGAATTAATGAGAAGTCAGCAGATCCTAGGGACCAGATTCAAACTAAAACGTGCGCGTGTTGACTTGGCGCCAGATCTCACGGCCCTCATTCAAACTCAGCTAATCAATGCTTATGCCCTAATTACGCCGTTAAACACTTTCAGATGACCGGAACAGTGTTCCGGTCATCTTCTCCGTTCACCCCAAACCTCAAACTCACTCCATACGTTGCGAAAATGAAATCTAATTGAACAGAAACATTTCCCACTCACTCACGAATCATAACCCTCAATCAAAACAAATTTATTTTTCCTGGAATGGCTGAATCGAAGCAAACAAGAACTAGGGCAAAAAAGTTTCAGAGACCAATTAAACTCTCATCTCTCCACCATTTTTAAAACTAAAGATATCAGAGCAATCAGTGAAGCATATAGAACAACTTTAGAACTTAAAAAATGACTTCTGGGAAAAAAGTTCTTGAGCTACCTGAGTTTCGAAGCTTTCACTCTGGTAACTTTCAGACCTCCCCTCCTTGTGAAATCCACTCCTTATGACCCCTTGATGATGCCTGAATGCTTGGAAGAAATTTATGCTGGCTAGTTGAAGAGTTTGAACAGCTTCTGCTCAAGCTCAGTTGAAAATGGTGATGGTGATTCAAGCTGTTTCAGGCCAGTGTGAGTGGTTCTTTGTGATCAGGGTGATGTTTTGAGAAGGTTTGTGGAGTTTGTTTGAGTGTTTATGGCCTGTGGAAGATGTTTCGAAGGAAACTGCAGATTGGGGTGAAAATGGAGAAACAATGTTCTTGCTGGATTCAGGCTTGGTTCTTTGTTGGTTTTGGCTCAATGAAGTATGGTGAGATGATTAGTGAAACTTGTCTGGATGTTTGTGAGCTGGGCAGAGAGATTCGAAGAGAGATGCAAATGGGGTGAGTTTTGTGTATGTGATGTTGTGTTGTGTTTCAGCCTTGTTTCTTGGGTGTTATGGCCAGCATTTTCCTTGCATAAAGAACTCCCATTGGTCAGGTGATGTGACCTGGCCTGCTGTGATTGGGATGTCTACTTTTGCAAAAAAGTCCAGTCTTGTGTAAGGAAAGCATGGGCTTGGTTCTAGCTTGGTACAATGGGTGTGGGCTGCGCAGCAAGGTGAGGGAGAAAGGCTAGGGGTGGTCAGCAACATAGGCAGCAAGTGGGTGAAGTGTTATGATGGTTTTTGCAAGTTGGCTTCCTTTGGTTCTCATGGAAAGATTTTGCTCCAAAGCCATACAAAACATGTGATCTCTTGGTTCAAATCTGATTTTTAGGTCACATAGAATGTTTGTGCATTGGTTTGATGTGAATTAGAAGTCACAAATTCCTTGGTACAAAGTTCTTGCAAGTTTTCCATTTGGTGCATAACTTGAAAATTAGTGATTTTTGCCAACTTTGTCACACCATAACTTTTGATCCAAAATGAATTAGGTCATGTTCTTGTACTTTTTGAAAAGGGAAAAATGTATTCTACAACTTTCATGACCAAAGTTTTTCCATTTGAAGCATTTTTGGATCAAAAAGTAAGGTTTGAAAAGTGACCTAAAATGACATATTCTTTAAAAGTCAACTATGCCCAAAAAAGTCAACTTTGCAAAAACTTCAAATTCTTGATTTTTGTGAACTTCAACCTTCTTCCATGATCAAATAAAGATCATATACACTCAAAATGATGAAGATCACCCCTTGGTTGGGTCATTGGGGGCCTCAGATGCCCTGATTTTGCACTGACTTGTCCAGAAAGTCAACCCTTGACCAGATGACTTCCCCATGGAATTTCTTTATGAAAATTGATATGCATACTCCCTATACCATATAGAGACCAATGGAAACAAGAATGACCAAAAAATTTGGAGTTATGGCCTCTGAAACCAAAACCCTAATTTTAGGTCAACTGTGCAGTCAAACTTGGCTCTGCATCCACACCAATCCCAGTTCTTGTGATTCTTTGGAATTCTTGACTTTGAGAGGATATAATATGATGCTTGAACACACATGGACCCCTTTTAAGTGATTGGTGACCCTTGGAGTGGCTCAAGAAGCTCTTGGATTGCTCAGATCACAAACCCTAGATGCAGATGACTCGGAAACTATGCAGTGAATCAAAAATGTAATATGAGATGGTATGATTGTGTTTATGCATATGAGAAGATCACAAGCCATGGTGTAAATGGGTGAGGGAAAATTTGGGGTGTTTACAGCTGCCCCTATTCAAACATGAGTTAGCTGTGCAGGTTGTAAGCAACGGCTTAACAGGCAAACAAGATAACTTGTGGTTGAATACCAAAGACAGACCAAAATTTGCACTCACAGAATGAAGAAGAAAAGGGATATAGATTGTAAAGGAAAATAAAGTATATTGTAAAGTGTAGGCGACGGAGGACGACCGTCGAGCAGAGGACGACTGCTGGGTAAAAGCAATGACGGGGATAAAAAGTAAAGCCAAGACGGGGACGGCCGACTAGCTGGGAAAAGTGCGGAAAATAAAGCAATGACGGGGACGGCCGACATGCTGGGGATAAAAGAATTATGATGGGGACGGCCATCAAAATAAAGTTGTAAAATTCTCTGAGGATTTAATGAAACATGACGGGGACGGCCATCAAGTTCATAAAGTAAAGTAACCAACGATGGGGACGGCCATCGGGCTAAAAAGAAAAGGGACCACGACGGGGACGGCCATCGGGTTAAAGAATAAATGAAATAAACAGGTGATGAGGTACGGTCATCAAAGGTGAAGGACGATCACCTAGCAGGGGACGGCTGCTCTGTTGGGAATAAAAGGAATATGATGGGGACGGCCATCAAAGGTGGAGGACGACCACCTGGCAGGGTACGACTGCCGAAAGTATCGCGACATAGAACGAATGCCGGATAAAAAGTCAACGATGGGGACGGCCATCGGATGAGCATGATGGAGGACGACCATCAAGAGGTGGAGGACGACCACCTAGCAGGGGACGGCTGCTCTCAAGGTCTATCATGACATAGGACGAATGTCAGATAACCAAAATCAACAATGGGGACGGCCATTGGATAAAATGATGAAGGACGATCATCAAAAGGTGGAGGACGACCACCTAGCAGGGGACGGCTGCCAAAAATCAACGATGGGGACGGCCATCGGATGAGCATGATGGAGGACGACCATCAAGAGGTGGAGGACGACCACCTAGCAGGGGACGGCTGCTCTCAGGGTTTATCATGACACAGGACGAGTGTCAGATGAAAAGAAAATTTGTTTGTCGGTAACCTACTGGGGAATAGTAAACACGGACGAGTGCTTATATCCAAGAAACAAAAGGTATAAGTGTTTAGGTATTTGTGTATAGATTAAAGATGCGGACGAGCATCCTTAAGGCTGCGATACGGACGAGTATCAGGTAGAAACAAATACTGACGCGCGTTCAAAGATGATGATACGGACGAGTATCAACGGGTTAGCAGGGAACACGGGCGAGTGTTGAATCTGAAGGGACTTCTCTGGGGAATAGTAGACACAGGTGAGTATCTATATTCAAAAAGACAAAAGTGTTTGACACAGTGTATGGATTAAAGATGCGGACGAGCATCCTTAAGACTATGATACGGACGAGTACCATGTAGAAACAAACGCTTGACGCATGTTCTGAGATGATGATACGGACGAGTACCAACTGGTTAACAAAGAACAAGGACTAGTGTTGAATCTGTGGGGATATAAAAAGTGTATTCAAAATACGGACGAGTATCTGTATGAGTGTATAGATGAGTGTTTATCTGCTGGGGAGGGTGACAAGGACGAGTGTCAAGAGAAAATAATAATATCAACAAGTATATGGGTTGTAAAAGTGTAGGCGATTGCGCTGGGGATACGACACGGACGGGTGTCAAGTAAGTGTATATAGGTATATGTGAGTGCAAAGAGGGTGTCTTTGGCTTTCTGCTGGGGTATGACACGGACGGGTGTCAGGACGTATCTGTAATACGGGTGTGTTGTTTGCAAAGAGTGTTCAGGCGACTTTACTGGGGGAAAATGGCACGGACGGGTGCCCAAAATGAGTATATACTGGTGTTTGTGATTTGTGAGGCAACTGCTTTTGCTGGGGATCCTGGTGGGGATTTTTCTTTGTACGTTGATGAATGGTCATTATTCACAAGTGCTGATTCAAAACATGGCTTATGATTATGCAGTATGTTGGATTTTTGCCGTAATGCTCCGTGTTAAAACAGAATGCTACGCTTTGTGGGTGAATGTGATGCGAATGCTATGATTGTGCAAAGATACCAAACCGGGATCCGGGTCCCGTTGCTGCGAAGATCTTCGATCGATCTGTTTGAAGTAGACATCCCAGCTGGGGAGGAGATCATTGGTAGATCTGACGAGATACTATCTGTTTGGGGATATGGGTCATTGATAGACCTATCCTTATAAATGAGAGACCCAGCTGGGGTTTGCAGAAGCTTTCTTCAATCTGTTGTGATCTTCTATGCGCTGCTCTTCTGGATAGAGGCTGGAACTCTGTGGGGAGATGGCTCTCTGACTTTTGTACCCGACTGAGGGTGAAATGGCAACTGGGCTGGGGAGAGAGAGAGATCACTGCAAGACCTCCATAGGGATTCTACTGAAGAGGATCCTTGACCCTGCCGGGGATATAGGTGCCTTCCGTGATGCCTGGTAACTCTGATGGGGAAATGACAACTCAGCTGGGGGAAGTCATGAGAGGCAACTCAGCTGGGGAGAGAGCACTTCGGGTGCTAAAATTGAGTGTTGATTTGCTAGCTTGCTGGGATGAAGCTTACATGCCCCGAGTTGCATTCTGGATACCTGCAATCCTGAAAAAGATGGAGAAACGCACAAGATAATCCCAAGGTATCCCTTACTGGATTCCGTCATAGGAGTTAGGCACTTCTGAGAGTAAGTACATTTCCTGCAAGCACGCTTTTTATTTGAGGATAAAACATCTGTATTCTGTGCAATTAGTTTTTTAGACATCAGACATTTTTTGCAAATAAAATGTGCAAAACGAGACATGACTGAAAATCTGATTTTATTAATTTATATGCCCTGAATTGGCGAGATACAGTCAAAGAAACAAGTCCCCTGAAATGAGGAGGTTGTTACAAATTGAAAACACAAAAATGCTGGCAGTGTTGATGACGCTTTAAGGAGCTTCCTCTTCACTATGACTCGTATGACTTTTGACGTTCTTCTCATCTTGCTCTCTGAAGAATGTTGATTCTGATTGAAGCTTGATCCTTTCAAACCTCACCAAGTTGTAAACGATACAGACGAATTCAGAATGCAGTTGTTCGCTTATTCCCTTATTTTGCATGGATCGCCCTTTCGGGTTTTCAATCCATCGGGATACCCATTTTTGCCTGAGTCGTCCAATGCGGCTTTTCAACTCAGCGGGTGTACATTTTTGTTTATTTTCCCTTATTTTTGCCCGAGTCTTTTATTCTGTTTTTGACTCGCCGGGATGCCCTATTTTTGCCTGGACTTACATTCTGTTTTTATGTCCAGCGGGTCATTCTTATGCGAAGTATTTTTTAACTGCATCTGAATTCACAGGGGACGGGAAATCTTCACCATCCATGGTGCTGAGCATCAGTGCTCCACCAGAGAAAACTTTCTTTACCACGAATGGTCCTTCATAATTTGGAGTCCATTTGCCCCTGTGGTCTGTATGAGGAGGGAGGATCCTTTTCAGCACAAGATCTCCCACTTGGTACTCTCGGTGCCTGACTTTCTGATCGAAGGCTTTCTTCATTCTTTTCTGATATAACTGCCCATGGCAGATTGCAGCCAATCTTTTCTCTTCAATCAGACTCAGTTGTTCGTATCGGGACCTAACCCACTCTGCTTCGTTCAGCTTAACATCCATCAGTACCCGGAGAGAGGGTAACTCAACTTCAACAGGTAGGACTGCCTCCATACCATACACAAGTTGATACGGTGTTGCCCCAGTGGATGTTCTGATTGACGTGCGGTACCCATGCAAGGCAAATGGTAGCATTTCATGCCAGTCTTTGTAAGTGACTACCATCTTCTGCACAATCTTCTTGATGTTCTTATTAGCTGCCTCAACAGCGCCATTCATCTTTGGCCTGTAAGGAGAAGAATTGTGGTGTTGGATCTTGAAGTCCCGGCACAGCTCTGCCATCATTTTATTATTTAAGTTGGAACCATTATCAGTAATGATTCGCTCGGGCACTCCGTACCGACAGATGATGTCTCTCTTCAGAAATCGGGCTACCACTTGCCTTGTGACGTTTGCATATGAAGCTGCTTCAACCCACTTGGTGAAATAATCAATGGCAACCAGGATGAATCTGTGGCCGTTCGAAGCAGTTGGCTCAATCTTGCCAATCATATCAATGCCCCACATAGCAAAGGGCCAGGGTGAAGACATAACGTTCAAAGGGTTGGGAGGCACATGCACCTTGTCTGCATAAATCTGGCATTTATGGCACTTTCTGGCGTAGGCACAACAGTCGGCATCCATTGTGATCCAGTAATAACCTGATCTTAACAATTTCTTAGCCATGGCATGCCCTCCTGCATGGGTACCAAAGGATCCTTCGTGCACTTCATGCATCAACAAGTCTGCTTCCGTCTTATCAACACATCTGAGGAGTACCATATCAAAGTTCCTTTTGTACAAAGACCCATCAGTGTTCAGAAAGAAACTTCCAGCAAGCCTTCTCAAAGTCTTCTTATCATTGGAAGATGCCCCAGGTAGGTATGTTTGGTCCTCCAAGAAGCGCTTAATGTCATGGAACCAAGGATTATTATCTTTGACAGTTTCTTCTGCGAACACATATGCTGGTCTACCAAGTCTGGACACTGAAATCTGAGGTACAAAGTTAGCAGCTTGAACTTTGATCATGGATGCAATGGTAGCGAGAGCATCTGCAAACTGATTCTCGTCCCGTGGGATATACTCAAGCTTGACTGTTGTGAAGAAAGTCAATAACTTTCTTGTATAATCCCTGTAAGGTATCAGATGATCCTGGTGGGTGTACCATTTGCCGTTGGTTTGATTGATTACCAAAGCTGAATCTCCGAACACAGTCAATGTCTTGATCCTGAGGTCAATGGCTTCCTCAAGACCCATAATGCAAGCTTCATATTCAGCTTCGTTGTTAGTGCAGTTGAAAGTGAGTTTTGCCGAGAAAGGCATATGAACTCCTTTAGGTGTAATGAGTACTGCACCAACACCACGACCATTCATATTAACAGCCCCGTCAAACATCATAGTCCATTCTTCCTCTGGGTCGGGCCCTTCAGTGTGAATAGGCTCTTCACGATCTTTTGCTTTTATGAACATGATGTCTTCATCAGGGAAGTCAAAACTCATAGGCTGGTAATCATCAATGGGTTGCTCAGCAAGATATTCAGACAACACACTGCCCTTGATGGCTTTCTGTGATGTGTATTGGATGTCATATTCAGTAAGGATCATTTGCCATCTTGCAACCCGTCCGGTAAGAGCTGGCTTCTCAAATATGTACTTAACTGGGTCCATTTTTGAGATCAACAAAGTAGTGTGGGTCAACATATACTGTCTCAGTCGGCGAGCAGCCCAAGCTAAAGCACAACAAGTTTTCTCGAGCAGTGAATAACGTTGTTCACAGTCGGTAAACTTTTTGCTTAGGTAGTATATTGCATACTCTTTTCGACCAGACTCGTCATGCTGGCCCAGCACACACCCCATTGACTCTTCTAATACTGTCAAGTACATTATCAGAGGTCTTCCTTCAACTGGAGGCATAAGGATTGGAGGTTCTTGTAAGTATTCCTTGATCTTGTCAAAAGCCTTCTGGCAGTCTTCGTTCCACCTGACCGTCTGTTCTTTTCTTAACAACTTGAACAAGGGTTCACAGGTAGCCGTAAGGTGAGAGATGAACCTCGAGATATAGTTCAATCGACCTAAGAACCCTCGAACTTCTTTCTCTATTTTCGGTGCAGGCATCTCTTGGATGGCTTTGACTTTATCAGGGTCAACTTCAATCCCTTTCTCGCTTACAATAAAACCCAGCAGCTTACCAGATCGCACCCCGAATGTGCATTTGTTGGGGTTCAACTTCAGTTGGTACTTCCTCAGACGCTTGAACAACTTCAGCAGGTTTACCAGGTGGTCTTTTTCTGTGAGGGACTTTGAATCATATCGTGGAATAATGTTACCATAGCCCGTTGATATGTTGCACCGGCATTCTTGAGCCCAAATGGCATTACCTTGTAGCAGAACGTGCCCTAGGGTGTAATGAAGGTTGTCTTCTCCATGTCTTCAGGGGACATCTTAATCTGATTATATCCTGAAAATCCATCCATGAAGGAGAATACCGAGAACTGAGCCGTATTGTCCACCAATACATCAATGTGAGGTAATGGGAAATCATCTTTCGGGCTGGCTCTGTTCAGATCCCGGTAGTCAACACACATCCTTACTTTGCCGTCTTTCTTAGGCACAGGTACAATATTAGCAACCCACGGCGGATAACTAGTTACAACAAGGAACCCGGCGTCCCATTGCTTTTGCACCTCTTCCTTGATTTTCATTGCCATGTCCGGACGAGTACGGCGCAGCTTCTGTTTGACCGGTGGGCATTCTTCTCTCAAAGGTAGCTTGTGCACGACAATGTAGGTATCCAACCCTGGCATATCTTGATAAGACCAAGCAAACACGTCCACGTACTCTTGAAGCAGGTCAATCAGTTGCTTCTTCACTGAGTCTTGTAAGCAGGCCCCGATTTTAACTTCTTTCACGTCTTCGTCTGTACCAAGATTGATCACTTCAACCTCCTCCTGGTGAGGAGTAATAACCTTTTCCTCTTGTCTTAACAACCTGGCTAGCTCTTCAGGAAGCTCATACTCTTCTTCAACCCCTTCATCGGCTTGATTGATTGGATTGTCAAAGTCATACGAAGTCATAGCCGTGCTGTTGTCGGTGCTGTCAGGAAGGCACTCTCTGCAAGGGTTCAGTTTGTTCATTTTAGTGATTTGATTTTAGTCTTATTTTAGAAAAGTGAAATAAAGTTGTCATTTTGAAAACACTGCCATTTATTTTTTGTACAAAAAGAAAAATGGAAAAACAGTGAGCGGAAAAGAAAAAGACTCATTTGCAAAAAGATGTCTGATATTTCATTGATTAATCTTGTTTGCACAAAAAGTACAAATGGCCCGGTTACAAAATGAGTCTTGTCATCTTGGGCAAGATGCAAGACTTTGATGCATGCTATAAAAATACAGGAAATAATAATTACTCTGCATGAGTAACTCTTATAATTTCCTGGGAAGACCAGTTTGAGATACTGCTCCCCGGGATCTTTGGACGAATCCAGCTTTCCAGGTTGCGTTCTTCTTCCAGCTCGTCTTCCAAACAGTTGACAGCATCAGGGGTGAGCATCCCCCCACTCACAAAGTTGGGCTCTTTCGCAGCCTCTGCTTGATCTTGTTGAGTTGGTTTGTAACCCAACCCAAATCTGTCCTCTTTCTTCTCTACCGATAGCAGTTTGCCCCAGCCTTGGGCGTTTCCTCCCTCAACAACCTTCCGGGCTTGTTGGTATGATGATATAGAAGTTCCGGGAACAGCAGATGTTTCATTGACATTCAGAGCTTCGAACCCCTGACTCATTGTTTCATGGATCTCCCCATCCATCTCAATATACTTATAGGTAGCCAGGTGGCTGACAAAAATATCCTCCTCTCCACAGATTGTAACGATTTGACCCTCCCACTCATATTTTAACTTCTGGTGAAGGGTAGAGGTCACGGCGCCAGCGGCGTGAATCCATGGCCTACCTAATAGACAGCTGTAGGCAGGCTGTATATCCATCACGTAGAAGATCGTTTTGAAGGTCTGCGGGCCAATCGTTATGGGCAATTCAATTTCTCCCAGAACCGAACTCTTTGAACCATCAAAGGCTCTCACCACCAGGTTGCTGGGTCTCAATGCCAATCCATCATATTCTAGCTTCACCAAGGCCTTCTTAGGTAAGACACTGAGGGATGACCCCGTGTCTACCAGCACATGAGAAAGGACAGCACCTTTACATTCCATGGTTATGTGCAAGGCATTGTTGTGGTTGCGGCCTTCCGTTGTCAAATCAGTATTGGTGAATCCTAGTCCGTGACTAGCATTAACATTTCCAACTACAGCTTCCAGCTGATTGACAGTGATCTCTTCAGGCACGTAAGCTGCGTGCAAGACTTTGAGTAGTGCATTCCGATGGGCTTCGGAGCACATGAGCAATGATAGGATAGAGATCTTAGAAGGCGTCTGATGAAGCTGATCCACTACTTTATAATCACTCTTCTTGATGATTCGCATGAACTCATCAACCTCTTGATCGAAGGGTGTTTTCAAAGCTTCTTTAACAGTCTGCTCTTCCTGCACCACGCTTTTTCCTTTTGCTTTAGCAGCAGCTTCTGCTTCGGCAGTGGGTCTCTGAATTTGTGGAGCGAAAAGACGTCCGCTTCGAGTGAAGCCTCCGCCTCCTCCCACATTGTCAATTTGTGGTGCAGGGGTTGATGATTCAAAAGTGATTCTTTGTCCTTCACAGTACAGGTCAGAGCCGTAATGCCACGGGATGGCATTGCTACTTTCATAAGGTACTGGTCCAGGCACTGTGATAGTGACTGGACTGACTGCAGCTGCGGAAGGAATTGTAATGGTCTGTGGATCATAATAAATTGTAACTGGTGCTCTGATGGGAGCAGCACTTTCTGAGTTGTAGGCAGAGTTGCTTTCAGGATCATAAAATATTGTGACAGTTGAGACATCTTCATGATTTGTTGCTGGTGTTGTAGGAGACATTGGTGGAAGGATGGATGTTGTTGTTGTAGAAGTTTCAAAATGAAGTGGTGCTGGAGTTGTAGAAGAAAAATTTGTTGATGGCTGATCAGTTGAGATAATAGATGAAGTACTTGTTGATGAAGCCGAAGAATTGTCAGGAACAATGGTTGTTGTAGTTGTAGGAGGTTCTGGAGCTGTTGTTGATGAGATTGCGGGATTCGTAGGAAATGATGTGGTGATCTGAAGTTGGCCACTCTGAATGAGACCGTCTATGCCATTCCTCAGGTTATCGCACCCATTGACTGAAATATTGCAGTAAGCACACCCCAACTCACACCCTGGGAACATTTGACATTCGAGGAGCTGAGCCTTAATTTCCACCAACGGTGTCCGGATCTGACCCACACTGGTTATTAAATAAGACGGTTTGTCTTCTTCAATAGCGTTAATTCTGGGGCCACCGTGGTTTGGCATCGGGTTCTTATTGACATTGGGTGGTGGTGCGAAATTCAGAGCTTTTGAGTCTACCAGGTCTTGTACCTTCATGTGCAAGGCTCTGCACTTTTCTGTACTGTGGCCAGGTGCATTTGAATGAAAGGCACATCTGGCGTTGGAGTCATAATTCCTGGGTAGACTGTTGGGGTCTGGAGGTGCCAATGTCCTTAGCTCAACCAGGTTGAGTTTCAGGAGTTGTGGCAGCAATGTAGCATATGGCATAGGGATCGGATCGATTACCCTGTTGGCTTGAGAAGGCCTCTGTTGGAATGGCCTTTGCTGGTTGTTGTTGTTGGTGTTGCTATTGTTGTAATTTCTCGGGGGATACTGATTCTGTTGATGATACTGGGGTTGTTGATAGTTTTGCTGCGGAGGTTGATAAACTGGCTGAGGATGAGCTGGAGCGGGAATGGTGACTGCTGCCACTGATCTGTGAACATATTGGGGCCTGCCCCTGTTGGTGTGGATGGCATTAGTCTCGCCAGTTCTTCTTGGGCCTGCAAAAGGCTTTCTTGTACTACTGGACGAGCTTGCACCGTTGTCTGAGATCTTGCCCATTTTTAACAAGCTCTCAATTCTCTCCCCAGCTATGACAACATCCGCAAAGCTAGTGGAAGAGAAAGCAGCCAGCCTATCAATATATGTCCCCTGAAGGGTGTTCATAAACATGTCTGCCATTTCCCTTTCAGACATAGGTGGTTGAACAGCAGCAGCCAGTTGCCTCCATCTCTGGGCATATTCTCGGAAACTTTCCCTTGACGATTGTGACATTCCCATTAGGAGGGTCCTGTTGGGTGCCATATCTAAGTTGTACTGATACTGTCTGATGAAGGCCTCTGCCAGGTCCTTCCAGCATCTAATAGTTGCCCTTGTCAAGTGAGAGTACCATTCTCTTGAAGCTCCTGTCAAGCTGTCTTCGAAATAGAACATCCAGAGCTTCTCATCCATAGTATAGGCCTTCAGCCTCCCCAGAAATGATTGTAAATGAGTCCGGGGGCATGAAGTCCCGTTGTATTTTTCAAAACAAGGAGGCTTGAACTTATGGGGGATCCTGACCCCGTCTACCAAGCCCATGTCCATGACGTCGAAACCCAAAGAGTTTTGAGACTCTAAGGACCTCAATTTCTCAGCTATCTTATCCAGCCTTCTATCGTAAGCTTCTTCCCCAGCACCCATTACTGTGAACTGATCCTCTTGGGGGTCTTCTTGAAGTACCCTGGCTGCAGTGGCAGTCCCTTGAACATTTGCAGGGATGTTGACCTCAGGATGGAGGTGTGGTCCAAAGACTAGGGGATTGACATGAGGTTGGACCCTCTCGTTATTGCTTGTGCCAGCAGTCCCTATATGTGGATCTTCTTGATTCTGTCTTTCCACCATGGCCCTCAATCTTTCCTGGCTCTGAGCCATGTTGTTCATCACTTCCATGAACTGCGTCATTTGATTCCTCATTTCCAATCTTTCGTTTGCCATTTGATTTCTGACCTCAGTAAGGTCCTGCTGCATCTGATCCATTTGAATGTCCGGAAGGTTGCTACGGGTCAGATAACGGTGCGGACGGTTGAGGGGAAATACTCGGCGCCGAGCAATAGTTCCTGAACATCACAACAGAGTTAGTGGCAATAAAACAAAAACCTACAAAACAAACAAAAGGGTTAGCATGCAATGCAGTATGCTTATTTGTTCTCAAGGTATCCGGTTTGGCATTCAGTTTTGACCCTTCCAGACCCCTGAAGATGCTGTTGATGTTGCTTTTGAAGTGAAACTTGGATGGAACAAACTAATACATATATTACAAAAGCAAAATGGTACATAGTTTGTTTACAAATACAAGCCCTCTGAGGGGTCAAAATACATTACAGGAAAATAAAAGTACATGGAATGAAAGCAACAACAAACAAATGGTCAAACACCAAGGCCAAACTCATCCTCACGAACTTCCTTGAGAAGTGCTTCGGTCACAGGATCAGCTGGACGCTCCGTGAGGTTCCTGATGAGGAGGTTCCGGGTTGTAACAGCTGCTGCTAGCTTCTTGCGCTGACTTTGGTCTTTTGACCTCTTCACTCCAGCTTTGATCTTCAGCTCTGATATCTCCCTCTGGGCTGCTGCCAGGGCTTCTTGCTGTTCTTTTGCACTAGCTTCCAGTTGCTCTATCTTGTCTTGAACTCTCTTGTCTTCCAGAGTTCGAGCTTCGGTGATTCTGACCCACCTAGCCTGACTCTCCTTCAGATACAAGTCTGTCCTTGCTCTCTGGAACTGGGCTTCCTTGCAAGCATTCTTCAGAATTTTTTCTCCAGCCTTAGACTTCTTGATATAATCCCCAGACTTCTCAATCTTAGTCAGATGCTCCACTCTCAGCTTCTCTAGCCTCTCAATCTCCATCCTGCCGTCACTCCTCTCCCGGAGGGTCTTCTGCAAAGCCTGGGTTAACTTCTCGTTTCTTTCCTTCAAGCTCTCAAACTCCTCCAAACTGATAGTGGCAGGGGGTGGTGCTGAAGATGATTCAGGCATATCTTCTATGGTAAAGGGAATTCCAGAGAATTGAGCCCTGGCATAGGACCACTCATAATATTGTGCTGATGCCACATTGTTTCACTTCCACAGAATGGTTATTCCCTTGGTTTGAACATGATCCCAGGCCCAGGCTTCCTGCCTAACAATAGCCAGATTAGGCTTGTTCTCACAATAGAGTGTTTCAACCAAGTCCTGTGCCTTAGGAGTGTGGACCAATGCATAGCCCAGTTGCCTTTTGAACAACAGAGGGTTGTAATTAATACTCCCCTTAACTCCTATTAGGGGCACATTGGGAAAATGCCCACAGCTGGTGATGATATCCCTGCCTTTGGCACTTTGAGTGCACCATCTGATATCAGCTGAAGTTAGAGCAGTGAGTCTCTTAGCCCAGTTTTTCTGCTGATGAGGATTCAAAAATGCATCTGTCCTGGGTAGATGCCTGAGAAGCCAAGTGTGGAACAATGGAGCACAACACCTCACTAATCTTCCCCTCTGCTTTTCATTCCTCTGATGCACTGAGTAATAGAGATCCCCCAATAAAGTGGGCACTGGATTCTTCAGGATGAAAAGATGGATTGCATTCTTGCTAATGAATCGAGGCTCGTCTGCAAATAATACAATTCCATATATACTCAAGGCCAATAAAGCACAGACAGCTTTCCACTCTCCTAAAGAAGCTTTCAGGGTAGCTTGAGAGATCAAGAAATCCAGATGGAAGCCAGGGATTCCAGCTTTAGAAGTCATATGCTGTTCAATCAGGACAGGTTCCAGATGCAAAGCCTTTGCTACTTCTCCATTACCAGGGAAGACCATCTCAGGGTTGAAAGGGATTCCACCCCTGATAGGCATGCCAACCAATGATGAGTATTCTTCCAACAAAGGGCCCAACTGAAAGTCTTGAAAAGTAAAACACCTCAATGGGGGATCATAAAACTGAATGCAAGTATGGATCAGGCTTCTCTGTGAAGGGTCCAGGTCCATAACCATATCAAGTATATCTCCGTAGTGTTCCCTGAACAATGGTATGTGATCCGGAGTGATCAGGGTTTGAATCCTCCTGATGTCAGATAGCTCTGGCTGGAAGAAGTGGTAGGTGATGTTACTCTTTTTAGGAGCCATGATGCTGAGACTGAGTAGAGACAAGTGTTGTTGATGATACTGAAGAAAGAGCCACTGATTGGCTGGTGCAGGTGACTGGAATAAATAGCTGATAACTAAAGCAGATGCTGATGAAGATGGGTCAAATACTGAAGATGGGGTCAAAACCAGAACCAAAAGAAGATGGATACCCTGAAACACAAATAAGCAAATGTCAATATGATGCAATGTTTATGTATGCAAATGATATGCAAGGGTTTGTGACTGAGCTGGATCTGATCAAAAACTCTGATATAGGTCCAAGTATGTTCAAGAATTCCAGATGGAGGTCTATAAATCCAGTAACCAAGGTGGGGGGCTCAAATAAAGAGCCACATGTCCAGGGTTTTAGAATCACAAGAACTGTCCCAAAATGGAGCATTCTTAATCAAGTCAAAGTAACAGGGTATTCTGAGGTCAAGGTACCTGCAAACCTGTAAACAACCCAACCCCCTCACAGGTGGTGTTCTAAAACAAGGATCCTCAGACTTGGATCAGTTATGGGAAGTGTAAACACTTCTAACCCGGAGGCACAGTGTTTACAATAACCATAAAAGTTCCTCCTCTAATTCAACTCAGTTTCTGAAGGTCAAAACTAAAGGTCATCCAGACTTAGCAGGCTTCCCAAATAGCCCTAGTACTGCAGGAAATCTGCAACACAGAGTTCTCAAGAAGAAACCCATATCTGAACCGTGTTTCATATTCCCGCACCAGACCGAGATGGAATGGGAAAGAATATGATTCACTCTAGCCTAGGTGTCACTCAGGTCCCAGGTATAGGACCTTAACTCTCAATAGAACACCCACCCACCAAAGCAAAACCAGATCCAGCCAGACAGCATGACAGTATGATATGTGTAAAGCAGTAAAGAAAGTAATAAAAAAAACTGTACATAAAGCAATAAATAAAACATATGCAAACACAAATAAGCACATAACACCCCAATAAACACAAATCAATCAAATGCTAGGAGGAACCCACAAAAAGAACCAGAAGCCCTGGTTGCAGTATAAGGGTCCCCAGCAGAGTCGCCAAGCTGTCGCTCCCGATAAATGGGAAAAGGCCCAGATAAAGGTACAGACGCGAACGGTCGGCTAAAGGGACAATGAGAACACACAGCCGTGAACTCACTGGAGATGAATAGAGTCGCCAGCTAGGCATTTTTATCCCGGAGGAAAGGCAATGCTGCATAGACCTAGAAAAAGAATGGATAAGACGGTTGCGAACCAGAGAGACTGAGAAAGGGGGTTGGTTACAACCTGGGAAGGTATTAACACCCAGATTGTCCGCCGTACTCGACGGGATCCACGCTTAAAAGATTTGTGTTTTAAAGGGGTAGTGTCAGTGCAATCTGTGTGTAAAATAGCTGGAAAAGGATGTACAGGTGTCAGTGCTGAAAGAAATGTGAAGTGTATAAATGATGTGTCAGTGTAAGAACAAGAATAAAATGCTCAAGATCATGAGGCTAGAGAATGAGGCTAGAAAGAGGGGGAATATACAGAGACTTTTGTTCGATAACTGTTAAGTTATGCCTACGTATCCTCTCGTGCAATGAGGAAGTCAGAACACCGTAGTTCGACCCAAAGAGACTGAAAGATGAATTGACTTGTGAACTGCTTACTTGTCTATGCTCAAGTGTATGACCTGTCTGGCTCAGGTGCAAACTGTCTTGCATTAGACGGAAGAAGCGAGTTCTCGTTTGTGAGTGAATGAGGTGAGAAAAGAATCCCGGAGGAGACGATTATTGTTTGTTTTTTGTATTTTCAGTCTTTTATTGTTTTTGGATTTTGTCATAAGTTAATGAGCTTAAGTCTAAACCAATGGATTTAGTAAACTCATCACATCTTCCCTCTGATTAGGGGTAATGGGAATACCTTAAGTGTGAAGTCAGATTCTCACACTTAATCACCTTTGGTGTAGGATTAAGATCATTAACCTACTTGTGATTATTTAAATGTTTTTGTGGTTTTTGTTTAGTGTTAAGTAATGAGGTTAAGCCATAATCAGGGATTAAACAGACCCATTACACCATCCTAATAGAAGGATAATAGATGAGAATGTTTAAGCTGAGGAAAGCTCCTCAACTTAATCCATGATTAGGGATTAAACTCATGACAAAACAAACCTTTGATTAAGTGGATTTTATTAAATGGTGAGATGAAGAAGTGAATTTTATGATTTGTAAGACAACTTGAGGGGGACTTGTCCATTAACACTAGGGTTAGTCCTTCTTAACCATTTAAGGAAGAATTAGAACCCTAATGCAAGGCCCAAGTTACAAGTGGAATGTCTTGATACTTATTAGATGGATTGATTAAAGGAGATAAACACATTAAGGGTTTAACACTTAGGATTAAAGTTATACACTCCATCCTAAGAGAAGGATGCAGGCATAAGCTTAATCACAAAGCCTTAAAGCCTTTAGGGTTTAGTCCCTGATTATGAGGTGAGAAGAGAAGACTCAAAAGAGACACAAAGGTAAAACTAAGAAGGGAGACTAATCAAAACCCTAATCATTGTCATGCTTGGTTGTCCCTAAGGTTTGTGAGGTTTTCAAGAAGAAGTCTTCAATGGAACCACCAGGAAGCAGATGAAGGGATCAAGAGAAGCAAAGCAACTTGCTTCATTCAAGAAGTCAAGTCACTTGAAGAAAGAAAGTGGGAAGAGGAAGAATGAGCAAGCTCAATCTCAAACACAAAGAAAAATGCAGCAATGGATGCAAGAGAGATGAAAAGAAAAGTTATGAGAAGTGAAGGCAAATTCACTTCTCAAAGTTACTTACCACCTGAAAGGTTAGAAAAGAAATGCAATGCAATGCAAAATGGGATGAGATGGCATGATGCAAATCAAAACCAGAAGCATATATGAGATGATAATGATGCTATGAGATGATGCAAACATGAAACAAGGCATGAGGATGATCACATGAACATATGGATGCAAATGGAGCATGCTTAGAACCATGAACATACATGAAAAGTTATGAAGTGCACATGACATACAACATGGCAAATGCATGATGCAATGATCAAACATGCTTTCAATATGTCTTATGATGTTAAATGAATCACATGGATGCTTGAAATGTCATGGCAAGTCATGTTATGCAAGAGAATGCAAGATGGATGCATATGGAAGCCCAAATTAGGGTTTATGATCAATGCAACAAACAAAAATCAAAATCAGAAGCAAACAACATTATAAAAAATTGAAAATGCAACACAAAGGACCCCTAATCCTATACTAAACCAATGCCCAAAGGAGAGGTCTCAACTCTTAACCAATCTCAAGTTATGATTTTTACAAGTTTGCTAGGGTTTTAGGGTTCCTAAACAAAAGAAATGCCAAACAAATTGAAAATGAAAGATCAAATCATGGCCATTTAATCTCACAAACTTCATGCCAAACACAATGCAATGCAAAAAGAATCAATGTCCAACTCTTCATGGATAGGCAGAAATGATTTTTTGAACTTTGAATCAAAATAATGCACAAAAATGATTTTAATTCAATGAGAAATTTTTAAAATGCATCAAGATCAAAAAATAAATTTGGTTTGAAGGTTGGACAATGTTTCTAAATGTCTTAGAACATTTCATAAATTTTTTGGTGATTTTTAAATACCTAAAAGTATTTTTAATAAATTAATTTTCATTAATCAATTAAAAATAAACTTTTAAATATTTTAAAATACTTTTTAAATGCTAAAAATAAAATAAAAATATTTTTTGTGTCATAAAAATTAATGAAACTCTTGAGAAAAAGTTTCATAATTTTTAAACAATTTTTACTATTTTAAATAAATTATGTAAAACAAATGAAATAAATGAAAATAAAAATGAATTTAAACTGAATTAATGAGAAGTCAGCAGATCCTAGGGACCAGATTCAAACTAAAACGCGCGCGTGTTGACTTGGCGCCAGATCTCACGGCCCTCATTCAAACTCAGCTAATCAATGCTTATGCCCTAATTACGCCGTTAAACACTTTCAGATGACCGGAACAGTGTTCCGGTCATCTTCTCCGTTCACCCCAAACCTCAAACTCACTCCATACGTTACGAAAATGAAATCTAATTGAACAGAAACGTTTCCCACTCACTCACGAATCATAATCCTCAATCAAAACAAATTTATTTTTCCTGGAATGGCTGAATCGAAGCAAACAAGAACTAGGGCAAAAAAGTTTCAGAGACCAATTAAACTCTCATCTCTCCACCATTTTTAAAACTAAAGATATCAGAGCAATCAGTGAAGCATATAGAACAACTTTAGAACTTAAAAAATGACTTCTGGGAAAAAAGTTCTTGAGCTACCTGAGTTTCGAAGCTTTCACTCTGGTAACTTTCAGACCTCCCCTCCTTGTGAAATCCACTCCTTATGACCCCTTGATGATGCCTGAATGCTTGGAAGAAATTTATGCTGGCTAGTTGAAGAGTTTGAACAGCTTCTGCTCAAGCTCAGTTGAAAATGGTGATGGTGATTCAAGCTGTTTCAGGCCAGTGTGAGTGGTTCTTTGTGATCAGGGTGATGTTTTGAGAAGGTTTGTGGAGTTTGTTTGAGTGTTTATGGCCTGTGGAAGATGTTTCGAAGGAAACTGCAGATTGGGGTGAAAATGGAGAAACAATGTTCTTGCTGGATTCAGGCTTGGTTCTTTGTTGGTTTGGGCTCAATGAAGTATGGTGAGATGATTAGTGAAACTTGTCTGGATGTTTGTGAGCTGGGCAGAGAGATTTGAAGAGAGATGCAAATGGGGTGAGTTTTGTGTATGTGATGTTGTGTTGTGTTTCAGCCTTGTTTCTTGGGTGTTATGGCCAGCATTTTCCTTGCATAAAGAACTCCCATTGGTCAGGTGATGTGACCTGGCCTGCTGTGATTGGGATGTCTACTTTTGCAAAAAAGTCCACTCTTGTGTAAGGAAAGCATGGGCTTGGTTCTAGCTTGGTACAATGGGTGTGGGCTGCGCAGCAAGGTGAAGGAGAAAGGCTAGGGGTGGTCAGCAACATAGGCAGCAAGTGGGTGAAGTGTTATGATGGTTTTTGCAAGTTGGCTTCCTTTGGTTCTCATGGAAAGATTTTGCTCCAAAGCCATACAAAACATGTGATCTCTTGGTTCAAATCTGATTTTTAGGTCACATAGAATGTTTGTGCATTGGTTTGATGTGAATTAGAAGTCACAAATGCCTTGGTACAAAGTTCTTGCAAGTTTTCCATTTGGTGCATAACTTGAAAATTAGTGATTTTTGCCAACTTTGTCACACCATAACTTTTGATCCAAAATGAATTAGGTCATGTTCTTGTACTTTTTGAAAAGGGAAAAATGTATTCTACAACTTTCATGACCAAAGTTTTTCCATTTGAAGCATTTTTGGATCAAAAAGTAAGGTTTGAAAAGTGACCTAAAATGACATATTCTTTAAAAGTCAACTATGCCCAAAAAAGTCAACTTTGCAAAAACTTCAAATTCTTGATTTTTGTGAACTTCAACCTTCTTCCATGATCAAATAAAGATCATATACACTCAAAATGATGAAGATCACCCCTTGGTTGGGTCATTGGGGGCCTCAGATGCCCTGATTTTGCACTGACTTGTCCAGAAAGTCAACCCTTGACCAGATGACTTCCCCATGGAATTTCTTCATGAAAATTGATATGCATACTACCTATACCATATAGAGACCAATGGAAACAAGAATGACCAAAAAATTTGGAGTTATGGCCTCTGAAACCAAAACCCTAATTTTAGGTCAACTGTGCAGTCAAACTTGGCTCTGCAACCACACCAATCCCAGTTCTTGTGATTCTTTGGAATTCTTGACTTTGAGAGGATATAATATGATGCTTGAACACACATGGACCCCTTTTAAGTGATTGGTGACCCTTGGAGTGGCTCAAGAAGCTCTTGGATTGCTCAGATCACAAACCCTAGATGCAGATGACTCAGAAACTATG
Source organism: Lathyrus aphaca (assembly GCA_963966055.1). Classification (NCBI taxonomy): domain Eukaryota; kingdom Viridiplantae; phylum Streptophyta; class Magnoliopsida; order Fabales; family Fabaceae; genus Lathyrus; species Lathyrus aphaca. The sequence continues at coordinate 456,531,762 of OZ014519.1, read as the reverse complement.
CAGTGAATCAAAAATGTAATATGAGATGGTATGATTGTGTTTATGCATATGAGAAGATCACAAGCCATGGTGTGAATGGGTGAGGGCAAATTTGGGGTGTTTACACGTTTGGAAAATGAATACATTGCTTGAATTGAATGCCAATGTATGCTAATTGAATGAATTGAATGCATGATTATGTTGTGAATAATGTATGCATTTTCAAGAATGTTGTGTGTCATTTTGCATGTGAAGCATAATGTATGCATTCTTGTGTTGCGGGATTCTCTGTGAATCTGTTGTAGCATCGTGTGCTCATGTGGAGTGAGAGTGATGACTACAACACACCCGTGTGCCCATGTGGGATATGAGCGATCGGATTGTGTACCCGCGTGGGGTGTGAGAAATTCATAAACATTATGTGCCCATGTGGGGTGTGAGCAATGGGTGATTTATTCACATTGATTGCATGCCCGTGTGGGTTGTGAGCAATCCATAAACATTGTGGGCCCATGTGTGTGTGTGTGTATATACATCGTAGTGTATATGTGTGAATAAATATGAATGAATATATGTTTATGTGAATTGTGCATAATGAATGTGCTAGTGTGAATATATATATATATATATATATATATATATATATATATATATATATATATATATATATATATATATATATATATATATATATATATATATATATATATATATATATATACACACATTGTGATGTATATGGGTGATGAGAAATGATTTGTGGTGAGAACATGTTTTATGTGTATTTTATATGTTGAGATATATAATTATATGCAATGTTATTATGATATTGTTTCTCACCCTTCTGATGTTTTATGATGCTCTATGAGGCATTGCAGAGTAGGTTGCTGGAGGTCTTTTTGGTGAAGTTGTCTTCATTTATTTTGGTCGGTCGACTCTGATATGTAGCACCTGGTAGCTAGGGTCGGCTTGATGCCTTTTGTGATACATTTTGTACATGAGTTTTGGTGATGAATTTTTTATATAAACATGAAATATTTGGTGAATCAAACTTGTTGATATATTTACATAAGTATATAAGTTTGATGTTGTTGATGTTAGTTTTCGCTGTTATTTGAATCTTTGGAATACGGGTGTAAGGATGAAATCCTTCTGTTGCAAGTTATCCCGTTTGTTGCATATCTTTTAATGAGCAGGTGTTGTATGTTTTAATTTCACTATTGATGTGACATGCCTCTTTTATACCATGTTTCAAATATACTATGATGAAATTTTTATTATGTGCCTTAGTGATTTAATTGTTTATTTGGGGTATAGAAATGAGGTGTTACATTTATGGAGGTTTAACTTGAGCCCTAATGAGCTTTGATTCAACAACAGTTGGAGAAGCCAAGCATGACCATGGAATTTTGAAAGGAGGCATGGTGATTGGAGCAAAATTTTAAGAGTTGTCGGAAATCATATTTTCAACTGTGATGACTCATTAAGACTTATTTTAACAATACTAATTAACATTTGGCTAAAATACATTTTTGGTCCCCCTATTTTAATAATTTTAATTTTTTGTCCCTCCATTTTAAAAATTAACTTCTTGGTCCCTAAACTTTACGCTCCTTGTGATTTTCATGGTCTCCTTCAATTTTATATACGTGGCACATTCATTAATGACATGACTTTGGTTTTATGGAGCCATGTCATATTTATTGATTTTTTAATAAAAAATATTTACATTTTATTTTGCATAACATTTTTTAATTAATATAAACATTTTATAAATTTTTAATTAATATAAATATTTTACTAAATTTTTAATTAATGGATTGAAAAGGAGAAACACGAAGAATACTCATCTTCTTCGTCTATCAAACATCTGCAACTCCAAGAAACCCTAAATTGAAATCAACCACAAACAACACATTCTTGTAGTATTTCATTGCATTCTTCCTTTCACGCACATCTCCAAAGCTACATTCCTCTTCCTTCATTCATCTCTTCGACCAAATGACTATACTTATGTTGTGATTTTAACTGCTTGTACTCGAATTCTCAGCCTCAAATTCCGCCTCCAGGTTACATGACGTGTTTGTTAAAATTGGGTATTTGAAGTCAGTTTATGTATCCAACACGCTCCTTTCGTTTCATAATAAATGTAAGTTTTTATCAAACTGCGTTCAAGGTGTTCGATGAAAGGGGCCACAGGGATATTGTGTCTTGCAACACTGTAATTTCTTGTGATGTTAAGGAATTTATGTATTACACAGTGTTTTAGTTATTTATTGACATGTTGGTAACTGATTATTTGAAGGTTGATTATTTTAATCTGTTAATGATTTTGACTGCTTGTGCTATAACATCTGGTTGGTGATGGAAGGGAAATAATTGCATACAATTGATGTGCTTGTGTTGAAGGGGATTTGTTTCCCATTTAAATTCATTAATTACAAATTTATTAAAGCATTTACATTAATAAAAAATAGGCTTAAATAGTAAGTTAAATAGTAAGTTAATGAGTTTTTGATTTTCTTTCCTGTAATATTTTTTTAGGTTTTGTCCCTCTATCTTAGTTTTTGCTTGCGCCTTAGTCCCTAAAGTCAAAATCTATAGATTTTCCTATGAATTTTTCTGCAGATTTTTGTTTTATGGAGTAAAACGAATGCGAATGTGAAATATATGGATGAAACCCAATAAAAAATTACAGGGAGAAAACAAAAAACTCGTTAACTTACGGGGACAAAAATATTATTTAAATATTTCAATTGATATGACATAGCTCCACAATATGAAAGTCTTGTCATTAATGAACCTGCCATGCACATGCAAAATTGGAGGGAGTTATAAAAATTTCAAGGGATATAAAGTTTAGGAACCAAAAAATAATTTTTAAAATAAAGGTACTAAAAGTTAAAAAAATATCAAAATTTAAACCTTAATTTTTGTATTAGAGTTTTTATTCAATCAAATGTATTATTTATTTCCTATTTTACTAACATTTATATAATAATATTATTTATAACAATTCTCTGCAACAGCCCGAGTATTTACTAATTTAAAATAACTGCAATTAGGTACTGTAAAAAAAAAACTACAACCAGGATTAACAAAGAATAATGAAAATTATTTTTCTAATCTCTTCCACCCCCTAGAATTAACAAATAAACAAATATCATCATATATTTTGTAATGTTATTATATTATTAGTGAATAAATTGGCATCGAATTTGATTTAGCTTTCTGTCTTCTTCCTTTGGCTCCAACTTTGATTTTTTCTGTTGTGTTTGGTTTATTTATTTAGAGTTTCTCCTTTTTTTGTGGATTTTTTTTTGTTTTCTTTTCTGTTGGTTCGTTATTTCCTCAATTATTGTGCTGTTTATTTGGTGTTATGTTGAATTTTTAGATTTTAGTATATCATTATTTATATATAGTTCTATTTATTTTTAAGAAAAAACACTCAAGCATCAAATTAATATGTTCATATAATCATAACCCATTTTTGAATCATCACTATTTCACTAAGAAAATGATGATTCTCACAACCCTTTTGGTTATTCTTGTGACACTAATGATTAAAGTTTTATATGACACAATTTCATGTTATTGGCTTAAACCAATGAGAATCAAAAAGATTATGGCAAAGCAAGGTGTGTTTTGTCCTAAACCTAGGTTTTTATCAGGCAACCTTAAAGAGATCTCCTCTTTTGTTTCCAAAGCAACTTCTCAAGACATGAAATCAATTAACCATGATGTTGTTGGTCGTCTTTTGCCTCATTTTGTTGCTTGGTCCGACCAATATGGTATGAAAAATAAATAAACACATTAAATTTATGATTTTATGTGTCTGTTATGTAGCACCGATATCTTTGAAAAAATGTGATAATTATGTTTAATTTATTGATTTTTTAAAATTATTATCGGTCACAATGTGTCTGCGTCTGTGTCTGGTGTTTGTGTCTGCGTCCTTGCTTCATAGGTTTGTTGATATAATGTTGGTAATTTTAGTATCATCAATGTATTTTAGTAGTAATGAGATTTACTACAGGCCAATGCAATTATGCGTTAAAGCTTGGAAACGAGTTAGGGTAGTGCGGAGTGCACGCTCGTCAAACCAACATATAATTGAATGTGAATAATTCAAACGGGGTTCCAAGGGGCGAAGCCCCTGGCGGGTGTGGGGCAGCGCCCCGTGGGGTTCCAAGGGGCAGAGCTCCTGGCTGGGGTCCCGCTGGTGTGTCTTTTCGTTTGAATTATTGAACTCCTATATAAGGAGTCGTTTGGCCTCTATTTACGCACACAGAACAAAAACATAAAACCTTCTACATTCTGTACGAATTTTCTTTTGCCAGAAACAATTCGTTCTTCAAAGAATTATCCCCACAAAGATTTCGTGAACCCAGGCAAGAAAAGGGTCGAAATACTTTGTTCGAAAAGTGTACGAATACGATTCTTCGAAGATATCCTAGATTATCAAACTCACTATCTAACATATAATGATTTCAAAATTATCATATTTTTACAGGAAAAAGATTCTTCTATTGGAATGGAATAGAACCAAGATTGTGTCTAACAGAAACTGAATTGATTAAGGAATTTCTTTCGAAATATAGTACAATTTCTGGGAAATCATGGCAGCAACAACAAGGATCTAAGAATTTTATAGGAAAAGGTTTGTTGATGGCAAATGGTGATGATTGGTATCACCAACGTCACTTAATTTCACCAGCATTCATGGGAGAAAAACTTAAGGTATTGAAAATTTGAGAAAATTTGATTCCATGCGCTAAATATCAACCCTAAATTCAGGTAGTCAGAATATCGGTAACCGTTGGATTGAGATTATAAAATTTATAAGATATGCTGATTTTAAAATCCAAATAAATCTATTTGTCATTGATGTAGTGACTCTTTAAATTCAAAGTATTCAGTTGCAAACATTTAAAATTTTTTATAATGCGATTCTAAATATGTGAATTGCAATATAAAACTCTAGTTAATTTCCACTAATTTTCTCATTAATTTTTTGCTCTCTCTTAATAGAGTTATGGTGTACACATGATTGAATGCACTAAAGACATGCTTGAGTCACTACAAAATGTAACATTGGAGTGTGACAAAAAAGAGGTTGAAATTGGAGAATATTTCACAGAACTCACTGCAGATATTATTTCAAGAACTGAGTTTGGTACAAATTATAAAGAGGGAAAACAAATATTTCATCTTCTCACACAATTACAAGCTCTTTGTGCTCAAGCAACTAGAAATCTTTGGTTTCCAGGAAGCAGGTTTGTAATTGTTATGAGTTTATTATAATTCTCTTTTTCTTTATTTTCCGATATTAGGGGTGGTAAAATGGATCATAATCTTGTCCATTTTGTCCGTAAGTTTTGTAACACGGACCAAATTTTTAGACTCACATTCTCTAATATGTCATTCTTGTTCTGTTCTATTTTTATGTGTTTTTTTTGTTCTGTTCTATTTTTTATGCATTTTTTTTAGACGTTGACATTAATAAAATATTTACAATTTTTAGTCTTTATGGGAACAAACCCTACATGTCTGTCGCATCCCGTCCTTTTTTTTATCTTACGGAACGAGATAAGATTTTGGTTTTGCATCTTCAATTATGTCCGTCATATTCTATCTTTTTTGTACAGACTTTTATGACATATTTATCGTATTTCTTAATTTATGCAAGATCTCTAAAAACTTAAGACATATTTGCATGTATGTTTATGTTTGTGTTGTATAGATTTGCACAATGTATTGTTTAACTATTACAAAATAATTAGAGTTCCTACTTATCAATAATTTATGAATGACAAATATTTTATGAGGTTTTATTTAATTATACTTTAATTGTGACAAGTTTTATTCACTAGCCCACCTAATTATATGCTATAAAAAGAAAGATGATTTTTTTAATTTTTAATGCTTATTAAAAGTATATTAAAACAAAAACATAAAATTATATAAGTGAAATACAAATCTTAAATCCATTAAAAGAAAGATGAATAAAAATGTATTTAGTGCTTAGTGTCTAATATACTTTTTTTTCTAATAAAAAAATATAGGTTTTTTCCTAGTACTTATAATAGAGAGATCAAGTCATTGAAGATGGAAGTGGAGAGACTCTTGATGGGGATAATAGAAAGTAGAAAAGATAGTGTGGAAATGGGAAGAAGCAATTCTTATGAAAATGACTTATTGGGAATGCTTTTAGATGAATATCAAAAGAGTGGTAACTTAAACCTACAATTAGTTATGGATGAATGCAAGACATTCTTCTTTGCTGGACATGAAACAACTGCACTCTTACTTACATGGACTGCTATGTTGTTAGCTACTAATCCAATTTGGCAAGAAAAAGTTAGAAGTGAAGTTAAAGAGATTTTCAATCAAGGAATGCCTTCTATTGATCAACTCTCTAAGCTCAATGTGGTTAGTACTCTCTCTATTTCTTTTTTAAATATATCATTATTTTTTAAGGATTTTTTTTTTATCGTAAGTAATCTAATGACTGAACAAGTGGGATGTAGCAGATTCGAACTTGTATCCCAACACTTTATATCACTATACAACTATCAATTGAATTAATTAATTTAACGAAACATTTTTCGACTATTTATCATGGGGAGAAAAATATATAAAAGATGTACAAATAGTTAATAATATTTTTAAAATGACAAATAAATATGTCAAAAATAATAAAATTTATTATTATTTCAAATTCGTGTAAATACCCTAAAAGAATAATTAAAAATGAATTAAGATAGTAACGAATTATTCTTTTGTTTTATTCTATAAACTAAATAAGTTAACTTATAACTTATATATTTATATATTCGCAATTTAAAATATGGTTTGGTAACAATTATTTTATCATAAATTTATAACTATTTTTTTAATTAATTTATAGTATTTTTATAAAATAAATTTGATTGAATTTTATAAATTTTATTAATGTTATGAGTATATGTTGATTTTTTTTTTTATTTTCAATATAAAATTATTTATGTTTTTTAATTTATGTGAAATAATTATTACTTTTTTATTTATAGTCATAAGTGAAAGATTATTTAATTCATTACAGAAATACTTCCAGAAGAAAAATTATAAAATAAAATAGACACTTAATAAATATCTTGTAATAATCAAATTATTATATTACATAATCTAATACACAATATTTTGGTAGTTATTATTAAATTGACACTCTTTATTTATGGCTACCCACTTCATACATACTTTATTATATTTGTTCAACTCACAGAGGTGAGAACACAATAGAAAAATCAAAGAGTGAAGTATACTAATGATTATTTTCAGTAGGCTATAGATTTTTCAAAAGATAGTCAAAGAATCAACATTACCTTAAAGAATTATAACTAAAAAAAATGAAGCATCTTTTGCACATAAATTATACAATAGGAACTTGCATTATTGAGGGCAACCACTCTCTCCATTTAATTTTTTTTTAATATTGTTGTATCCAGAGCTATATTCAAATCTAACAACTTTGATTAAATTAAAAGAGATCTTAAACATTTCATCCAAATATTCCTAGACAATTTTATCTTATTTTATCTTATGTTTTTAGAGATTCTAGGCAGATTAATCGCAATTTGATCATGAGATAATAAATATAGATTTTGTTTAACGACTATTTAACCACGTCAAACATTTTATGAAATTCTATTCAATAACAGTTTTATTATGACAAATTTTAGATCCTATGTAATAGTTTTTTTTGCACGCTTTCAAAATCGATCTTTCTTCCGTGATATTTTATTCATGTATTATCATTTTTTTCATTAACAAGTACTAATTTATAGTTTCATTTTTGTAGATGCATATGGTAATCAATGAATCAATGAGACTCTATCCTCCAGCAACCCTACTTCCTAGAATGGCATTTCAAGACATTGTTTTAGGTGATCTTTATATTCCTAAAGGCTTAGCAGTTTGGATTCCAGTATTAGCTATTCATCATAGTGAAGAATTATGGGGAAAAGATGCAAATGAATTCAATCCACAAAGATTTGCATCAAAATCATTCATGCCTGGTCGTTTCTTGCCATTTGCTTCTGGTCCAAGAAACTGTGTTGGACAATCATTTGCTATGATGGAAGCTAAGATTATATTGGCAATGTTGGTTTCTAGGTTTAGCTTCACCATTTCTGAGAATTATAAACATGCACCAATCACTGTCCTTACTATTAAGCCTAAATATGGTGTGCAAATTTGTTTGAAGCCTTTAGATTGATAAGGTTTTCTTTAACTACTAGAAAAACAATTGTGAGAGCCATGATTTGAACTTTAATGTTGGCGTCCAACATATCAATATCGATATTTTACCCGTTAAACTAAGATTTGCGGGTTAATAATATTTATATACCACTATATTTTCAGACTATATAGTTGTTTTCATTGGGGGAAGTTTGTTTATCATTTTATGATTTTTTTTGTTTGCTCAAATTTTGTAGTAAAGATATATATGTGGAGTGTAAGGATAGAATGTATACACTTTCAAAATGTTACTTACATGTGATATTTAAATAAGTTTTAAAAATTGAATCGATCATCAAATCAATTAATGTACTAACTCATTAGTTCACTGACAAATCATTTGGTCATTGGTCGAAATATATAACTAAATCAGATTAAAATGCATAACTCGATTACATAAACCGACCGTTATAACAAAATTATGGTTATTAAATCTATCGAACTAGATAACATTGTCTCTTAAAAAAAATCAAAACACCTAAATTTTTTGAAATTGTCATAATTCGACGGGACAACCAAAATAAAAAGAAGATCATTGTATAAAAATGGAGACTAAGGCTAAACAACATTATATGACACAACAATAAAAAAATTTAAAGATTTAAATGGTTTTGAAAATTTCAGAATCATAGTCAATGTAATGCTAATTGATAATGAACTCTTAGATTTAATGAAAGTTCCATCAAATGGTAATAATACAAAGTCTGTTATAGTTAGCAATTGGAGATGTGTATTTCATGCTTAACACTGAGAAAGATGTAACAAGTCCAAACATTATTTGAACTTGTCACTGGTGAGTGACTTGGTCAACATATCAGTTATATTTTTTGAACTGTGAATCTTCTGAAGTAATATTTGTCTGAATGCTATCAGTTCGATGATCTTGTGGAACCTCACATCAATATGATTAGTCCTAGAATGAAACATTTGGTTGTTTTCCAAATAGATAGAACTATGACTACCATAATGTCGCTCCCAAAGATTTGCATCCTGGTACAAGCGCGAACGGTCGGCGAAGGGAACAGTGAGAACACACAGCCGTGAACTCACTGGGGATGAAAAGAGTCGCCAGCTAGGCATTTTTATCCCGGAGGAAAGGCAATGCTGCATAGACCTAGAAAGAGATGGATAAGACGGTTTGCGAACCAGAGAGACTGAGAAAGGGGGTTGGTTACAACCTGGGAAGGTATTAGCACCCAGATTGTCCGTCGTACTCGACGGGATCCACGCTTAAAAGATTTGTGTTTTAAAGGGGTAGTGTCAGTGCAATCTGTGTATAAAATAGCTGGAAAAGAATGTACAGGTGTCAGTGTATGAGAAGTGAAGTGTGATATATATACAGTGTCAGTGTGAGACCAGGAATGAAATGCTCATGATAATGAGGCTAAAAGAAATGAGCTGGAAGGAGGGGGGATGTACAGAGACTTTTGTTCGATAACTGTTAAGTTATGCCTACGTATCCTCTCGTGCAATGAGGAAGTCAGAACACCGTAGTTCGACCCAAAGAGACTGAAAGGTGAATTGACTGTGAACTGCCTGCTTGTCTATGCTCAAGTGTATGACCCGTCTGGCTCAGGTGCAAACTGTCTTGTATTAGACGGAAGAAGCGAGCTCTCGTTTGTGAGTGAAGGTGATGAGAAAAGAATCCCGGAGGAGACGATTATTGTTTGTTTTTGTGTTTTCAGTCTTTTATTGCTTTTGAAAGTTTGTCATAAGTTAATGAGCTTAAGCCTAATCCAATGGGTTAGCAAACTCATCACATCTTCCCTCTGATTAGGGGTAATGAGAATACCTTAAGTGTGAAGTCAGATTCTCACACTTAATCACCTTTGATGCAGGATTAAGATCATTAACCTACTTGTGATTATTTAGATGTTTTTGGAGTTTTTGTTTAGTGTTGAGTGATGAGGTTAAGCCATAATCAAGGATTAAACAGACCCATTACACCATCCTAAAAGAAGGATAATAGATGAGAATGTTTAAGCTGAGGAAAGCTCCTCAACTTAATCCATGATTAGGGATTAAACTCATGACAAAACAAGCCTTTATTAAGTGGATTTTAGATTAATGATATGATGATGAAGTGAATTTTATGATTTGTAAGACAACTTGAGGGGGACTTGTCCATTAACACTAGGGTTAGTCCTTCTTAACCAATTAAGGAAGAATTAGAACCCTAATGCAAGGCCCAAGTTACAAGTGATGTCTTGATGATTATTAGATGAATTGATTAAGAGATTTAAACACCTTAAGGGTTCAAGACTTAGGATTAAAGTTATACACTCCATCCTAAGAGAAGGATGCAGGCATAAGCTTAATCACAAAGTCTTAAAGCCTTTAGGGTTTAGTCCCTGATTATGAGGTGAGAAGAGAAGACTCAAAGAGAGACACAAAGGTAAAACTATGAGGGGAGACTAATCAAAACCCTAATTCATTGTCATGCTTGGTTGATCCTAAGGTTTGTGAGGTTTGCAAGAACAATCTTCAGAGGAACCACCAGGAAACAGATGAATAAGATCAAGAGAAGCAAAGTGACTTGCTTCATTCAAGAAGTCAAGTCACTTGAAGGAAGAAAGTGGGAGGAACAAGAATGAGCAAGCTCAATCTCAAACACATGTAGAAATGCAGTAATGGATGCAAGAGAGATGAAAAGAAAAGGTATGAGAAGTGAAGGCAAATCCACTTCTCAAGTTTACTTACCACCTGAAATGTTAGAAAGAAAATGCAATGCAATGCAAGATGAAATGAAATGACATGATGCTATACCAAACCAGAAGCATGCACATGATGTTAATGATGTTATGAGGTGCTGCAAACATGAGGCAAAGCAATGGGGATGTTCATACAAGATTATGAATGCAAATGATGCAAGTTAAGGAGCATGAACAAACATGAAATGTTATGAATCATACAAGACAAATGACATGGAAAATATGAGATGCAATGATCAATGATGCTTTCTACATGTCTTAAGATGTCAAATGAATCATAAGCATGCACAAAATGCAAAGACAAGTCATGTTATACAAGGAACTGCAAGAAGGATGCAAGAGAAGGCCCAAATTAGGGTTCATGGATCAAACATCAAACCAAAACCCAAAACAGAAGCAAACCTCATGATAAAAAATGGAAAATGGTACCCAAAGAAACCCTAGACCTATAATGAACCACTGCCCAAAGGGGAGCTCTCAACTCTCAACCAAACTCAAGTTATGAATTTTCTAAGTTATTAGGGTTTTTTAGGGTTCTTAACAAAACAAATGCCAAACAATTTGAAAATGCAAGAACAATTCATGGCCTTTTTATCCTAGGAACTACATGCAAAACAAAAGACAATTCAAGAAGAATCAATGTCTCAACCTTCACCAATTGGCAGAAATGAATTTTCAAACATGTGATCAAAATAATGCATAAAAAATGATTTAATTCAATGAAAAATTCTTAAAATGCATCAAGATCAAAAAAGAAATTTGGTTTGAAGGTTGGACAATGTTTCTAAATGTCTTAGAACATTTCATGAATTTTTTTGTAATTTTTAAATACCTAAAAGTATTTTTAATTAATTAATTCTCATTAATCAATTAAAAATAATCTTTTAAATATTTAAAAATACCTTTTTAATGATAAAAAATAAAATAAAAATATTTTTGGGTCTTAAAAATTAATAAAACTTTAAAGAAAAGTTTCATAATTTTTAAGAATTTTTTGCTATTTTAAATTAATTGTGCAAAACAAATGAAATAAAAAGAAATAAAAACAAATAAAATAAAAAGTAATCAGATTGGATGGGTGAGATGCGTCCTGGATTCAAATCTGTTGACTGGCGCGTGAATGAAGGGTGGAGATTGCATCTGACTTAATTATCCTAATTAATAATTAATTAAACTAATGAAAGAGATTAGGGCAAATCAAACTGATCCTGGCCTTCTATCTGCGCGCGAAGTCAAACAATTCCACGCAATCAATGGTTCAAATTCAAACTGACATTAATGACTGGATTAAGCCCTAATTACACTCAGGCTGCCGGAGAAGACTTCCGGTCGTCTTCTCCGGCGAGCACTTCCCCTGAAAAACTCCCATCTTCCTCAAAACGTATCAAAAGTGAAATCTAAACATATAGAAATGAACCCCATGATCTCCTGAATCAAAACCCTAACCCCAAACAAATTTATTCTTCATCAATCACATGAATCGAAAGCAAACATTTTTAGGGCAAACCAGTTTCAGAGTCAAATTAAATGCTCAAATCTCAACCATTTTCAAAACCAATGGTACCAGAATGATCAGTGAAACAAATAGAACAAGTTTGTAACAAGCAAAATCATTTCTGGAAAAAATAAATTTCAGGCTACCTGAGATTTGAAGCTTTCAGTTTAGGAACTTTCTGGCCTTCTCTTTATGTGCAAACCACTCCTTAGGACCCCTTGATGATGTTTGAATGCCTTAGAACAATTTATGTAGGCTGGTTGATGAGTTTCGAAAGCTCCTGCTTCAAGCTCAGTCAACAATGGCTATGGTGATTCTGACTGATTCAGGCCACTGTGAATGATGGTTTATGGTCCAGATGATGTATGGAGAAGCTTTGCAAGGTTTGTTTGGCTGTTTGTGGGCTAGGGAGGGAGATTCGAATGAATCTGCAGAATGAGAGTGAAGAATGGCAGTGGGGTGCTTTGGCTGTTTCAGGCTTATGCTTTGGGTGGTTTCTACTCAATGATACATGGTGAGTTGAATGGAGGAAAAGGTTTTTTGTGTTTGCAGGCTGTATAGAGAAATTCGAAGGCTTATGCAATGTGGAAGGTTTTTGTGAATGTGTGGAATGTGATAGTTTCAGCCTTGCTTGCCCTTATGTTTTGCTTGCAAATTGTCCACATAACTCTCTCTCATTGGTCAGTTGATTTGACATGTGCTTTATGGATAGGTGAGGCAACTTTTGCAATTTGTCAACTCTTGTGTAAGAGAAAGTATGGTGAGGTGCTAGCTTGGTACAAGGCATGGGCTATGCGCAGCAAGATGAGGGGGAAATGTCAGCTTGGTCCAGCATCCAAGGCTGCAAGTGGTAGGGAGTGAAATGAGTGTTTTGCAACTTGTGACATTTTGGTTCACATGTGAAAAAACCTTGTTACACAAACCAAACCATAGGCAAACTTGATCCAATTCTGATTTTCAGCACTTAGAGAATGTTTATGTGTTGGTTTGAAATGAATTAGAGGCTACATTTGGCTTTGGTTCAAGACTTTGCAAAATTTCCATTTGAAGCATGCCTTAGAAATTAATGATTTTTGCCAACTTTGCCTTGCCATAACTTTTGATCCAAGAAGAGTTTGATCATGTTCTTGTACTTTTTGAAAAGGGAAAGATGAGATCTGCAACTTTCATGACCAAAGTTTTTCCATTTGAAGCATTTTTGGATCAAGAATCATGGCTTGAAAAATGACCTAAAATGGTGCATTCTTGAAAAGTCAACTATGCCCAAAAAGTCAACATTTGCAAAAACCCTAAATTCTTGATTTCTATGAACTTCAACCTTCTTCCATGATCAAATAAAGATCATATACACTCAAAATGATGAAGATCACCCATTGGTTGGGTCATTGGGGGCCTCAGATGCCCTGATTTTACACTGACTTGTCTGAAAAGTCAACTCTTGATCAGATGACTTCCCCATGGAATTTCTTCATGAAAATTGATATGCATACTCCCTATACCATATAGAGACCAATGGAAACAAGAATGACCAAAAAATTTGGGGTTATGGCCTCTGAAACCAAAACCCTAATTTTCAGTCAACTGTACAGTTCAACCTGGCTCTGCATCCACTCAAACCCTAGCTCTTGTGATTCCTCTGCATTTTTGACTTTGAGGAGATAGAATATGATGTAAGAACACACATGGATCCCTTTGAGTTGATTGGTGCCCTTTGGAATGGCTCAAGAGGCTCTGGGATTGCTCAGATCACAAACCCCTAGGTGCAGATGACTTGAAAACTATGCAGTGAATCAAAAAATGAAATGTGAGATGATATGATTGTGTTTATGCATATGAGAATGATCACAAGCCATGGTGTGAATGGGTGAGGGCAAATTTGGGGTGTTTACAGCTGCCCCTATTCAAGCATGAGTTAGCTGTGTAGGATGTAAGCGACGGCTTAACAGGCAAACAAGATAACTTGTGGTTGAATATCAAAGACAGTCCAAAATTTGCACTCACAGAATGAAGAAGAAAAGGGATATAGATTGTAAAAGAAAATAAAGTATATTGTAAAGTGTAGGCGACGGAGGACGACCGTCGAGCAGAGGACGACTGCTGGGTAAGGAGCAATGACGGGGACGGCCGACATGCTGGGGAGAGTGTATGAAAATAAAGCAATGACGGGGACGGCCGACATGCTGGGGATAAAAGGTAAAGCTAAGACGGGGACGGCCGACTAGCTGGGAAAGTGATAATATGATGGGGACGGCCATCAAGATAAAGCTGTAAAATTTCTGAGGATTAATGAAACATGACGGGGACGGCCATCAAGTTCATAAAGGTAAAGTAACCAACGATGGGGACGGCCATCGGGCTAAAAGGGAAAAGGGACCACGACGGGGACGGCCATCGGGTTAAAGAATAAATGAAATAAACAGCTGATGGGGTACGGCCATCAAAGGTGAAGGACGATCACCTAGCAGGGGACGGCTGCTCTGTTGGAGATAAAAGAAATATGATGGGGACGGCCATCAAAGGTGGAGGACGACCACCTGGCAGGGTACGGCTGCCGAAAATATCGACGATGGGGACGGCCATCGGATAGAAAAGGTCAACGATGGGGACGGCCATCGGACGAGCATGATGGAGGACGACCATCAAGAAGTGGAGGACGACCACTCAGCAGGGGACGGCTGCTCTCAAAGGTTTATCATGACATAGGACGAATGTCAGATAACCAAAATCAACAATGGGGACGGCCATTGGATAAAATGATGAAGGACGATCATCAAAAGGTGGAGGACGACCACCTAGCAGGGGACGGCTGCTAAAATCAACGATGGGGACGGCCATCGGATGAGCATGATGGAGGACGACCATCAAGAAGTGGAGGACGACCACTCAGCAGGGTACGGCTGCTCTCAAAGGTATCATAACACAGGACGAGTGTTAGATAAAAAGAAAATTTGTTGGCGATCTACTGGGGATAATGTAAACACGGACGAGCGTTTACATCCAAGAAACAAAAGGTATAAGTGTTTGGTATTGTGTATAGATTAAAGATGCGGACGAGCATCCTTAAGGCTATGATACGGACGAGTATCATGTAGAAACAAACTGACACATGTTCAGAGATGATGATACGGACGAGTATCAACTGGTTAACAAGGAACACGGACGAGTGTTGCATCTGAAAGGACTCTTCTGGGGGAATAGTAGACACGGACGAGTATCTATACTCAAGAAGACATAAGTGTTTGACACGGTGTATGGATTAAAGATGCGGACGAGCATCCCTAAGACTATGATACGGACGAGTATCATGTAGAAACAAACACTAGACGCAATGTTCTGAGATGATGGTACGGACGAGTACCAACTGGTTAACAAAGAACAAGGACTACTGCCGAATCTGTGGGGTTATGAGTGATGATGTATACAAGATACGGACGAGTATCTGTATAAGTGTACCATGAGTAGTGAGTATTGTATTGTGTATAGATGAGTGTTTAACTGCTGGGGAGAGTGACACGGACGGGTGTCAAAGGAGAAAAGTATAATATTAACAAGTGTGTGGGTTGATGAAAGTGTACGCGACTGCGCTGGGGATATGACACGGACGGGTGTCAAAAAGGGTGTATATACAAGTACATGTGAGTGCAAAGAGGACCTCTTTGGCTTTCTGCTGGGATATGACACGGACGGGTGTCAGGACGTATCTGTAATACGGGTGATTTGTTCGTAAAGAGTGTTCAGGCGACTTTACTGGGGAGTGATGATATGGACGGGTATCAAGGGGTGTATATGGTAGTGTTTGTGATTTGAGAGGCAACTGCTTTGCTGGGACTCTGGTGGGGATTTTTGTATAGTGATGATGAACAGTTCATTATTCACAAGTGTTAATTCATAACATGGCTTATGATTATGCTATGCGTTTGATTTTTGCCGTAATGCTCCGTATTAGACGGAATGCTACGCTCTGGGGGGTGAATATGATGCGGATGCCATGATTATGCAAAGGGGCACAGATCCGGGATTCGGATCCCATTGCTGCAAAGATCTCTGGTTGATCTGCTCGAAGTGAACATCCCAGCTGGGGATGAGATCATCAGTAGATCTAATGATGTATCTGCTTGGGGATATAGGTCACTGATTGACATATCCTTACAACGCGGGACCCAGCTGGGGTTTGTAGAAGCTTTATGTACTCTGTTGTGACTTCTCTGTGCGTTGCTCTTCTGAATAGAGGCTGGGGATTCTGTGGGGAGATGATTCCCTGATTTCTGCATTCTGCTGAGGAAGAAAGGCAACTCGGCTGGGGAATTATGAGAGGCAACTCAGCTGGGGATAGCAACAAGAAGCAACTCAGCTGGGGATAGAGCATCTCCGATGCTGTATGTTGATTTGGCAACTTTGCTGGGGAAGTGGGCACCTTCCAGTGCCACGTGGAAGATAGACCGAGTTGATAATGATTCAGCAACTTGCTAAGACGTAACTTGCATGCCCCAGGTTGCGTTCTGGATACCTGCAATCCTGCAAAGGTAAGGAAACGTACAAAAGGTCCCGAGGTATCCCTTACTGGATTCCGTCATAGGAGTTAAGTACTTTCGAGAATAATCACATTCCCTGTAAGCATGTGTTTTGTTCTTAGAGAAAGGCATCTGTACTTATGCAATTGTATTTTTAGAGATATCAGACAACTCCTTGCAAAACGTAAATGTAAAAACGAGACATGACTGAGAATCTGATTTTATTAATTCATGTGCCCTGAATTGGCAAGATACAGTCAAAGAAACATATCTCCTGAAATGAGGAGATTGTTACAAATTGAGAAATAAAGTGCTGGCGGTGTTGACGACGCTTTCAAGGAGCTTCCTCTTCTGCTATGACTCGTATGACAATGGCGTTCTTCTCGTCTTGCTTTCTGGAGAGAGTTGATTCTGATTGAAGCTTGATCCTTTGGAAGCTTACCAAGTTGTAGGTGATACAGACGAACTCAGAATGCAGTTGTTCGCTTATTCCCTTATTTTGCATGGATTGCCCTTTCGGGTTTTCAATCCATCGGGATACCCATTTTTGCCTGAGCTGTCCAATGCGGCTTTTCAACTCAGCGGGTGTACATTTTTTGTTTATTTTCCCTTACTTTTGCCCGAGTCTTTTATTCTGTTTTTGACTCGCCGGGATGCCCTATTTTTGCCTGGACTTACATTCTGTTTTTATGTCCAGCGGGTCATTTTATGCGAAGTATTTTTTAACTGCATCTGAATTCACAGGGGACGGGAAATCTTCACCATCCATGGTGCTGAGCATCAGTGCTCCACCAGAGAAAACTTTCTTTACAACAAATGGTCCTTCATAATTTGGAGTCCATTTGCCCCTGTGGTCTGTATGAGGAGGGAGGATTCTTTTCAGCACAAGATCTCCCACTTGGTACTCTCGATGCCTGACTTTCTGATCGAAGGCCCTCTTCATTCTCTTCTGATATAGCTGCCCATGGCAGATTGCAGCCAATCTTTTCTCTTCGATCAGACTCAATTGTTCGAATCGGGTCCGAACCCATTCTGCTTCACTCAATTTAACATCCATTAATACCCGTAGGGAGGGTAATTCAACTTCAACAGGTAGGACTGCTTCCATACCATACACAAGCTGATACGGTGTTGCCCCAGTGGATGTTCTGATTGATGTGCGGTACCCATGCAAGGCAAACGGTAGCATTTCGTGCCAGTCTTTGTATGTGATTACCATCTTCTGCACAATCTTCTTAATATTTTTATTTGCTGCCTCAACAGCGCCATTCATCTTTGGCCTGTAAGGAGAAGAATTGTGATGTTGAATCTTGAAGTCCCGGCACAGCTCTGCCATCATTTTGTTGTTTAAATTGGAACCATTATCAGTAATGATTCGCTCGGGCACTCCATACCGACAGATGATATCTCTCTTCAGAAATCTGGCTACCACTTGCCTAGTAACATTTGCATATGAGGATGCTTCAACCCACTTGGTGAAATAGTCGATGGCGACCAGGATGAATCTGTGGCCGTTTGAAGCAGTTGGCTCAATCTTGCCAATCATATCAATGCCCCACATAGCAAAGGGCCATGGTGAAGACATGATGTTCAAAGGATTAGGAGGCACATGCACCTTATCTGCATAGACCTGGCATTTATGACATTTCCTGGCATAGGCACAACAGTCTGCATCCATTGTGATCCAGTAATAGCCTGATCTTAACAACTTTTTAGCCATGGCATGCCCTCCGGCATGGGTACCAAAAGATCCTTCGTGCACTTCATGCATCAGCAAATCTGCTTCCGTCCTGTCAACACATCTGAGGAGTACCATGTCAAAGTTCCTCTTGTACAAAGACCCATCAGCGTTCAGAAAGAAACTACCAGCAAGCCTTCTCAAAGTCTTCTTATCATTGGAAGATGCCCCAGGTGGGTATGTCTGATCCTCCAAGAAGCACTTAATGTCGTGGAACCAAGGCTTATCATCTTTTACAACATCCGCTGCAAATACATATGCTGGTCTATCAAGTCTAGATACTGAAATCTGGGGTATAAAGTTAGCAGCTTGAACTTTGATCATGGATGAAATAGTAGCGAGAGCATCTGCAAACTGATTCTCGTCCCGAGGGATATACTCAAGCTTGACTGTTGTGAAGAAAGTCAGTAACCTTCTTGTATAATCCCTGTAAGGTATCAGATGATCTTGGTGGGTGTACCATTTCCCGTTGGTTTGATTGACTACCAAAGCTGAATCTCCGAATACGGTCAATGTTTTGATCCTGAGGTCAATGGCTTCCTCAAGACCCATAATGCAAGCTTCGTATTCAGCTTCGTTGTTAGTGCAATTGAAAGTGAGTTTTGCCGAGAAAGGCATGTGAACTCCTTTTGGTGTTATGAGTACTGCACCAACACCACGACCATTCATGTTAACAGCCCCATCAAACATCATAGTCCATTCTTTTTCCGGGTCGGGCCCTTCAGTGTGAACAGGCTCTTCATGATCTTTCGCTTTAATGAACATGATGTCTTCATCAGGGAAGTCAAACCTCATAGGTTGGTAGTCATCAATGGGTTGCTCAGCAAGATATTCAGATAGTACACTGCCCTTGATGGCTTTCTGAGATGTGTACTGTATGTCGTATTCTGTGAGAATCATCTGCCATCTTGCAACCCGTCCGGTAAGAGCTGGCTTCTCGAAAATGTACTTAACTGGATCCATCTTTGAGATTAATAAGGTAGTGTGGGTCAACATATACTGTCTCAGTCGGCGAGCAGCCCACGCTAAAGCACAGCAAGTTTTCTCGAGCAGTGAATAACGTTGTTCACAGTCGGTAAACTTTTTGCTTAGGTAGTATATTGCATACTCTTTTCGACCAGACTCATCATGCTGGCCTAGTACACACCCCATTGACTCTTCTAGCACTGTCAAGTACATAATCAGAGGTCTTCCTTCAACTGGCGGCATGAGGATTGGAGGTTCTTGCAGATATTCCTTGATCTTGTCAAAAGCCTTCTGGCAATCCTCGTTCCACCTGACCGTCTGTTCTTTTCTTAACAGCTTGAACAAAGGTTCACAGGTTGCTGTGAGGTGAGATATGAACCGTGAGATGTAGTTCAATCGTCCTAAGAACCCCCGGACTTCCTTCTCAGTTTTCGGTGCAGGCATCTCTTGGATGGCTTTGACTTTATCAGGGTCAACTTCAATCCCTTTTTCGCTTACAATAAAGCCCAGCAGCTTACCGGATCGCACCCCGAATGTGCATTTATTGGGGTTCAACTTTAGTTGGTACTTCCTCAGGCGTTTGAACAACTTCAGCAGATTCACCAGGTGATCTTCCTCTGTAAGGGACTTGGCGATCATATCATCCACGTAACATTCTATTTCTTTGTGGATCATATCGTGGAATAATGTCACCATAGCCCGTTGATATGTGGCACCAGCATTCTTCAGTCCGAATGGCATCACTTTGTAACAGAACGTGCCCCAAGGTGTAATGAATGTTGTCTTCTCCATGTCTTCAGGTGACATCTTGATCTGATTATATCCTGAAAATCCATCCATGAAGGAGAATACCGAGAACTGAGCCGTGTTATCCACCAATACGTCAATGTGAGGTAATGGGAAGTCATCTTTCGGGCTGGCTCTGTTCAGATCCCGGTAGTCAACACACATTCTTACTTTGCCGTCCTTCTTAGGCACAGGTACTATGTTAGCAACCCACGGCGGATAGCTAGTCACAGCAAGGAACCCGGCGTCCCATTGCTTTTGTACCTCTTCTTTGATTTTCATAGCCATGTCTGGGCGAGTCCGGCGCAGTTTCTGTTTAACTGGTGGGCATTCTTCTTTCAAAGGCAGCTTGTGCACAACTATATCGGTATCCAACCCTGGCATATCTTGATACGACCAAGCAAACACATCAACATACTCCTGAAGCAGATCTACCAGTTGCCTCTTCACTGAGTCTTGCAGGCAGGCCCCGATTTTAACTTCTTTCACGTCTTCGTCAGTACCAAGATTAATCACTTCAATCTCCTCCTGATGAGGAGCAATAACCTTTTCCTCCTGTCTCAACAACCTGGCTAGCTCTTCAGGAAGCTCATATTCTTCATCAACCCCTTCATCAGCTTGATTGATTGGATTGTCAAAGTCATACGATGTCATAGCCGTGCTGTTGTCGGTGCAGTCTGGAAGGCACTCTCTGCAAGGGTTAAGTTTGTTCATTTTAGTGATTGATTTTAATCTTGCTTTAGAAAAAAGTGAAATGAAGTTATCATTTTGAAAACACCGCCATTTATTTTTGTACAAAAAGAAAAATGGAAAAACAGTGAGCAGAAAAGAAAAAGACTCGTTTGCAAAAAGATGTCTGATATTTCATTAATTTAATCTTGTTTGCACAAAAGTACAGATGGCCCTGGTTACAAAATGAGTCTTGTCATCTTGGGCAAGATGCAAGACTTGGATGCATGCTATAAAAAATACAGGAAATAATAATTACTCTGCATGAGTAACTCTTATAATTTCCTGGGAAGACCAGTTCGAGACACTGCTCCCCGGGATCTTCGGACGAATCCAATTCTCCAGATTGCGCTCCTCTTCCAGCTCGTCTTCCAAACAGTTGATAGCATCGGGGGTAAGCATCACCCCACTGACAAAACCAGGCTCTGCAACAGCCTTTGCTTGATGTTGAGTTGGTCTGTAACCCAACCCAAATTTGTCCTTCTTCTCCTCCACAGCTAAGACCTTGCCCCAGCCTAGGGCAGTTCCTTCTTCAACAACCTTCCGGGCTTGTTGGTATGATGACATTGGGGTACCAGATACAGCAGATGCTTCATTCACATTCAAAGCTTCAAACCCCTGGCTCATTGTTTCATGGATCTCTCCATCCATTTCAATGTACTTATAGGTTGCCAGGTGGCTGACAAAAATGTCCTCCTCTCCACAGATTGTGACAACTTGGCCTTCCCACTCAAATTTTAACTTTTGGTGAAGGGTAGACGTTATTGCGCCGGCGGCGTGAATCCAGGGTCTACCCAACAAACAGCTGTAGGCGGGCTGAATGTCCATCACATAAAAGATAGTTTTAAAAGTCTGTGGGCCAATTGTCACAGGCAACTCAATCTCTCCCAGAACCGATCTCTTAGAACCATCAAAGGCTCTTACTACCAGGTTGCTGGGTCTCAATGCCAATCCATCATATTCAAGCTTCACCAGAGCCTTCTTTGGTAAGACATTCAGGGAAGAACCTGTGTCCACCAGCACATGAGAAAGGACAGCTCCTTTGCATTCCAGGGTTATGTGCAAGGCTTTGTTGTGGTTTTTGCCATCCGCTGTCAAGTCAGAATTGGTAAACCCTAGCCCATTGCTAGCAGTAACATTTCCAACCACGGTTTCCAATTGGTTGACAGTAATCTCCTCAGGCACGTAAGCTGCGTGCAAGACTTTAAGTAGTGCATTCCGATGGGCTTCGGAGCACATGAGCAGTGAGAGGATAGAGATTTTGGATGGCGTCTGGTGAAGCTGATCCACAATTTTATAATCACTCTTTTTGATGATTCGCATAAACTCATCAACTTCCTGATCAAATGGAGTTTTCAGGGCTTCTTTGGCAGCTGGATCTTCCTGCACCGGGCTCTTTCCTTTTGCCTTGGCAGCAGCCTCTGCTTCGGCAGTAGGTTTTTGAACTTGTGAAGCAAAGAGACGTCCGCTTCGAGTGAAGCCTCCGCCTCCCCCCACATTATCTACTTGTGGTGCAGGTGTTGATGTTTCCAGAGTGATTCTTTTTCCTTCGCAATACAAGTCAGAGCCATAGTGCCAAGGGATGGCCCTATTGCTTTCATATGGTACTGGTCCAGGCACCGTGACAGTGACCGGACTGATTGCTGCTGCTGAAGGGACTGTTATTGTTTGTGGATCATAAAAGATTGTAACTGGTGCTCTGGTGGGAGCAGCACCTTCTGAATGGTAGGCAGAATTATTTTCAGGATCGTAGAATATGGTAACAGTGGAGACATCTTCATGATTGATTGCTGGTGTTGCAGGAGGTATTGTTGGAAGGACTGTTGTTGTTGTTGATGGAGATTCGAAATGGAATGAAGCTGAAGTTGTAGCAGGAGAAACTGTTGAAAACTGATCATTTGGGAGGACAGACGAAGTACTTGTTGATGGTACTGATGAATTGTCGGGTACAATAGTTGCTGCAGTTGTAGGAGGTTCTGAAACCGTTGTTGATGAAGTTGCCGGATTTGTTGGGAATGATGTAGTGATCTGTAGCAGGCCACTCTGAATAAGGCTGTCAATGCCATTCCTCAGGTCCTCGCACCCATTCCATGAAATATTGCAGTAGGGACACCCTAGTTCACACCCCGGAAATATTTGGTTTTCTCGAAGTTGAGCCTTGATTTCCACCAATGGTGTCCTGATCTGATCCACACTAGTTATCAAATAAGACAGTTGGTCTTCTTCGATAGCATTAATTCGGGGACCACCATGGTTTGGCATAGGGTTTTTATTGACATTGGGCGGAGGTGCAAAATTCAGAGCCTTGGAGTCTACCAAGTCTTGTACCTTCATATGCAGAGCCCTGCATTTTTCTGTACTGTGACCAGGTGCGTTTGAGTGAAAAGCACACCTAGCATTGGAGTCATAGTTTCTTGGTAGACTGTTGGGATCCGGAGGTGCCAACGTTCTTAGCTCAACTAGGTTGAGTTTCAGAAGTTGTGGCAGCAAGGCAGCATACGGCATTGGGATCGGGTCGATCACTCGGTTAGCTTGGGATGGTCTTTGTTGGAATGGCCTCTGTTGATTGTTGTTGTTGTTGTTGTTGTTGAAGTCCCTTGGAGGATACTGATTCTGGTGATACTGAGGTTGTTGTTGGAAGTTTTGTTGAGGAGGTTGATAGACTGGCTGAGCTGGAGCAGGGATAGTGACTGCTGCTATTGACCTCTGAACATATTGGGGCCTACCCCTGTTGGTGTGAATGGCATTAGTCTCGCCAGCTCTTCTCGGGCCTGCAAAAGGCTTTCTTGTACTGCTGGACGAACTGGCACCATTATCAGAGATCTTACCCATTTTTAACAGGCTTTCAATTCTTTCCCCAGCTATGACAACATCTGTGAAGCTGGTGGAAGAGAAAGCAGCCAACCTGTCAATATACGTTCCCTGAAGAGTGTTCATAAACATGTCTGCCATTTCTCTCTCAGACATTGGTGGTTGAACGGCAGCAGCCAATTGCCTCCATCTCTGGGCATATTCTCTGAAGCTCTCCCTCGAAGACTGTGACATTCCCATCAGGAGAGTCCTGTTGGGTGCCATGTCTAGATTATACTGATACTGTCTGATGAAGGCTTCTGCCAGGTCCTTCCAGCACCTTATAGTTGCTCTTGTCAGATGGGAATACCATTCCCTTGATGCTCCAGTCAAGCTATCTTCGAAGTAGAACATCCAAAGTTTCTCATCCATTGTATAGGCCTTCAGCCTTCCCAGAAATGATTGCAAATGAGTCCGGGGGCATGAAATCCCATTATACTTTTCGAAACAGGGAGGCTTGAACTTATGGGGAATCCTGACCCCTTCTACCAATCCCATGTCCATGACGTCGAACCCCAAAGAGTTTTGAGACTCCAGTGATCTCAACTTCTCAGCTATTTCTTCCAATCGTCTATCATAAGTTTCCTCTCCGGCACCCATCACTGTATACTGGTCCTCCTGAGGATCTTCTTGAAGTACTCTGGCTGCTGTGGCTGTTCCTTGAATGTTGACTGGGATGTTGGCCTCTGGATGGAGATGGGGTCCAAAAACTGGGGGATTGACATGAGGTTGGACCCTCTCGTTGTTACTTGTGCCAGCAGTTCCCACATGGGGCTCCTCTTGATTCCTTCCTTCTACCAAAACTCTGAGCCTCTCCTGGCTTTGAGCTAAATTGTTCATTACTTCCATGAACTGTGTTATCTGAGTTCTCATCTCCAACCTTTCGTTGGCCATCTGGTTTCTGACCTCTGTAAGGTCTTGCTGCATCTGATCCATCTGGATTCCCGGAAGGTTGTTTCTAGTTGGGTACCTGTGTGGCCTGTTGAGAGGAAATACCCGGCGGCGAGCAATAATTCCTGAACATCACAACAGAGGTTAGCAACAACAAAACAAAAACCTACAAAACAAACAAAAGGGTTAGCATGCAATGCAGTTATGCTTATTTGTTCTCAAGGTATCCGGTTTGGCTTTCAGTTTTGACCCTTCCAGACCCTTGAAGATGCTGCTGTTGAAGTTGCTTTTGAAGTGAACCCAGATAGAAACCAACACAAATATATTACAAAGGGTGAAATAATACAACATGTTCATTTTTACAACACAAGCCCTCAAAGGGGTCAAAATACATCACAAAAAGCAAAAGTACATGGAAAAGGAACAACAACAAGCAAATGATCAAACTCCAAGGCCAAACTCGTCCTCACGAACTTCCTTGAGAAGTGCTTCGGTCACAGGATCATCCGGACGCTCCGTGAGACTTCTGATGAGAAGGTTTCTTGTTGCAACAGCTGCAGTCAACTTCCTGTTCTGACTTTGGTCCTTAGACCTCTTCACTCCTGCTTTGATTTTCAGCTCTGATATTTCCTCCTGGGCTGCTGCCAGGGCTTTTTCCATCTGCTCCATCTTGTCCTGAACTCTCTTGTCTTCTAGAGTACGGGCCTCAGTGATCCGGACCCACCTGGCCTGACTCTCTTTCAAATACAAGTCTGTCCTTGCTCTCTGAAACTGGGCTTCTTTACAAGCATTCTTCAGAATCTGTTCACCAGCTTTAGACTTGTTGATATAATCTCCAGACTTCTCGATCTTAGTCAAGTGTTCCACTTTCAATTTCTCCAATCTCTCAATCTCCCTCACACCTTCACTCCTCTCCCGGAGGGTCTTCTGCAAAGCCTGGGTTAGCTTCCCATTTCTTTCCTTCAAGCTCTCAAACTCCTCCAAACTGATAGTGGCAGGGGGTGGTGCTGAAGATGACTCAGGCATGTCTTCTATGGTAAAGGGCATTCCAGAGAATTGGGCCCTGGCATGGGACCACTCATAATATTGGACTGATGCCACATTATTGCACTTCCCCAGAATGGTGATTCCCTTGGTTTGAACATGATCCCAGGCCCAGGCAGCCTGCCTAACAACAGCCAAACTAATCTTGTTCTCACAGTAGAGGGTCTCAACCAAGTCTTGTTCCCTAGGAATATGAACCAGTGCATAGCCCAATTGCCTTCTGAACAGCAGAGGGTTGTAATTGATACTTCCCTTAACTCCTATTAAGGGCACATTGGGAAAGTGCCCACAGCTGGTGATTATATCTCTGCCCTTGGTGCTCTGAGTACACCATCTGATGTCTGCTGAAGTGAGAGTAGTGAGCCTCTTAGCCCAGTTGCTTTGCTGATGAGGATTTAGAAATGCATCTGTCCTGGGTAGATGCCTGAGAAGCCAAGCATGGAATAATGGAGCACAAATCCTCACTAATCTTCCCCTCTGCTTCTCATTTCTCTGATGTACTGAGTAATAGAGATCACCCAGTAAAGTTGGCACTGGGTTCTTCAGGATGAACAAATGGATTGCATTCTTGCTGATGAATCGAGGCTCATCTGCAAACAACACAATTCCATATACACTTAAGGCCAACAGAGCACAAACAGCTTTCCACTCCCCCAGGGAGGCTTTCAGACTAGCTTGAGAAATCAGGAAGTCCAGATGAAATCCAGGGATCCCAGCTTTAGAGGTCATGTGTTGCTCAATCAAAGCAGGTTCCAGGTGCAAAGCTTTTGCTACCTCTCCATTGCTGGGAAAGACCATTTCAGGGTTGAATGGGATTTCTCTTTTGATAGGCAGACCAATCAATGATGAGTATTCTTCCAGAAGAGGACCCAACTGAAAGTCTTGAAAGGTGAAGCATCTCAATGGAGGGTCATAAAACTGAATGCAGGTGTGGATCAAACTCCTCTGAGATGGGTCCAGATCCATGACCAAGTCAAGTATATCCCCATAATGCTCCCTGAACAAAGGCATGTGATCTGGAGTGATCAGGGTTTGGATCCTCCTGATGTCTGATAAGTCTGGTTGGAAGAAATGATAGGTGATGTTGCTTTTCTTTGGAGCCATGAGTACTGGAGACTGAGTAGAATAAGTGCTGATGAAGATGCTGAGGAGTGGGCCACTGGCTGGCTAGTGCAAGTAACTGAAGTATATGGCTGACAAACTGATGCAAGTGCTGGTGGAGATAGGTCAATGATGCAGATGGGGTCAAAACCAAAACCAGATGAAGGTGGATACCCTGAAACACAAATAAGCAAATGTTAATATGATGCAATGAGTATGTATGCAAATGAAATGCAGGGGTATGTGACTGAGCTGGATCTGATTAACTGCCTTGGTATAAGTCCATGTGTGTCTAAGAATCCCAGATGGAGGTCTATAAATCCAGTAACCAGGGTAGGGGGACTCAAATAAAGAGCCACATGTCCAGGGTTCAAAATCACAAGAACTATCCAACATGGAGTACTCTTAACAAAGTCAAAGTAACAGGGTATTCTGAGGTCAAGGTACCTGCAAACCTGTAAACAGCCCAACCCCCTCACAGGTGGTGATCTAGAACAAGGATCCTCAGACTTGGATCAGTTATGAGAAGTGTAAACACTTCTAACCCGGAGGTACAGTGTTTACAATAACCATAACAATTCCTCCTCTAATTCACCTCAGTTTCTGAAGGTCAATACTAAAAGGTCATCCAGACTTAGCAGGCTTCCCAGATAGCCCTAGCATTGCAGGAAATCTGCAACACAGAGTTCTCAAGAAGAAACCCATATCTGAACCGTGTTTCATATTCCCGCACCAGACCGAAATGGAATGGGAAAGAATATGATTCACTCTAGCCTAGGTGTCACTCAGGTCCCAGGTATAGGACCTTAACTCTCAATGAATCACCCACCCACCAAGGCAAACAACAGATCCAGCCAGCAATAATGACAATATGATATATAAATGCAGTAAAGAAAACAGTAAAGTAACTGTACATAAAGCAATAAACAAAAATAAATACGAGCACAAACAAGCACATAACACCCCAGTAAACACAAATCAAACAAGCGCTAGGAGGAACCCACAAAAAGAACCAGAAGCCCTGGTTGCAATATAAGGGTCCCCAGCAGAGTCGCCAAGCTGTCGCTCCCAAAGATTTGCATCCTGGTACAAGCGCGAACGGTCGGCGAAGGGAACAGTGAGAACACACAGCCGTGAACTCACTGGGGATGAAAAGAGTCGCCAGCTAGGCATTTTTATCCCGGAGGAAAGGCAATGCTGCATAGACCTAGAAAGAGATGGATAAGACGGTTTGCGAACCAGAGAGACTGAGAAAGGGGGTTGGTTACAACCTGGGAAGGTATTAGCACCCAGATTGTCCGTCGTACTCGACGGGATCCACGCTTAAAAGATTTGTGTTTTAAAGGGGTAGTGTCAGTGCAATCTGTGTATAAAATAGCTGGAAAAGAATGTACAGGTGTCAGTGTATGAGAAGTGAAGTGTGATATATATACAGTGTCAGTGTGAGACCAGGAATGAAATGCTCATGATAATGAGGCTAAAAGAAATGAGCTGGAAGGAGGGGGGATGTACAGAGACTTTTGTTCGATAACTGTTAAGTTATGCCTACGTATCCTCTCGTGCAATGAGGAAGTCAGAACACCGTAGTTCGACCCAAAGAGACTGAAAGGTGAATTGACTGTGAACTGCCTGCTTGTCTATGCTCAAGTGTATGACCCGTCTGGCTCAGGTGCAAACTGTCTTGCATTAGACGGAAGAAGCGAGCTCTCGTTTGTGAGTGAAGGTGATGAGAAAAGAATCCCGGAGGAGACGATTATTGTTTGTTTTTGTGTTTTCAGTCTTTTATTGCTTTTGAAAGTTTGTCATAAGTTAATGAGCTTAAGCCTAATCCAATGGGTTAGCAAACTCATCACATCTTCCCTCTGATTAGGGGTAATGAGAATACCTTAAGTGTGAAGTCAGATTCTCACACTTAATCACCTTTGATGCAGGATTAAGATCATTAACCTACTTGTGATTATTTAGATGTTTTTGGAGTTTTTGTTTAGTGTTGAGTGATGAGGTTAAGCCATAATCAAGGATTAAACAGACCCATTACACCATCCTAAAAGAAGGATAATAGATGAGAATGTTTAAGCTGAGGAAAGCTCCTCAACTTAATCCATGATTAGGGATTAAACTCATGACAAAACAAGCCTTTATTAAGTGGATTTTAGATTAATGATATGATGATGAAGTGAATTTTATGATTTGTAAGACAACTTGAGGGGGACTTGTCCATTAACACTAGGGTTAGTCCTTCTTAACCAATTAAGGAAGAATTAGAACCCTAATGCAAGGCCCAAGTTACAAGTGATGTCTTGATGATTATTAGATGAATTGATTAAGAGATTTAAACACCTTAAGGGTTCAAGACTTAGGATTAAAGTTATACACTCCATCCTAAGAGAAGGATGCAGGCATAAGCTTAATCACAAAGTCTTAAAGCCTTTAGGGTTTAGTCCCTGATTATGAGGTGAGAAGAGAAGACTCAAAGAGAGACACAAAGGTAAAACTATGAGGGGAGACTAATCAAAACCCTAATTCATTGTCATGCTTGGTTGATCCTAAGGTTTGTGAGGTTTGCAAGAACAATCTTCAGAGGAACCACCAGGAAACAGATGAATAAGATCAAGAGAAGCAAAGTGACTTGCTTCATTCAAGAAGTCAAGTCACTTGAAGGAAGAAAGTGGGAGGAACAAGAATAAGCAAGCTCAATCTCAAACACATGTAGAAATGCAGTAATGGATGCAAGAGAGATGAAAAGAAAAGGTATGAGAAGTGAAGGCAAATCCACTTCTCAAGTTTACTTACCACCTGAAATGTTAGAAAGAAAATGCAATGCAATGCAAGATGAAATGAAATGACATGATGCTATACCAAACCAGAAGCATGCACATGATGTTAATGATGTTATGAGGTGCTGCAAACATGAGGCAAAGCAATGGGGATGTTCATACAAGATTATGAATGCAAATGATGCAAGTTAAGGAGCATGAACAAACATGAAATGTTATGAATCATACAAGACAAATGACATGGCAAATATGAGATGCAATGATCAATGATGCTTTCTACATGTCTTAAGATGTCAAATGAATCATAAGCATGCACAAAATGCAAAGACAAGTCATGTTATACAAGGAACTGCAAGAAGGATGCAAGAGAAGGCCCAAATTAGGGTTCATGGATCAAACATCAAACCAAAACCCAAAACAGAAGCAAACCTCATGATAAAAAATGGAAAATGGTACCCAAAGAAACCCTAGACCTATAATGAACCACTGCCCAAAGGGGAGCTCTCAACTCTCAACCAAACTCAAGTTATGAATTTTCTAAGTTATTAGGGTTTTTTAGGGTTCTTAACAAAACAAATGCCAAACAATTTGAAAATGCAAGAACAATTCATGGCCTTTTTATCCTAGGAACTACATGCAAAACAAAAGACAATGCAAGAAGAATCAATGTCTCAACCTTCACCAATTGGCAGAAATGAATTTTCAAACATGTGATCAAAATAATGCATAAAAAATGATTTAATTCAATGAAAAATTCTTAAAATGCATCAAGATCAAAAAAGAAATTTGGTTTGAAGGTTGGACAATGTTTCTAAATGTCTTAGAACATTTCATGAATTTTTTTGTAATTTTTAAATACCTAAAAGTATTTTTAATTAATTAATTCTCATTAATCAATTAAAAATAATCTTTTAAATATTTAAAAATACCTTTTTAATGATAAAAAATAAAATAAAAATATTTTTGGGTCTTAAAAATTAATAAAACTTTAAAGAAAAGTTTCATAATTTTTAAGAATTTTTTGCTATTTTAAATTAATTGTGCAAAACAAATGAAATAAAAAGAAATAAAAACAAATAAAATAAAAAGTAATCAGATTGGATGGGTGAGATGCGTCCTGGATTCAAATCTGTTGACTGGCGCGTGAATGAAGGGTGGAGATTGCATCTGACTTAATTATCCTAATTAATAATTAATTAAACTAATGAAAGAGATTAGGGCAAATCAAACTGATCCTGGCCTTCTATCTGCGCGCGAAGTCAAACAATTCCACGCAATCAATGGTTCAAATTCAAACTGACATTAATGACTGGATTAAGCCCTAATTACACTCAGGCTGCCGGAGAAGACTTCCGGTCGTCTTCTCCGGCGAGCACTTCCCCTGAAAAACTCCCATCTTCCTCAAAACGTATCAAAAGTGAAATCTAAACATATAGAAATGAACCCCATGATCTCCTGAATCAAAACCCTAACCCCAAACAAATTTATTCTTCATCAATCACATGAATCGAAAGCAAACATTTTTAGGGCAAACCAGTTTCAGAGTCAAATTAAATGCTCAAATCTCAACCATTTTCAAAACCAATGGTACCAGAATGATCAGTGAAACAAATAGAACAAGTTTGTAACAAGCAAAATCATTTCTGGAAAAAATAAATTTCAGGCTACCTGAGATTTGAAGCTTTCAGTTTAGGAACTTTCTGGCCTTCTCTTTATGTGCAAACCACTCCTTAGGACCCCTTGATGATGTTTGAATGCCTTAGAACAATTTATGTAGGCTGGTTGATGAGTTTCGAAAGCTCCTGCTTCAAGCTCAGTCAACAATGGCTATGGTGATTCTGACTGATTCAGGCCACTGTGAATGATGGTTTATGGTCCAGATGATGTATGGAGAAGCTTTGCAAGGTTTGTTTGGCTGTTTGTGGGCTAGGGAGGGAGATTCAAATGAATCTGCAGAATGAGAGTGAAGAATGGCAGTGGGGTGCTTTGGCTGTTTCAGGCTTATGCTTTGGGTGGTTTCTACTCAATGATACATGGTGAGTTGAATGGAGGAAAAGGTTTTTTGTGTTTGCAGGCTGTATAGAGAAATTCGAAGGCTTATGCAATGTGGAAGGTTTTTGTGAATGTGTGGAATGTGATAGTTTCAGCCTTGCTTGCCCTTATGTTTTGCTTGCAAATTGTCCACATAACTCTCTCTCATTGGTCAGTTGATTTGACATGTGCTTTATGGATAGGTGAGGCAACTTTTGCAATTTGTCAACTCTTGTGTAAGAGAAAGTATGGTGAGGTGCTAGCTTGGTACAAGGCATGGGCTATGCGCAGCAAGATGAGGGGGAAATGTCAGCTTGGTCCAGCATCCAAGGCTGCAAGTGGTAGGGAGTGAAATGAGTGTTTTGCAACTTGTGACATTTTGGTTCACATGTGAAAAAACCTTGTTACACAAACCAAACCATAGGCAAACTTGATCCAATTCTGATTTTCAGCACTTAGAGAATGTTTATGTGTTGGTTTGAAATGAATTAGAGGCTACATTTGGCTTTGGTTCAAGACTTTGCAAAATTTCCATTTGAAGCATGCCTTAGAAATTAATGATTTTTGCCAACTTTGCCTTGCCATAACTTTTGATCCAAGAAGAGTTTGATCATGTTCTTGTACTTTTTGAAAAGGGAAAGATGAGATCTGCAACTTTCATGACCAAAGTTTTTCCATTTGAAGCATTTTTGGATCAAGAATCATGGCTTGAAAAATGACCTAAAATGGTGCATTCTTGAAAAGTCAACTATGCCCAAAAAGTCAACATTTGCAAAAACCCTAAATTCTTGATTTCTATGAACTTCAACCTTCTTCCATGATCAAATAAAGATCATATACACTCAAAATGATGAAGATCACCCATTGGTTGGGTCATTGGGGGCCTCAGATGCCCTGATTTTACACTGACTTGTCTGAAAAGTCAACTCTTGATCAGATGACTTCCCCATGGAATTTCTTCATGAAAATTGATATGCATACTCCCTATACCATATAGAGACCAATGGAAACAAGAATGACCAAAAAATTTGGGGTTATGGCCTCTGAAACCAAAACCCTAATTTTCAGTCAACTGTACAGTTCAACCTGGCTCTGCATCCACTCAAACCCTAGCTCTTGTGATTCCTCTGCATTTTTGACTTTGAGGAGATAGAATATGATGTAAGAACACACATGGATCCCTTTGAGTTGATTGGTGCCCTTTGGAATGGCTCAAGAGGCTCTGGGATTGCTCAGATCACAAACCCCTAGGTGCAGATGACTTGAAAACTATGCAGTGAATCAAAAAATGAAATGTGAGATGATATGATTGTGTTTATGCATATGAGAATGATCACAAGCCATGGTGTGAATGGGTGAGGGCAAATTAGGGGTGTTTACACATAATTGCATCACCTTGCTAAACACTCAACTTTTTCACTAACCCTATAAAGCCTCAATGCTTCTTGACAGGTTCAACTACTGCCATGTATTCTTCCTCAATTGTAGACATAACTAATATGGAATAAACTTATGATTTCTAGCATATAGCCCCATGCAAGAGTAAAGACATATCCTATTATAAAGCTCTTATCATCCATATCACCTGCATAGTCAGAATCCACATATCTGACAACTAATGGAACACTTTACTCGATGTTGGACATGATACCATGATTCGCTGTACCCTTCAAGTACATTAGGATCCACTTAACTACTCCCAATGTTGCTTCCCTGACTTGGACATGAACTTGCACACTTGACTAACTACTTGTACCAAATCCGGTCTAGTGCAAACCATAACATACATCAAACAACCAATTGAACATACATAATGAATCTTACACATACCTTTAATCTGCAAGTCTATCTTCGAAAATTGTTCCAAAGAGAGCTTAAAATGATTCGCCAATGGAGTACTCACAGGCTTTGATTTGGTCATGTTAAATCTTCTGTAACACCTAAATATTACAACATACATCAAAACATATATATTATAGATGAATCCAAGTTTTGGTATTGAAATAACAATAAGTTCATAGTCAACATATTATACACATTACATGCCTAATTACACAAGAGTAAACTATGGCATAATGTATACAAGATGTCCAAAATAAATACTAAGAAATATATCAACAATGATCTCAAAATAAAACTCCTCAATGGAAGTCACGCCATGCCAAAAAGCCAAGTCTAGTAAGGATAATTAAACGACTTTATCTTTATCCTTCACGGAACCTGAAGCTCCTGAAATATAATCAACAACATGAAGTGAGATAACAAATCTCAGTTAGTTCCTTATCTTAAGGATTCTCTTGGCTTTACAAGGTTTTAAACATTCTACTCAAGTCAGGGGAAGAAACTAAGACCTTGACTTCCCAATCTCACACTCATATGGAAACATGTTCATGAGTTCACCAACTCAAAATATCATTAAGAGAACCTCAACAAGGCATACCCTTTTCTCGTCATCTTCTAAGTCTATAAGTAGCCACGAGTCATGGATCCTTGAAATTTCCTTGACATACGAATGTATTCGAGTTCTAAGGGACAAGTCAACCTTATGAACCGTCACTTCACATGGCATGATAACCATCACAAGTCTACAAAATGGCTTCATTCGTACTATACATGGGAATCAAACCTGCCAAGTAACCATGCGTAAATTCCAGAGGAACTCCAAGTTCATTAAATGGCATATCACAAAGGGAAGGGTTTCGATTACATGATCACACACAAGTACAATTGTATTCGATACACAAGGTCACAAATGCTTTCACACAAATAAAACACCCAAAAGGGTTCACACATATTCCATATAGTTCCTCACTCACCACTAGACCCTTACTCGACTAAGATACTCACCTAGGTATTGAACTCCTGAGCATTGCCATCTAGTTCCTAACATCTCCTAGTCATACCACTAGGTGTCTATAGAGTAGTCAACTAAGGTTTTCCTGACCAACCCTAAATTTCTATACTCTTAGTTAAGAATTCCACAATTTCACATAATTAATAAAATCATTTGAATACCTTAAATAAATGAATCCCTCATCAAAAGTAATGTCCTTACTTTCCATTGGCCAGTATGTTTCTACAACTTTAAATCGATACCAAGATTGTCTCAATCAGACACCCGAGACAAAAGTTATGAATTTAGGAAATATTTAAAAGAAGTAAGAATTCTCCAGGTTCACCCAACGAACCTCTCTCTCGCCCGACGAAGGGCACATTTCTCCTGATGGAGTAGCGGTGAAGCATATTTAATATTTCATAAATAAGTTCTAGTAGCTCATGATTTTGCTTGCCTCTACTTCGCCTGACGAATGGCATATTTCGCCCAGCGGAGTAGATTTTTCCGACACAACAATGCGAACCAGCATACCTGCTTTTGCATTTTTCACTTCTGATAAGTGCAAATTATAGTTATTTTTGTATATAAGTTTTGTTGTACTTATTGATACTTTTTGTTAAAATCGTTTGAATAAACTCCGCTTTATTTATAAATACGTTTTCTTTACGTTATAATGTATATATTGAGTTATCATGTAAATATCATTGAATTTAATTTTTTTCCATTTCATTTTTAGGTATTAAGGCAAGGATATATTGTTATATTCATAAATAGCATTGAATAAGTTTTCCAATGCTTCGAACCGAGTGAAAAACAGAGTTACGGTTCGAAAGTTATGGCCAAAACAAGAAAATGGAAAATGGCCACTGCCCAGCTGCCATTTGCTTTCGCCGAGCCCTGCTACGCCTCTGCTTTCTCCAGGAGAAGCAACGGCGGCCCAGACAGCCAGGAACATATAAAAATGCAGAAATAAACTGCCATACTTCGTCGGACGAACCAGAACTTCGCCGGGCAAAACTAGACTGATAGAAACTCATTAAAGGGGCAAAAACACACCTTAACCTAACTTCTAGAAAACCAAAACTCTAGAACTAGGTTTCTATCTAGAATCCACCTTGCTAATAGAAGATGATGGAGAAGTTTGAGATGGTTGATAAAGAAGAAGCTTGATGATCTAATCCTTGCTCCAATTTCTAGGTTTCTCTCTTCTTCCTTTCTCTTCTTCTCTCAAGTTATTCTTTCCCTTATGATTCTATGTTTGGCAAGTAAGCAGAAAAGAAATGATATAGAGAGAAAAATATCATTTAGTTAGTAACACTAACTGGTCCAACATTGAGAGTATCCAAAAATGTATCTGATGCACTTAATTAATAAAACCTCTGAGTAAGATAATATTAACTAATTCAATCTGAGTTCATCGACTGCTCTAATTATTTTAGCAGAAAACTCTCAGAGCACACCGGAACCCTATTGATCTCAATTAATATTATCCTAGACATTAAATAAATACGAGGTATTACATCTTCTCAAAACACCTTCAACATAGATTTTATGAGACAACTATAATTTATTAGCTCCCAAGAATCTTCTTTGCAACACCCATAACCTTCATATCAAACTCCTCACCCAACTTGGTCTTCAACTCATTTACATCATGCAAATGGTTGGAAAAAATCAACATATCATCAATATAAAGTAACATGAAAATAAAAGAACCATAACCAAGGCTCATCACATAAAAAATACAATCATAATCACACTTTCTATAGTCAATCCAGAGCATGTATGAATCAAAATGCTAGTACTATAGCCTTAGAGACTACTTCAAGCCGTACAAAGACCTCTTAATTTTGCAAACAAGTCTGCCATTTCTAGTATCACTAAAACCCTCTAGATGCTCCATGTATATTTCCTCCTCTAGATTACCATGAAGGAAATCTATTTTCACACCCATATACTATAAATGCATATGCCTCCTGGCTACCATAATAATTACTACCCTGATAGAAGTGTGCCTAACCACCATATTAAAAGTCTCAACATAATTAACACTTTCTGCTATGAATACTCATTTGGAGCTAAGCGAGCCTTGGTTTTTTACCATTATTTTTCTATTACTGCTAGCTTTTTCTTGTACACCCTCTTGCAACCAATAGCCCTCTTTCCATGTGGCAGCTGAACAAGATCCCATGTATTATTCATTTTTAAGGACTCCATCTCCTCCACCATAACACCCATACAATTATTTTTCTCCTAGCTAGCCATAGTGAAATTCTGGTATCATATACGTGATGTCGAAGGTAATTTCACGACATTACTATCTGAGTATTAACAAGATTAAAGCAATATAAATAACAACAGTAAAAACACATGATTGTTAACCCAGTTCGGTGCAAACACACCTACTCTGGGGGCTATCGAGTCAGTTGTAAACACCCCAAATTTGCCCTCACCCATTTCACCATGGCCTGTGATTCTTTTCATTTGCATAAGTTCAAACATATCACCTCACATTGCATTTTTGCTTCACTGCATTGGTTCAAAGTCATCTGCATCTAGGGTTTGTGATCTAAGCCACCCCTGAGCTATCTGAGCCACTCCAAGGTATCCAATCATCTCAAGAGGGTCCATGTGTGTTCAATAATCATGTTTTATCCTCCCAAGATCAAGGAAGTCAAAGAATCACAAGAACTGAGAAAGGCATGGAAGCAGAGCCAAGCTTAACTGCACAGATGACCTAAAATTAGGGTTTTGGTTTCAGAGGCCATAACTCCAAATTTTTTGGTCATTATTGTTTCTATTGGTTTCTATATGATATAAGGATCATGCATACCAATTTTCATGAAGAAATTCAATGGGGAAGGCATCTGATCAATAAATGACTTCTGGAGCAAGTCAGTGCAAAATCAGGGCATCTGAGGCCCCCAATCATCCAACCAAAGGGTTTTCTCCATAATTTTGGGTATATATGATCTTTATTTGATCTTAGAAGAAGTTATAAGTTCACAAAATTGAAGAATTTCGAGCCATTTGCAAAGTTGCCATTTTGGGAAAGTGACTTGTAATGCAAACTTGCCATTTTGAGAAAGTTTTTCAACCTCCTCTTTTTGATTAAAAAACGCTTCAAATGAAAAATTCTTGGTCATGAAAGTTGTAGATTGGATCATTCCCTTTTCAAAAAGTACAAGAACTTGACCTAATTCATTTTGGAACTCAAGTTATGGCTTGTCAAAGTTGGGAAAAATCACATAAATTTCACTTTTACACCAAAGAGGGAAGTTTGCAAATTCTCATGCCAAGCCAATTTGGGACCTCTAATGCATCTCTACACATCATACCATCCTAGTGCAACTCATTTGGATCAGATTTGTGCCTTGAATCACAAGCTTTCATGCCTTGAACTTCACAAATTTCAAAAGGGGCCAAAACTTCCATAATTTGCAAAATGGTACAAAACCTCTCATCTACTTGCCACAGCTCATCAAATCTGATTCACAAACATTCCTTGATCTTTGTTGCGCACAACCATACCCAAATCCCAGCCTGCCACTTGCCCATACCTCAAGTACACCAACTCTTAACTTTATGCATTTTGCCCCATACCAATCAGCATAGCCCACAACAACTACCCTGACCTATCCCAGCATGTTATGTGGCCAAGAAGCAAGCCATTTCACATAAGTTTGGAACCTGAATCTTCCCACAAGTCAGCATTCACAAAAACCTCCCTCTTTGCATTTTCATTCGAAACTCAGCATTCAAGCCACAAACCTTCAAACAAACTTCATATAACAACTCACTATGATCCACTGATCATTTCCCAACCACCACTTTGCCCTGAAACCCCCCATATCAAAAACACGATTTCTCTCCCCCTTTGAACTGAATTGCATCAATCTCACAAACCAGCCATAAAAAATTCCATCCAAGCATTGCAAACTCCTCAGAAGGTTCATTAAAGGCATCTTGGGCCAAAGAAGCAGCCAAAGAGCTCCAGGGTTGGAAGCTTCACCTCAGGTAGCCATGCGAATTCATTTTTCCAGAAGTTGCATTTTAAGTTCTTAAATGGTTAAGTGTGATCCCCTGAGCATGTTGAACTTTGAATTATTGAAAATAGTTGAGAATTGAGGATGTATGGTCTTTCTGATATTTCTGTAGTTTTTGTTCTTAGCTTCGATTCATGTTTTTGGTTGGAAATAAATGGAGTTTGAGGTTAGAATTAGGTTTAGGGAGATGAAAGGAACAAATCTGGAGCTTTAGAGCTCCAGAAATGACCTAGGGAGTGAGTTGAGTTTTTTCAGGGAGGGATGTCACCGGAGAAGACGACCAGAGTTCTTCTCCGGTGACATGAAAGTGATTAACCTAATTAATTAGGGTTAGGGCATAATTTGAATATGGGCCGTTGGATCCTCCTTTCCCGCGTGTGTTGTGTGGTTCATATTGTACCATTAATTATTAATATGGATTTAATATTTAATTAATTAGGATTAAGTGGATTTGAATTTGGGCCTTAGGATTGCGCGCGTAGTCAACAAGAAAATCCCCAAAATCGATACAAACCCTTGGATCAGCATACTTCTGTCTTATTTAATTTTTAATTCATTTTTTTTATCATTTTTCTTGCACAATTTATTTAAAATACCTAGAAAATCCTAAAAATATTTTCCTTTTGCATTTTCATTTTAAATATTTTTCTCAACCAGAAAAAATTTTTATTTTTATTTTTTTGCATAAAACTTGTATTTTTAAAATATTTAAATGTTTATTTTAATTAATTAATGGAAATTAATTAATTAAAATACCATTTAAGTTTCTAAAAATCACCAAAAAAATCACATTGCATCTTGACACATTTAGAGACATTATCAAACCATTCATACAAATTTATTTTTTGTTCTTGATCCATTTTGACATTTTTCTTTGGATTTAGGGTTCTTAAAAATCAATATTTTGACCCTAACTTAGAAAAAACGTTTCTGCCTAACCATGAAGAGTTTGATAATGGTTCTTTTTGCATTGCATTATACATATCATGTAGTTTCTAGGATAAAATTGGCATGAATTTATCTTTCATTTTCAATTTGTTTTGCATTTTTCCTTGTGAGGTACCTTAAAACCCTAACAAACTTAGAAAAATTACAACTTCCTTAGGGTTAAGAGTTAGAACTCCTCCTTTGGGGTGTGATATCATGTGGGTTTAGGGTACCTTTGATCCCTATTTTCAATTTTTTATCTCATGCTTTGCCTCTGATTTTGAATTTTTGCATTGCATATTGTATGTAAACCCTAATTTTGACTTCATTTGCATTCATTCTTCATATGCTTGCATACATGAACTTGCCATGACACTTTGTGCATTCACATGATATATAAGACATCTTAGGACATATTGAAATCATGTTTGATCATTGCATCCTCCATTTGCCATGTTATGCATCCATTGCATTTCATAAGTTTTCATGAACTTTCATGTTTACTTTCATGTCTCATTTGCATCTTCATTGCTTGTATGATCATCCTCATCTCTTGACATGCTTTTGCATCATCCCATAGAATTATTTGCATCATGAATATGCTTCTGATTTTGGTTTGCATCTTTGCATTTCATCCCATTTCATTTCATTTCATTCCTTGTTGCTAACTTTTCAGGTGGTAAGTGTTTGAGAAGTGAATTTGCCTTCACTTCTCATAATCTCTTCTCATCTCTCTTATGCATCCATTGCTGCATTTTTACTTGTGAATTAGAGTGAGCTTGCTCATTCATGCTCTTTCTCCTCCTTCTTTCTTCAAGCAACTTGTCTTCTTAAGTGAAGCAAGTTGTCTTGCTTCTTGCTGCTTCTTTTCATTTCATCTGCTTCTTCCTTGGTGGATTCTCTAAAGATCTTCTTGCAAGCCTCATTAACCCTAGGAACACCCAAGCATGATCACAATTAGGGTTTGATTAGTCCCCGAATTAGTTTTACCTTTGTGTCATCTTTGTGTCTTCTCTTCTCATCTCTTAATCAAGGACTAAACCTTAAAGGTTTTAAGGCTTTGTGATTAGGGTTATGCCTGCATCCTTCTATTAGGATGGAGTGTATAACTTTAATCCTAAGTGTTAAACCATTAATGTGTTTAAATCCTTTAATCAATCCACCTAATAATCACTAAGACATCAAGTTTGTAACTTGGTCCTTGCATTAGGGTTCTAATTCTTCCTTAACTGGTTAAGAAGGACTATCCCTAGTGTTAATGGACAAGTCCCCCTCAAGTTGTCTTACAAACCATAAAATCCACTTCTCAATCTTACCATTAACTAAAATCCATTTAATAAAGGCTTTGTTTTGTCATGAGGTTAATCCCTAATCATGGATTAAGTTGAGGAGCCTTCCTCAGCTTAAATGTTCTCATCTATTATCCTTCTATTAGGATGGTGTAATGGGTCCATTAAATCCTTGATTATGGCTTAAACTCATTACTTAACACTAAACAAAAACACCAAAAACATCTAAATAAATGCAAGTAGGTTAATGATCTTAATCCTACATCATGGTGATTAAGTGTGAAGTGCTTACTTCACACTTAAGGTATTCTCATTATCCCTAATCAGAGGGAGGATGTGATGAGTTTACTAACCCTTGGTTTAGGCTTAAGCTCATTTCCCTATGACAAACTCCAAAAGAAATAAAAGATTGAAAACACCAAAACAAACAATAATCGTCTCCTCCGGGATTCTTTTCTCATCATCTTCACTCACAAACGAGAACTCGCTTCTTCCGTCTAATGCAAGACAGTTAGCACCTGAGCCAGACAGGTCATACACTTGAGCATAGACAAGTAAGCAGTTCATAAGTCAATTTTATCTTTCAGTCTCTTTGAGTCGAACTACGGTGTTCTGACTTCCTCATTGCACGAGAGGATACGTAGGCATAACTTAACTGTTATCGAACAAAAGTCTCTGTCCATTCCCCCCTCTTCCAGCATTATTCTTTAAGCCTCATAGTCTTGAGCTTTGCACTTCTTTCCAACACTGACACTTCTCTTATCAACTTCACATTTCTTTTGCACTGACACTTGCATTCTTTTCCAGTTTCTTGCACACAAAATAGCACTGACACTACCCCTTTAAGCACAAACTTTCAAGCGTGGATCCCGTCGAGTACGGCGGACAATCTGGGTTCTAATACCTTCCCAGGTTGTAACTAACCCCCTTTCTCAGTTTCTCTGGTTCGCAACCGTCTTATCCATCTTTTCTTAGGTCTATGCAGCATTACCTTTCCTTCGGGATAAAAATGCCTAGCTGGTGACTCTTTTCTTTTCAGTTCACCCTTGTGTGTTCTCTCCTTTCGCCGACCGTTCGCATCTGTAACCCCTTGACCAGGTGTCATTTAGTGGGAGCGACACCAGTAATGAAATCCATTATTAGTAGAACAATTCAAAGCCTAAACAGTCTCACGTTACAACTTCTCACTTGAACCAACCCAGTGCAACTTCTACCTAGAAATCAACATCCGGATATGAGAAATCACCATCTCCCTCCCCCTTAATCACTCACTATGATAATCAACCAATTCAAAGAAAACAGAAGATCACTCTTCCAAAACACAAAACCTTGATCTTGATTAAACACTTTGATTAAGAACATACACCCATGCATAAAAGCTTAGAGTGGACATAATTACAAATAAAAAATTAGTCCAATTCAAACATCTAGGTGATGTATGAATAGATTACAAATATAACACACGCAAAAAAACGTAACACTCAAAATCACTTTGCTTTATACAATACACAATATTCCGTGAAAAAATAATTAGGTTAAACATCCAGTAATATAGAATTTTGAGTGGGCCTGGATCTGATCAGAAACTTCCTCAAAAATATCACATGAATCAAGCAAGAAAAGATCTTCAATAATTATCCAAAAACTAATGCATAACAAATTTTGTTTTTGATAGCAACACTCCCTTGATTTTCGCACATCTTAGAGCAAAACAAAAGACCAAATAC
The DNA here is from genome assembly GCA_963966055.1 of Lathyrus aphaca. Lineage (NCBI taxonomy): Eukaryota > Viridiplantae > Streptophyta > Magnoliopsida > Fabales > Fabaceae > Lathyrus > Lathyrus aphaca. The sequence continues at coordinate 456,489,048 of OZ014519.1, read as the reverse complement.
CTGCTAAAAATATACAGAAATTAAATCAAAACTTTATGTATTTAGAAAGTCCCAGAATTGTCAAGACAAATGTTACAACATCTGATCTGACATCACAAAAGCACTGCACACCAGAAGATCTTTAAACATTTCAAGGACATCTTACAAGACATCAAGACAAATGATAATGTTTTTCTACATATGTAGCCAAACCAAGAACCTTCAATCCCCCCCCCCCTTTGGAAAATTATGGCTAAAACATTATCAACATTAATCAGCACCAGAAGGAACCAACCATCAGAGATCAAAATAGTAGAAGAAATAATGCAGATATAGCTATCTCTCCCCTTTTTAGCCATAATATGACAACCACACCTACAACTGCTCCCCCATAACACAGGATTAGTACTCAACAGAGAGAGATGTTAGAACAAGATTTTGATTCTACCTCTCTAGTAAAGTTTTGATGATAACAACTAATCTAAGAACAAAATATGATACCTAAAAATAATTATATTCTATGTGCAGGACAAAAGTTCTAGCAAAGAGACAATGTTCTAATAGCTCAAATATCTTCTAAAGTGAAGCTTCTAATTCAAAGAAGATCTGATTGAAAGTCTCTAGAAGATCTCATCATCTATGCAAAATCAGTTGTGATATACTTAAAGATATTCTGATATGGACTATGCAAGTTCTGATTCTCAGAATCAGGCGCATTTATTAAAGAATCAGGAATAACGGCTGAAGACAAAGATCTTTATTTTTGGAAGGATTTAATGGCATTTCTCAAACAACCAAAAATAGCACAAGATGTTTCCAATGAATCTATTCCTCCAAATCTATATAAAGGAAACACCTGAAGAATTTTGGCTCTCTCTCTCACTCTCTCGTGCAAAACAATACGAACAAAATTCTTTATTACTCTTTCACTTGTAAAAACTATCACAGTTGTGATAACAACTTATTAGAAGAAATTTCTTGTTACACTCTTTATGGAATCTTTGTAATGGTTCCTTGAGTGACTAAGTGTAGTCAGTAGACTCAAGAAGACTTTGACATTAGGTCTTAGTGATTGAATTCATTATTGAATTAGTGGATTAAGACCTCGTTGAGAGAGGCGAAATCACCTTGGAGAGTGGACTAGATGTAGTTTGAGTTCAAATGAACTAGGATAAATCAAAGTGTTTTTTGCCTTTAAGTTTTGAAAACCCAATTCCAACACCCCTTCCTTGTGTTTTCCACCTTCAATTGGTATCAGAGCTCTTGGTTCTGAGTGAAACACTTAACCGTGTCAGAAAAAGATCCAGAGAAAAACACAATGGTAGGACCAGTCAACAATAACAACGATTATCAGAACGACAAAATCAATGGAAAACCTCCTGTATTCAATGACGACAATTTTGACTATTGGAAGGATGTTCTAGAAAGTTTCTTTCTAGATCCGGATGAAGACCTCTGGGATATGGTGACTGATGGATACATTCATCTTGTTAGAGCAGATGGTCAGAAGATCGAAAGAAGAAATATGCCAGCTCAACAGAAGAAGGAATTCAGAAATCATCACAAGGCTAGAACTATAGTTCTGAGTGCTATCTCATACACATAGTATGAAAATATCACAAACAGAGAGTCAGCCAAAAACATGTTCGACTCTCTAAGGGTGACACATGAAGGCAACACTCAAGTCAAAGAGATCAAATCTCTGGCTCTTATTTAGAAGTATGAGGCATTCAAGATGGAAGAAGATGAAACGATTGAGGAAATGTTCTCAAGGTTTCAAATTCTGGTGGCTGGACTGAAAGTTCTGAATAAAGGCTACTCAATAGTAGATCATGTGAAAAAGATCATCAGAAGCTTGCCAAAGGCTTGGAGACCCATGGTCACTGCTCTTAAGCTGTCAAAGAATATAAATGAGATATCTCTTAAAGAACTTATCAACTCATTGAGGAGTCACGAGATAGAACTAGAAGAAGATAAAACCCAGAAGAAAGGTAAGTCGGTTACTCTTAAATCTAACAAATCTGAATCTAAAGCTTTTCAGGCAGAAGAAGAAAGCTCTGGAGGCTCATCAGAAGAAGACAAACTATCACTTCTTTCTAGAAGAGTTCAACAACTCTGGAAGCATCGTTAGAAGAAGTTCAGGAATCCCAGAAGATCAAGAGATCACTCTGAATCATCCTCTAGTTACAAGAAGTCCAGAAGCAAAGAAGTAGTATGCTATGAATGCAAGGAACCTGGACATTACAAGAGTTACTGCCCCAAACTTCAGAAAGAGAAGCCCATAAAAAAGGTCAACAGAGAGAAGAAGAAAAGTCTTATGGCCACATGGGATAACTCAGAATCTTCTGATGTTGAATCAGAATCAGAAGATGAACACGCCAACATTGTGTTAATTGAAAAAATACCAGATGATGTCAACTCATTAGAATCAAAATTAGATTCTGATACAGAAGAGGTATTTTTTAAACTCTCTAGAACTCAATTAGAAGATAGCCTTTCAAAATTCTTAAAAAATACCAGAACCTTCAATTCAAATACAAAAAACTGAAATAAAGTCTAGTATCTGAATCGGAGGAGACTTGAAAACTGAAAGCAGAAAATTCTGAGCTAAAAGAAAACATCTTAAAACTAGAAATTTCTTTTGAAAAACTTAAAGCTCAGAAATAATTTGAATTAGAAGTTTCATCTAGTTCTGACAGTATCATAAAGCAATATGATTACAATTTTCAAAAATTTCTAGCTAATAACATAGATAGAAGCAAAATTGCCTCAATGATCTATGGAGTTAGCAGAAATGGTAGAAGAGGTATAGGATACGTAAAACCTACATGACAAGCACCACTGAAGTTTAAACAAGTTAATGATATGATTATAACAGTTAACACACCATTAAGTTCCCACTTCACATATGGTCATAATCATGATTTAAAATATACCAGTGAGTCATCTTGTTCTACAAGTTCTAATGAGAAATTCAAACTCAATCAGAAGTTTGTAAATTCTAACAAACAAGGACCCAAAAAGATATGGGTACCCAAATATAAAATTGTGTATGTTGCAGATGTCTTTAATAGCAAGATTGCAACATGTATACATAGGATTTTCGATAGCATGAGTTTGGTCCAGGAGAGTTTTAAATTGCTTATATAAAGATCTTTTGACGAATTTGATCACTCTTTCTTCCAAACATGTCCAAAATCCCGAGAAGGTTTGTGATGATTTGTTTGGTAAGTCGAAAGTGGTTTGTAGAAAGAGGTGCTGGATTGTTGATTGGAAGTTCTTCACATCACTACGGATGAAAGTTTTGTTGTTATTTCGAAAATAAAAGAACTTCGACGAAGGAGAGTCTCATAGAAGGATGTTTGGATTTGAATTGGAAATCAATTTGATGTCACGAAGAGACACCTCGTTTCATCTGTCGAAGAGCAGTTTTCTGTACCAATAACTGTTTTGTTGGTAAAGGGAGACATGTAAGGTTTTTAGAAGACATTAGCATGCACAATGCCAAGTGGCATTCGTTTAGGATTCGACCGTTGTTTGACGGTTATGATATTTGTATATAAATAGGATAGTTTTGCTTTGTGAAAAGTGTGTGATAGATTGTACAAATTCCTGTAAATCCACTCAAGTACTCGTGTGTAAAGAGAAAAGAGAGATTATTATGAAAATGTACGTATTAACACCAATTTTATTTCAATTTATAAAAGCTTTAAGTTTCTTCTTTAAATCTTTACTCTTCGTTTGTCATTTACTTTTCATTCACGTTCTAGAAATTTTATATTTTAGTTAGTTTATGTTTAAGTAATTCTTTATCTTCATGGCAAACTTCAAATATACAAACAACTTCAACTTTAATATAGATATTAACAATTAGGTTATTCTAGAACACTTAGAAAGAAATATATAAACACCACGTTTGGATTATCTTTCATTTGATTCTTAGCACGCGACATCCTAGGACTTGTTTGGTTGGTCCTGTTAGTCACCCTTTTCTGAGAGATTTGGTTAACCAGAGATTGTTCGCCAGAAATACTAGCGAACAAATTGGCACACCCGGTGGGACCAGTGCTTTAAGAACATACTATAACGTTGTATGTTTCTGTGTAGCGGAAAAGTAGCAGAAAATAACGTAGAAAGACCCAGGCGGACTAGAGTTAGGAGGATGGCTATCCCACCACCAGTAAATAATGATGAAATTTCAGTTTCCACTGCCATTCCTTTGACAGGAGGGAATGTGGAAACACTCCATGTTTCAGAAAGAGGAAATCCCTCAGTATCGGGTTCAATACCAGGAATGTCGTTGCCTCGAAGTGGACCTAGTTCCTCAAACATAGGACATTCGATACCCATGAGTACTCCTCCCCATGGGGTAAATAACTTCAGGCCTTATCAATCCAATATTCCCACACCCATGTTTGGAAGGGAACAACCTTATGGAATGCCAACTTCAATGATGGCTAGTTTGCATAACATAACACCATTATATTTGGATATTGTGGCTCACTTGTCTTTGCCGCTCCAAGGTTCAGGTTATGGTGGAAACGTTAGTAGACCAAACCAACACCCATGATTCCATATGCCAGCAATTACTACTAATTCGGCGCAAGCAATCTGTCAGAAGATGGACGAAAGCAACCATGAAATGGTCCATAGATTGACTCAACAAATGGGGGAAGTATTTAACCCTTTAATACAAAGCACTACTCAAACAAACCAGATGTTGGCAACACAAATGGTGCGTATCGCCGAATTCTTTGGAGTACCCCAAATTCGACAGAGAGAGCAGTTGGTCCATAATCCAATAGTCAACGTCGAAGAGGAGCCAACAATAAATCAGAGACCGGTGGCCAACCCTCAGGCAAATCGTAGGATCCAAGAAGAGGTTGTCGAACAACCTTGCGTCGAAGTTCCCATGCCACAAGAGCCTAGGAGATTGTTAGTCCAGAGAGGGCAAGATGCTGATGACATCCTGCAACGAAGAATGCTTTACCATAATCCACCTGTCGAAAATAATCTAGCAGCCATGGTCGAAAGGATAATGGCGCAAAATGGGGTAAATGTTGGGTTACAAATGCCAAATTATATTTCCCCACTGTTTGAATATATCCTACAACAGGAACTACCCCCAAGGTGGAAGATCTCTAAATTCACTAAATTTTCAGGGGATACTAGTGAGTCCACCTTAGAACATATAGCACATTATTTGATAGAGGCAGGCTAAATAGCGCAAAATGAGAACTTGAGAATACAATATTTCCCAAGTTCCTTAACAAAAAATGCTTTTACTTGGTTTACATCCCTACCAGCAAATTCTGTTCATACATGGACTCAATTGGAGAGATTGTTCCACGAGCAATTCTACATGGGGAAAACAAAAATAAGTCTAAAAGAATTAGCTAGTGTAAAAAGAAAATTCTCAGAACCCATTGATGACTATCTCAATAGATTCAGATTGCTAAAGGCAAGATGTTTCACACAGGTGCCAAAGTAAGAACTTGTCGAAATGGCTGCGGGAGGTTTAGATTATTCCATAAGGAAGAAGCTAGACACCCAGTACTTAAGAGATATGGCACAACTGGCAGATAGGGTAAGACAAATTGAAAGATTGAAAGCTGAGAAGTATAGGGCTAACAAAAGCAAAAAAGAAAGGGTAGCCTATGTAGGAATGAGTCAAAATGATGACTATGACGAAGACAAATTAATCGTTTTCGACGAACAAGAAATTGACCTGGCAGAATTAAAACAAGGTCCCCCATATGCCTGCAAGATGTTAGCTCCGTCGAACGGGAAGAATCATGTCGAAACGGATAAGAACAACAAATTCCCTAAAAGAACATACATGTTCGACGTCACCAAGTGTGACGAAATATTCGATTTGTTAGTAAAAGATGGTCAACTAATAAAACCACCGGGCATAAAAGAACCCCCTATTGACCAACAAAAAAAGAGAGGTTTTTGTAAGTACCATAATTTTCTAGGTCATAAAACTTCTCAATGTTTCCTTTTTAGGGACCTAGTTCAAAATGAAATCCAGGACGGAAGGTTGAAGTTTGGAGAGAAACTAAAACAACAAACAAGGGTTGAAGCGACCCATGTGCAAGTAATGGAAGCTAATTATGTTGAACCTTTTGACATGAATATGGTCGAGATAGAAAAAATGCCAGATCACAGTTTTGATTTGATTGAAGCCACTGAAGGTTTTGACAACGTTGTCAACATGGTGGAAGTCACTGAGGGTTCCCCCATTCGCCACAACATAGAGGAAGTATCAGGAGATGAATTGACTATGCCTGTTCTGATCAAAGTCACCGAGGATCTTGAAGAGAAAAGAAATGTCAAGGCTGGTGAAGGTTTTGACAACCAAAGTAAGGTTGAAACCACTGAGGGTTTCGACCACCAAGGTGCCCCAAGGGTCATTAAAGACGCTAAGCATCTAAGGAAGGGAGGTACTGAAAGCTTCCACAAAAGAGTCAACAAATTAGCTGCAGATGGGGTAGTCTGGGATACCTTGGGAGAGTCTAATGGAAAATTCGACTACTGGGTAAAATACGGTTCGCCTGCCATTGCCAAGATCAACATCAACGAAGTACAACCAACAGGTTGGGGTGAATAATTTGACAACAATGAGGAGAAAATTGAGGTTTTCCCAACGCTGATGAGAAGGCCACTGAAGGCCTCAATAATAAAAATGAGGTCACTGAGGAAAATGAGGTCACTGAGGAAAATGTCCGTAGCCAGTCGAAGAAGGTCACTGAAGGCCTTAGCAGTGACACTAGTAATTTCACCAATATAGGTAAGATTGCAAATGAAGATAATATGGAAATCATACTTGAGGCTGCAGAAGGCCCTCCACCAAAAATCACTTATGGGATACTTCGCAGAACTATGGAAGATCCTAAAGAGAAAGCAGCCCAAACCAAGAGTGTCCCGACTTCAAAGGGACCTTGCGAAGTCGAAGAGGCTCTCATAAAGAAAATGGACAAATTAATCCTTGCTAATAGGCAAGGGCTGGATATCAACATGGTCGAAGCTGCTCAAAAGAAAAAAGGAAAAAATAAGATGGAATGTCGTCGAGAGGAGTGCCAAAGGGAAGCCTATCCAAAGGAATGTGAAAATTTGGCAGAGTTTATCCAAAGGTGCCAAAAGAAGAATACTGAAGTAATGCTATGGCCGCGCTGCAGCTCCATTTTCGACAGAAAGGCGGCAGCAAACTTGGAAGAAGTAGAGAAATCAATGGCAAGGAGTAATTGGTTTAAAAAGCCAGCAGTCGAAGCCAGTGGATATGATCCGAGGAAAAGCAAATATCACTTTCAAAACCCTGGGGGCAGGTACCACAATACCTACAAGCCATCAGGCAAAGTACCGAATGATAGATGGGTACAACCCATTAGGGATGCCTAGAGGCCTAGAGAATGGAAAACTTTTGAAGTTCAAAGGGGATCCTCTGTCGAAATAAAAAAGGAAGCTAAAAAGCAGAGGCACAAGACATATCCTTCAGATAACTATAAAGGGAAGAATCCCATGTCGAAATCTCAATGGAGAAGGTTCTAGAGGAAAAAAAGGACTGAGAAAGAAGCAACGAGTGGCCTAAAGGCCAAGAAAAACAATGTTGGCGAAAACAAAGCAGAATCCAATAGAAATTCTCAAGTGGCAGTAAACGACAAGCTCCACAAAGGAAAAGACACCGTCAACCGGCTACCATTGTCAAAGCTTACCAGCGCAGTGGCAGAAGCCGGCAAAGCTACTGATAGTTTCGAGTCTGACGAAGAGGGCTCATTCGACGCGATTTGTAATGTAGTCTCCGTACTTCCCAGGGACTACGATAGAGTAATGGAAGTAGAGGATGAAGAAGATGCCTTGATGGATAGTACAGTGGGGCCAAGGCCCGTATGCTACTATATCATGAATATCGGCTGCATCGAAGAACAAAATGCTTTCTTCGAAAAACAAGATGATTCAATGAAGGGACATCTGAAACCCTTGTTCATAAAAGGAAAGGTCGAAGACACAGGCGTCAACAAAATCCTAGTAGATGGAGGGGATGATGTAAACCTAATGCCCACTATATGTTGAAGAAGATTGGAAAAAATGACTCCGATGCAAAACCACACAACATGGTCCTGTCGAACTATGAAGGAAAAATGGGCACAGCCATGGGTATCATTCAAGTATATCTAACAGTAGGCACCATCACCAGACCAGCAATGTTCATAGTTATTGCATCAAGGGCGAATTATAACTTGCTGCTAGGTAGGGAGTGGATCCATGGAGTAGGAGCGGTGCCATCGTCGACGCACCAAAGGATAGTCATATGGCGTCCTGAAGGGATCGTCGAAAATATTGAGGCAGATCAAAGTTATTTCATGACCGAAGTAAAAGGAATAACTAATCGAAGCTTCGACAAGAACTTAGCCCACATAGCTCCTTACAACCCAACTGACTTCGACCTAACAGCGTCGGACAACGCCTATTGTTCTATGTACTTACATCCGACACATGGATTCCAATGGGACAAAGAGGTAATCAGCGAACCAAGCCACGTTTGGGGAACTACTGACATATAACCAACTGGTTGGGATAGTGAATTCGACGATAACTATGAGTGAAGTTACATCACTAACGAGATTAACGGCCTATATGGCCGAAAATAAACTAAAAGCAGATCTTGAAGCCGAAGCAAAATGTATGGTTGTCGAAGCCAAGGAAGAAAATTCGCATCCACCGTGCCCTCACCAAGGCATAGATGGAGAAAACAAAGATGAGAAGACAGGCGAATGCCAGAATCACAAGTTGGATGCCATCTACGACGACGAACCCTTAGGATTTGAAAAAGACCCAACTTCAACTAACATGAAGATGGTAGCACAAGATCCTGTAGAAGAAATCAATCTAGGACTGGGGGCAGAGAGAAGGCCAACCTATATAAGTGCAGCTATGGACCCCCATTTCAGAAACAAATTAGTTCAGTTGTTGAAAGAATTTAAGGACTGCTTCGCATGGGACTATGACGAAATGTCGGGCCTCGACATGGGTTTGGTCGAACTGAAACTTCCTATAATTGAAGGAAGGAAGCCCGTGAAGCAAGCTCCAAGGCGTTTCGCACCAGAGGTTTTGTCGAAGATAAAAGAGGAGGTCGAAAGACTTCTCAAGTGTAAATTCATTCGTCAAACCAGGTATGTCGAATGGATTGCAAATATTGTACCAGTAATAAAGAAAAATGGCTCTTTGAGGGTGTGCGTTGATTTTCGAGACTTAAATTCTGCCACCCCAAAGGATGAATATCCTATGCCAGTAGCAGCAATGCTAGTAGACTCTGCAGTAGGACACGAATACCTAAGTATGCTAGATGGATATTCTGGCTACAACCAAATCTTCATTGTAGAGAAAGATGTTCCAAAAACAGCCTTTCGGTGTCCCGGAGCGATAAGGACGTACAAATGGGTAGTTATGCCCTTTGGTTTGAAAAACGCTGGGGCCACATACCAAAGGGCTATGAATTCCATATTTCATGACTTTATTGAAACATTCATGCAAGTATACATTGTCGATATTGTAATAAATTCTATTTCAAAAGCACATCATTTAAACCATCTTCGACAATCCTTTGAAAGGATGAGAAAACATGGCTTAAAGATGAACCCCCTTAAATGTGCGTTTGGTGTGAAGGCTGGAGATTTCCTAGGTTTTGTGGTCCAAAAAAGGGAATCGAAATAAATGCTAATAAAGCTAAAGCAATAAGGGAGGAGAAAGCTCATTCGACAAAGAAAGAACTGCAGTCACTGATGGGGAAGATTAATTTCCTTAGAAGATTTATTTCAAACCTCAGTGGGAAGACGCAAGCATTCTCCCTCTTGCTTCGACTCAAAAATGAAAATTTCACATGGGGGCAGGAACAACAAGAAGCTTTTGACAAGATAAAAGGATACCTGGCAAGCCCTCCAGTCTTGACGTCACCTAATAGACGAAGAAGCATGAGGTTATATATCTCAGCATCTGATAAGACCCTTGGAAGCATGCTTTGTCAGGAAGATGAAAATGGCGTCGAAAGAGCCATCTATTATCTCATCAGAGTATTAAACAACGCTGAAACCAGATATAGTGTAGTAGATAATTTGTCTTTGTGTATATTTATCTTGTACAAAATTAAAACACTATATAAAACCAGTTGATGTATTTGTATCATCTCATTTCGACGTAATAAAATATATGCTTTCCAAATCTATTTTACATAGTCAAATTGGGAAATGGGCTTTAGCATTAACTAAATATTCCTTAAGATATTTGCCTTTAAAAGCTGTAAAAGGGCAAGTGGTGGCTGACTTCATAGCCGACCATTCCATGGACGACAGTGAAATAAATTACATCGAACTACAACCTTGGAAATTGTATTTCGACGGTTCCAGCCATAAGAATGGTGCAGGTATAGGCGTCGCTCCCCTGAAAAGACACCAGGGTCCCAAGGTGCAGACGCGAACGGTCGGCAAAAGGAGAAAATGAATGAGGTTGAATTGAATAGAGTCGCCAACTAGGCATTTTTATCTGGAAGGAAAGGTAATGCTGCATAAACCTAGAAAGAGATGGATAAGACGGTTGCGAACCAGAGAGACTGAGAAAGGGGGTTGGTTACGACCTGGGAAGGTATTAGCACCCGATCATCTGTCGTACTCGACGGGATCCACGCTTACAAGATTGTGTTTAAAAGGGGTAGGTGTATGTGATATCTGTATGCAAAAGCTAAGGGAAGAAAATACAGGTGCCAGTGCAAAAGGGTGAATTTCTCAGGAACTGAGGCTTAAAAAGAATGCGGAAAGAAGGGGATGACACAGAGACTTTTGTTCGATAATCGTTAAGTTATGCCTACGTATCCTCTCGTGCAATGAGGAAGTCAGAACACCGTAGTTTGACTCAAAGAGACTGAAAATAAGATTGACTGTGAACTGCTTTACTTGTCTATGCTCAAGTGTATGACTCGTCTGACTCGAGTGCTAACTGTCTTGCATTAGACGGAAGAAGCAAGTTCTCGTTTGTGAATGAATGTGATGAGAAAAGAATCCCGAAGGGGACGATTATTGTTTGTTTTGATGTTTTCAGTTTTTTATTGTTTTTGGTGTTTTGCATAAGTTAATGAGCTTAAGCTTAAATCAGGGGTTGTAAACTTAATATATCCTCCCTGATTAGGGATAATGAGCATACTTAAGTGTGAGATAAACATCTCAACTTAATTACCATGATGATGTAGGATTAGGATCATTAACCTACTTGTGATTATTTAGATGTTTTTTTGGGTTTTTGTTTAGTGTTAAGTAATGAGTTTAATCTCTAATCACAGATTAGTGAACTTATTACACCATCCTAATAGAAGGATAATAGATGAGAACACTTAAGCTGAGAAGATACCTCAACTTAATCCATGGTTAGGGATTAAAATCATTTTATAACAAGCCTTTATTAAGTGGATTTTAATTAGGGGATGAGATTAAGAAGTGGATTTTAAGTTTGTAAGACAACTTGAGGGGGACTTGTCCATTAAACACTAGGGTTAGTCCCTCTTAACCATGAGGAAGAGATAAAACCCTAATGTAAGGCCCAAGTTACAAGATAAAGTCTTTGTGATTATTAATGTGTTTTGATTAAGAGGTGAAAACAAATTAAAGGTTTAACACTAAGGACTAAAGTTATACACTTCATCCTAAGATAAGGATGCAGACATAACCCTAATTCAAAGTCCTAAAGCTTTAAGAGTTTGGCCTCTAGTTATTGAGATGAGAAGAGAGACTCAAGGAGACTCAAAGGAAAAAGACTAGGGGGACTATACACAATCCTAAAAGTTATCATGCTTAGACATCCTATGGTTTGTGAGGCTTAAGAGAAAGGATCTTCAAGGCCACTAATGGAAGAAGCATATGAAAAGAGAAGGAGGAGGAAGAACAAGTTACTTACTTCCTGAAGAAGATAAGTAACTTAAAAGAAAGAAAGTAAGAAGGAGGGAGCATAAGTGAATTAGATTCACTTCAAAGACATGTAAATATGCATATGAATGAGATAAGAAGAGGTGGGAGGTGAAGGCAAATCCACCTCCCAGATAACTTACCAAAGGTACCTGAAATGTTAGTATGAATGCATAAGGCATAAGGCAAAAGGAAATGAGATGAAATGAGATGCAAAGACCAAAGTCAGAAGTGAAAATGCAATGTAAAAGGCCTATGAGATGATGCAAAGTGTCGCTCCCACCAAATGACACCTGGCCAAGAGGGGTACAGACGTGAACGGTCGGCGAAAGAGAGAACATGAAGATGAACTGAAAAGAGTCGCTAGCTAGGCATTTTTATCCCGAAGGAAAGGTAATGCTGCATAAACCTGGGAAAAGATATGGATAAGACGGTCGCGAACCAGAGAAACTTAGAAAGGGGGTTGGTTACAACCTGGGAAGGTATTAGCACCCAGATTGTCTGCCGTACTCGACGGGATCCACGCTTGAAAGTTTGTGTTTAAAGGGGTAGTGTCAGTGCTATTCTGTGTGCAAAAGCTAGAAAAGAATGCAAGTGTCAGTGCAAGAGAAATGTGAAGTGAAATAAAGGAGTGTCGGTGCAAGGAAAGAGTGCAAAGCTCAAGACTATGAGGCTTAAAGAAATATGCTGGAAGAGGGGGGAATATACAGAGACTTTTGTTCGATAACTGTTAAGTTATGCCTACGTATCCTCTCGTGCAATGAGGAAGTCAGAACACCGTAGTTCGACTCAAAGAGACTGAAAGATAAATTGACTTGTGAATTGATTACTTGTCTATGCTCAAGTGTATGACCTGTCTGGCTGAGGTGCAAACTGTCTTGCATTAGACAGAAGAAGCAAGTTCTCGTTTATGAGTGAATGAGGTGAGAAAAGAATCCCGGAGGAGATGATTATTGCTTGTTTTTGAGTTTTCAATCTTTTATTGCTTTTGGAGTTTGTCATAAGAAAATGAGCTTAAGCCTAAACCAAGGGTTAGTAAACTCATCACATCCTCCCTCTGATTAGGGGTAATGAGAATACCTTAAGTGTGAAGTAAACACCTCACACTTAATCACCATGATGTAGGATTAAGATCATTAACCTACTTGCATTTATTTAGATGTTTTTGGAGTTTTTGTTTAGTGTTAAGTAATGAGTTTAAGCCATAATCAAGGATTTAATGGACCCATTACACTATCCTAATAGAAGGATAATAGATGAGAACATTTAAGCTGAGGAAGGCTCCTCAACTTAATCCATGATTAGGGATTAACCTCATGACAAAACAAAGCCTTTACTAAAGTGGATTTTAGTTAATGGTAAGATTAAGAAGTGAATTTTATGGTTTGTAAGACAACTTGATGGGGACTTGTCCATTAACACTAGGGTTAGTCCTTCTTAACCAATTAAGGAAGAATTAGAACCCTAATGCAAGGCCCAAGTTACAAGCTTGATGTCTTAGTGATTATTAGGTGATTTGATTAAAGGATTTAAACACATTAAGGGTTTAACACTTAGGATTAAAGTTATACACTCCATCCTAATAGAAGGATGCAGGCATAAGCTTAATCACAAAGCCTTAAAACCTTTAAGGTTTAGTCCTTGATTAAGAGATGAGAAGAGAAGACACAAAGATGACACAACGGTGAAACTAATGGGGGGACTAATAAAACCCTAATTGTTATCATGCTTGGGTATTCCTAGGGTTTATGAGGCTTTCAAGAGATCTTCAAAGAAAAAGCCACCAAGGAAGAAGCAGGATGGAAGGAGGAGAAGTAGAAAGAAGCAATACAACTTACTTCACTTAAGAAGATAAGTTGCTTGAAGAAATAAAGTGAGGAGGGAATATGAATGAGCAAGCTCACTCTAATACAAAAGTAAAATGCAGCAATTATGCATAAGAGAGGTGAGAGAAGATTGTGAGAAGTGAAGGCAAAATCACCTCTCAAACACTTACCACCTGAAAAGTTAGCAAAAGGAAATGAAATGAAATGAAATGCAAAGATGGAAACCAAACCAGAAGCATGTTCATGATGCTAATTATGCAAAGAGATGATATAAATGTATGTCATGAGATGGAGATGATCATACAAAGGATGAGAATGCAAATGAAACATAAAGGAAGCATGAAAGTTCATGAATGCACATGAAATGAAATGAAAGCATAACATGGCAAATGGATGATGCAATGATCAAACATGATTCTAATGTGTCCTAATATGTTTTATATGTCATGTGAATGCACAAAATGTCATGGCAAGTTCATGTATGCAAGTTTATACAAGATGGATGCAAATGAAGATGCAAATTAGGGTTATATGATCATGTGAGATGCACAATTCAAAAATAGAAGAAAAACATAAGATAAAAAATTGAAAATAAACTCAAAGGAACCCTAAACCTATACTAAGTTACCATCCAAAGGGGGAGGTCAGAAGCTTAACCTAGAAGGACTTATGATTTTTCTAAGTCTATAGGGTTTTAAGGGTGATCCTAAAGATAAAATGCCAAACAAATTGAAAATGCATTATAAAAATGAAACAAAAATGTTTTTAGATGCTTGAAACCATGCATAGCACAATGCAAAAAGAATCATTCACAAACTCACTTTGGTTCAAAAGTTATGAATTTTTGAAGTTAGGGTTAAAAATATTCAAGTTTAAGAACCCTAATTCAATTGAAAAAAATCAAAGTATGATCAAAACCAAAAAAAAATTTGTGTAGTGAGTTTATAAATGTTTCTAAATGCCTAAGAATGTTCTCTGAAATTTTTTGGGATTTTTAAATACGTATTTTTAATTAATTAATTCTCATTAACTTAATTTAAAATAATATTTAAATGATTTAAAAATACTTTTTTAATGCAAAAAATAAAAATAAAAATATTTTGGGGTTTTGAAAATTAATTAAAGGCTGGATAAAAAATTTCAGAATTTTTTGATGTCTTTTTCTATTTTTAAAAATTCGTATAAAATAAAATAAAGAAAATGCAATAAAAATTAATTAAATGGGAAGTATGCTGAATGAGTGGTTTAGATCAATCTGGGTTTATGTTTGTTGACTGGCGCCACATCCAATGGCCCAAATTTAAATCTGACTAAACTTAATTAATTAAATTAATAAACTTAATTAAATATTAATGACATGATCCAGTCCCTTCATTGCACGCGGGAAAGCCTGATCCAAGGGTCCAGATTTGAAAAATGCCCTAACCCTAATTAATTAGGCTAATGACTTTCAGGTGGCCGAAAATGACCTCCGGTCATATTCTCCGACCACACCCTTCCCTGAGAATTGCTATCTCACTCCCTAGGCCTTGACAAACCCCCCAAATCTCCAGAAATGATCCCCAAACCCCATAGAGCAAGAATCAAGCATCATAATCCATTTATCTTTCACCAAAATCATGATTCGAACAAAAACATAAAAATGGACAAAATTTCAGAACATGCATACATAGTCAATACTCAATCATTTTCAAAACTACAAAGCTCAGTGTAATCAGGAGAACAAACTCTACCATCTCATAACTAAAGAAAGGATTTATGGAAAAAAGTTTCAAGAAGATACCTGAGATGGAGCTTTGCCAATGGAGTTGCCTGGGCCTTCTGCTTGATGCAAACAAACTCCTCTAACCTCCCTTGAGCTTCCTTGATGCTTTGCTGAAGTGTTTGTGTCCTCTCTTTGAAGTTCAGTGAAGCTCAGTTCAAAAGAGGAAAAAACCGTATTTGGTGTGTGGTGGCTTTTAGGGCAAAGTAAAGGGTGGTTTGTGATCAGTGATGGGTTTGAAGATGAATGGTGGAAGAATTTTTAAGCTTTGATGTTTGTGTTGAGAGTTTCGAATGAAAATGCATAAGAGGGAGTTTGTGTGAACTATGGTGATGCTGATGATTCTGGCTGTGTTCTTGTGTCAAATGGCTTGTATTTGGTCCATGTATCAAGCTGTGATAGGCCTGTGGAGTTGGTGTGGGCTATGTTGATTGGTATGGCTTGTTTTGCAAAAAGTCAAGATTTATTTTCATTTGAGGTATGGGCTGGTTCAGGCCAAGGACAAGGGCATGTCTGGTGCAACTGTGATCAAGGAGGACCATGGAAATGAGATTGAGGCAAATCAACAAGTTGTGACAAAGTTATGGGGGGTTTTGCAAATTTGTGAATTTTTGGCCCTTTTGGAATTTTTCCATGTGCAAGTTATGAAATCTTGGGATCCTTGGGCCAATTCTGAGTTTTAAGTCATGTGTTATGTTTGTATGATGGCTAGAAGTTAATTTGAGGTCACAAAATGGTTTGGCATGAGGTTTTGCAAAAAATCCCTTTTGGCATGAAACATGAAATTATGTGATTTTTGCCAACTTTGGAAAGCCATAACTTGAGTTCCAAAATGAATTAGATCTTGTTCTTGTAATTTTTGTAAAGGGAATGATCCAATCTACAAATTTCATGACCAAGAATTTTTCATTTGAAGCATTTTTGGTTAAGAAAGAGGAGGTTGAAAAACTTTCCCAAAATGGAAAGTTTACATTACAAGTCATTTCCATATTTGGCAACTTTTGGTTTAGCCCACTTTTCTTCAAATTTGTGAACTTCCAAGCACTTAAATGATCAAATAAAGACCATATAATTTCAATTTGATGAAAAATCCACTTTGGTTCCATGGATGGGGGCCTCAGATGCCCTGATTTTGCTCTGACTTGCTCAAGAAGTTACCCAGTGATCAGATGACTTCCACAATGAATTTTTCCATCAAACTTGGTATGCATGATCCTTATAACATATTGAGACCAATAGAAACAAGAATGAACAAAAAATTTGGAGTTATGGCCTCTGAAATCAAAACCCTAATTTTAGGTCATCTGTGCAGTTAAACCTGGCTCTGCCTCCATGCCTTGCCAGTTCTTGTGATTTTATGACTTCCTTGATCTTTGGAGGATAAAAATATGATGTTTGAACATACATGGACCCTCTTGAGATGATTGAAGACCTTTGGGGTGGCTCAGAAGGCTCAGGGATTGCTCAGATCACAAACCCTAGGTGCAGATGACTTTGAACCAATGCAGTGAAGTAAAAATGCAATATGAGATGATATGATTGAACTTATGCAAATGAAAAGATCACAAGCCATGGTGTGAACTTAGTGAGGGAAAATTTGGGGTGTTTACAGCTGCCCCTATTCAAGCATGAGTTAGCTGTGCAGGATGTAAGCGACGGGCTTAACATATAAACGAGATAACTTATGGTTGAATACCAAAGACAGTCGAAAATTTGCACTCACTGGGTGAAGAAGAAAAGGGATATAGATTGTAAAAGGAAATAAAGTATGATTATAAAGTGCGGGAAATGGAGGACGACCATAGAGCAGAGGACGATTGCTGGGGATAAAGCAATGACGGGGACGGTCGACATGCTGGGGAAATAGAGGTATCACGATGGGGACGGCCATCGGTTTAAAGAAATAAATGATGAGGGACGGTCATCAAAGGTGAAGGACGATCACCTAGAAGGGGATGGCTGCTCTGTTGGGGATAAAGATGAGGGACGATCATCTACGGTGAAGGACGATCACCTGGCAAGGTACGGTTGCCGAAAGTATCACGACATATGACGAATGCCGGATAGAAAAGGTCGACGACGGGGATGGCCATCGGATAAGCACGATGAAGGATGATCATCAAGAGGTGAAGGACGATCACCTAGCAGGGTACGGCTGCTCTTGGTGTTTATCATGACATAGGACGTATGCCAGATAACAAGATCAACGATGGGGACGACCATCGGATAAAATGATGAAGGACAATCATCAAGAGGTGAAGGACGATCACCTAGCAGGGGACGACTGCTAAATATCACGACATAGGACGAATGTCGGATATGAGGGGGGTCCAGAAATGGAGACTCCGCTGGGAGAAAGATGAGGGACGGTCATCTAAAAGGTGAAGAATGATCACTTGGCAGGGTATGGCTGCCGAAAGTATCATGACATAGGACGAATGTCAGATAGAAAAGGAATTTTTCTTTTTACTAGGGATTTGATGGGGACTCTTATGGGGAATGATAAACACAAACGAGTGTCTACATTCAAGAAAGGAAAGGTATAAGTGTTAGACGCTGTGTATAGATTAAAGATGCGGACGAGCATCCTTAAGACTATGATACAGACGAGTATCAGTAGAAACAACTTTGACGCATGTTCAGAGATGATGATATAGACGAGTATCAACTGGTTAACAAAGAACACGGGCGAGTGTTGAATCTGAGGAGGAATAAGCGGTGTATACAAGATATAGACGAGTATCTGTATGGGTGAAAAATAAGCAAGAGTGAGACACAGATGAGTGTTCAACTTGCTGGGGAGAGTATGACACGGACGGATGTCAATGAGAGTGTATTATAAACAAGTGTTTGGTTTACAATAAGTGTTTAGGCAACCATGTTGGGAAGTGGTGACACGGACGAGTTTCCAAAGAGTGTATAGATATCTGTTGGTGGTTTATATCTGCAGGGGAGTATACGACACGGATGGGTGTCGGAAAGAGTATATATTAACATGTATTTGTGAGTGCAAAGGGGACACTTTGGCTTTCTGCTGGGACTGTGCGTCTATATATATATTTCTGTCGGTATGTTGGTATTTACGGGTGTTTGATTCAAAACATGACTTGTGATTATGCAATATGTTTGATTTTTGCCGTAATGCTCTGTATTAGACGGAATGCTACGCTCTGAGGGGAAATATGATGCGAATGCTATGATTATGCAAAAGATACCGATCCGGGATTCGGATCCCGTTGCTGTGGAGATCTCCGACTAATCTGCTTTGAAAGAAAATCCCAGCTGGGGATGAGACCATTGGGAGATCTGATACAGATGGTTCTGCTTGGGGAAATAGGTCGCTAATAGACCTATCTTTATAATGAGGAGCCCAGCTGGGGGCTGTGGAAGCTTTCGTCACTTTGTTGTGAGATTTTCAGACATTGCTCTTCTGAAGAGGCTGGAGCTCTGTGGGGAGATGGTTCCCTGTCTAGCACTCGGCTGGGGAGGAACAATCACTGAATGATCCTCCTAGAGACTTTTGTGGGGATCCTGCTGAGGATGATAATATCTGACAACTCAGCTGGGGAAATGAACACCTTCTGATGCTGCTCTGAAGAAAGTGTTGGAGAAGTGATGCCCGACAACTCGGATGGGGAGAGAGACCTTCTCTGGTGCTGTTTGGAAGATGTGCTAGAGGAAATAATGATTTGGCAACTTGCCGGGGAGAAACTTTCATGCCCCACGTTGCGCTTTGAATATCTGCAATCCTGTCAAGACAAAGAGACACACAAGTACCCCGAGGTATCCCTTACTGGATTCCATCATAGGAGTTTAGACACTCCCGCGAGTAATATATTTCCTATAAGGATGTGATTAGAAAAGGCGCATCTGTATTTATGCAACCATTATATCAAGGATATCGGACATTTTTGCAAATAAAATAAAAGTGCACAAGACGAAGTGTGACTGAAAATTCTGGTTTTATTAATTTGTGTGCCTTGAATTGGCAAGTACATTCAAAGAAACAAATCCCCTGAAATGAGGAGATTGTTACAATTGAGAAACAAAAAGGTGTTGGCAATGTTGGTGACGCTTCAGTGAGCTTCCCTTTGCTATGACTCGTATGACCTTGACGTTCTTCTCATCTTGCTTTCTGAAGAAGGCTAATTCTGACCGATGCTTTAACCTTTCGAAGCTTGCCATGTTGTGAGCGATACAGACGAATTCAGAATGCAGTTGTTCACTTATTCCCTTATTTTGCGTGGATCGCCCTTTCGGGTTTTCAATCCACCGGGATACCCATTTTTTCCTGAGCTATCCAATGCGGCTTTTCAACTCAGCGGGTGTACATTCTTTTCTTTATTTTCCCTTATTTTTGCCCGAGTCTTTTATTCTGTTTTTGACTCGCCGGGGTGCCCTATTTTTTCCTGGACTTACATTCTGTTTTTATGTCCAGCGGGTCATTTTATGCGAAGTATTTTTTAACTGCATCTGAATTCACAGGGGACAGGAAATCTTCACCATCCATAGTAGTGAGCATCAGTGCTCCACCAGAGAAAACTTTCTTTACTATGAATGGACCATCGTAGTTTGGAGTCCACTTTCCCCTGTGGTCTGTATGAGGAGGAAGGAGTCTTTTCAGCACCAGATCTCCTACTTGGTATTCCCGAAGTCTGACTTTCTGATCGAAGGCTTTCTTCATTCTCTTCTGATATAACTGCCCATGACAAATTAAAGCTAATCTCTTTTCTTCGATCAGATTTAGTTGATCGTACCGGGATCAGACCCATTCTGCTTCGTTCAACTTGACATCCATCAGTACTCGCAAGGAGGGTAATTCAACTTCAACAGGTAGGACTGCCTCCATACCATACACAAGCTGATACGGTGTTGCCCCAGTGGATGTTTTGATTGAGGTACGATACCCATGCAAAGAAAATGGTAGCATCTCATGCCAGTCTTTGTAGGTGACCACCATCTTTTGCACAATCTTCTTGATATTCTTGTTTAGCTGCCTCAACAACGCCATTCATCTTTGGCCTGTAATGAGAAGAATTGTGGTGTTAGATCTTGAAGTCCCGGCACAGTTCTGCCATCATTTTATTGTTCAAGTTGGAACCATTATCAGTAATGATTCGCTCGGACACTCCATACCGACAGATGATGTCTCTCTTTAGAAATCGGGATACCACTTGCCTGGTGACATTTGCATACGAAGCTGCTTCAACCCACTTGGTAAAATAGTCAATGGCTACCAGGATGAATTTGTGGCCATTGGAAGCAGTCAGTTCAATCTTGACAATCATATCAATTCCCCACATGGCAAAGGGCCAAGGTGAAGACATTACATTCAGAGGATTCAGAGGCACATGCACTTTGTCTGCATAAATCTGGCATTTATGGCACTTTCTGGCATAAGCACAACAGTCTGCATCCATTATGATCCAGTAGTAACCCGATCTTAACAATTTCTTGGCCATTGCATGCCCTCCAACATGGGTACCAAAAGATCCTTCATGCACCTCGTGCATCAACAAGTCTGCCTCTTCCTTATCAACACATCTGAGAAGTACCATATCAAACTTTCTCTTGTACAAGGAACCATCATCATCCAGGAAGAAACTACCAGCCAACCTTCTTAATGTCTTCTTATCATTGGATGATGCCCCAGGTGGGTATGTTTGATCCTCCAAGAAGCATTTGATGTCGTAGAACCAAGGCTTATCATCTTTAGCAAGGTCCACTGAGAATATGTATGCTGGTCTGTCAAGTCTGGATACTGAAATCCGAGGCACAAAGTTGGTAGCTTGAACTTTGATCATGGAGGAAATGGTAGCCAGAGCATCTGCAAACTGATTTTCATCTCGAGGAATATACTCAAGTTTGACTGTAGTGAAGAAAGTCAATAATCTCCTCGTGTAGTCTCCGTATGGAATTAGATGCTCCTGGTGAGTGTACCATTTGCCGTTGGTTTGATTGATTACCAGAGCTGAATCTCCGAATACAGTTAAAGTCTTGATCCTGAGGTCAATTGCTTCCTCAAGACCCATGATACAAGCTTCATATTCAGCTTTGTTGTTAGTGCATTTAATGGTGAGTTTTGCCGAGAATGGCATGTGATCTCCTTTAGGTGTAATGAGTACTGCACCAACACCACGACCATTCGTATTAACGGCCCCATCAAACATCATTGTCCACTCTTCTTCTGGGTCAGGCCCTTCAATGTGAACAGGCTCTTCATGATCTTTTGCTTTTATGAACATGATGTCTTCATCAGGGAAGTCAAATCTCATAGGCTGGTAATCATCAATGGGTTGCTCAGCAAGATAATCAGACAATACACTGCCTTTGATGGCTTTTTGAGATGTGTACTGAGGATCATTTGCCATCTTGCAACCCGTCCGGTAAGTGTTGGCTTCTCGAATATGTACTTGACTAGATCCATCCTTGAGATCAACAAAGTAGTGTGGGTCAACATATACTGCCTTAGTCGACGAGCAGCCCACGCTAAAGCACAACAAGTTTTCTCGAGCAGTGAATAACGTTGTTCACAGTCGGTAAACTTTTTGCTTAGGTACTATATTGCGTACTCTTTTCGACTAGACTCGTCATGTTGGCCCAGCACACACCCCATTGACTCTTCTAATACTTTCAAGTACATTATTAGAGGTCTTCCTTCAACTGGAGGCATAAGGATTGGAGGATCTTGTAAGTATTCCTTGATTTTGTCAAAATCCCTTTGGCAGTCTTCATTCCACCTGACCGTTTGCCCTTTTCTTAACAGCTTGAACAAAGGCTCACAGGTTGCTGTAAGATGAGATATGAACCTTGAAATGTAGTTCAATCTACCCAGAAACCCTCGAACTTCTTTTTCAGTCTTTGGTGCAGGCATCTCTTGGATGGCTTTGACTTTATCAGGGTCAACTTCAATCCCTTTCTCACTTACAATAAATCCCAGTAGCTTACCGGATCGCACCCCAAATGTGCATTTGTTGGGGTTCAGCTTCAACTGGTACTTTCTCAGACGTTTGAACAACTTCAACAGATTCACCAGGTGGTCTTCTTCAGTGAGGGACTTGGCAATCATGTCATCCACATAACATTCAATTTCTTTATGGATCATGTCATGGAATAACGTTACCATAGCCCGTTGATAGGTGGCACCAGCATTCTTCAGTACGAATGGAATTACCTTATAACAGAATGTGCCCCAGGGTGTGATGAAAGTTGTCTTCTCCATGTCTTCAAGTGACATCTTAATCTGGTTATATCCTGAAAATCCATCCATGAAAGAGAACACCGAGAACTGAGCCGTATTGTCGACCAATACATCAATGTGAGGTAATGGGAAATCATCTTTTGGGCTTGCTCTGTTCAGATCCCGGTAATCCACACACATCCTTACTTTTCCATCTTTCTTAGGCACATGTACAATGTTAGCAACCCACGGCGGGTAACTAGTTACAGCAAGGAAACCGGCGTCCCACTGTTTTTGTACTTCTTCTTTTATCTTCATAGCCATATCCGGACGAGTGTGGCGCAACTTCTGTTTCACTGGAGGACATTTTTCCTTTAGAGGCAGCTTGTGCATAACAATGTCGGTGTCCAGACCTGGCATATCCTGATAAGACCAGGCAAAAACATCCACATACTCCCGAAGCATGTCAATAAGTTGCTCTTTCACTGAATCTTGCAGACGGGCCCCGATTTTCACTTCTTTCAAGTCTTCTTCTGTACCAAGATTAACTGTCTCAACCTCCTCCTGATGAGGAGTAATAACCTTCTCCTCTTGTCTCAACAACCTAGCTAGTTCTTCAGGTAACTCATAATCTTCTTCAACCCCTTCATCGGCTTGATTAATCGGATTGTCAAAGTCATACGAAGTCATAGCGGTGTTGTTGTTGGTGTAGTCTGGAGGGCACTCTCTGCAAAGGTTTAGATTTGTTCGTTTTAGTGATCAGTTTTATCTTGCTTAAAAAAAAGTGAAAATGAAGTTATTATTTTTTGAAAAATATTGCCATTTTATTTTTGTACAAAAAATAAAGAATGAAAAACAGTGAGCGGAAAAGAAAAGACTCATTTGCAAAAGATGTCCTGATATTCATTAATTGATCGTTTGCACAAAATACAAGATGGCCCGATTACAAAATGAGCACTGACATCTTGGGCAAGATGCAGGACTTGATGCATGCTTAAAGACAGGAAATAATAATTACTCTGCAGGAGTAACTCTTATAATTTCCTAGGAAGACAAGTTTGAGACTTGGTTCCCCGGGATCCTTGGACGTATCCAGTTTTCCAGGTTGCGCTCGTCTTCTTCCTCGTCTTCCAGACTGTTCACAACATCTGGGGTAAGCATTCCCCCGCTGACAAATTTGGGCTCCATTGCAGCCTTTGGTTGATCTTGTCGAGTTGGTCTGTAACCCAACCCAAATCTGTCTTCTTTCTTTTAAACTGGCAGCACCTTGCCCCAGCCTTGAGTGGTACCCTCCTCAACAACTTTCCGGGCCTGTTGATATGAAGTGATGGAAGTCCCAGACACAGCAGATGCTTCATTAATGTTAAGGGCCTCAAACCCCTGACTCATGGTCTCATGGATCTCCCCATCCATTTCTATGTACTTGTACGTAGCCAGCTGGCTAACAAAGATGTCCTCCTCCCCATAGATGGTGATTATTTGGCCCCCCCACTCGAATTTTAACTTCTGGTGAAGGGTAGACGTAACAGCGCCAGCGGCGTGGATCCAGGGTCTACCCAACAGACAGCTGTAGGCCGGCTGTATGTCCATCACAAAGAAGGTAGTTTTAAAGGTCTGCGGGCCAATCAAAACAGGTAAATCAATCTCTCCAAGAACCGATCTTTTAGAGCCATCAAATGCTCTCACCACCAAATTACTTGGGCGCAATGCCAAGCCCTCATACTCCAACTTCACCAGGGCTTTCTTTGGGAGAACATTGAGTGAAGACCCAGTGTCCACCAGTACATGAGAAAGGACAGCACCTTTGCATTCCAAGGTGATGTGCAAAGCCTTGTTATGGTTGCGCCCCTCCGTTGTTAAATCAACATTCGTAAAGCCTAGTCCATGACTGGTGTTGACATTTGCAACCACAGTTTCTAACTGATTAACAGTAATCTCCTCCGGCACGTATGCTGCGTGCAGGACTTTCAACAATGCGTTCTTGTGAGCTTTGGAACACATTAATAGTGATAATATGGAGATTTTGGAGGGTGTTTGGTGAAGCTGATCCACCACCTTGTAATCACTCCTTTTTATTATTCTCATGAACTCGTCTACATCTTGTTCAAAAGACGTCTTCTGAGTTTCCTTGGCGGTTGGCTCTTCTGATACCACATTCTTTCCTTTTTCCTTAGCAGCAGCTTCTGCTTCAGCATTAGGTCTCTGTGTTTGTGAGGCAAAAAGGCGTCCGCTCCTGGTGAAGCCTCCGCCTCCCCCAACATTGTCAACTTGTGGTGAAGAGGTTGATGAATCCAGAGTGATTTTCTCCCCATTGCAGTAGAGATCAGAGCCGTAGTGCCAAGGTATGGCATTACTGCTTTCATAAGGAACATGCCCAGGCACCGTAATGGTAACTGGACTGATTGCTGCAACGGAAGGAACTGTGATGGTGTGCGGATCGTAGTAGATCGTGACCGGAGATCTGACAGGAGGTGTTGCAGTTTGTTGTTGGAAATTATTGTTGGGAGGAACATTTGTCGGGTCATAATAGATTGTGACCGTTGAGACATCTTCATTAATGTTTGTTGGCGTTGTAGAAGATTCTGTTGATAAAATGGGTGCTGATGTTGTAGAAGAAAAAGTTGTTGAACTCTGATCTGTTGAAATAATGGATGGAAGAACTTCTGGAGTTGTTGAAGAATCAGTAGGAATGATAGTTGTTGCGGTTGTAGGAGAAACTATTGAAGGAAGAATTGTTGGTGTTGTAGGAGGATCCATTGTTGTTGAAATAAGAGTTGCTGAAGGAGCTGTTGAAGTAATTTGCAAGATTCCATCTTTAATGAGGCCATCTATGCCAATCTGTAGCTTCTCATAACCATTACTAGCTGACTTGCATAATTCACAGCAGGCCCCACAGCCCGGGAACACTTGGCTTCTTAAAAGTTGAACTTTGACTTCAGCCAGTGGTGTTTAAATCTGTGCAACATTATCAATTAGTGCAGATGGTTGGTCCTATTTAATGGCATTAATCATAGGCCCACCATGATTAGGCATAGGATTTCTGTTAACGTTCGAAGGAGGTGCGAAATTAAGAGCTTTGGAATCGACCAAATCCTGAACCTTCATCTGTAAGGCTCTGCATTTCTCAGTATTGTGACCAGGTGCGTTAGAGTGAAAGGCACACCTGGCATTAACATCATAATTCTTCGGGAGATTAAGAGGATCCGGTGGTGCCAACGTCCTTAACTCAACCAGGTTAAGCTTCAGAAGTTGTGGCAATAAAGCAACATAAGGCATAAGGATAGGGTCAATTACCCTATTTGCCTGAGATGGCCTCTGTTGAAAGGGACGCTACTGTTGGTTTCTATTGTTGTTGTTGTAGGTTCTTTGTTGCGGAAAATGAGATGGTTGCTGATAGTGATGTTGTTGTTGAGGATATAGTGGTTGTTGTGGAACCGGAGCTGGGATGGTAACAGCTGCTAATGATCTGTGAGAATATTGGGGTCTTCCCCTGCTTGCATGGATATCATTTGTTTCACCCGCCCTTCGGGGTCCTGCAAAAGGTTTTCTGGGGTTGCTGGAGGTACTTGCACCATTGTCAGATATTTTGGCCATCTTCAAAAGACTTTCAATTCTCTCACCAGCTATAACTACATCAGCAAAACTGGTAGAGGAGAAAGCAGCAAGTTGTCGTACCTCGAAAAATACGATCCTCGCGAAAGACGCGGAAAAAACAGACAAACAGAGTCGCCACCTAATTTTAATCTATTCCTAATAAAGGAAAAGGGAAATATAGATAAACCCTATAAAAGAGTGAACTTGGTCATTGAAACCAGATCCTGAGTTCGGGAGTCGGTTACGCAAGAGGAAGGTATTAGCACCTCTAACGTCCGTTGTATCCAACAGGAACCTCTTAGTCTAATCTGCGATCGAATACTAACTTATATTAATGTCTTATTAATGGTAAACAATATGTTAAGGAAAATGGGTGATTTTAGTCTTAGGGTGCTCGACAAGGATCGAAATCTATGTGCCTACGTATTCCCTTGTGCAATGGGAAAGTCAGAGCCTCGTAGTTCGTGGTACTAAGGTTCGATTAGTCTCGATCGCAATAGGGGCGACAGAAAAGAGGAAGTTAATTGTTATGGGGCTCGCCAAGGAATGGGATCCTCGTGCCTACGTATCCTTGTTGAGGAATCAGAGCGTCGTATTTCGACTAACTACGAATAGGGCGGTGGGTTCGTTAATGAACGATTATTTAAATCGCATTCTAACTGCTAAGCGTTGGCTTGTCTGCTCGTGATAGGAGGCTGAAGCGCTAGCTTGTTATGCGGGTATAGAAAGGATTTGAATAGTTCTTGCTTAAAAAAAATGTTTGATTTTATTATGGTTTTTTAAGAATGAAAAGGGTGAATGAACTGCGTCCTGTGGGGCGGGCCTCAGGAGAGTTCATTCGAGAATTCGTGGAATGCTAGATTCCAGAATTCAATTCTTTCATCATTTGATACGTGGATTTTAAGTGTTTTGATCGCGGAAGATCGAATGAACTACGTCCCATGGAGCGAGCCTCAGGAGAGTCCATTCAAGAACTCGAGGAATGCTAGACTCCAGAATTCAATTCTTTCGTTTTTTTAATTGTGAAAAGATTTCGAATATTGGATCGAATGTTTGCTGTAGAGAATAAGTGTGTTGTATTGATTTAATTTCGAAGTTTGAAAAGTGTGAAGTGCAAAGTTGTGCAGATGGCGATCGAGGAATGATCGACTTACGTATGTGTATGAAGTGAAGTGCGTATGGATATTTACTTGGCATTTGACCAAAGATTTCGTTTATCTTTGAAAAGATTAGTCTTAGTGTGCGTTCGATTTTTACTTAGCAATTTATCGTCGAAATGCAAAAGTAAATCACACAAGTAAGCTTATCATCATATCACAAGCAAGAAGGATCGAGCATACACAATCATTCATCGCACACATAATCGAGCAAAGATGAAAAGATTAATTAAATTAAATAGAAATTTTTAATTAGATTAATTAACGAATTAATTAATCGAATTAAATAAAATTATTTAATTAAATTAGTCAACGAATGTGTTTTTTTTTAATATTCACAATAGAGAAATTAATCATAAGAAAAGAAAGAAATTTAAATTTGAACAAAAGATTAAGAAAATGTTTTGGGTTTTTTAGTTTTTGAAATTTTAAGGAGAAAATAATTAATTAATC
The DNA here is from genome assembly GCA_963966055.1 of Lathyrus aphaca. Classification (NCBI taxonomy): domain Eukaryota; kingdom Viridiplantae; phylum Streptophyta; class Magnoliopsida; order Fabales; family Fabaceae; genus Lathyrus; species Lathyrus aphaca. Next base: position 456,461,149 of record OZ014519.1, on the reverse strand, counting down.
AAATTAAGTTATTTAATAACATTAATTAATAAATAAATTAATTAGATTAAATAATTAATTAATAAAAACATTTTTAGATTTTTTAGATTTTTATAAAAAGAAAATAAACAAAAGAAAAGAAGTAAATAAAAAATGAATTGGGCTGGTTGTTTTAAAAGAAACATAATGAAGGTGCAATTATCAGAAAGTGCAAAGGCCAGGTTTAGCAAGGCCTAACACAGGCGAGGGATCATAGCATGAATGCTCGGTCAACTATTGACCCTAGTAGACATCTGGGTCGTCGGATCATAATGAGTCTAATGCTGACTCTAATCAAAGGGAAGCCAGCGAGGGTGTATGCTAAGGAAAGTAAGAGGCACGCGTAGAATTAGTAAAGGTCAAAACAATTGACCGGTGACAGGTGTCACCAGGGACACACGTGTCACCGGTACAGTGGACCAACACCATGACAAGCTGCAACGGTAATAAGGAAAAAAAATTTCCTGAATCAATTTATCAAGACCAAAATGCATTTTCAGAAGAGAACAAAAACTCTCGTCTCTCTAACTCCACACATTCTCCCTCAATCTCATAGGTCTCTCTCTCACTTTAAATCGCCTTTCCCCAATCACACTCTCCGGAGAGAGACGGCGGTCGCCGGCAGCGCAACCGTCCTCTCCGGTAGCTCACGAACGTCGTTCACAAAAACCTAAACTCAAAACCAAACCAGCAATGGTGTTTGAGCGAACGCTAGCCTCATCGCATCATGGTCATTACCACTTTCACCCAGAAAACATGAACATTCAGCAATCAAAAGAACATACATCAAACAAAACAACAAAACAAAAACCCTAATCCCCAATTGAAACCGATAAACCCCAATTTCATTATGTTTAGAGATTTACATGATACCAGGTGGATTCACGAGGCAAGATACGAAGGAAAGAAAAACACCTCACCAAGAATTCGAATCTACTTCAAGGTATTGTTCCCATTCTTCTCAGCTACGATCTCGTTCTTCATTCTTCGTTATTTTGACCTCGTGAGTGCTTATTTTGACAAGATGAAGTTTATCTCTTCAAGCTCTGATTTTAAGGGTGAAAATCAGAGTTGAAATGGGTCTGAGTTGAGCCTTTTTTGTGATTAGGGTTCTTGGGGATGATTTCTACAACATTTCAGCAGTGTATTTTTGTGTAGGTTTTTCTCTGACGGCTAGGGTTTTTGCAGGTGGTCCCTGTGTATTTTGAGGCTAGGGTTTTGAGGTGGCTGTGGCGTTGTATTGGGAGCAGCGACTAGGTCTTTTTTTGCAGGTATTGGCCTCCCCCTATTTATGTGCCAATGATTGGCCTTTTATATGGAGATATGAGGTATTGATACGTGTGAAAGAATCGTGTGAGGTGAGCTGTATTTTGCATTTGGAATGTGTGAATCTGAATTCTGTGAGATTGATGTAGGGACCATTTTAGTGAGTCACCCTTTTGATTTTGTCTGTAGTGAGGTGAAAGGCTTCTAGAACCTTATGGTGGCCCCCTGCTAACTTTGAATTTTCACAGCTTGAACAAAAACGTGACTCACTTTTTACTGCATAATTATTTTCATTTGGCATGATTGTAAGATAAATTCATGTGAAATTCATACTCTTAATCCCTTTAATTCTTCTTGATGCTCATTCAATATCTGTCATGATTGGTTTCTTATGCAGGTGGTTGAATTTGTAGATTGGAGATGGTGATGTTGCTGCAAACGAGAGAGAGTGAGGTTGATGATGAAGAATGTTGGAAGTTTGTTGAAGATCTTTGGAGAGTGATTGGTGAAGAGATCGAAGATGATGATGGAGGTGGTGAAGAAGATTCAAGAGGGAGCTTTTCTGCTATCTGTAACTTATATTTCTTTTTCTGCCTTTTCTTCCCTGGTTTTTCCTGATATGAATTATGTTATATCAGTTCCTCTAACTGAATTATTGGTTGTAACTGATTTTTCCCTTTTGCTTGTAACTGAATTCTTAGCATGTAACTGATTTATTTTCTGATGGATTCCTCTGTGAGTTTTTCTGGTGTATGAGCTCTTGGAGGTTCATTGATCAAGCATGATTTTAGTTTCTGCATTTTTTTGTTTTCTTCTGTAACTGATTAATTTCTGAACTGATATATCCCTCAGTTTGTTCTAAGTTGCAATTTCAGTTTTGTCATCCATTTTCCCCTGATGAAGTTTCCTTGTTGAATTTAGTGTTTTTGGATTCAAATTGTTCGTAGCTTGTAATGACTTTGCAAATGTTGTGATGACCCCTGCTTTGTTTATGTCTTTTTGATCATGAATGAAACTTCTCATTTATTTTATGGATAAGCCATTTATCTCACTGTTTTTTTTAATTTGGTCCACTTTTGATATGTATTGGTATGACAGGTTTTGGTGCGGCATGTCATTCCATCACATACTCCCTGCCTGATGAGATCTTTCGCAGCTGCTTGCGAATCAGCGGAAACATCGACTTGTTGATTGTGAACAATCTCCTTAACGGGAGGATAAGCTTCATTAGGAAGCTTGGTGTGAGAACTTGCGAAATTTGACAAGAGGTTCATGGGTTGCATTGTAGACTTTTTCATTTTATTTTTTTTACTTTACTCAAACTGATTCTCCTTGCTGCATGAACTGAATTTTTTACTGTTTGGGCTTAAACCTCATTGCTTGTCTTTGCTGCGGATACCTTGGAAGATTTGGTGAGGGACTTAGAGTGCTCGGTGAGGAGCGAATATGCTTGCGGTTGAAGATTATCAACTGAAGCTCCAAATCGGTCAAATTACATGATCTGATAACAACCAAGAAGAAATTATGGATGGAAGATATGATGGCTAGGAGGAAATTGTTGAATTATGCTTCAAAGGTAATGCACTAAACTCCTAGTTGTACCTATGTTGAATGATAACTCCACTGCTTGTAATGGTTTTGCTTGCACTTGAAAAATAAAAACTGATAACTCTCCTTTGGTTGCATTTCAGCTGAAGTTCATGCTTTTGTGATGGTGACCTTGAAGGATTATGACCCTTGGAAGAGACTTATTTGGTAAGTTCAAGTGATCTAATGTTCAGTGTCAGAATGGCTTGTATGGATGTATTGAGATTGGAGTCCAGAATCGATAAGGATGCTTGGTGGCTATGGAAACTCGTGTGAGATAACTTGAAAAGATTGAGTTTTTTTGGAAACATGGAGTTTTAGGCTTGTAATCTTAGAACTTAGGCTTTTGCATTGAAAATTCTCATTCCTTGTCTCTTAAGAGAATGTAACTATGATCATTAATATGTACATTTTGCTTTCCTTGAACTTTGCCCTTTTTTGTGAGACTTTGGATTATCTTTAAGCTTTGATGATGAGGATAATTTGCATCTAGGATATGTCTTGGAAGGGAGTACAACATGAAAAGGAAGAAATAATCATAGCTTAAAGTGCCTCGCCTTAAAGAATTAAAGGTCTTGCAAACTAGGCATTGAATCTCGCAAAAGTTGGTATAATTAAGACCCGTTATTCATGTGCATTCCTTCCTTTTTGACAATATGCATCTTGTACTCGTAAGAACTTGAATTACTTATCAATGGAATTTGTAATAACTTTTGAACTCTTATTTCAATGCAGCTGTGAATTTGTACCAAGTGTACCATTAGACTCAGTCTATTTTCGTAAATCTTGATTTTGGGTCCTTTTGAAATTCTTTCAATTTGCATTTAGATTTGCATTCTTGAAATTACATTGCTAAGCCTTGAAATCAATTGAATTAATAATTCCAAGCTCTTATAATTTGAATCTTGTAATCCAATTACCACTTAAACCTTTAAATCTTGAATGCTTCTTGCATAATGCTTGAAACCTCAACTCACTAATTCTTGTTAGAAAAATAATCCATAATTGATACATTTTTGGGACTTTAGATATCGGTGTGGGCTTCTTTGAATTACAAATTTGATTAATCTCGACATTAAACCAACTAGCGCTGACCTCCTCCACTCATGATCCAAAGAAAAGATCAACACCAAATTACGCCTCTCATGATAATGTTTTGGCTTTGAAGTCATTCCTTGAAAAGAACTTCTTCAAACAACTTTTAAATCAATTTTCAATCTCCTTTGAAATGAAAGAGATTAATGATAATCATAAGTTCCCCTTAATCATTGAACACATTATGGCCTAAAATCAGGCCCTTGAGGAATGACATCAATCTTGGCAAATGTTGGCCAACTTGCATAACCTGAGCATATCCATCTAGCACGACAAATGAAATAACAAACACATTTTTTTGAATTTTGCATAATGGTTGGTAAAATTATATGGGTAGGACAAATTTGGGGTATGACAGATGCCCCTATCTAATTGTCTTGAACCCGAAGAAGTTGAATTGTTGCACGGTGTTCAATTTTAGGGTAAAAGTCAATTAGATATAAGAAGACCCTAAAATTTGTCCAACAAGAGATAAAGTGTGACACCACTGAAAGGGATATGAGGATAAGATTGGAAAATTGTACAAAATGTCTGAGATTCTTTGTACTAACAAAGCAGTATCCCAACTTGACAAATAAATTTCTCTAAGTCGTACGAAGCAGTCCCTCATGAATTAAGGCTCTTCGGGGGCAGGAATCTAACAAAACGTGCGATTCATTGGGTTGTGCGAAGCAGTTACTTAACAATAAAGGCACTTCGGAGAATTCCCAAATCGATATCTTAATCAATGATGTTCTCTAATCCAACAAAGCAGCTCCTCACACTCAAGGTTCTCTGGTGATACTCAAAGAAACATCTTGAATAATGGCACGATATTTTCTAGGTCATGCGAAGCAGGTCCTTTCAGTCAAGGTTCTTCGGGGATACAAGAACAATATCTTCACCACAACATGAGATTCTTCGGGTCTTGCGAAGCAGTGCCTTTTCGACTAAGGTTCTTCGGAGAATTCCAAAGTAGTATCTCTATCAATGAGATTCTCTAATCCAAGAAAAGCAGTACCTTACCAATAAAGGCTCTTTGGAGGATACTTTGATCAGTATCTCGAACAAATGGTACAAGATTTTCCAGATCAAGCGAAGCAGTTCCTTACAATCAAGGCTCTTCGGCGATACTAGACCAGTATCTTCACCATAATATGATATTCTTTATGTCTCGCGAAGCAGTTCCTTAATCAATAAAGGCTCTTCGTAGAATGCCAAAGCAATATCTTGATCAAATGATCTGTTGGGGAGAACTGATCAACAGGAATTAAATCTAAGAGGAAGCATGCTAGCCCATTTCTGCCGAGGAAAAGCTCACAAGATGCTTTTTAGGATAACCTCTACTTGGGGAGCAATAATAGTGAAAAAGATAGGGGTCATCGTTATCAACCATAAAGTTGAAAAAAGAGACTGGCTGGGGGAATAAATTCCGCGAGCACGTGTGGAGTATCAGCTCTTTTCAGAGAAATATTGCCGACTTTGAAAGAGAATGGTTCGAGATGCATGTCTTGGATCCTGTTATGCTATGTTGTACATGAATACTATGCATTGCATGATGCACAATGATTCATATAATGCGATTGTTGAAATTTTGATGTAAATGATTTTGTATGATTAATATGATTGTGTTTGATAACATTCTTGCTTTCGGGCAGGAATGATGCATGTCATGCATGTGACAATGCAAATGATTGGATATGCTGGAGATAAAATTTTTGGTAGTTGCCAACGAAATTGGACTTTGGAAAGATGCCACTCCATGGGTGGACTTTGGGATTTTTTTTTGTAATTGTTTTGAAAGCAATGGTGAAAAGACTCACGAGGTATCAACTCAGGGTTGAAAAAGCAAAGGTATCAACACGGGGTTGAAAAGCTTAAAGGTATCAACACGGGGTTGAGAGAGGAAAGGTATCAACACGGGGTTGAAAATGTAAAGGTATCAACACAGAGTTGAGAAGGATAGATATCAACACTGAGTTGAAAAGGTAAAGATATCAACACAGAGTTGAATAAGATGGTATCAACACAGGGTCGAAGAGGTAAAGATATCAACACAGAGTTGAAAATGGTAAAAGATATCAACACAGAGTTGAAGAAGATTGGATTGTGATAAATGCCAAGAGGACTTGGACTTTTAAGTTGTGCCAAACACTGTTGGACTTTTGAGCTTTCTAGTAGTTGCCACCATAGTGGACTTTTGGGAATTGTGAGGGCGCCAATGAAATTGGACTTTAAGATTTTTGGTGGTTGCCAATAAAATTGGACTTTTCGAGGTGGTAGAGGGTATTGACTTCTCGACCCTTGGCATCCGACGATACACTTATCGGAGGATGGATGCGACCATTCTTGGTGTCTTCAGTCTGGTACGTTGCTGAAATTGTGAGCTACTGAGAGAACTTCAATTTCTTTGCCCGAGGTCAGGATGACTTTCAAATGAGCGTAGCGACATAATCAATGCATGTTGATTATGCTTCGGCTTTGCCCTAAAGAATCCTTTCATGACAGCCCTGCCCCAGTCTGTGGGTATCTTGAAAGAATCTTCTTCAAATAGAAGCCTTGGGAATGACTGTGCCATATCCTAGCACTTTACAAATTGCCCCAGCATCTGGGTCTCATGAGGAGTTGCCCCAGTCTGAGCCTTTGGAAAGGCTTATCTTGAATTAGGTTATCATGAATGCTTTGCCCTAGATAGGCTGATAGTTGAAATACTCTTCCTAAATGATCCATTGATCCTTGGATTTAGTTTCTGACCAACTAATTTTCAGTTCAACATAGTCATTGAAAGTCCTGCCCCTGATTAGGAGTGATCTTAATTCACGTCAATGCCAATGAATGCTCAAGTTCCTCTTTGACCTTTCCTTGTTTGGAATTTCTTTAGATGCTAAATACTGACTTGCAATTAAAAATTGTTTGTCCAGAAATGATAATTTTAATGCAATATTCTTACGAGTTTTGAAAAATCACTTATTTGAATGAGGTGATAGTGTGTGACGAATGGATCAAATGTCTAAGCGTAGTGCTGATTTAGCTAGTGATTTGTGATACCCCAAGGAGAATATTAGCAAATCTTTTAGGAGTCAGTTTACACAACTTTGCTGAAATATGCTTTCAAAATAAACCCTGCTTCAATTAGGTCTTTTGAGGGTCGTATCGTGGTCTGGTTCACGGTTATGAAACAAAGGATATAGGCTCAAATATTTTTGTACCCACCCATCTTCGTGATGTTCTCCAGTCCTACGTTCAGTTAAATGACACACATATTTGTCTCATATGAGAGCTTGAAGGTGTAATGGTTGAAGATGATTGTTCCAGACTTTCTTGAAATGACAGTCACCTTATTCATTCTTCTAGGATGTTAGTGACCTTTTTGATCTTGGATAACATGGTCACTGCAACTTATTTTGTTTTTGCTGAGGGTTTTGAAGACGTCCTTTTTGTGTTGATCCCTAATTTTTGCATAGACTGTTTGTTTTCTCTTTTTGTGTTTTTAGTCCATCGGGATTTGCCCTAATTTTTGCCTAAGTCTCCTATTTGGACGTTCAACTTAGCGGGTTTTTCTTATTTTCTTATTTTTTGTTGAAGGATTGTGACTGCCAAGTTAATGGTAATAGAGGATTCCCAGATGGAATGTTTCACCTTGTACATTGGATGCATAGTCAAGTTAACTGAACACTACCCTGCCCCGGGTTAAGCATAAGGGTTTTGAATATCCGAGAAAAACTCCTACTTCTAGGCTCGAAGTGGTTGTCTAGGGATTAACTCCTTATCTCTCCAGTGTTTGGAGATTTGAAACAATGCCTGTACATCATCAGCAAGGTTCTTTCCGAAAGCATGTTATCAGCAATTATGGGTATTTCGTTTTCGTCATCCTTCCTCAAATATTTGTTAATCAATGTGATAAAGGAAGTAAAGTGCATTTTTTGTGATTTTTGTAATAAGTGATAAAATATGAGTGAATACGAATGGATAGATTAGTTCAAAACATGCACGTTTATTACATTAATATTACCATTAAAGACAATAGTTCTTAAAAGCAAATAGTACTTAACACAAAAGAAACTACAACCGCAAAGAAAAGGTATGAGTTAAAGATTGCCAGTGTTGACGAACTGGGCTTTAATTTGCTGTCGAGAAGCCTTTTCAAAAGTGCCCTTCAAAATCAGTTTGAGAATCAACTTTGCACGTACTCTCAGCAGCTCCTTCCATGACATGAATTGAGGAATCCACTTGATTGTTGATTTGAATGCCTTGAGGTGTGAATGAGATTACCCTGGAATCAATCAAATCTTGGACTTTGTTCTTGAATTGTTGGCAATCATCAGTTGAATGTCCGGGTGAGTTGGCGTGAAAACCACAATAGGCATTAGGATCAAAATTTGGTCGGTGTGGAAGAGGCATTGGATCTATCTTCCTTGGTTCTATCAATCCACTTTTAATCAAACGTGGAAGTAAGTGAATGTGAAGCATCGACAATTTATCAAAATTTATTTTTGGTCTTTTAGCGTAGTAAGGACGCCGTTGTGGAGTACGTGGTTGTTGCATTGGCTTTTGATATGCAACCTGTTGACGATACTGAAGAGATCCTCTACATGGGTGCTGTTGATAAGGCACTGGAGGTGGAGCTTGTAGAGCTTCCCAAACTGCATTAATTTCCTCCTCTGCTTCTTGGGAACTGACACTTGATTCACTCTCACTAGCCTGGACATCTGAGGTGTCCTGTACTTTTCTACTCTTGAGTAGGCTCTCGATTCGTTCTCCAACTGACACTAATTGTGAAAAGCCGGGAAAAGAGCTGCCTATCATTTTTTTAATTGTACGGACCTTGCAAACTATCCAAAAATACGCCAACCAGCTCTTTCTCTAAAATTGGTGGTTGAACACGAGCAGCTAACTCTCTCCATCTTTGAACATACTTTCTGAATGGTTCATCGCTTTCTTGAGATAACCCTTTTAGTTGCATGCGGTCTGGAGCCATGTCAAGATTGTAGTCATACTGCTTCATAAAAGCACTGGACAAGTCCAATCATGATTGGATGTGGCTACTCTTTAGCTGTGTGTACCAGTTCAATGATGCTCCACTCAAACTGTCTTGGAAACAGTGAATCATCAGTTTATCATTCTTAGTATGAGTGGTCATTTTTCTACATAACATCACCAAATGATTCTTTGGGCAACTATCTCCTTCATACTTCTCAAATTTTGGCATTTTGAACTTTTGAGGGATTACCACATCAGGCACTAAACATAAGTCAGAAGCATTCAGACCAAAAGCATTATGTCCTTTTAAGGCCTCAAGTTTCTCTTCCAACACACGACATCTTTCAGTGAACTCAGGATTTTGAGGTTGTTCAGTATTCAATACCGGGTTTGACCTTTTGAGATTAGGCGCGGAGATTGAAAAGCTATGATACTCCATGGCATCGACTGATGAAGAATTCTCATTCCTGACAATGTGACACTTTTGTGTAATAGAATCTCCAACTGTCGTTCGTTGAATGTTGTCCTCTCTTTTTGCCAAGGCTATCATGGCCTCCACAAGTTGCTCTACCTGTTTCTTCATTGAGTCTACATCTCCTCTTAAATTAGCATGGCTTCGTTCCAACGGATCCATAGTCTTTAACACTTCTTCAAGTATGATACAAGTGTCGAGAAATCAACTGATTGGTTATGAAGGACGAATGAGTTCTCTTGGAAAAGTGACATGCAATGCAAATGCAGTGATATGCGAATGAATGCAAAGCAAAGCTTAGGATCACAGGTCCCCCAGATTCTGAAGATAAAGTATGAAGATACGATTTCTTTGATCCAAGATATCACAAGTAACTCAAAATACCCTAATTGGTTAGCAGTAAGAGGAATGTTCTATTTTCTTTACCCATAGACCCTATCACGGGATAGCTTCTACAGTGACGGTATTAAGGTACTCAAAGTCACGGACGATAATCATATTAACGTCCTGCCACATGCTAGATGTATTATGACGATAATAACGATAAGGTCTACCTCAAGTGGAGTCGTAATGTTAGGCTCACAAAGGGGCGAGCCCTCGGAGACTAGCACTACATAACTACCAATATTGACACTGGTTCTAAAAGGATCCAAGAGTCACAGCCCTTTCATGAATCAAGTCATGCAACAGGCTAGCTGTGTTATGTCAAGATCCACGAATTGGTCTACTCTCTGGAGGAGCTTTCATGCTAGGCTTGCAAGGAGCGGGTCCCTAAAGACTAACACTAGTAACTACCAAGTCTAAACTTAGGTGTTCTCTCTTCTTTTTCCAAAGTTTGGTCAAAAACTTTATTTGTGATGTCAACCCAGGATCCAATAAACAAATATAATAATGAGCATTATGATAAAGAAGAAAGCGATAAATAAGCGTAAATAGTAATAAATAAAGAAGACAAGCAAAACAAATTAGCAAACAAACACAAGAACAACCAAGTTAGGCTCGACTCTCTTATGCACAAGGCTAGTTCCCAGCAGAGTCGCCATCTGTCGTACCTCGAAAAACACGATCCTCGCGAAAGACGCGGAAAAAACAGACAAACAGAGTCGCCACCTAATTTTAATCTATTCCTAATAAAGGAAAAGGGAAATATAGATAAACCCTATAAAAGAGTGAACTTGGTCATTGAAACCAGATTCTGAGTTCGGGAGTTGGTTACACAAGAGGAAGGTATTAGCACCTCTTACGTCCGTTGTATCCAACGGGAACCTCTTAGTCTAATCTGCAATCGAATACTAACTTATATTAATGTCTTCTTAATGGTAAACAGTATGTTAAGGAAAATGGGTGATTTTAGTCTTAGGGTTCTCGGCAAGGATCGAAATCCGTGTGCCTACGTATTCCCTTGTGCAATGGGAAAGTCAGAGCCTCGTAGTTCGTGGTACTAAGGTTCGATTAGTCTCGATCGCAACAGGGGAGAGAGAAAAGAGGAAGTTAATTGTTAGGGGGCTCGCCAAGGAATGGGATCCTCGTGCCTACGTATCCTTGTTGAGGAATCAGAGCGTCGTATTTCGACTAACTACGAATAGGGCGTTGGGTTCGTTAATGAACGATTATTTAAATCGCATTCTAACTGCTAAGCGTTGGCTTGTCTGCTCGCGATAGGAGGCTGAAGCGCTAGCTTGTTATGCGGGTATAGAAAGGATTTGAATAGTTGCTTCAAAAAAAATGTTTGATTTTATTATGGTTTTTTAAGAATGAAAAGGGTGAATGAACTGCGTCCTGTGGGGCGGGCCTCAGGAGAGTTCATTCGAGAATTCGAGGAATGCTAGATTCCAGAATTCAATTCTTTCATTATTTGATACGTGGATTTTAAGTGTTTTGATCGCGGAAGATCGAATGAACTGCGTCCCATGGAGCGAGCCTCAGGAGAGTCCATTCAAGAACTCGAGGAATGCTAGACTCCAGAATTCAATTCTTTCGTTTTTTTAATTGTGAAAAGATTTCGAATATTGGATCGAATGTTTGCTGTAGAGAATAAGTGTGTTGTATTGATTTAATTTCGAAGTTTGAAAAGTGTGAAGTGCAAAGTTGTGCAGATGGCGATCGAGGAATAATCGACTTACGTATGTGTATGAAGTGAAGTGCGTATGGATATTTACTTGGCATTTGACCAAAGATTTCGTTTATCTTTGAAAAGATTAGTCTTAGTGTGCGTTCGATTTTTACTTAGCAATTTATCGTCGAAATGCAAAAGTAAATCACACAAGTAAGCTTATCATCATATCACAAGCAAGAAGGATCGAGCATACACAATCATTCATCGCACACATAATCGAGCAAAGATGAAAAGATTAATTAAATTAAATAGAAATTTTTAATTAGATTAATTAACGAATTAATTAATCGAATTAAATAAAATTATTTAATTAAATTAGTCAACGAATGTGTTTTTTTTTAATATTCACAATAGAGAAATTAATCATAAGAAAAGAAAGAAATTTAAATTTGAACAAAAGATTAAGAAAATGTTTTGGGTTTTTTAGTTTTTGAAATTTTAAGGAGAAAATAATTAATTAATCAAATTAAGTTATTTAATAAAATTAATTAATAAATTAATTAATTGGATTAAATAATTAATTAATAAAAATATTTTTAGATTTTTTAGATTTTTATAAAAAGAAAATAAACAGAAGAAAAGAAGTAAATAAAAAATGAATTGGGCTGGATGTTTTAAAAGAAACAGAATGAAGGTGTAATTATCAGAAAGTGCAAAGCCCAGGTTTTGCAAGGCCCAACACAGGCGAGGGATCATAGCATGAATGCTCGGTCAACTGTTGACCCTAGTAGACATCTGGGTCGTCGGATCATAATGAGTCTAATGCTGACTCTAATCAAAGGGAAGCCAGCGAGGGTGTATGCTAAGGAAAGTAAGAGGCACGCGTAGAATTAGTAAAGGTCAAAACAATTGACCGGTGACAGGTGTCACCAGGGACACACGTGTCACCGGTACGGTGGACCAACACCATGACAAGCTGCAACGGTAATAAGGAAATAAATTTTCCTGAATCAATTTATCAAGACCAAAATGCATTTTCAGAAGAGAACAAAAACTCTCGTCTCTCTAACTCCACACATTCTCCCTCAATCTCACAGGTCTCTCTCTCTCACTTTAAATCGCCTTTCCCCAATCACACTCGCCGGAGAGAGACCGCGGTCGCCGGCAGCGCAACCGTCCTCTCTGGTAGCTCACAAACGTCGTTCACAAAAACCTAAACTCAAAACCAAACCAGCTATGGTGTTTGATCGAACGCTAGCCTCATCGCATCATGGTCATTACCACTTTCACCCAGAAAACATGAACATTCAGCAATCAAAAGAACATACATCAAACAAAACAACAAAACAAAAACCCTAATCCCCAATTGAAACCGATAAACCCCAATTTCATTATGTTTAGAGATTTACATGATACCAGGTGGATTCACGAGGCAAGCAAACGAAGGCAAGAAAAACACCTCACCAAGAATTCGAATCTACTTCAAGGTATTGTTCCCATTCTTCTCAACTACGATCTCGTTCTTCATTCTTCGTTATTTTGACCTCGTGAGTGCTTATTTTGACAGGATGAAGTTTAACTCTTCAAGCTCTGATTTTAAGGATGAAAATCAGAGTTGAAATGGGTCTGAGTTGAGCCTTTTTTGTGATTAGGGTTCTTGGGGATGATTTCTACAGCGTTTCAGTAGTGTATTTTTGTGTAGGTTTTTCTTTGACGGCTAGGGTTTTTGCAGGTGGTCCCTGTGTATTTTGAGGCTAGGGTTTTGAGGTGGCTGTGGCGTTGTATTGGGAGCAGCGGCTAGGTCTTTTTTTGCAGGTATTGGCCTCCCCCTATTTATGTGCCAATGATTGGCCTTTTATATGGAGATATGAGGTATTGATACGTGTGAAAGAATCGTGTGAGGTGAGCTGTATTTTGCATTTGGAATGTGTGAATCCGAATTCTGTGAGATTGATGTAGGGACCATGTTAGTGAGTCACCCTTTTGATTTTGTCTGTAGTGAGGTGAAAGGCTTCTAGAACCTTATGGTGGCCCCCTGCTAACTTTGAATTTTCACAGCTTGAACAAAAACGTGACTCACTTTTTACTGCATAATTATTTTCATTTGGCATGATTGTAAGATAAATTCATGTGAAATTCATACTCTTAATCCCTTTAATTCTTCTTGATGCTCATTCAATATCTGTCATGATTGGTTTCTTATGCAGGTGGTTGAATTTGTAGATTGGAGATGGTGATGTTGCTGCAAACGAGAGAGAGTGAGGTTGATGATGAAGAATGTTGGAAGTTTGTTGAAGATCTTTGGAGAGTGATTGGTGAAGAGATCGAAGATGATGATGGAGGTGGTGAAGAAGATTCAAGAGGGAGCTTTTCTGCTATCTGTAACTTATATTTCTTTTTCTGCCTTTTCTTCCCTGGTTTTTCCTGATATGAATTATGTTATATGAGTTCCTCTAACTGAATTATTGGTTGTAACTGATTTTTCCCATTTGCTTGTAACTGAATTCTTACCATGTAACTGATTTATTTTTCGATGGATTCCTCTGTGAGTTTTTCTGGTGTATAAGCTCTTGGAGATTCATTGATCAAGCATGATTTTAGTTTCTGCATTTTTTTGTTTTCTTCTGTAACTGATTAATTTCTGAACTGATATATCCATCAGTTTGTTCTAAGTTGCAATTTCAGTTTTGTCATCCATTTTCCCCTGATGAAACTTCTCATTTATTTAATGGATAAGCCATTTATCTCACTATTGTTTTAATTTGGTCAACTTTTGATATGTATTGGTATGACAGGTTTTGGTGCGGCATGTCATTCCATCACATACTCCCTGCCTGATGAGATCTTTCGCAGCTGTTTACGAATCAGCGGAAACATCGACTTGTTGATTGTGAACAATCTCCTTAACGGGAGGATAAGCTTCATTAGGAAGCTTGGTGTAAGAACTTGTGAAATTTGACAAGAGGTTCATGGTTTGCATTGTAGACTTGTTCATTTGATTTTTTTTACTTTACTCAAACTGATTCTCCTTGCTGCATGAACTGAATTTTTTTACTGTTTGGGCTTAAACCTCATTGCTTGTCTTTGCTATGGATACCTTGGAAGATTTGGTGAGGGACTTAGAGTGCTCGGTGAGGAGCGAATTTGCTTGCGGTTGAAGATTATCAATTGAAGCTCCAAATCGATCAAATTACATGATTTGATAACAACCAAGAAGAAATTATGGATGGAAGATATGATGGCTAGGAGGAAAATTTTGAATTATGCTTCAAAGGTAATGCACTAAACTCTTAGTTTCACCTATGTTGAATGATAACTCCACTGCTTGTAATGGTTTTGCTTGTACTTGAAAAATAAAAACTAATAACTCTCCTTTGGTTGCATTTTAGCTGAAGTTCATGCTTTTGTGATGGTGACCATGAAGGATTATGACCCTTGGAAGAGACTTATTTGGTAAGTTTAAGTGATCTAATGTTCAGTGTCAGAATGGCTTGTATGGATGTATTGAGATTGGATTCCAGAATCGATAAGGATGCTTGGTGGCTATGGAAACTCGTGTGAGATAACTTGAAAAGATTGAGTTTTTTTGGAAACATGGAGTTTTAGGCTTGTAATCTTAGAACTTAGGCTTTTGCATTGAAAATTCTCATTCCTTGTATCTTAAGAGAATGTAACTATGATCATTAATATGTACATTTTGCTTTCCTTGAACTTTGCCCTTTTTTGTGAGACTTTGGATTATCTTTAAGCTTTGATGATGAGGATAATTTGCATCTAGGATATGTCTTGGAAGGGAGTATAACATGAAAAGGAAGAAATAATCATAGCTTAAAGTGCCTCACCTTAAAGAATTAAAGGTCTTGAAAACTAGGCATTGAATCTCGCAAAAGTTGGTATAATTAAGACCCGTTATTCATGTGCATTCCTTCCTTTTTGACAATATGCATCTTGTACTCGTAAGAACTTGAATTACTTATCAATGGAATTTTTAATAACTTTTGAACTCTTATTTCAATGCAGCTGTGAATTTGTACCAAGTGTACCATTGGACTCAGTCTATTTTCGTAAATCTTGATTTTGGGTCCTTTTGAAATTCTTTCAATTTGCATTTAGATTTGCATTCTTGAAATTACATTGCTAAGCCTTGAAATCAATTGAATTAATAATTCCAAGCTCTTATAATTTGAATCTTGTAATCCAATTACCACTTAAACCTTTAAATCTTGAATGCTTCTTGCATAATGCTTGAAACCTCAACTCACTAATTCTTGTCAGAAAAATAATCCATAATTGATACATTTTTGGGACTTTAGATATCGGTGTGGGCTTCTTTGAATTACAAATTTGATTAATCTCGACATTAAACCAACTAGCGCTGACCTCCTCCACTCATGATCCAAAGAAAAGATCAACACCAAATTACGCCTATCATGATAATGTTTTGGCTTAGAAGTCATTCCTTGAAAAGAACTTCTTCAAACAACTTTTAAATCAATTTTCAATCTCTTTTGAAATGAAAGAGATTAATGATAATCATAAGTTCCCCTTAATCATTGAACACATTATAGCCTAAAATCAGGCCCTTGAGGAATGACATCAATCTTGGCAAATGTTGGCCAACTTGCATAACCTGAGCATATCCATCTAGCACGACAAATGAAATAACAAACACATTTTTTTGAATTTTGCATAATGGTTGGTAAAATTATATGGGTAGGACAAATTTGGGGTATGCCACAAGTCTATCAATATAAGTTCCCTACAAGGTGTTCATAAACATGTCAGCCATTTCTCTTTCTGACATGGGTGGCTGGACAGCAGCAGCAAGCTGTCTCCACCTCTGAGCATAATCCTGGAAGCTCTCCCTTGAAGACTGAGACATGCCCATTAGAAGAGTTCTATTGGGGGCCATGTGTAGGTTGTACTGGTATTGCCGGATGAAGGCCTCGGCCAAGTCCTTCCAACATCTTATAGTGGCCCTTGTCAGATGCGAATACCATTCTCTTGAAGCTCCCGTCAGACTGTCCTCAAAATAGAACATCCATAACTTCTTATCCATGGTATAAGCCTTGAGTCTTCCTAGGAAAGATTACAGATGAGTACGCGGGCAGGAGGTACCATTATACTTCTCAAAGCAAGGGGGTTTGAATTTGTGGGGAATCCTCACCTCATCTACCAGTCCCATATCCATTACGTCGAAGCCCAAAGAATTCTGAGATTCCAAAGATCTTAACTTTTCAGCAATCTCATCCAATCTTCTATCATATACCTCATCTCCGACCCCAATAACAGTAAATTGTTCTTCTGGGGGATCCTCTTGCAGGATTCTGCCCCCAGCAGTATTACCTTGAACATTCCTCGGGATGTTAACATCTGGATTCAAATGGGGTCCATACTCTGGTGGGTCAATACGAGGCTGCCCCCGTTCATTATTCCTGGTTCCCCCTGTTCCAAGATGGGGCTCCTCAGGTGTCTGTCTTTCTACCAACTCTCTCAGTCTTTCTTGGCTCTGGGCTAAGTCAGTCATGACAGCCATAAACTGAGACATTTGGTTTCTCATCTCGACTCTTTCGTTTGCCATCTGATTTCTCACTTCAGTCAGGTCTTGCTGTACCTGCTCCATCTGAATGCCTGGAAGGTTGTTACGTGTTGGGTACTGGTGTGTGCGGTTGACAGGGAACACTCGGCGACGAGCAATGTTTCCTGAGATCACAACAAAGTTAGACACAATAATAATAAACAAAACCTACAAAACAAAGAAAAAGTCAGTATGCAATGCAGTATGCTTATTTGTTTTCCAAGGTATCCGGTTTGGTTATTGGTTTTGACCTTTCCAGACCTCGAGGTAGATGCTTGATGTTGTTGAGAAAAGAAGCCCAATGAAAACAAACTAAATATATTACAAATGATGAACAATATATAGTTTGTTTTACAATACATGCCCATGGAGGGTCAAAAATACAACAAAAGGAAAAGTACATCAAAAGTAAAGAACAACAAGCAAAGAGGAATCAAACATCCAATCCATAGTCATCTTCCTTGACCTCCTTCAGGAGTGCCTCAATCACTGGACCAGCCGGGTGCTCTGTAATGGTCCTAATAAGGAGGTTCCTAGTAGCAATGGCAGTAGTCAGCTTCTTATGCCTGTCCTAGTCTTTGGATCTCTTTAACCCTGCTCTAAGCTTCAATTCTGATATCTCCTTCTGAGCTGCCAACAAAGCCTCCTGCTGCTTCTTCTCATTGGCCTCCAACTCATCAATCTTGGCCTGAGTCCTCTGGTCTTCTTGTGCACGGGCTTCGGTGATTCTGATCCACCTAGCCTGGCTCTCTTCCAAGTAATGCTCAGCCCTAGCTTTCTGAATCTTCGCCTCCTTGCAGGCATTCTTCAATATATGTTCCCCAGCCCTTGCTTTCCTTATGTAGTCATCTATTCTCTCAATCTTGGTAAGGTGCTCATTCTTGAGTCTTTCCAATCTCTCAATTTCCAGGCGACCATCATTTCTTTCCCAAAGAGTCTTCTTCAGGGCTTGAGATAGCTGCTCATTCCTTTCCTTCAACTTTTCAAAATCCTCCAGGATAACAGTTGCTGCAGGCTGTACTGTAGATGGTCCAGGTGTGTCTTCCAAGGTGAAAGGCATTATGGTAATCTGAGCTCTAGTACGGGACCAGTCTGTGTATTGAGCTGAAGCAACAATGTTACATCTTCCAAGAATAGCTATCCCTTTTGTCAGGATGTTGTCCCAAGCCCAGGCGGCTTGTCTGACAACAGCTGAATTAGGTTGCACTTCACAGTATAGGGTTTCAGCTAAATCCTATCCTCTGGGAGGGTGAACTAAGTCATATCCCAATTGTCTCTTAAACAGTAAAGGGTTGTAATTGATGCAACCTTTTACTCCTATGAGAGGCACATTAGGGTACTTCCCATAGCTGGTGATAATGTCCTTGCCTTTGGTGCTCTGGGTGCACCATCTGATATCATCTGAGGTTAAGGCAATGAACCTCTTGGCCCAATTCCTCTGCTGATGTGGGTTCAAGAAAGCATCTGATTTAGGCAGGTGTCTGAGTAACCAAGAGTAGAACAAGGGAGCACAGCATCTGACCAACTTCCCCCTTTGTTTTTCATTCCTCTAATGGATGGAGTAGTAAAAATCCCCTAGCAATGTAGGCACTGGGTTCCTTAGCAGAAACAAGTGGATGGCATTCTTACTGACAAATTTAGGCTCATCTGCAAACAATATAGCCCCATATATGCTGAGGGCTAATAATGCACAGACTGCTTTCCATTCTCCCAAGGTAGCCTTCAGGATGGCCTGAGAAATCAAGAAGTCCAGATGTAAACCAGGAATCCCAGCTTTTGTTGTCATGCTTTGCTCAATAAGGGCAGGCTCCAAGTACAATGCCCTTGCTATTTCCTCACTTCTGGGAGCAGCCATCTCTGGATTAAAGGGGATCCCTCCTCTGATAGGTACTCCAATCAATAAAGAAAACTCTTCCAATAGAGGCCCCATTTGAAATTCAGGAAAGGTGAAGCACCTGAGTGGAGGGTCATAGAACTGCAAGCATGTGTGGATCATGCTTCTCTGAGAAGAATCAAGATCCATAACCATATCCAAAATACCTCCATGATGCTCTCTGAACAGTGAGATGTGGTCAGGGGTGATGAGTGACTGGACCTGCCTGATGCCAGTCAATACAGGCTCAAAAAAGTGATAAGATATGTTGCTCTTCCTGGGGGTAGCCATGAGTGCTGCTGAAGAATCTGAAGACAAATGCTGATGAAGATCACAAACTGAGAAACTGGAAGTAAGTCTCTGACAGACTAATGCTGGTGAGGATGGAGATAACTGAAGCAGATGCTGAAGAAGATATCTGGAGCTGAGGTCTAAGCAAAAGAAGGGGTCAAAACCAAAACCAAGATATACTGAGGTGGATACACTGAAAAGCAAATAAACAAATGTTAAATGATGCAATGATGATATATGCAAATGATATGCAAGGGTTTGTGATCAAGAGCTGAATCTGATTATCTGCCTTGATATAAAGTCCATGTATGTTCAAAGGTTCAGATGGAGGCTCAGAAATCCAGTAACCAGGGTGGGGGACTCAAATAAAGAGTCACATGTCCAGGTTTAATCACAAGAATTGTCCAAAGTGGAGTACTCTTAAACAAAACAGTAACAGGGTATGATGTGGCCAAGGGTTCCTGCAAACCTGTAAACAACCCAACCTCCTCACATGTAATGTTCTAGAACAAGGATCCTCAGACTTGGATCAGTTATGAGAAGTGTAAACACTTCTAACCCGGAGGTACAATGTTTATAATAACCATAAAAGATCTTCCTCTAATTCACCCCAGATTCTGAAGGTCATAATAAAGGTCATCCAGACTTAGCAGGCTTCCCAAATAGCCCTAGCACTACAGGAAATCTGTAGCACAGAGTTCTCAAGAAGAAACCCACTTCTGAACCGTGTTTCATATTCCCGCACCAGACCGAAATGGAATGGGAAAGAACATGAACCACTCTAGCCTAGGTGTCACTCAGGTCCCAGGTATAGGACCTTAATCACTCAATGGAACCCCACCCACCAAAACAGAAAACCAGATCCAACAATGACAGTATGAAATATGCATAAGACTGTAAAAGAAAGCAATAAATAAAGCTGTACATAAAGCAATAAATAAAGAAGAATAAATAAACACACATATCACATAACACCCCAGTAAACACAAATCAAACGAGCGCTAGGAGGAACCCACAAAAAGAACCAGAAGCCCTGGTTGCAGTATAAGGGTCCCCAGCAGAGTCGCCAAGTTGTCACTCCCACCAAATGACACCTGGCCAAGAGGGGTACAAACGCGAACGGTTGGCGAAAGAGAGAACATGAAGATGAACTGAAAAGAGTCGCCAGCTAGGCATTTTTATCCCAAATGAAAGGTAATGCTGCATAAACCTGAGAAAAGATATGGATAAGACGATCGCGAACCAGAGAAATTGAGAAAGGGGGTTGGTTACAACCTGGGAAGGTATTAGCACCCAGATTGTCCGCCGTACTCAACGGGATCCACGCTTGAAAGTTTGTGTTTAAAGGGGTAGTGTCAGTGCTATTCTGTGTGCAAAAGCTGGAAAAGAATGCAAGTGTCAGTGCAAGAGAAATGTGAAGTGAAATAAAGGAGTGTCGGTGCAAGGAAAGAGTGCAAAGCTCAAGACTATGAGGCTTAAAGAAATATGCTGGAAGAGGGGGGAATATACAGAGACTTTTGTTCGATAATTGTTAAGTTATGCCTACGTATCCTCTCGTGCAATGAGGAAGTCAAAACACCGTAGTTCGACTCAAAGGGACTGAAAGATAAATTGACTTGTGAACTGCTTACTTGTCTATGCTCAAGTGTATGACCTGTCTGGCTCAGGTGCAAACTGTCTTGCATTAGACGGAAGAAGCAAGTTCTCGTTTATGAGTGAATGCAGTGAGAAAAGAATCCCAGAGGAGACGATTATTGCTTGTTTTTGAGTTTTCAATCTTTTATTGCTTTTGGATTTTGTCATAAGAAAATGAGCTTAAGCCTAAACCAAGGGTTAGTAAACTCATCACATCCTCCCTCTGATTAGGGGTAATGAGAATACCTTAAGTGTGAAGTAAACACCTCACACTTAATCACCATAATGTAGGATTAAGATCATTAACCTACTTGCATTTATTTAGATGTTTTTGGAGTTTTTGTTTAGTGTTAAGTAATGAGTTTAATCCATAATCAAGGATTTAATAGACCCATTACACTATCCTAATAGAAGGATAATAGATGAGAACATTTAAGCTGAGGAAGGCTCCTCAACTTAATCCATGATTAAGGATTAACCTCATGACAAAACAAAGCCTTTACTAAAGTGGATTTTAGTTAATGGTAAGATTAAGAAGTGAATTTTATGGTTTGTAAGACAACTTGAGGGGGACTTGTCCATTAACACTAGGGTTAGTCCTTCTTAACCAATTAAGGAAGAATTAGAACACTAATGCAAGGACCAAGTTACAAGCTTGATGTCTTAGTGATTATTAGGTGATTTGATTAAAGGATTTAAACACATTAAGGGTTTAACACTTAGGATTAAAGTTATACACTCCATCCTAATAGAAGGATGCAGGAATAAGCTTAATCACAAAGCCTTAAAACCTTTAAGGTTTAGTCCTTGATTAAGAGATGAGAAGAGAAGACACAAAGATGACACAAAGGTGAAACTAATGGGGGGACTAATAAAACCCTAATTGTTATCATGCTTGGGTATTCCTAGGGTTTATGAGGCTTGCAAGAGATCTTCAAAGAAAAAGCCACCAAGGAAGAAGCAGGATGGAAGGAGGAGAAGCAGAAAGAAGCAAGACAACTTACTTCACTTAAGAAGATAAGTTGCTTGAAGAAAGAAAGTGAGGAGGGAATATGAATAAGCAAGCTCACTCTAATACAAAAGTAAAATGCAGCAATGATGCATAAGAGAGGTGAGAGAAGATTGTGAGAAGTGAAGGAAAAATCACCTCTCAAACACTTACCACCTGAAAAGTTAGCAAAAGGAAATGAAATGAAATGAGAATGAAATGAAATGCAAAGATGGAAACCAAACCAGAAGCATGTTCATGATGCTAATGATGCAAAGAGATGATATAAATGTATGTCATGAGATGGAGATGATCATACAAAGGATGAGAATGCAAATGAAACATAAAGGAAGCATGAAAGTTCATGAATGCACATGAAATGAAATGAAAGCATAACATGGCAAATGGATGATGCAATGATCAAACATGATTCTAATGTGTCCAAATATGTCTTATATGTCATGTGAATGCACAAAATGTCATGGCAAGTTCATGTATGCAAGTTTATACAAGATTGATGCAAATGAAGATGCAAATTAGGGTTATATGATCATGTGAGATGCACAATTCAAAAACAGAAGAAAAACATAAGATAAAAAATTGAAAATGAACTCAAAGGAACCCTAAACCTATACTAAGTTACCATCCAAAGGGGGAGGTTGTAACACGGTGGGAGAACTGACTTTCTATAAATGGTGCGGATAGCAAGAGTCGCCACCGACTTTTATTTTATCCAAAAGGAAAGGACATAAAAGAACAGGAAAGACCTTAAAAAGGATTTTGAGTTCGGGGGGTAGGTTATACAAAGGGAAGGTGTTAGCACCCTTTATATCCATGGTTATCCATGGGCTCTTAGTTACTTAGCTCACTTTAAACTGTTTTGAGAAAGGTGTAGTGGGTGATTAAAAATTTTCTAAGTACTTTATAATGATCCTCGTATGGATGTATATAAAGACTTTGTTTTGAAAATTTGTTTGAAATGTGAAGTGTAATGAAGTATTTTGAAAAGGTGAGCAAGTACTTAAGAGGAACCTACCCTATATTAAGTCTTTACTGTTCTTATATGTTCTTTCAATGGTAAGACTATCCCTATTATTAAGGAATAGGTAGTCATTACCTTGGATGTAATAAGGGACATGTGAAGGGACATCTGAATTTAGGCAACTGCAAGGTGTCTTTAGCAATTCTATAGGGACTTATCATCTTTTATTCGAAGGGACAAGATCATTATTCCGTAGGCAACCTCGAAGGGACTTGATCTTATAAACTTGAAGGGACTAGATGATATTGGTGAAGGGACTTTGCTTAAGACACCTTTCTTGACCTTATAATTAGGCAACATGAGGAGTAACCCTAGAAAGTGTGAGATGGCGATCAAAGATCGACTTACGTGTGTGAGTGTTTGTATTCATATATTTCTCTTGTTTAAATTAGTTTTCTAAGTTATTTTAATTACACATAGTTATTCACACCCTATAGTTACTAACCATGGCAATACAAATATTTATAAACGTAAAATATAAACAAGAATAAACCTACGACTATTACATGGCTTTCGCAATTACATAATAATCGAAATAATTAATAATAAATATATAATAAATAAACAATAATTAAAATGGTTAGTAATAATAATAATCATAAGAAAAGAGGTTAGCAAAAATATAAAGCATATAACATTTAAGAGAATATTTTTTAAGTTAAATAAATAATTTTAAAGATTTTTTTAAAAGAAAATAGGATAATTATAATAATAATAAACAATATAATAATTATTTACAACAAAAGGATTAATTATTTAATTATATATTATAATAAAAAATTAATTAAATTAAATGTTAAAGTTAATAAAAATTAGGGTAAATGAAAATTAGGGTTTTGGAAATTATTTAAGCAAAATTAGGGTTTTAATGTTTAATTGAAATATTAATTGATTTATTTACAAAATAAAAAATATATATATAATAATAATATAAACATAAAATAGAAGAAATTATATTTGAGAAAATAAAATATTGATTTTAAAAAATATAAAGTTTTTTTTTATTCTATGAGAAAATATAATACTATTATTTAAAAAATTAATTTATGTGATAATATAATTTATATAATTAAATAAATAAGAAAAAGAAAATAAAAGAAATTAGGTTAAAAAAAAAGGGGGAGGCCTGGATTTGAACCCAGGACCTCCCCATTACCAGCAAGGTGAGAGGCCACTGGGCTGCGCTTGCCCAGCTGATGAAGAATGACCCAACATCAAGATATGGTAAACCTGAAAATCACAGGAAAATTGCCAAAAAAATATTACACCAAGCCAGGATTCGAACCCTTGCCCTTTACTTCCCACACGCGCATCTTCACCAACTGAGCCAAGCATTATTTCCGAAATCAAAACGCACACAATTCATAATAAAATAAGTTGATATTTTAAAAACGAATTTCCGCGCCTAAATGGTCATCTTCAACCTTGGGATTTCACAGGTTTTCCTGCGAAATTTCCTGCGATTTCTCCTACGTTTTTTGCTGCAAATTTTTTCGCATATAATATTCATTCTTTCAAACATCATTTATCCTGCAAAATTTATAAAATTAATTATACAAAAACAATCCTCACATCACACTCAATCCAACCATGTCTTCAAAATTCATTTAAATTGGTTAAATCAAGAAACCCTATTTTGAGACCTTGAACCCTAACAATGGCTTCTCGTGTTTCCTGCATCAAACCTTCATATAACAGAATTAGTGTTCTTGAGGCTTCAAAAATCGTGTCATGTGCTTGCTTTAGCTTGTCTATATATCATATAACAGAATTAGGTTAAAAAATCAGTCCATCCTTTGGACTTTTGGATCAATAGAGATTAAAAAAGATATGCCTTTAAAATATTGAAAATTTGGATATATCCTTGATATTTTTGAATGATCTGATTTTGTATAGTTTCAATCACTTCTAAATGAACATTAAGACTTTCTAGAACCAAAATCAAATCAAATATTCACACTTTTATATTTTATTTTGATTTAAAATGATTTTTAATGTAAAAAATCATAATAAATAAAATAAAATGAATAAAAATTTGAATAAATAATTTTTAATTCATGCATGATGTCATGGAAGTGTTTGGATCATAAAAATGCAAGCCCATTTGGTGAAATTTGGTTCTAAGATCCAATTTGCTTCATAAACCTCTCAAAAATTTCCCAAATTTGCAAGGGCACAAATCCCTCAATTTTAATGCTATGAAGGTGTTCTTGGAAATTTTGGAAAGCTTAAAGAGTCCTCTAACCAACCTCTTTGGTCTCATGTCCATATCGTTTACCATTCTCAAGTTATGCTCTTTGGAAGATGTTGACTTTTTGTTAACTTTTGAAATGACCTATAATGTTTTAGCTCATACCTTCCAAATGAAGCATTTTTAGGCTTGGCTTGTGAGACACAAAGTTGTAGAGAATTCAATTTACTTCAAAATGAGATTTGTATGGAAAATTTTTGATGAAGCATGTGAAAGTTATGGATGGTCAAAGTTCAGTTGACTTTTCTTGTGAAAACCCTAATTTAGAAACTCCTGATTCTTGATGATCTGAAATCTCCTTGATGAATCATGATCAACCATTGATCAAATGATGCATTTTACTTCATATACTTGATGTTGGAAAAAAAATCATGAAGTTTGACTTTGGTTTGACCATAGTTGACCTCAGTTTGACTTTTTGACTACCTGATTGATTTTAACCTATCTGATCATCTGACTGAGCAAATCTTTTAGGAAAGTCTTGAAACTTGACATGGGGATTCTTGAACACATATAGGATGCCATGAAGCTCACTTGAAGCCTTGGAAGTCCATTTAGCCTGATGAAAGTCAAAACCCTAGTTTAGGATGCATTGCTTAGGAGGATGCATTGTCTGAGGGAGTTGTCAAACTTTCTGACTAATTGTGAACCTTGTGAACCTTGTGAAAATATTGGGACACCTTAGTGCACAACTTCTTGTCTTGGTGAGGGAAAATTTTGGGGTGCAACAGCTGCCCCTGTTCAATTTTCTGAAACCTGAGGGGTTAGATTGGTATATGTGCCATTCGTGACTTGGAAGGTTGAAGGGGATTGAACACAAAAGCCCAAAAATTTGCACTCGCCAGTGCGTAAAATGATACTGATGATTAATTGCATATGCTTAAGTGGGCTTGAAGATGCCACTTGGAAGAACTGGAGATGGGCTTATAGATGCCATCCATACTATCAGGAGGTGATAATATCTTGATGTTGATACTGGATATCAGTACTAGGTCTTCGTATAGGCTGTCTCTGAATCGTTTATGCAACATGGTTTGAGTTGAATGCTAGCACTAGATCTTCGTATAGATCGTCTCTGAACTGTTTTGAATTGTTGAATAGACCAGTAGAAATAAATCTTCGTGACGATTATCTCTTCTTGAAATATCCTGGATTAGGGAATAGATCTTCGTATAGACCGTTTTCCTACTATCCAAGGACAAAAGAATATCAGGATTAAATCCCTTGAAGATATCCTGGACTAGGGAATAGATCTTCGTATAGAACTTTTGCCTACTATCCAAGGATAAAAGAATATCAGGATTAAATCTTTGTGACGATTATATCCCTTGAAAATATCCTGGATTAGGGAATAGATCTTCGTATAGACCGTTTGCCTACTATCCAAGGATAAAAGAATATCAGGATTAAATCTTCGTGACGATTATATCCCTTGAAAATATCCTGGATTAGGGAATAGATCTTCGTATAGACCGTTTTCCTACTATCCAAGGACAAAAGAATATCAGGATTAAATCCCTTGAAGATATCCTGGACTATGGAATAGATCTTCGTATAGACCTTTTGCCTACTATCCAAGGACAACTTGAGTAATGAGTATCAGCAATGAATCTTCGGGGTGATCATCCCTGAATTAAGTATCAACACTAGACCTTCGTATAGATCGTCTCTGACCTGTTATGAATTGTTGATAGTATTTTATCTGTATATAACCATCCTGCAAGGAAAAGGTTAGTTTATGCAATATGTATGCATGCATGGCATGGTGCATCTAAGTAAATGTATTATGCATTTATGGATATGTTATGGTATGATATAAATGATGTATGTATGAATCATGCAGCCTGAAGCATCTGGATATCTTTGTATAACAAACTGCTGGCTAGGGAAAATAAATCCCGGCTTCGTTGCTGAAGAATATGAGGAACTCGTTCCCGTCTTGTTTGATAGTATAGTATTTATAACCTCCCGTCTTCGTTTGTTGTACTTCTATTGAAGGAATAAGTTCCTAAGTATCCTGATTGAGGATAAAAGAGATGGACATAAATTCAAGGGGAGATGTAACTTGAAGCATCTATAAAGATAGATTTTCCCTGCTGGGGATTTGTAGTTGTCTTGTGGGGATGAACCGGCGAAGCTTCGTTGAATTCCTACCTTCGTTCGTCTTTAGTAAATACTATTACTGCATTTTATGCATTTCTGGTAAACATCAATCATATTCAAAAGCATACATACATTCAAACACATCCAATGGACGTTTTCGTTTATGTAAATAGGGTAAAAGTAAATCTGGATTCAAAGATGAAATTTTATTTATATCACAAAGTGACCTATACATAGGCAAGTTTGTACAAGGAGACAGAAATCCTAGTAAGAGGAATTCGTCGTAAATTTTTTACAAAACAAAGAAAACAGCTATGTGAGAAATAATCCTATTGAGTTTCAATTCTACTATTGCCATTATCTTCAAGTATCTCATCTTCTGCCGTTGAGACGGAAACAATTGGATTGATCTTTATCTGTTCGAGCTTGAGTTAAGTAGCACAACTGGTTCGGGTTACATGAGTGATCCAAACGAGACATGGTCATACGCTTTAATCCCTAACTTTTGCCTGGATTGCCCTTTCAGGTTTTCAATCCACCGGGATACCCTTTTTTGCCTAAGCCGCCTTTTCAGGTTTTCGACTTGCCGGGTGTACATTTTTTTATATATATCCCTAATTTTTGCCCGAACCCTTTTGGTTCGCCGGGATGCCCTTATTTTTGCCTAGGCCAGTCAACCTAGCGGGTCTCTTTTTTATGCGTAGTATTTTTTAACTATGTCCGCGTTTACAGGCTGTGGGAAGTCTTCACCATCCATAGTAGTAAGCATCATGGCACCTCCTGAGAATACCTTCTTGACTACAAATGGTCCTTCATATGTAGGAGTCCACTTGCCCCTAGGATCACCCCGTAGTAGTATGATACGCTTGATTACCAAGTCACCAACCTGATATACCTTTTGCTTAACCTTCTTGTTAAAAGCTTTGATCATCCGTTTCTGGTACATCTGACCATGACAAACAGCTGCCAGTCTTTTCTTATCAATCAAATTTATCTGGTCAAGTCGAGTCTGAATCCACTCATCTTCATCCAAGCCTGCATCCTTCATGACTCTTAAGGAGGGGATCTGAACTTCAATGGACAGAACTGCTTCCATACCATAGACTAAGGAGAATGGGGTTGCCCCTGTTGAAGTGTGTATTGTAGTACGATAACCATGAAGAGCAAATGGTAACATCTCGTGCCAATCTTTGTAAGTAACAATCATCTTCTGTAGAATCTTCTTAATGTTCTTGTTAGCAGCTTCTACTACCCCATTCATTTTCGGACGATACAGAGAAGAGTTGTGATGCTTAATCTTGAACTGTGTGCAGAGATCATTAATCATGGTGTTGTTCACATTAGAGCCATTGTCTGTGATAATCCTTTCAGGGATGCCATACCTACATATAAGATTATTCTTAATGAATCGAGCCACCACATTCTTAGTGACAGATGCAAATGAAGCTGCCTCCACCCATTTTGTAAAGTAATCAATAGAAACCAGGATGAAACGATGCCCATTAGAAGCAGTAGGCTTGATCTCACCAATCATATCAATGCCCCACATGGCAAAAGGCCAAGGAGCAGTCAACACATTCAATGGAGCTGGAGGTATATGCACTTTATCAGCATAGATTTGACACGTGTGACATGTTCTGGAATGTTGATAGCAGTCAGCTTCCATTGTAGACCAATAGTAACCTGCTCTCAATATCTTCTTTGCCATGGTATGACCACTAGAATGAGTTCCAAAGATCCCATCATGCATGTCTTCCATAATCTCTGCTGCTTCTTTCTTATCCACACAACGAAGCAAAGTCGAATCATGATTGCGCTTGTACAAAATTCCATTACTCAAGAAGAATTTAGCAGAAAACCTCCTCAGAAACTTCTTATCTTTGACAGATGCCCCTTCAAGGAACTCCCGAGTTTCAAGATATCTTTTTACCTCATAGAACCAAGGCTTTTCCTCTCCTCCTTCAGTGTCAATCTCATTGCAGTATGCAGGCTTCTCAAATCTGTCAATAGTAATCTTGGGAGCTTCATCATCCTAACTAATCTCAAACATAGATGCCATGGTGGCTAATGCATCTGCCAACTGATTCTCTCCTCGTGGAATATGTCAAAAGGTAATCTCTTCAAAATATGGGATCAAAGACAACACATGCTCTTTGTAAGGAATGAGATTCTCATGTTTGTTATCCCAATCTCCTTTAATTTGACTCACTACTAGGGCTGAATCTCCATATACGTCCAGGAACTGAATCTTCATATCAATGGCAGCTTTGATTCCCAGGATACATGCCTCATACTCAACCATATTATTGGTACAATAGAAACAAATTCTTGTTGTAATTAGGGTATGACAACCTTCAGGGGAAGTGATCACAACACCAACACCATTACCAAGCGCATTAGAAGCTCCATCAAAAACCATAGTCCATCGGGATCCTTGTCCAGGTCCATCATATTGTCCAGGTTCTTTGGTAATAATCATAATGTCTTCATCAGGGAACTCAAAACTCATTGACTGATAATCATTCACTGCCTGATGAGCCAAATGATCAGCTATAACACTTCCTTTAATGGCCTTCTGAGTAGTGTACTGTATATCATATTCTGTTAAGATCGTTTTCCATCTTGCTATTCGTTCGGAGAGAGCAGGTTTCTCGAATATGTACTTGATTGGATCCATCTTTGAAATCAACAAGGTAGTATGAGTCAACATATACTGTCTTAGTCGGAGAGCAGCCCATGCCAAAGCGCAGAAAGTTTTCTCGAGCAGTGAGTATCTTGTTTCACAGTTGGTAAACTTTTTGCTAAGGTAGTATATTGCCTGCTCTTTTCGACCAGACTCGTCATGTTGCCCCAACACACACCCCATTGAGTTGTCTAACACTGTTAAGTACATAATCAAGGGTCTTCCATCAACTGGTGGCATCAAGATTGGAGGTTCTAGAAGATATCTCTTAATTTCATCAAAGGCTGTCTGGCATTCATCATTCCATTCCATCACCTGATCTTTCTTCAACAGCTTGAAGATTGGCTCACATGTAGCAGTTAATTGGGAAATAAATCTTGCAATGTAATTCTGTCGTCCCAAGAAACCTATGACTTCCTTCTCAGTACGGGGAGCCGGCATCTCTTGTATAGCTTTCACTTTTGCAGGATCTACTTCAATACCTTTTCCACTGACAATGAAACCCAGGAGTTTACCAGACCTAACTCCAAAAGTACACTTATTTGGGTTTAATCTGAGCTTGTATTTATTCAATCTTTCAAACAACTTATGCAGATGATCAAGGTGTTGCTCTTCATTCTGGGATCTGGCTATCATATCATCCACATATACTTCTATCTTATGATGAATCATATCATGAAACAAAGCCACCATAGCACGCTGATATGTTGCCCCGACATTCTTCAAACCAAATGGCATCACCTTATAACAAAAGGTGCCCCATTGTGTAACAAACATAGTCTTCTCCATATCTTCAGGTGCCATCTTGATTTGATTGTAACTAGAGAAACCATCCATGAAGGAGAATACCTTGTGCTGAGCAGTGTTGTCTACCAGAACATCAATATGAGGAAGTGGAAAGTCATCTTTAGGGCTGGCCTTGTTCAAATCCCTATAATCTATAAACATACGCACCTTACCATCTTTCTTAGGTACCGGCACCACATTTGCAATCCATTGAGGATAAGAAGTCACAGCTAAGAACCCTGCATCAAATTGCTTCATCACTTCTGCTTTAATCTTTTCTGACATTTCAGGACGCATGCGACGAACCTTCTGTTTCTTTGGACGACAATCTTCTTTTACTGGTAAAAGGTGAACCACAATGTCTGTATCCAACCCTGGAATATCTTCATAAGACTAAGCAAAGATCTCTACATAATCACGTAGCATCTGAATTAGTCTGCTCTTGATACCATTTTCTAATTCAGCCCCTATTTTGACCTCTTTCCTGTTTTCTTTAGTTCCCAGATTCACAACTTCGATTGGCTCTTCATGTGGCTGTATAGCTTTCTCTTCTTGTTGTAATAACCTAGCAAGCTCTACAGGTACTTCACAATCTTCCTCCTTTCCATCTTCAGCTTGATAGATCGGATTCTCGAAATTATAATTGGCAATAGTAGAGTTGTTATCAACAGGATCCAGAGTGGATGAGGATCTACATTTTAGTGACGTGGGTGTGTGTAAGAACACATAGCTGATAAACAAAAAATAAAAATAAAAGAAAGACAAGGAGCGCAATATTTACGAAAAGGAAACATCCATTGATTTTTATTGAACGAAGTATGCAAATGAAATGACATCCCGAAACAAGCATACCATTGTGCCCCGGGTAAGACACAAGGCTTAAAAGTTTAATTGTTTAAAATTACAAACTTAAAAATAAAAACACAGTAATAGTATTTACTCCTGACTAAAGGAGATAGGAATAACATCTTCGGTCTTCCAGTTGCTGAGCCCATCACCCACAGTAGGAAAGATCCAATCATCCAGGTTGTAGTCTTCACTATAGTCACCCACAGTATTGATTTGATCTCTCATGACCCCTTGATTGGTGATACGAACAGCACGAGCACGAAGAACAACCTTCTGGGACTCTGCAGTGAAACCCAAACCAAACTTGTCAGACTTGTAAGGGATGTCAGGAAGCTGACCCCAAATAGTACAACCACCTTCTTCAACCACTGCTCTAGCATCTTTGAGGAAGGCCATTGTAGGAGGTACTCTGGTAACCACAGGAACTCTTTTAACAATAGGGGGAGCTTCAGTAGCAGGAACGACCCAAGGAACTACTTCAAATGTCTGGCAAGGAGTCTCAACATATTCACCTTCTACCTCAACATACTTAAAAGTATTCACATGACTGACCATATATTCTTCTTCACCATAAACAGTGACGATCTTTCCCTTCACCGGATATTTCAACTTCTGATGTAGAGTGGAAGTCACAACACCTGCCCCATGGATCCAGGGGCGCCCAAGAAAACAGGAATACGCAGGACGAATATCCATTACATAGAAAGTAGAATTGAAGACTTGAGAGCCTACTTTGATCGGGAGATCTGCTTCTCTATGTACCACTTTTCTTGAGCCATCGAAGGCCCTTACCACTACATTACTTGGTCTTAACACAACATCATCAGGACTGAGCTTGTTCAGAACCTCTTTGGGAAGTACATTCAATGAAGAACCATTTTCCACCAACACATGAGACAAGGTAGTGCCTTTACATTCAATGGATATGTGTAGAGCTCTGTTATGATTCCTCTTGGCAGGAGTCAAATCAGCATCAGAAAAGTGTAACCCATTATCATAAGTCAGATGTGCAACACAATTCTCAAATTGATCCACATAAATCTCATTTGGCACATGAGCAGTCTTCAAGAACTTGATTAAGGCTTTAGCATGAGCCTCAGAACACAACAACAAAGATAACATGGAGATTTTGGAGGGAGTATGCCCCAATTGGTCAACAATATCATAATCACTCTTACGAATGATCTTCAGCACTTCTTCCATCTGTTTAGAGAGATTTTCAGCAGTCGGTGCCTCAACTTGCACAGGTTCAACCACAGGACCTTTTCCCCGAGCATCAGTGTTTGGCTCAGAAGTGGAGGTAGTAACTAGAGTAACTGCACTTTTGGAGGTAGCCTGAGGAGAGAAAATTCTTCCACTTCTGGTGATCTTACTGGATCCAACAATATTATCAACATCAAGATTATCATCAGTAATAGGTGTATCAGTCAAAGGTTCCTGCTTAACACCATGGATATAAACATCAGAACCGTAATTCCAGGGTACAACTTTATCAGAAGTATAAGGAACAGGACCAGGAGTGGTAATAATCATAGGAGGCATTCTAACTTCAGCAACAGTCTTCACAGGGCCTTCAGCAGTAATCCTGACAGGACCCTTAGAGGTGATCCTGACAGGGCCTTTGGAGGTAATCTTCACTGGAACTATATCAACCATGGCCACATCTTCAAACTTTGTACATCGAGTTAGATGTTCACACATACTTTCCACAGAAGGGGTTCTCTCAAACAATATAGTGTAATTGTCCATGAGGTGTTGAATACCATCTTTCAACTTCCAGCAACTATCAGGTTTGTAGGCATAATAAAAACAGTCTTCATTACAACCTGGAAAGAATCCAGCCTGTACCAACTTCTTCTTGATGATGGATAATGGAGTAGTCACATCTGCAACTGAGGAAACATAGGAAACTTCATCAACAACATTAACAGTCTTTTCATGATTGGGCATGGGAGCAGTGATCACATTTGGAGTCCCAGAAGGGTCAAATTCAATCTCCCCAGCTTCAATCATATCTTGAATCTTGTTTTTCAACACCCAGCAGTTGTTGGTGTCATGTCCCGGACAATTAGAATGATAGGCACATCGTGCATTAGAATTGTATCGAGGAGAGGAAGTATTAGGATTCTGAGGAGGGTCCTTCAAAGTAATGAGTTCCCATTTCAACATGTGTTGCAAGGATTGGGCCAGTGACATGTTGATCTTGGTGAATTGTCTTCTAGGCTTCTGTTGATTGTTTTGTGGTAGCTCCGGTGCTGCAGGAGTAGGATTGGAAATGTGAACTGCTCCCACAGATTGGTGACTCCTGTTACGACTATGTTGACTATACATAGCATTAGACTCCTTCTTTCCACTAGGGGGCTTCTTAGCAGTGCTTGATGAAGAGGCACCCACTTGTATCTTACCACTTCTTATACCACTCTCCACACGTTCTCTAGTCATTATCAGCTCGGTGAAACCAGATGATGAGCTTCCAATGAGGTGACTATAGAAAGGACCATTCAGCGTACTCATAAACATATCCACTAGCTCCCTGTCAGTCAGAGGAGGCTGAACTCTGCCAGCCAGGTCTCTCCATTTTTGGGCATACTCTTTGAAATTCTCCTTAGCACCCATTAACATGCTTTGGAGCTGCATGCGGGTAGGTTCTAAATCAGTATTGTATTGGTATTGCCTGTAGAAGACCTCAGCAAGATCATTCCAATCACGAATATTAACACTCTCCAATTGGTAATACCATTCCAATTGAGCTCCAGACAAGCTCTCTTGGAAGAAATGAATCCATAACTTTTTATCAGCAGTATGTGGTTGAATCCTCCGGACATAGGACCTTAGATGCAGCTTAGGACATGAAACCCCATCATACACCACAAAAGCAGGAACCTTGAAGCCAATAGGTATAACCACTCTAGATACTAAACTCAGATCTTCGAAATCAAGCCCAGAAGATTTTTGTAACTCCATGGCATTCATTATGTCTACCAACATCTTATACTTATCTTCATTAGGGTCATGATAATAATTTGCTTCAGAATCAGAATCTCCCACAGTATCATGAAGACTACCTCCCTCTTTCTCAGAATTTTCAGACTCAGAATCCTCAATCTGTTCCTTTGCCTTGATAGGACCTTTGAATCTTCTTCCCAGATTGATAAGGCCTCCTGATCTTCTTGTCTTCTTCTTCTTCTTAGCCAGCAGTGTCTTCAGCTCATCTTGCTCCTTGGACAAATTCAGAATCAACTCTTGGAATTGTGCATTCTGAGCCTGGAGATCTTTGACAGTCTGTTCAAGAGCCATTTCTGTTGAAATAAACAGCGAGAAGATAAGATACCTGTACATAAGAAACCTGTGATGCAATGATATGGTATGTAAATGCATATGCAATGTTTTCAAGGACCGCAGGATTTAAATTTGTTTAAACAATCAGAAAGTAAACTTTTATTAGTAATCAATTAACTTGTTTGCCCCTTGGGCTTACAACAAAAATGAAATGAATACAAATATGGGTTTTTAAGTCTCCCATGGACGTTTCCTCTTTGTGTTGAGGTATGAGTTGAGATTCCGCTCCTCGTGAAGTTGTTTTGTTAGCTCCAGGATTCTTTCTTGACTTGCTTTGTAATGAGTCTCAAAAGTATCTCTTTGCTCTTTCAACTGGATCCAGGACCTCTGTAACTCTTCCATGTCAGTGGGCATGTCTGGATGAAGAATGATATAAGAAGTATCTCCTTCAACAACAGGCTCCATGGTAACTGGCAGGATAGCAGGATATGGCATCATAAGAGTTTGAGCACGAGATCGCACCCATCTGAGATAAGGTTCCATAGGAATAGTGTACTTTGGTTCCAGAGTCTTGCTGTCAACCTTGTTCACTTTACCCCATGCTCGTATAAACCTTTGACGATATCCTTGTAGATCGTTGTCGTAGTCGAACGCAATACCCTGAATAAGCATGTCATGAGGACCATCACTCTGAGCGTAACCAAACTGGCGTAAAACTAAGGAAGGGTTGTAGGTAATGCCCCCTCTTATGCCAAGAAGTGGCACATTAGGGAATTCCCCACAACGGTCAATGATAGTAACATTCTCCATAGATCGAGAGCACCAATGAATATCTGAATGTGAAAGTGACATGATCCTCTTGGACCACCTGAACCCTTGTTCATTCTTCATCACTGATCGAGGAAGGTGAGAAATAAACCACCTAGATAGCAAAGGTATGCAGCACATCAGAGTTCCTCGTGCCTTTGTAGTACGGGTATGAAGAGAGTGTAAGATGTCTCCAAGTAATGTAGGCACTGGATTGCGAGTCAGAAATATGTTGATGGCGTGTATGTCTATGAACTGGTCTGGATTGGGGAACAACACTAAGCCATAGATCAATAGGGCTAAGATCTCCTCAAAAGCATAATAACTCATAGCCTTCAGGAACACTAGAGCTTTCTCCACCAATACCTTGGCAAGAATACCCTTAACTCCACTCCTTGTTTCCAGGACAATGTCTGATTTCTTCAGATGTAGGGCTGCAACAATGACTTCAGATTTAGGTTCCTTCTCTAAGCCTGTGAAGGGATTCTGATTCAGGATATGTATACCCAGAAGTTTGGAGAACTCTTCCATTGTAGGAACTAGCTGATAGTCGGGGAATGTGAAGCAATGATGTTTAGGATCAAAGAACTGAAATAGGGCACTCATCATGTCTTCATTGAACCCTGAAGTGACTAGATCCAATAGGTGACCATGCCTCTTGATGAACTGGGAGTTTTCAGAAACCTGAGAGACCAATTCCTTAAGCTTAAGAGGTATTCCTACAAAGTTGATCCAGATAGTATTCCTACGAGCAGAATCCATGACCTGCAACAAAGAACAAAGATAAATCCTTTGGTCCTTGAAATGGTTAGTGAAAATGCTATGCTTATGATGCATGATGATGCTATGATGTTATGCTCAATCACAAACATGTGGCAAACACAAACAAGTCACACAATAATCCTAGGTTTGAAGGCTTGCATGAGGTTTAAAGGTAAGTACCCTCCCCTGAAGTTTAGTTGGTTCATCCTGTCCTATAAAGTAACCAGGTTCTAAGGGATCTCAATATCATTGATCCTTCACAAGGGTGGTTGTTCAGAAGGCAACTTACTTTCCAACCAAAACCATCCAAGTTTAGAATCTCAATGAGTGTAGCATCGAGTATCAACCAACTTCAGTCTTCACCAAAGCCGGTTATCTCACTACTTTTCTAAAGGCCAAGATGGGATGACCAGGGTTCTAAAAGTTAGTTAGTGTATTGACAACATATGGCAGCCTCATATTATCCTCAACTTGCTTAAGGAACATAAGCACCAACCAAGAAGTCACACTAACTATAGCCACCAGATCAACCATATCGGTATACGCCGTACAATTTTCTTGGTCTATTGTCATTTACCTAAGGTACACTAGATCCGGGTTAGGATCTTTCACACATAAGAGCCCCAACAAGTAAAGTAAAGCAAACAAAGCAAGCAAGTTCAAAGTGATCTAATTCCTAAGGGTACCCCTCTTTAAAATAATCCCCAGCAGAGTCGCCAGTTCTGTAACACGGTGGGAGAACTGACTTTCTATAAATGTTGCGGATAGCAAGAGTCGCCACCGACTTTTATTTTATCCAAAAGGAAAGGACATAAAAGAACAGGAAAGACCTTAAAAAAGATTTTGAGTTCGGGGGGTAGGTTATACAAAGGGAAGGTGTTAGCACCCTTTATATCCAAGGTTATCCATGGGTTCTTAGTTACTTAGCTCACTTTAAACTGTTTTGAGAAAGGTGTAGTGGGTGATTAAAAAATTTCTAAGTACTTTATAATGATCCTCGTATGGATGTATATAAAGACGTTGTTTTGAAAATTTGTTTGAAATGTGAAGTGTAATGAAGTATTTTGAAAAGGTGAGCAAGTACTTAAGAGGAACCTACCCTATATTAAGTCTTTACTGTTCTTATATGTTCTTTCAATGGTAAGACTATCCCTATTATTAAGGAATAAGTAGTCATTACCTTGGATGTAATAAGGGACATGTGAAGGGACATCTGAATTTAGGCAACTGCAAGGTGTCTTTAGCAATTCTATAGGGACTTATCATCTTTTATTCGAAGGGACAAGATCATTATTCCGTAGGCAACCTCGAAGGGACTTGATCTTATAAACTTGAAAGGACTAGATGATATTGGTGAAGGGACTTTGCTTAAGACACCTTTCTTGACCTTATAATTAGGCAACATGAGGAGTAACCCTAGAAAGTGTGAGATGGCGATCAAAGATCGACTTACGTGTGTGAGTGTTTGTATTCATATATTTATCTTGTTTAAATTAGTTTTCTAAGTTATTTTAATTACACATAGTTATTCACACCCTATAGTTACTAACCATGGCAATAAAAATATTTATAAACGTAAAATAGAAACAAGAATAAACCTACGACTATTACATGGCTTTCGCAATTACATAATAATAGAAATAATTAATAATAAATATATACTAAATAAACAATAATTAAAATGGTTAGTAATAATAATAATCATAAGAAAAGAGGTTAGCAAAAATATAAAGCATATAACATTTAAGAGAATATTTTTTAAGTTAAATAAATAATTTTAAAGAATTTTTAAAAAGAAAATAGGATAATTATAATAATAATAAACAATATAATAATTATTTACAACAAAAGGATTAATTATTTAATTATATATTAGAATAAAAAATTAATTAAATTAAATGTTAAATTTAATAAAAATTAGGGTAAATGAAAATTAGGGTTTTGGAAATTATTTAAGCAAAATTAGGGTTTTAATGTTTAATTGAAATATTAATTGATTTATTTACAAAATAATATATATATATATATATATATATATATATATATATATATATATATATATATATATAATAATAATAATAATATAAACATAAAATAAAACAAATTATATTTGAGAAAATAAAATATTGATTTTAAAAAATATAAAGTTTTTATTTATTCTATGAGAAAATATTATACTATTATTTAAAAAATTAATTTATGTGATAATATAATTTATATAATTAAATAAATAAGAAAAATAAAATAAAAGAAATTAGGTTAAAACAAAAATGGGGGAGGACTGAATTTGAACTCAGGACCTCCCCATTACCAGCAAGGTGAGAGGCCACTGGGCTGCGCTTGCCCAGCTGATGAAGAATGACCCAGCATCAAGATATGGTAAACCTGAAAATCACAGGAAAATTGCCAAAAAAATATTACACCAAGCCAGGATTCGAACCCTTGCCCTTTACTTCCCACACGCGCATCTTCACCAACTTAGCCAAGCATTATTTCTGAAATCAAAACGCACACAATTCATAATAAAATAAGTTGATATTTTAAAAACGAATTTCCGCGCCTAAATGGTCATCTTCAACCTTGGGATTTCGCAGGTTTTCCTGCGAAATTTCCTGCAATTTCTCCTATGTTTTTTGCTGCGAATTTTTTCGCATATAATATTCATTCTTTCAAACATCATTTATCCTGCAAAATTTATCAAATTAATTATACAAAAAAATCCTCACATCACACTCAATCCAACCATGTCTTCAAAATTCATTTAAATTGGTTAAATCAAGAAACCCTATTTTGAGACCTTGAACCCTAACAATGGCTTCTCGTGTTTCCTGCATCAAACCTTCAATCAAACCATCCAGAATTGTTCTAAACATCAATATAAACACGCAAGAATAAGTGTGGTTCGGTTTCGGCTTATGAGAAGGTTTTGGACAATGTGAATGATGCAAATGTGTTCTATGATCCTCAAAGAAGGTGTCTCAACCTTGAGAAAGCTTGGAAATAGCCTCTAGGTCAAAACCGAATCTCACCTTTTCTTGAAAATTTTGAAACTTGTTTAGTGTTCTTGAGGCTGCAAAAATCGTGTCTTGTGCTTGCTTTAGCTTGTCTATATATCATATAACAGAATTAGGTTAAAAAATCAGTCCATCCTTTGGACTTTTGGATCAATAGAGATTGAAAAAGACATGCCTTTAAAATATTGAAAATTTGGATATATCCTTGCTATTTTTGAATGATCTGATTTTGTATAGTTTCAATCACTTCTAAATGAACATTAAGACTTTCTAGAACCAAAATCAAATCAAATATTCACACTTTTATATTTTATTTTGATTTAAAATGATTTTTAATGTAAAAAATCATAATAAATAAAATAAAATGAATAAAAATTTGAATAAATAATTTTTAATTCGTGCATGATGTCATGGAAGTGTTTGGATCATAAAAATGCAAGCCCATTTGGTGAAATTTGGTTCTAAGATCCAATTTGTTTCATAAACCTCTCAAAAATTTCCCAACTTTGCAAGGGCACAAATCCCTCAATTTTAAAGCTATGAAGGTGTTCTTTGACATTTTGGAAATCTTAAAGAGTCCTCTAACCAACCTCTTTGATCTCATGTCCATATCTTTTACCATTCTCAAGTTATGCTCTTTGGAAGATGTTGACATTTTGTTGACTTTTTAAATGACCTATAATGTTTTAGCTCATACCTTCCAATTGAAGCATTTTTGAGCTTGGCTTGTGAGACATAAAGTTGTAGAGAATTCAATTTCCTTGAAAATGAGCTTTGAATGGAAATTTTTTGATGAAGCATGTGAAAGTTATGGCTGGTCAAAGTTCAGTTGACTTTTCCTATGAAAACCCTAATTTAGAAACTCTTGATTCTTGATGATCTGAAATCTCCTTGATGAATCATAATCAACCGTTGATCAAATGATGAATTTTACTTCATATAATTGATGTTGGCAAAAAATCATGAATTTTGACTTTGGTTTGACCATAGTTGACCTCAATTTGACTTTTTGACTACCTTGACTGATTTTAACCTATCTGATCATCTGACTGAGCAAATCTTTTAGGAAAGTCTTGAAACTTGACATGGGGATTATTGAACACATATAGGATGCCATGAAGCTCACTTGAAGCCTTGGAAGTCCATTTAGCCTGATGAAAGTCAAAACCCTAGTTTAGGATGCATTGCTTAGGAGGATGCATTGTCTGAGGGAGTTGTCAAACTTTCTGACTAATTGTGAACCTTGTGAACCTCTTGGGACACCTTAGTGCACAATGTCTTGTCTTGGTGAGGGAAAATTTTGGGGTGCAACAGAGGTCAGAAGCTTAACCTAGAAGGACTTATGATTTTTCTAAGTTTCTAGGGTTTTAAGGGTGATCCTAAAGATAAAATGCCAAACAAATTGAAAATACATTATAAAAATGAAACAAAAATGTTTTTAGATGCTTGAAACCATGCATAGCACAATGCAAAAAGAATCATTCACAAACTCACTTTGGTTCAAAAGTTATGAATTTTTAAAGTTAGGGTTAAAAATATTCAAGTTTAAGAACCCTAATTCAATTGAAAAATGTCAAAGTATGATCAAAACCAAAAAGAAATTTGTGTGGTGAGTTTGTAAATGTTTCTAAATGCCTAAGAATGTTCTCTGAAAGTTTTTGGGATTTTTAAATACCTAAATGTATTTTTAATTAATTAATTCTCATTAACTTAATTAAAAATAACATTTAAATGATTTAAAAATAATTTTTTAATGCAAAAAATAAAAATAAAAATATTTTGGGGTTCTGAAAATTAATTAAAGCCTGGATAAAAAATTTCAGAATTTTTTGATGTCTTTTTATATTTTTAAAAATTCGTATAAAATAAAATAAAGAAAATGCAATAAAAATTAATTAAATGGGAAGTATGCTGAATGGGTGGTTTAGATTCAATCTGGGTTTAAGTTTGTTGACTGGCGCCACATCCAATGGCCCAAATTTAAATCTGACTAAACTTAATTAATTAAATTAATAAACCTAATTAAATATTAATGACATGATCCAGACCCTTCATTGCACGCGGGAAAGCCTGATCCAAGGGTCCAGATTTGAAAAATGCCCTAACCATAATTAATTAGGCTTATGACTTTCAGGTGGCCGGAAATGAACTCCGGTCATCTTCTCCGGCCACACCCTTCCCTGAGAATTGCTATCTCACTCCCTAGGCCATGACAAACCCCCCAAATCTCCAGAAATGATCCCCAAACCCCATAGAGCAAGAATCCAGCATCATAATCCATTTATCTTTCACCAAAATCATGATTCGAACAAAAACATAAAAATGGACAAAATTTCAGAACATGCATACACAGTCAATACTCAATCATTTTCAAAACTACAAAGCTCAGTGTAATTAGGAGAACAAACTCTACCATCTCATAACTAAAGAAAGGATTTCTGGAAAAAAGTTTCAAGAAGATACCTGAGATGGAGCTTTGCCAATGGGGCTGCATGGGCCTTCTGCTTGATGCAAACAAACTCCTCTAACCTCCCTTGAGCTTCCTTGATGCTTTGTTGAAGTGTTTGTGTCCCCTCTTTGAAGTTCAGTGAAGCTCAGTTCAAAAGAGGAAACAATCGTATTTGGTGTGTGGTGGCTTTTAGGGCAAAGTAAAGGGTGGTTTGTGATCAGTGATGGGTTTGAAGATGAATGGTGGAAGAATTTTTAAGCTTTGATGTTTGTGTTGAGAGTTTCGAATGAAAATGCATAAGAGGGAGTTTGTGTGAACTATGGTGATGCTGATGATTCTGGCTGTGTTCTTGTGTCAAATGGCTTGTATTTGGTCCATGTATCAAGCTGTGATAGGCCTGTGGAGTTGGTGTGGGCTATGCTGATTGGTATGGCTTGTTTTGCAAAAAGTCAAGATTTGTTGTCCTTTGAGGTATGGGCTAGTTCAGGACAAGAACAAGGGCATGTCTGGTGCAGCTGTGATCAAGGAGGACCATGGAAATGAGATTGAGGAAAATTAGCAAGTTATGACAAAGTTATAGGGGTTTTTGCAAATTTGTGAATTTTTGGCCCTTTTGGAATTTCTCCATGTGCAAGTTATGAAATCTTGGGATCCTTGGGCCAATTCTGAGTTTTAAGTCATGTGTTATGTTTGTATGATGGCTAGAAGTTAATTTGAGGTCACAAAATGGTTTGGCATGAGGTTTTGCAAAAAAATCCCTTTTGGCATGAAACATGAAATTATGTGATTTTTGCCAACTTTGGAAAGCCATAACTTGAGTTCCAAAATGAATTAGATCTTGTTCTTGTACTTTTTGAAAAGGTAATAATCCAATCTACAACTTTCATGACCAAGAATTTTTCATTTGAAGCATTTTTGGTTAAGAAAGAGGAGGTTGAAAAACTTTCCCAAAATGGAAAGTTTACATTACAAGTCATTTCCATATTTGGCAACTTTTGGTTTAGCCCACTTTTCTTCAAATTTGTGAACTTCCAATTACTTCAATGATCAAATAAAGACCATATAACTTCAATTTGATGAAAAATCCACTTTGGTTCCATGGATGGGGGCCTCAGATGCCCTGATTTTGCTCTGACTTACTCAAGAAGTTACCCAGTGATCAGATGACTTCCACAATGAATTTTTCCATCAAACTTGGTATGCATGATCCTTATAACATATTGAGACCAATAGAAACAAGAATGACCAAAAAATTTGGAGTTATGGCCTCTGAAACCAAAACCCTAATTTTAGGTCATCTGTGCAGTTAAACCTGGCTCTACCTCCATGCCTTGCCAGTTCTTGTGATTTTCTGACTTCCTTGATCTTTGGAGGATAAAAATATGATGTTTTAACATACATGGACCCTCTTGAGATGATTGAAGACCTTTGGGGTGGCTCAGAAGGCTCAGGGATTGCTCAGATCACAAACCCTAGGTGCAGATGACTTTGAACCAATGCAGTGAAGTAAAAATGCAATATGAGATGATATGATTGAAATTATGCAAATGAAAAGATCACAAGCCATGGTGTGAACTTAGTGAGGTCAAATTTGGGGTGTTTACACAAAGTCATACAAGATGCATATGAATGGTCATACAAATATGAGATGCAATGGAAGCATGTTTAGAAGCATGAAAACACATGGATGTTCATGAAATGTAATGGATGCAAAACATAGAAAATGAATGAAGAGATGATCAAGAAAAGTTAAATCATGTCTTAAGTTGTCTAAGATGTCATACAAATGCTTGAAATGTCATGGCAAGTTCATATGATGATGATATGCAAAGATGAATGCAAATGAACATGAGGAATTAGGGTTTTATGAATGTATGATATGCAAATGACCAAAACAGAAGCATACATCATGATAAAAATTTGAAATTAAACTCAAACAAACCCTGAACCTATACAAGATCAAACCCCAAAGGAGAAAGTCAGAAGCTTAACCTAGTGGAAGTTATGAAATTTCTAAGTTTGCTAGGGTTTTTGGGTGCTTCTAAAGGGAAAAATGCAAATCAAATTGAAAAGGTAAGATAATAATATGAGAAAAATAATATAGAAACTACATGCAATATGTGAAACAATTAAAGAAGAATCAAGTTCAAACTCATTATGGTTAGGCAGAAATGAATTTTTCAAGTTAGGGTTAGAAAATGTGATTTTTTAAGAACCCTAATTCAAAGAAAATTATGAAATTATGATCAAACCTAAAAAGAAATTTGTGTGATGAGTTTGAAAATGTTTCTAAATGTATTGGGATGGTTCATGAATTATTTGGTGATTTTTAGAAACCTAAATGCATTTTTAATTAATTAAAATCCATTAATTAATTAAAAATAACATTTAAATATTTTAAAAATACTTTAAAAATGCAAAAAAAAAAAAATTATTTTTGGGTTAAGAAAATTATTTGGATCAAAAATGCAAGAGATCATATTTTTTTTGATGAGTTTTGATATTTTAATGGAATAAAAATGAATAAAAATGCAAGAGATCA
The DNA here is from genome assembly GCA_963966055.1 of Lathyrus aphaca. Classification (NCBI taxonomy): domain Eukaryota; kingdom Viridiplantae; phylum Streptophyta; class Magnoliopsida; order Fabales; family Fabaceae; genus Lathyrus; species Lathyrus aphaca. The sequence goes on along the minus strand of OZ014519.1, from coordinate 456,416,764 downwards.
TACTTTTAAAGAAATGAATAAAAATGAAATAAAAATTGATTTAATGGAAAGTATGCTGATCTGAGGGCTCAGATTCAAACTGGAGTGGAGGGAATTGACTGCGCGCGTGTTTGCGTGGATGAGATTCAATTTGACATAAATAATTAAATAAACCTAATTAAGCTAATTAATTACGGATTAGGGCTTTAAGGGAGCATTTGGGTCGTCCAACACGCGCGGGAAGCAAGGTTCTAAAGGCTGAAATTTAAACTAACCCTAAACCCTAATTAAACCCTTAATGACTCTCAGGTGACCGGAAAAGACCTCCGATCATCTTCTCCGGCCAGTCCCCTCCCCTGAAATGCTCAAAACACCATAACAATGCACCAAAATCTCCAGAAATGATCCTTGAACATCATTAAACACGAATCAAACCTCAAAAATCATTTATCACTTAAGAACATCTTGAATCGAAGCAAAACAGAAAAACTTACACAACTTTCAGAAGCTAAATACATGCTCATTTTCAACTTATTTTCAAAACCAAACACATCACAATGATCAGTGAAACATGTAGATTGATATTGTAACTTAAAAGGCATGTTCTGGAAAATATGTTCTTGAGGATACCTGAGATGAAGCTTTCTCAATCTGGACTTTTGGACCTCTTTCTTTGTTCAATCCACCTCCAATGAACTCCCCGATGACGTTGCTATGCTTAGAACAAGTTTAAATGGATTGGTTATGAAGGTTCAGTTCTATTGCACCAGAAATCGTGTTCTTGTTTGAGAGGCTTTTAGGTCATTGTGAGGGTTGCTTTGTGATCCTGAGGATGTGTATGATTGAATGGTGTAAAGAGTTTTGAGGTTTGTGGTTTGTGTTGAGAGAATCAAAGAGATGAAGATTTTTGAGGATTTTGGTGATTCTGAGTTATGGGAGCATTCAGGCCAACATGTTTTATGGAATGAGTTGCATAAGGTCTCTATGTGATGTCTTGATTGGCCAGAGGAGTGGTTGTGGCTCAGTGTGATTGGCATGGGCAATTTGCAAAAAGTCAAAAGTTTTTGTACCATAGGCATGAGCCATGGCAGAGCTGGCTTTTGGGGTGCCTTGGCCTTAGCATGATTTGTGGATATCCCTAGGATCAAAGTTATGCAGCTGGCACAAGTGGATGAAGAGTTTCCAAGGTTTTTGCAAAGTTATGCATTTTGGCCCTTTTGAGATTTCTTGAGAATCAAGCCATCAAAACCATGAAATCTTGGGCCAATTATGATGTTTTAAAGTTTCCTTGACATGTTATGGTGCATAGAAGTTGATTAGAGGTCATAAAAAGGCTTGGCAAGTGAAATTGCAAAATTCTCTCTTTGGCATGAACTTGAAAATTATAGGATTTTTGCCAACTTTGAAAGGCCATATCTTGAGTTCTAGGATGAATCAAGACATGTTCTTATACTTTTTGAAAATGAGAAGACATAATCTACAACTTTCATGCCCAAGAATTTTTCATTTGAAGCATTTTTGGTCATGAAAGAATAGGTTGAAAATCTTTCCCAAAATGGAATGTTTCCATTACAAGTCATTTCCAAAAATAGCAAGTTTGCATTTGGCTCAAAATTCTTCAATCGGGTGAACTTCTAACCACTTCAATGATAAAATAAAGATCATAGAACCTCAAAATGATGATGATGACCCTTTGGTACCCTTGATGGAGGCATCAGATGCCCTGATTTTGACTTTACTTGCTCAAGAAGTTACCCAATGATCAGATGACTTCCATAGTGAATTTCTTCATCAAATTTGGTACACATGATACTTATAACATATTAAGACCATTAGAAACAAGAATGACAAAAAAATTTGGGATTAAGGCCTCTGAAACTAAAACCCTAATTTTAGGTCATCTGTGCAGGAAACCTTCAGTCTGCCTCTATGCCTTTGCCATTCTTTGTTATCTCTTGACTTTTATGAACTTTGGGGAACATATTATGATCATGGAACACACATGGATCCTCTTGGCAAGCTTCAAGACCTTTGGGATGGCTCAGATCACTTCTTGGATTGCTCAGATCACAAACCCTAGATGCAGATGAGATGAACTATGCAGTGAGATATGATATGCTTATGCTAATGCAAAAATGAAAGATCATAAGCCATGGTGTGAGAAAAAGTGAGGGAAAATTTGGGGTGTTTATAGCTGCCCCTGTTCAAGCATGAGTTAGCTGTGCAGGATGTAAGCGCTTGACTTAACAGACAAACAAGATAACTTGTGGTTGAATACCAAAGACAATCCAAAATTTGCACTCGCTGGGGAGAAGAAGAAAAGGGATATAAATTGTAAAAGATAACATAGTATGATTATCAAATGAAAGCGATGGAGGACAACCATAGAGCAGAGGACGAATGCTGGGGGTAAAACGTTAAGCGAAGCAACGACGGGGACAACCATTATGCTGGGAAATAAGGAAAATGCGACGGGGACGGCCATCGGGTAAAAGTTGACGAAGAACGATCATCAGGAAAAGGAAAAGGGACCACGATGGGGACGACCATCGGGTTTAAAGAATAAATGAAATATTTGCTGAGGGACGGTCATCAAAGGTGAAGGACGATCACTTAACAGGGGACAACCTGCTCTTTATCTCGACATAGGACGAATGCCGGATAGAAAGGGTCAACGATGGGGACGGCCATCGGATAAGCATGATGAAGGATGATCATCAAGAGGTGAAGAACAATCACCTAGCAGGGTACAGCTGCTCTTGGGGATTATCACGACATAGGACAAATGCCGAATAATAAGATCAACGATGGGGAAGACCATCGGATAAATGATGAGGGACGGTCATCAAAAAAGGTGAAGGACGATCACCTAGCAGGGGACGACTGCTAAAAAGATATCGCGATATAGGACGAATTCCAGATAGAAAGTTCCAACAATGGGGATTCCACTGGGGAAAGGATGAGGGACGGTCATCCGAAGGTGAAGGACGATCGCCTGGCAGGGGACGGCTGCCGAAAGTATCACGACATAGGACGAATGCCGGATGGGAGAAAGTGTGTTTTGTTGGCGACTTACTAGGGAATGGTAAACACGGACGAGTGCTTATGCTTTAAAATAAAAGGTATAAGTGTTTGACAGTGTCTATAGATTAAAGATGCGAACGAGCATCCTTAGGACCATGATACAGACGAGCATCGATAGAAGAAAACGCTGACACGTGTTTTAAGGATAATGACACGGACGCGTATCAATCGGTTAAGCAAGGAACACAGACGAGTGTTGAATCTGTCAAAGGGTGATATATACAAGATACAGACAAGTATCGAAGACTTCTGTATGAGCCTGTGCAAGCATTGACCTGCTGGGGATGTATGTGCAATACACGGATGGGTGTTTGACTTGCTGGGGAAGTACGACATGGACGAGTGTTGAGAAAGAGCATATACAAGTTATGAACAAATATATGTATTTGAGAGTGCAGAAGGTATTCTGGCGACCTGCAGGGGATACAATGACACAGACGAGTGAAAAGGGGATGTCTTGTCTCTTATCTGCAGGGGATAAGTTTTGTATATTACTGGTGAGGTGATGATGGTATTTGCATAATACTCCGTACCAGACGGAATGCTACACTTATTTGGTGAATATGATGCAAATGCTATGATTATGCAAATGAGAAACCTGATCCAAGGTTTGGATCCTGCGGGGAGAAAGATCTCTGGGCAATCTGTCTGGAGGGGGAACTCAACTTGGGGATAAAGATCATTGATTGATCTGTCCGGAGGGAGAACTCCTAATGGGGATGAGGAAGTTTTTAGCAACTCCGCTGGGGACGTGTTTCAGGCATTGCTCTACTGGGGAGGTAACTCTGTGGGGGAACAATTCCACCAATTCTGCTGAGGATGAGGGAAATCTGGCATTCTGATGGGGAATAGAAAGTTTTTTGACCACTTTGTTGTGGAAGAGTTGTCAGTCATTTCTCGGGAGGTTCTGCTTGGGGAGGAGATAACTTTTGGGAAGTAGTATGTTGGGGATTTAATGCTTGATATGCCCCATGTTGCGAAATATTGTCTGCCTTGAGTACCTGCAACCTGTTAAGACAAAGGAAAACGCACAAGTGTCCCGAGGTATCCTTAATCGGATTCCGTCATAGGAGTTATATTTTCCTGAGAGCAACATATTTCCTGCAAGCATTTATTAAAATGGCTCATATGTTTTATGCAAGTGTTGTATTATGAACATTGGACATTTTGCAAACGAAACAAAAATGTACAGAACAAAGTGTGACTGAAAACTCTGATTTTATTGATTTGTGTGCCCTGAATAGGCAAGTACAGTCAAAGAAGCGAATCCCTGAAATGAGGAGATTGTTGTAAATTAAGATAGTAAAAGTGTTGGCAATGTTGAAGGTGACGCTCCGGTGAGCTTCCTTTGCTATGAACTGTATGACCTTGACGTTCTTCTTATCTTGCTTTATGCAAAAGGCTGATTCTGACTGACGCTTTGTCCTTTCGGAGCTTTCCATGAGTGATACAGACGAATTCAGAATGCAGTTGTTTGCTTATTCCCTGATTTTATGTGGATCGCCCTTTCAGGTTTTCAATCCACCGGGATACCCATTTTTTCCTGAGTTGTCCGATGTGGCTTTTCAACTCAGCGGGTGTACATTTTTTCTTAATTTTTCCCTTATTTTTGCCCGAGTCTTTTATTTTGTTTTTGACTCGCCAGGATGCCCTATTTTTTCCTGGACTAACATTCTGTTTTTATGTCCAGCGGGTCATTTTATGCGAAGTATTTTTTAACTACATCTAAATTCACAGGAGACGGGAAGTCTTCACCATCCATGGTTGCGAGCATTAGTGCCCCTCCCGAGAAGACTTTAGTTATTATGTATGGACCTTCATAGTTTGGTGTCCACTTGCCCCTGTGGTCTGTATGAGGAGGAAGGATTCTTTTTCAGAACAAGCTCTCCCACTTGGTATTCCCGAGGTCTGACTTTCTGATCGAAGGCTTTCTTCATTCACTTCTGATATAGCTGCCCATGGCAGATGGCTGCTAATCTTTTCTCTTCTATTAGATTCAGTTGATTGTACCGAGACCGGACCCATTCTGCTTCATCCAGTTTCACATCCATCATTACCCATAAGGAGGGTAGCTCAACTTCAACAGGTAGAACAGCTTCCATACCATACACAAGTTGATAAGGTGTTTCCCCAATAGATATTCGGATAGAGGTTCAGTATCCATGTAAGGAAAATGGTAGCATTTCGTGCCAGTCTTTGTAGGTGACTACCATCTTCTGCACAATCTTCTTGATGTTCTTGTTAGTGGCCTCAATAGCGCCATTCATCTTTGGCCTGTAAGGAGAAGAGTTGTGATGTTGAATTTTGCAGTCCCGACAAAGTTCTGCCATTATTTTGTTGTTCAAATTAGAACCATTATCAGTAATGATTCGCTCGGGAACTCCATATCGACAGATGATATCTCTTTTCAGAAATCTAGCTACCACTTTCCTGGTGACATTTGCATATGAAGTTGCTTCAACCCATTTGGTGAAGTAATCAATGGCTACCAGGATGAATCTGTGACCATTTGAAGCAGTCGGTTCAATCTTTCCAATCATATCAATGCCTACATGGCGAAGGGCCAAGGTGAAGACATTACATTCAAAGGGTTCGGAGGCACATGCACTTTATCCGCGTAGATCTGGCATTTGTGGCATTTTCGGCATAACCACAACAATTTGCATCCATTATGATCCAGTAGTAACCTGATCTTAACAACTTTTTTGCCATTGCATGTCCTCCGGCATGGGTACCGAAAGAACCTTCATGTACTTCGTGCATCAGGAGGTCTGCTTCCTTCTTGTCAACACATCTGAGCAAGACCATGTCAAAGTTTCGCTTGTACAAAGAACCATCAGTATTGAGGAAGAAACTACCGGCTATCCTTCTTAATGTCTTCTTATCATTTGACGATGCCCTAGGTGGGTATGTCTGATTCTCCAAGAAGCATTTGATGTCATGGTACCAAGGCTTGTTATCAGCGACAGTGTCCACAGAGAATAGATATACTGGTCTGTCCAGTCTGGATACCAAAATCCGAGGCACATAATTAACAACTTGTACTCTGATCATTAATGAAATGGTAGCCAAAGCGTCTGCAAACCGATTCTCATCTCGAGGGATGTACTCAAGCTTAACTGTCATGAAGAAGGTCAACAGTCTCCTCGTATAGTCACGGTAGGGAATCAGATGCTCCTGATGAGTATACCACTTACCGTTAGTCTGGTTGATTACCAAAGCTGAATCTCCGAATACATTCAAGGTTTTGATCCTGAGGTCAATGGCTTCCTCAAGACTCATGATATAGGCTTTGTATTCTGCTTCGTTGTTAGTGTAGGAAAAGGTGAGTTTTGTTGAGAAAGGCATGTGAACCCCTTTTGGTGTGATAAGCACTACACCCACCCCACGACCATTGCAATTAACTGCCCCGTCAAACGTCATACTCCATGCCTCTTCTGGGTCAGGCCTTTCAGTGTGAACTGGATCTTCAACATATTTTGCTTTCAAGAACATGATGTCTTCATCAGGGAAGTCAAATCTCATAGGCTGGTAATCATCAATGAGTTGCTCAGCCAGATAGTCAGACAATACACTGCCCTTGATGGATTTTTGAGAAGTGTACTGAATGTCATACTCTGTTAGAATCATTTGCCATCTTGCAACCCTTCCGGTAAGCGCTGACTTCTCAAATATGTACTTGACTGGATCCATCTTTGAGATCAACAAGGTAGTATGACTCAACATATACTGTCTTAGTCGGCGAGCAGCCCACGCTAAAGCACATCATGTTTTCTCGAGCAGTGAATAACGTTGTTCACAGTCGGTAAACTTTTTGCTTAGGTAGTATATTGTATACTCTTTTCGACCAGTCTCGTCATGCTGGCCCAACACACACCCCATTGACTCTTCTAATACTGTCAGATACATGATTAGAGGTCTTCCTTCAACTGGAGGCATGGGAATTAGAGGTTCTTTAAAATATTCTTTGATCTTGTCAAAAGCTCTATGACAATCATCGTTCCACCTGACTGTTTGTTCTTTTCTTAATAGCTTGAACAAAGGTTCGCAGGTTGTAGTGAGATGAGATATGAACCTTGAGATGTAGTTCAATCTATCTAAGAACCTTCGAACTTCTTTCTTAGTCTTAGGTGCAGGAATTTCTTGAATAACTTTGACTTTGTCGGGATCAACCTCAATTCCCTTTTCACTTACAATAAAACCCAACAGCTTACCAGAATGTACCCCGAATGTGCATTTGTTGGGGTTTAACTTCAACTGATACTTCCTCAGACGCTTGAACAGTTTCAGTAGATTTACCAGATGATCTTCCTCTGTAAGGGACTTGGCAATCATATCATCCACATAGCACTCAATTTCTTTATGAATCATATCGTGGAATAATGTTACCATAGCCCGTTGGTTTGTTGCACCGGCGTTCTTCAGACCAAACGACATTACTTTATAGCATAACGTGCCCCAAGGCGTGATGAAAGTTGTCTTCTCCATGTCTTCAGGTGACATCCTAATCTGATTATATCCTGAAAATCCGTCCATGAAATAGAATACCAAGAACTGAGTTGTGTTATCCACCAATACATCAATGTGAGGTAATGGGAAATCATCTTTCGGGCTAGCTATGTTCAGATCCCGGTAATCGACGCACATACGCACCTTACCATCCTTCTTAGGTACGGGTACAATGTTAGCAACCCACGGCGGGTAACTAGTTACAGCGAGAAAATCGGCGTCCCACTGCTTTTGTACTTCCTCTTTAATTTTCATAGCCATATCTGGGCGAGTACGGCGTAGCTTCTGTTTAACTGGAGGACAATCTTCTCTCAATGGTAATCTGTGCCTAACAATATCCATATCTAGACCTGGCATATCTTGATAGGACCAAGCAAAGACGTCTACATATTCCCAAAGCATACTGATGAGCTGTTCTTTTACCGGAGCTTGCAGACTGGCCCCGATCTTTACCTCTTTCACTTCTTCCTCGGTACCAAGATTGATAGTTTCAACCTCCTCCTGATGAGGAGCAATCACTTTTTCCTCCTGCTTCAACAACCTAGCCAACTCTTAAGGCAAATCATAGTCTTCATCAACCCCTTCATCTGCTTGATTAATTGGATTGTCGAAGTCATACAAGGTCATAGCAGTGCTGTTGTCGGTGCAATCTGGAGGATTATCTCTGCAAGGGTTGAGATTTGTTCATTTTAGTGATTGATTTTAATCTTGTTTAGAAAAAATGTGAATGGAGTTATTATTGAAAAACATTGCCATTTATTGTTTTGTGCGAAAATAACAAAAATGAAAAACAGTGAGCGAAAAAAGAAGATCGTTTGCAAAAGATGTCCATTTGTTCATTAATCATTCATTTGCACAAAATACAAATATGGCCCTATTACAAAATGAGTCCTGACACCTTGGGCAAGATGCAGGACTTGATGCATGCTTAAACAGGAAATAATAATTACTCTGCAGAAGTAATCCTTATAATTTCCTGGGAAGACCAGTTAAAGAATTGCTGGCCTGGGACCTTCGGACGAATCCAGCTCTCCAGGATGAAGTCACTTTCGGCCTCGTCTTCCATATTGTTGATTGCATCTGGGGTTAGCATCACCCCCACTGACAAATTTGGGAGCTTCAGCAGCCTCCTCTTGGACCCTTCAGGATGGTTTGTAACCCAACCTGAACTTGTCTTCCTCGATCTGAACTTGCAGCAGCTTTCCCCAGCCCTGGGAATTCCCGTCTTCAACAACCTTCCGAGCTTTTTTATAAGAGAAAATTGAAGTACCAGACACTTTAGTTGTTGCTTCATTGACATTGAGGGCCTCAAACCCTTGGCTCATTGTCTCATGGATCTCTCCGTCCATCTCAATATACTTGTAAGTAGCTAGATGACTAACGAAGATATCCTCCTCCCCACAAATTGTGATGATTTGACCTTCCCATTCGTATTTCAACTTCTGGTGAATGGTCGACATTACAGCGCCAGCGGCATGAATCCATGGCCGACCCAAAAAACAGCTATATGCAGGCTGAATGTCCATAACGTAGAAGACAATTTTGAAGATTTGTGGGCCAATCACCACAGGCAGCTCAATTTCCCCAAGAACCAATCTTTTAGAACCGTCAAAGGCTCTCACTACCAGGTTACTTGGACGCAGTGCGAGACCATCGTATTCCATCTTGACCAAAGCTTTCTTCGGAAGAACATTGAGTGATGAACCAGTGTCAACCAAGACGTGAGAGAGAACAACTCCTTTACACTCCAAGGTAATGTGCAAAGCTTTATTATGGTTGCGGCCCTCCGTAGTTAGATCAACATTAGTAAAACCTAGCCCATGGCTAGTATTGACATTTGAAACCACTGTTTCTAGATGATTAACCGTAATATCTTCTGGTACGTAAGCTGCGTGCATAACTTTGAGAAGTGCATTCCTATGAGCTTCGGAACACATCAGCAGTGATAAATAAAGATTTTGGAGGGGGTCTGATGGAGCTGGTCCAAAACCTTATAGTCACTCTTCTTAATTATTCTCATGAACTCATCTACATCCTGCTCAAAGGATGTCTTCTGAGTTTCCTTGGCAACAGGTTCTTCAGGCACCACACTCTTGCCTTTAGCCTTGACAGCAGCTTCTGCTTCAGCATTGGTTCTTTGGAATTGTGAGGCAAAGAGACGTCCGCTTCGGGTGAATCCTCCTCCTCCCCCCCACATTATCAATCTGTGGTGTAGAAATGTCAAGAGTGACTTTCTTTCCGTCGCAATACAAATCTGAGCCATAATGCCAAGGCACGACACTGCTGCTGTCATATGGAACTGGTTATGGTACCGTGATAGTAACCAGACTGATTGCCGCGGAAGAAGGAACTGAGACAGTCTGAGGTTCATAATAAATTGTGACAGGAGGTCTGACCGGAAATGGTGCTGGTGATGATGGTTGCTGCTGCTGATGGAGATGTTGATTCTTGAAAGAATCTGGAATGCGGATTGTTGCAGGATCATAGTAAATGGTCACTGTGGAAATATCTTCATTTGTAGAAAGATGTGTTGGACTGATGTTTGTTGATGTCGAAGAAGGGATGATTGTTGATATTGTAGAATAATCCGTTGGAATGATTGTTGTTGAAGATGTAAGAGTGATATCTGATGGAATGATGTGTGCTGATGTTGTAGAAGGAATGATTGTTGATGTTGTAGTAGTCGGGACTATTGAAGTGATCTGTAAAGTGCCTTCCTTAATAAGATTGTTGATACCGGTCTTCAAATATGCACAACCATTGATAGAAGTCTTGCAAGCTTCACAATGGTCCTCACAACCCGGGAACACTTGGCATTTCAAAAGCTGGGCTTTAACCTCGGCCAGAGGTGTCTGAATGCTTGCAACATTGTCAATTAGGTTCATTGGTTGATCCTCCTCAATAGCATTTATCCTAGGCCCACCATGGCTAGGCATAGGATTCTTGGTGACGCTTGGAGGAGGTGCAAAGTTGACTGCCTTAGAATCAATCAGATCCCGAACCTTCATGTGCAGGGCTCTACACTTCTCTGTAGTATGGCCAGGTGCATTGAAGTGGAAAGCACACTAGGCATTAACATCATAGTTTCTTGGAAGGTTCTGAGGATCCGGGGGAGCTAGAGTCCTTAATTCAATCAAGTTGAGCTTTAACAATTGTGGAAGTAAGGCAGCATAAGGCATTGGAATGGGATCAATAACCCTATTGATTTGTGAAAGCCTCTATTGAAACGGACGTTGTTGCTGATTGTTATTGTTGAAAGATCTTTGTTGAGGAAATTGTTGTTGTGGGAAGTGTTGTGGTTATGGAGTGTACTGTTGCTAAGGTGCTGGAGCTGGAATTGTGACAACAGCTATTGATCTTGGCATGTACTGAGGCCTACTTCTGCCCATATGTACTAAGTTGGTATCACCTGTCCTACGAGGTCCTGCAAAAGATTTCCTTGTATTGCTGGAACTTGCACCATTATCTGAAATTTTGCCCATCTTCAGCAGACTCTCAATTCTCTCTCCAGCTATAACTACATCCGCAAAGCTAGTGGACGAGAAAGCATCAAGTCTGTCAATGTATGTTCCTTGCAGGGTGTTCATAAACATGTTGGCCATCTCTCTTTCAGACATTGGAGGTTGGACAACAGCAACAAGCTGTCTCCACCTTTGGTCATACTCCCGAAAGCTTTCTCTTGAAGAATGTGACATACCTATTAGGAGAGTCCTGTTGGGAGCCATGTCTAAGTTATATTGATACTGGCGTATGAAAGCTTCAGCCAAATCCTTCCAGTTTCTAACTGTTGCCCTGGACAAATGAGAATACCATTCACGGGATGCCCCGGTCAGACTGTCCTCGAAGTAGAACATCCACAACTTTGTGTCCGTGGTATAAGCCTTTAATCTCCCCAGAAAGGACTGCAGGTGAGTTCGTGGATAAGAGGTACCATTATATCTCTCAAAGCAAGGGGGTTTGAATTTGTGAGGAATCCTGACTCCCTCAACCAGACCCATGTCCATAACATCAAATCCCAAAGAGTTTTGGGACTCCAGAGATCTCAGCTTCTCTGCTATTTTGTCCAAACGACGATCATAGGCTTCATCCCTAGCACCAATTACTGTAAACTGTTCCTCTTGGGGGTCTTCTTGCAAGGCACGACCTCCAGTGTTTCCTTGGGTATTTTTGATGGCATTGAGTTCGAGATTGAGGTGAGGCCCAAACTCTGGCGCATTTATTCGTGGTTGTCCGTGGTCATTGTTACTAGTACCTCCTGTACCTGGATGATTCTCTTCGGGAGTTTGCCGCTCGACCAACTCTCTTAATCTTTCTTGGCTTTGGGCCAACCCAGTCATTAATGCCATGAACTGGTTCATCTGAGCCCTCATCTCAGTCCTTTCGTTAGCCATCTGAGTTCTCACGTCAGTCAAATCTTGCTGAACTTGGTCCATCTGTAAGCTCGGAAGGTTGTTTCTGGTAGGATACCGGTGAACTCTGTTGATGGGGAAAACCCTCCTACGAGCAATGTTTCCTGAAACCACATCAAAGTGAGAAAACAACAACATAAATACCTACAAAACAAAGAATGAGGTTAGTATGCAATGTAGTATGTCTATTTGTCTTCCGAGGGTATCCGGTTTGGTTCTTTGGTTTTGACCTTCCAGACTTCTAGGAATGATGATGTTGGAGAGAAATGAAGCCCAAGAGATAAACCCAAGTAATACATAAACCATATATTACAAATGAAAAAAGATACATAGTTTATGATTACAAACAAGTTCCCAACAAAATCAAGGAATACAACCAAATTATCATGAGATAAAGTACAACCAAAATGAAATGTAAATACACAGAAATCAAACATCCAGCCCAAAGTCATCCTCTCTGACTTCCTTCAGGAGAGCATCAGTCACTGGTCCAACTTGATGCTCTGTGATGGTCCTGATAAGAAGGTTCCTGGTGGCAATAGCATTGGTCAACTTCTTATACTTGTCTTGGTCTTTTGATCTCTTCAAACCCGCACGAAGTTTCAACTCGGAGATTTCCTTCCGTGCTGCTAACAAGGCTTCCTGACTTTTCTTCTCATTAGCCTCCAACTGCTCTATCCTAGCCTGGGTCTTCTGATCTTCCTTTGAACGAGCCTCAGTAATTCTGATCCATCTAGCCTGACTCTCTTCCAAGTAGTGCTCAGCTCTGGCCTTCTGAATCTTGGCTTCTTTGCAAGCATTCTTCAATACCAACTCCCCTGCCTGGGCTTTTCTGATGTAATCATCGGTCTTCTCAATCTTAGTAATATGCTCGATCCGGAGCTTCTCTAACCTCTCATTGTCCAGACGACTATCATTCCTCTCCCAGAGGGTCTTCTTTAGGGCTTAAGAGAGCTGAGCATTCCTTTCTTTCAACTTCTCAAACTCCTCTAGACTGACTGTAGCTATAGGCTCTACTTCTGATGGCCCTGGCACATCCTCCAGGGTAAATGGCATGAGGGTGATCTGTCCTCTGAATGTTATCCCAAGCCCAGGCTGCTTGTCGGATGATGACATGATTATTCTGAACGTCACAATAAAGGGTCTCTGCTAAATCCTGCTCTCTTGGTGGATGTACCAAGGCATACCCTAGTTGCCTTTTGAAAATCAAAGGATTGTAGTTGATGCAACCCTTCACTCCAATAAGAGGTACATTGGGATACTGCCCACAGCTTGTAATTATGTCCCTGCCCTTGGTGCTCTGAGTGCACCACCTGATGTCTTCTGAAGTGAGAGAAATCATTCTCTTAGCCCAATTTCTTGACTGATGAGGATTCAAGAAAGCTTTTGTCTTTGGCAAGTGTCTCAATAACCAACAGTAGAAGAGAGGTGCACAACATCTGACTAATCTTCCCCTTTGCTTCTCATTTCTCTGATGCACTGAGTAGTAGAAATCCCATAGCAAGGTAGGAACTGGATTCTTCAGCAGGAAGAGATGGATGGAATTATTGCTTACAAACTTAGGCTCGTCTACAAACAAGATGATTCCATATATACTAAGAGCCAGGAGAGCACAGACAGTTTCCCACTTCCCAACTGCAGCATGACTGGTGGCCTGAGTGATCAAGAAGTCCAAATGGAGGCCTGGGATTCCAGTCTTGGTGGTCATATGCTGATTAATGGTGGTGGTTTCCAAATACAGGGCCTCAGCTATGTCTTCATTCCTAGGATCAGTCATCTCAGGGTTGAAAGGGATCCCTCTCCTGATGGGGACACCCAACAACATGGAAAACTCTTCTAACAAAGGGCCCAACTGAAAGTCTGGGAAAGTAAAGTATCTGAGAGGAGGGTCATAGAACTGAAGGCAAGTGTGGATCATACTCCTTTGTGATGCATACAAGTACATGATCATGTCCATGATACTACCATAGTGTTCCCTGAATAAAGGGACATGATCAGGAGTGGTGAGTGTCTGAATCTTCCTGATGCCTGCTAAATAGGGCTCAAAGAAATGATAAGTGATGTTGCTCTTCCTGGATGAATCCATACTGATAGTGGATGCTAATGAAGATAACCGAGGAGAAGTACTGATGAATACAACTGATGAAGATGGTGAAGAAGATCTCTGATGAAGATAGCTGATGAATATATCTGATGAAGATGTCTGAGAAGAAGAACAGTCAAAACCAAATCAAATAAGATGTGGATACCCTGTAAAACAAATAGACAAATGTTAAAATGATGCAAAATTATGTATGAAGAATGATATGCAAGGGTTTGTGATCAGGTGCTGGATTTTTTATCTGCTTTGATAGGGTTTATGTGTGTTCATAAGTATAGATGGAGGCTAGAGAACTAGTAACAAGGTGGGGGACTCAAATAAAGAGTCACAAGTCCAGGGTTTCATAGAATCAGTCCAACATAGTGTAACCTTAACAATATTAGTAACATGATATGATGAGGTCAAGGGTTCCTGCAAACCTGTAAACATCCCAACCCACTCACAGGTATTGTTCTAGAACAAGGATCCTCAGACTTGGATTTATTATGAGAAGTGTAAACACTTATAACCCGGAGGTACAATGTTTACCCTAATCATAAAGAATCCTCCTCTAATTCACCTCAGATGCCGAAGGTCATCTAAAAAGGTCATCCAGACTTAGCAGGCTTCCCAGATAACCCTAGTACTATAGGAAATCCGTAGCACAGAGTTCTCAAGAAGAAACCCATGTCTGAACCATGTTTCATATTCCCGCACCAGACCGAAATGGAATGGGAAAGAATATGAAGCCACTCTAATCCTATGTGTCACTCAGGCTCCTGGTGTGGAACCTTACTCACTGAGATACCCCTCCCACCAAGGTAAACAACAAATCTAGCACAGGTGATATGATGACAATAATATGAAATGCATAAAACAGTAAATGAAAGCGATAAAGTAAATGCAACAAATAAAGCTGTACAGAAAGCAATAAATAAAGCAAAAACGAAAGCACGCATATCACATAACACCCCCGGTAAACAAAATCAAACAAGCGCTAGGAGAAACCCATAAGAGAACCAGAAACCCTAGTTGCAAAGGTCCTCAGTAGAGTCGCCAAGCTGTTGCTCCCCTGAAAAGACACCAGGGTCCCAAGGTGCAGACGCGAACAATCGGCGAAAGGAGAAACTGAATGAGGTTGAATTGAATAGAGTCGCCAGCTAGGCATTTTTATCCCGAAGGAAAGGTAATGCTGCATAAACCTAAGAAAAGATGGATAAGACAGTTGCGAACCAGAGAAACTGAGAAAGGGGGTAGGTTACGACCTAGGAAGGTATTAGCACCCAGATCGTCCGTCGTACTCGACGGGATCCACGCTTACAAGATTGTGTTTAAAAGGGGTAGGTGCATGTGATATCTGTGTGCAAAAGCTAAGGGAAGAAAATACAGGTGTCAATGCAAAAGGGGAATTGCTCAGGAACTGAGGCTTAAAAAGAATGCGAAAAGAAGGGGATGACACAGAGACTTTTGTTCGATAACCGTTAAGTTATGCCTACGTATCCTCTCGTGCAATGAGGAAGTCAGAACACCGTAGTTCGACTCAAAGAGACTGAAAATAAGATTGACTGTGAACTGCTTTACTTGTCTATGCTCAAGTGTATGACTCGTTTGGCTCGAGTGCTAACTGTCTTGCATTAGACGGAAGAAGCAAGTTCTCGTTTGTGAATGAATGTGATGAGAAAAGAATCTCGAAGGGGACGATTATTGTTTGTTTTGATGTTTTCAGTTTTTTATTATTTTTGGTGTTTTGCATAAGTTAATGAGCTTAAGCCTAAATCAGGGGTTGTAAACTCAATATATCCTCCCTGATTAGGGATAATGAGCATACTTAAGTGTGAGATAAACATCTCAACTTAACCATGATGATGTAGGATTAGGATCATTAACCTACTTGTGATTATTTATATGTTTTTTTTTGGGTTTTTGTTTAGTGTTAAGTAATGAGTTTAATCTCTAATCACAAATTAGTGAACTCATTACACCATCCTAATAGAAGGATAATAGATGTGAACACTTAAGCTGAGGAAGATACCTCAACTTAATCCATGGTTAGGGATTAAATTCATTATATAACAAGCCTTTATTAAATGGATTTTAATTAGGGGATGAGATTAAGAAGTGGATTTTAAGTTTGTAAGACAATGTGAGGGGGACTTGTCCATTAAACACTAGGGTTAGTCCCTCTTAACTATGAGGAAAAGATAGAACCCTAATGTAAGGCCCAAGTTACAAGATAAAGTATTTGTGATTATTAATGTGTTTTGATTATGAGGTGAAAACAAATTAAAGGTTTAACACTAAGGATTAAAGTTATACACTTCATCCTAAGAAAAGGATGCAAGCATAACCCTAATTCAAAATCCTAAAGCTTTAAGAGTTTGGCCTCTGGTTATTGAGATGAGAAGAGGGACTCAAGGAGACTCAAAGGAAAAAGACTAGGGGGGACTATACACAACCCTAAAAGTTATCATGCTTGGACATCCTATGGTTTGTGAGGCTTAAGAGAAAGGATCTTCAAGGCCACCAATGGAAGAAGCAGATGAAAAGAGAAGGAGGAGGAAGAACAAGTTACTTACTTCCTGAAGAAGATAAGTAACTTAAAAGAAAGAAAGTAAGAAGGAGGGAGCATAAGTGAATTAGATTAACTTCAAAGACATGTAAATATGCATATGAATGAGATAAGAAGAGGTGGGATGTGAAGGCAAATCCACCTCCCAGATAACTTACCAAAGGTACCTGAAATGTTAGTATGAATGCATAAGGCATAAGGCAAAAGGAAATGAGATGAAATGAGATGCAAAGGCCAAAGTCAGAAGTGAAAATGCAATGTAAAAGGCATCTGAGATGATGCAAAGTCATACAAGATGCATATGAATGGTCATACAAAGATGAGATGCAATGGAAGCATGTTTAGAAGCATGAAAACACATGGATGTTCATGAAATGTAATGGATGCAAAGCATAGAAAATGAATGAAGAGATGATCAATCAAATTTCAAGCATGTCTTAAGATGTCTAAGATGTCATACGGATTCTTGAAATGTCATGGCAAGTTCATATGATGATGATATGCAAAGATGAATGCAAATGAACATGATGAATTAGGGTTTTATGAATGTATGAGATGCAAATGACTAAAACAGAAGCATACATCATGATAAAAATTTGAAATTGAACTCAAACAAACCCTAAACCTATACAAGATCAAACCCCAAAGGAGAAAGTCAGAAGCTTAACCTAGTGGAAGTTATGAAATTTCTAATTTTGCTAGGGTTTTTGGGTGCTTCTAAAGGGAAAAATGCAAATCAAATTGAAAAGGCAAGATACAAAATATGATAAAAATAATATAGAAACTACATGCAATATGTGAAACAATGCAAGAAGAATAAAGTTCAAACTCATCATGGTTAGGTAGAAATGGATTTTTCAAGTTAGGGTTAGAAAATGTGATTTTTTAAGAACCCTTATTCAAAGAAAATTATGAAATTATGATCAAACCTAAAAAGAAACTTGTGTGATGAGTTTGAAAATGTTTCTAAATGTATTGGGATGGTTCATGAATTATTTGGTGATTTTTAGAAACATAAATATATTTTTAATTAATTAAAATCCATTAATTAATTAAAAATAATCTTTAAATATTTTAAAAATACTTTTAAAATGCAAAAAATAAAATAAAAATTATTTTTGGGTTAAGAAAATTATTTGGATCAGAAATGCAAGAGATCATATTTTTTGATGAGTTTTGATATTTTAAATAAAATGCACAAAAGAAATTAATAAAAATGAAATGAAAATTGATTTAATGGAAAGTATGTTGATTTGAGGGCTCAGATTCAAACTGGAGTGGAGGGAATTGACTGCGCGCGCGTTTGGGTGGATGAGATTCAATCTGACTTAAATAATTAAATAAACCTAATTAAGCTAATTAATTACGGATTAGGGCTTTAATGGAGCATCTGGGTCGTCCAACACGCGTAGGAAGAAAGGATCTAAAGGCTAAAATTCAAACTAACCCTAAACCCTAATTAAAACCTTAATGACTCTCAGGTGGCCGGAGAAGACCTCCGATCATCTTCTCCGGCCAGTCCCCTCCCCTGAAATGCTCAAAACACCATAACAATGCACCAAAATCTCCAGAAATGATCCTTGAACATTATTAAACACGAATCAAACCTCAAAAATCATTTATCACTCAAGAACATCATGAATCTAAGCAAAACAGAAAAACGTACACAACTTTCAGAAGCTAAATACATGCTCATTTTCAACTCATTTTCAAAACCAAACACATCCCAATGATCAGTGAAACATGTAGATTGATATTGTAACTTAAAAGGCAAGTTCTGGAAAATTTGTTCTTGAGGATACCTGAGATGAAGCTTTCTCAATCTGGACTTTTGGACCTCTTCCTTTGTTCAATCCACCTCCAATGAACTCCCTGATGATGTTGCAATGCTTAAAACAAGTTTAAATGGCTTGGTTATGAAGGTTCAGTTCTGTTGCACCAGAAATCGTGTTCTTATTTGAGAGGCTTTTAGGTCATTGTGAGGGTTGCTTTGTGATCCTGAGGATGTGTATGATTGAATGGTGTAAAGAGTTTTGAGGTTTGTGGTTTGTGTTGAGAGAATCGAAGAGATGAAGATTTTTGAGGATTTTGGTGATTCTGAGTTATGGGAGCATTCAGGCTAATGTGTTTTATGGAATGAGTTGCATAAGGTCTCTATGTGATGTCTTGATTGGCCAGAGGAGTGGTTGTGGCTCAGTGTGATTGGCATGGGCAATTTGCAAAAAGTCAAAAGTTTTTGTACCATAGCCATGGGCCACAGCAGAGCTGGCTTTTGGGGTGTCTTGGCCTCAACATGATTTGTGGGTAGCCCTAGGATCAAAGTTATGCAGCTGGCACAAGTGGATGAAGAGTTTCCAAGGTTTTTGCAAAGTTATGCATTTTGGCCCTTTTGAGATTTCTTGAGAATCAAGCCATCAAAACCATGCAATCTTGGGCCAATTCTGATGTTTTGAAGTTGCCTTGACATGTTATGGTGCATAGAAGATGATTAGAGGTCATAAAAAGGCTTGGCAAGTGAAATAGCAAAATTCCCTCTTTGGCATGAACTTGAAAATTATAGGATTTTTGCCAACTTTGAAAGGCCATATCTTGAGTTCTAGGATGAATCAAGACATGTTCTTGTACTTTTTGAAAATGGTAAGACATAATATACAACTTTCATGCCCAAGAATTTTTCATTTGAAGCATTTTTGGTCATGAAAGAATAGGTTGAAAATCTTTCCCAAAATGGAAAGTTTCCATTACAAGTCATTTCCAAAAATAGCAAGTTTGCATTTGGCTCAAAATTCTTCAATATTGTGAACTTCTGACCACTTAAATGATCAAATAAAGATCATAGAACCTCAAAATGATGATGATGACCCTTTGGTACCCTTGATGGAGGCCTCGGATGCCCTGATTTTGACTTTACTTGCTCAAGAAGTTACCCAATGATCAGATGACTTCCACAGTGAATTTCTTCATCAAATTTGGTACACATGATCCTTATAACATATTAAGACCATTAGAAACAAGAATGACCAAAAAATTTGGGATTAAGTCCTCTGAAACCAAAACCCTAATTTTAGGTCATCTGTGTAGGAAACCTTCAGTCTGCCTCTATGCCTTTGCCATTCTTTGTGATCTCTTGAATTTTATGAACTTTGGGGAACATATTATGATCATGGAACACACATGGACCCTCTTGGAACGCTTCAAGACCTTTGGGATGGCTCAGATCACTTCTTGGATTACTCATATCACAAACCCTAGATGCAGATGAGATGAACTATGCAGTGATATATGATATGCTTATGCTAATGCAAAAATGAAAGATCATAAGCCATGGTGTGAGAAAAAGTGAGGGAAATTTTGGGGTGTTACAATAGGTATATTGATTATTTCTCCAGATAAAATTCCAACAAAATTCAAGTATAGGGTCAAAGACCCTTGTTCAAATAATGAAGCCGAGTACGAAGCTTTAATTGCTGGACTTGAAACTTTGTTGGAACTGGGGGAAACTCGAGTCGAAATAATGGGCGACTCAGAGCTAGTAATAAAACAACTAACCAAAGAGTACAGATGTGTTAAAGAAAATATGATCACGTACTTCGTCATAGCCAACAGGCTCCTGAAAGCATTCAACATTATGACCCTCAAACATATCCCTAGAGTAAACAATCAAGAGGCCAATGATTTGGCTCAGATTGCATCAGGTTACAGGGTATCAAGGGAAAATATGGAGATATCTATTGAAGTAAGGGGAAGGGTTGTATCGACCAAATTATCCCCATCAGATTTAGAATTAATGGAACTTGGTTACAGGGACGACGAAAGTTTCAAATTTTTTAATATAGTCAATTCAGACATGAATGACTGGAGAAAACCTATAAGAAGTTATCTACAAGATCCAAACAAAAGCGTAGAAAGGAAAATAAGATATAGAACATTAAGCTATGTACTCTTTGGAAATGAATTGTTTAAAAAGACTGCAGAAGAAGTCTTACTAAAATGCTTAGGCGAAGAAGAGGCGTATATTGCACTGTCGAATGTACATAGTGGCACTTGTGGTGCGCACCAAGAAGGGCATAAGATGAAATGGCTACTATTTAGGCAGGGTTTATATTGGCCAACTATGCTCAAAGACTGTGTCGAATTCGCGAAGGGTTGCCAAGAATGCCAAATCCACGCAGGAATACCACATGTTCCTACAAGCGAACTACATTCGATCATAAAGCCTTGGCCATTCAGAGGATGGGCTTTGGATATAATTGGAGAAATTCGGCCTGCTTCATCAAAAGGGAAAAGGTACATTTTAGTAGGAATGGATTACTTTACTAAATGGATCGAAGCCATACCACTAACTAATGTGGATCAGGAAGCGGTTATAGAATTCATCCAAAAATACATAATCTATAGGTTTGGAATACCAGAAATAATAACCACTGACCAGGGGTATGTGTTTACTGGTAAAAATATGCAATCTTTTGCAAATGAAATGGGGTTTAAGTTATTAACGTCTACGCCCTATTACGCCCATGCCAATGGACAAGTCGAAGCAGAAAATAAAGTAATAATAAATCTGATCAAAAAACATGTAGGTAAGAAGCCTAGAAATTGGCACAAAACCTTAGATCAAATTTTGTGGGCATGTCGAATGTCACCTAAAGAAGCTACTAATTCGACCCCATTTAAATTAACATACGAACATGAGGCAGTACTTCCAATCAAAATCTATTTACAATCCGTGCGCACCCAAAGACATCATGAAATTTCTTCAGATGTATATTGGAGCATGATGATGGATGAACTAGTAGATTTAGACGAAGAAAGGTTACGCGCGTTGGACTTGATTAAAAGATAGAAGGAAAGAGTTGAGAAATCTTATAATAAGAAAGTGAAGTCGAAAATCTTTCTTGAAGGTGATTTAGTCTGGAAGGTAATACTTCCCATGGATCGAAAAGATAGAGTGATGGGGAAATGGTCCCCCAAGTGGGAAGGACCCTTTAAAGTTTTAAGTGTTTTCTCAAATGGCGCTTACGAAATTGAAGAAATAAGCAAAGATGAGAGAATAATTAAAATAAATGACTGTTGCACCCCAAAATTTGCCCTCACAATACAAGACTTTGTGAGCTAAGAAGGTTCACAAGGTTCACAAGATTCACAACACTTACAAGACCTTTCATGAGGTTCATGAAGTCTACAAGTCACTTTATGAGGTTCACAAGGTTCACAAGATTCACAATGCTTACAAAACCTTTCATGAGGTTCATAAAGTCTACAAGTCACTTTATGAGATTCACAAGGTTCACAAGACCTACCATGAGGTTCACAAGGTTCACAAGACATCTTATGATGGTTCACAAGGTTCACAAAGTTCACAATTGGTCAGAAAAGTTGACAATTCCCTCATACAATGCACCTCCTAAGTAGTGCATCCAAAACTAGGGTTTTGACTTTAATCAGGATAAATGAACTTCCAAGACTTCAAGTGAGCTTCATAACATCTTATATGTGTGTAAGAACCCCCATGACAAGTTTCAAGACTTTTCTCTAAAGTTTGCTCAGTCAGATGATCAGATAAGTCAAAATCGGTCAAAGCAGTTAAAAAGTCAAACTGAGGTCAACTGTGGTCAAACCAAAGTCAAACTTCATGGTTTTTTGACAACATCAAGTATATGAAGTAAAATTCATCATTTGATCAAGGGTTGATCATGATTCATCAAGGAGATTTCAGATCATCAAGAATCAGGAGTTTCTAAATTAGGGTTTCCTTAGTAAAAGTCAACTGAACTTTGACCAGCCATAACTTTCACATACTTCATCACCAAGTCTCCATCCAAAGCTCATTTTGAAGTAAATTTAATTCTCTACAACTTTGTGTCTCACAAGCCAAGCCCAAAAATGCTTCATTTGGAAGGTATGAGCTAAGACATTATAGGTCCTTTTGAAAGTCAACAAAAAGTCAACAACTTCAAAAGGGCATAACTTGAGAATGGCAAATGATATGGACATGAAACCAGTGAGGTTGGTTATAGGACTCTTCAAGCTTTCCAAAATGTCCAAGAACACCCTCATATCATTAAAATTGAAGGATGTGTGCCCTTGCAAAGTTGGGAAACTTTTGGTTGGTTTATGAAGAAAATGGAGGTCTAAAACCAATTTCTTCCAAATGGGCTTGCCAAATGATGACCCAATCCACACTATAACTTCATGTACGACCCAAGTCATCAAAAATAAGATTTTTTATTATTTCGTTTTTATTTATTTTGATTTAATTCATTTAAAATCATTTTAAATTAAAATAAAATATAAAAAATCAAAGATTTAAATATGATTAAGCTTCTAGAAAATCATAATTATGTCTTGGATCAAATTGATATGGAAGTTATGATGATTGTCTTAAAATAGCAAGTGTTTATACAAAAATATTTGACTTTTAAAGGCTTATCATTGTGAATCTTTTTAGATCAAATCTTCCACACAAATGTCCAATTTTTCTGACCTAATACATTGTTCTATAAGTACATAGTGCAACCCTAACACAAGCCACGATTTTCCAGCTCAAAAAGTGTAAGTTTGCATCTCACAAAAACCTCTCCAAACTCAAATTCGGTTTCAAGCTTCCAAAGCATTTGAAGGTATTTTGAGGACACAGCCATGACCATTGGACATCACTGAATCATTACCAATCATTATTTGCATCAAAAGCCTCATAAATTGCATAAACCGAACCAAACTTTGTTCTTGAATGTGAATTTTTCGATTCCATATATTTACTTGATTTAAATGAAATTTAATGATTGTTTGATGTTTGTGATGATGATAGGAATGTTTCTGGACAATCACCTTGAAGCTTAGTACCCTCAATCGTATTTCACCATTGTTATGGTTTGAATGGCCGAATTAGGGTTTTACGATTTAGGCAATATAAATAAATTCTAACAACGTGGATTGATTGTATGAGTCATAAGGAACTCATTGGTATAAACAATTTGAAGAAATTGTACTGTTTCGTTGGTGTTTGATTTTCGCAGGGTGTAAATATGGAAGAACTTGCATGAAATTTTGCAGGAAAAGTTGCATGAATTTTCGCAGGTATCATGAAGAAGATGAAGCTGGCCTGCGCGCGAAATTCAAAATTTAAATTGTTATTTTAAAATATTATGATTTGATTCCTGTTTTATTTCACAAGCATACAACTTGTCCCAGTGGTGAAGCCAGCGTGTGTATTGTTAAAAGGCAGGGGTTCGAATCCTGGCTGCAGCGTTTTTCTTATTTTTCCCTTTTAATTATTAAAATTAAAATATAATGATTGGTAATGCCTATATTATCAGATGCGCTCACCTAGCTGGGATGGTAATGTGTTTGTGTGATACTGTGAAGGTCCTGGGTTCGAATCCCCCAGGCCTTTTGTTTTCTTTCTTTTTTTCTTAATTTCCAGGTTTGAAGCATAAAACAATTTCTTCTCATCTCATTATCACCTGCGCATGGGTAGCTTGGTGGTATGTGTTGCTGATGGCAAGCCAAAGGTGCTGGGTTCAAACCCCAGCCAGGTAAGTTTTCTATTTCTTTTTTTTTGTTTTTTTATTTTGCTTGTTTATTATAATTTTAATTTAATTCAAAAATTGATTAATTAGATTAATATTTTACATTTAATATTTTGTACATAAAACCTAATTTATTTTATAAACCCTAAAAATATATTTTTTTTTAACCCTAATTAATTATGTTATTTTCACAACCCTAATTCTTTAATATTATTATTTGTATATTATATTTATAGTTTAATTAAAATTCTTAATTTAATTTTTATTAAATGCATAAATTGTTTATAATTTAAAATTTTGTACATAAATATGCTTAAAAATTAAAATGCTTAAATTATTTTTTATAATATGTAAATATTATACAATTGTTTATATTTTAATTTTACATGAAAATAATTTCTATTATATGTTTAAAATTGCTAATTTAATTATGTTCATAATTAATTTTATAATTTATACTTAACTTAAAATTTTATAATTAATATAATTGTTCATATTTTTCTATTAACCATTAAAACTTTGTTTATTATAATCTTTTTTTGTTTATTATTATTATTAACCATGTTTATTACTAACCCCATTTATTTTTAAATTGTGATTATTATTATTATTTTCACTAACCCCAATTATATTGCTTATTTATTTTGCTTATTTTGCTTATTTATTTATTTATTTATTTAAATTGCTTGTTTATTATTATTATTGTAATTGCTCCTGGATGTAATTTTTTGTAATATTTAAATTATTTATTTTTATGTCATGGTTAGTAAAAATAGGGAGTGTAAAATATTTGTATTTAAAATTGATTTAGATCACTTAATTCAAAAGATAAATATTAAAATTGAACACTCACACACGTAAGTCGATCTTTGATCGCCATCTCACTTCCTTAGGGATACCTCTCATTGTTGCCTAATAAAAAGGTCAAGTAGAGTGTATAAAGCAAAAGTCCCTTAAAAGAAAAGTCATCTAGTCCCTTAACAATCAAAGATCAAGTCCCTTAAATGGTTGCCTTCGTAATGATCTTGTCCCTTTCGAATAATGATGACAGTCCCTCCAAAAATGCTTAATACACCCTACAATTGCCTTCATTAAACAGATGTCCCTCCATATGTCCCATACATCCAAGGTAATGACTACCTATTCCTTAATAATAGGGATAGTCTTACCATTTAAAGGATTCAAGAACAGAAAGACTTAAATTTTAGGGTAGGTTCCTCATAGTTACTTGCTCACTATTTCAAAACAAATTTCAAATACTTCACAAATTTCAAACAATTTTCAAACACAAGTTTTTTACGCATCCGTACATGGATCATTATCAAACTCTTATGAAAATTTCTATTCACACACTCCACCTTTTCAAAAACAATTCAAAGTGAGCTAAGTAACTAAGAGCCCATGGATAACCATGGATGTAAAGGGTGCTAACACCTTCCCTTTACATAACCTACCCCCCGGACCCAAAAATCTTATAAAAGGTCTTTCCTGTTCTTTTATGCCTTTCCTTTGGATAAAATAAAATTCGGTGGCGACTCTTGCTATCCGCAACATAACTAAAGTCAGTTCTCCCACCGTGTTACAGAACTGGCGACTCTGCTGGGGATTTAAATTTAAGAGGGGTACCCTTAGGAATTAGATGACTTTAAAATTGTTTGCCTTGTTTGCTTTATACTTATCTGTTGGGGTGCTCTTATGTGTGAAAGATCCTAACCCGGATCTAGTGTACCATAGGTAAATGGCAATAGACCAAGGAAATTGTACGACGTATATCGATATGGTTGATCTGGTGGCCATAGTTAGTGTGACTTCTTGGTTAGTGCTTATGTTCCTTAAGTCAAGTTAAGGATAATATGAGGCTGCCATATGTTGTCAATGCACTAACTAACTTTTAGAACCCTAGTTATCCCATCTTGGCCTTTAGAAAGTAGTGAGATAACCGACTTTGGTACAGACTGAAGTTGGTTGATACTCGATACTACGCTCATTGAGATTCTAAACTTGGAGGGTTTTGGTTGGCAAGTAAGTTGCCTACTGAACAACCACCCTTGTGAAGGATCAATGATATTGAGATCCCTTAGAACATGGTTACTTTTATAGGACAGGATGAACCATCTAAACTTCAGGGGAGGGTACTTACCTTAAACCTCATGCAAGCCTTTAAACCTAGGGCTATGGTGTGATTTGTTTGTGTGTGCCACATGTTTGTGATTGATCATAACATCATGGCATCATCATGCATCATAAGCATAGCATTTTCACTAACCATTTCAAGGACCAAAGGATTTATCTTTGTTCTTTGTTGCAGGTCATGGCTTCTGCTCGTAGAAACACCATCAGGATCAACTTTGTGGGCATACCTGCTAAACTTAAAGAGTTGGTTTCTCAAGTGTCTGATCATTCCCAGTTCATCAAAAGACATGGTCACCTATTGGATCTAGTCACTTCAGGGTTCAATGAGGACATGATGAGTGTTCTGTTTCAGTTCTTTGACCCTAAGCACCATTGCTTTACATTCCCTGACTATCAGTTGGTTCCAACCATGGAGGAGTTCTCTAAACTTCTAGGCATACCTGTTCTTGATCAAAGACCCTTCACAGGCTTGGAGAAAGAGCTTAAACCAGAGGTTATTGTTGCAGCTCTACATCTGAAGAAGTCTGACATTGTTCTAGAAACGAGAAGCGGAGTTAAGGGTATTCTTGCTAAGGTATTAATGGATAAAGCTCAAGTGTTCTTGAAGGCCATGAGCTATGATGCTTTTGAGGAGATCTTAGCCTTACTGATATATGGTTTAGTATTGTTCCCCAATCCAGATCAGTTCATAGACGTTCATGCCATCAATATATTCCTGAGTCACAATCTAGTGTCTACATTGCTTGGAGACATCCTACACTCTCTTCATACCCGTACTACAAGGGCAAGAGGGACTTTGATGTGCTGCATACCTCTTCTATCTAGGTGGTTTATTTCTCACCTTCCTCGCTCAGTAATGAAGAATGAGCAAGGGTTCAGATGGTCCAAAAGAATTATGTCACTCTCTCATTCAGACATCCATTGGTGCTCCAGATCTATGGAGAATGTCACTATCATTGACCGTTGTGGGGAGTTTCCTAATGTGCCACTTCTAGGAATAAGAGGAGGCATCACCTACAACCCCTCTCTAGCTTTACGACAGTTTGGTTACGCTCAGAGTGATGGGCCACATGACATGTTGATTCAGGGCATTGTGTTTGACTACGACAATGATCTTCAAGGCTACCGTCAGAGATTCATACGAGTATGGGGAAAAGTAAACAAGGTTGACAGCAAGACTCTGGAGCCTAAGTACACTATTCCTATGGAAGCTTATCTCAGATGGGTGCGATCTCGTGCTCAGACTCTCATGATGCCATATCCTTCTATCTTTCCAGTTACCATGGAACCTGTTGCTGAAGGAGACACTGCTTATACCATCCTTCACCCAGACATGCCTACTGACATGGAAGACTTACAGAGATCCTGGATCCAGTTGAAGGAGCAAAGGGATACTTTCGAGGCTCATTACAAAGCAAGCCAAGAAAGAATCCTGGAACTAACAAAGCAACTTCACGAGGAACGGAATCTAAAATCATACCTCAACACAAAGAGGAAACTTCCATGGGAGACTTAAAACCCCATCTTTTGTATTTATTTCATTTCATTTCTGTAAGCCCAAGGGGTAAACAAATTTATTACTAATAAAAGTTTACTTTCTTGATTGTTTAAGCAAATTTAAATCCCGCGGTCCTTGAAAAACATTGCATATGCATTTACATACCATATCATTGCATCACAGGTTAATTGTGCACAGGTTTCTCATCTTCTCGCTGTTTATTTCAGCAATGGCTCTTGAACAAACAGTCAAAGATCTCCAGGCTCAGAATGCCCGATTCCAAGAGTTGATTCTGAACTTGTCCAAGGGACAAGATGAGTTAAAGACACTGCTGGCTAAGAAGAAGAGTCCTGAGGACAACAAGGATGGTCAGTTGGAACAATTGCAAGCTGAGATAATAGAAATGAGGATCCAGATGAATGGCCAGGTGGCTCTTATCCAAAGTTTAGCTCAGGGGCAAGAAGAGCTGAGAACCTTTGTCCAAAAACTTCAAAGTAATGGAGTCAGGAATCTAATTGTCAATCAAGCTGATTTGGTTGAAAGGAAGATGAGGATAAAAGAAGGTAAGAAACAAGTTGCCATTGATTGTTCTTCAGTTAAAGAAGGAAGACCTGGTAAAGTTAACCCACCTCAACACAAGGGATGTAGAAGACAGTTTATCAAATTCAGCACTCCAATGTCACAAGTTCTGCAATGCTTGTTGGAGATGAAACTAATTTCCTTGAAAAATTCTCCTCAAAATCCTAAAACTTCCTCTCCTCGCTATAATCCCAAGGCAAGGTGTGGGTATCACTCCAACTGTCCTGGACATGATACTAATAGTTGTTGGACATTGAAGAAAAAGATCCAAGACCTGATTGAAGAAGGAATCCTAGAGGTTACTCCAGAAGGTCAAGTTGAATTCTACTATCACCCATCAAACACCGAAGCTGCAAGACAAGTTGCCCAGTGTAGCAAGAAAGGAAGCCTACCTATTCCTGTTGAGATATGGGGCACCTTGGGACATCCAAGTGGTAAATTTGATTTCATGGTGAAGTATACTGTTCCTCAAAGTTCACAGATTGCAATTGAGGACATTCAGCCAACTGGATGGGACAACATTTGAATTTTCATTTGTAATTTCTTTTATTTGTTTGAACACTTACTATTATGTTAAACTTTTGTTTTCATTAATGCATTGCATATGTTTGTCTTGAATTAATCCATTCGTTCCACTATATTTTAAATTATGCTTCTTATTTCTATCTTGTGATATTTAACTCCTGATAAAGCTATAAGCCTGTAGAGGGAGGATGACGAAAACAATACCATAATCTTATGCAGTATGCTTTTGAACAGACTATGCTGACGATGTACAGGCATTGTTTCAATTCCTAAACAGTGGAGATATAACGAAGTTAATCTCTAGTCAACCCTTTTGAGCCTATGAAGTAGGAGTTTTTATTCTCGCACAAATTAAAACCCTTATTCATAACCTGGGGCAGGGTAGTTACTCAGTTAACTCAAATATGCCAATTATCTGTGTTGTACACAACTAATGATGGTTCTCTGTAATCACTAAACCTAACAGTCAATATCCAGCAAAAGAATAATTCACTAAGTCAAAACCTATGAAGGAGACTTAGTAAAACATTAAGACATCCCGCTGACTGTAACCTTGAAATAAGCAGTTCAGGCAAAAAGAAGGGATAATAAAGTCAAAAGAGAAAAAAAAGAGGTCACTATGAATCCTCAACAAAGAAAGATGACTGAATATTCAAATAAATTTTGGGTTTCTGAACCATCACAAATGTCAGTGTTACAGTTCCAAACTCAGTTGAGTCTCAATGCATAAGTTAACTGAGTATAGGACTGAAGAACATCATGGAGATTGGGTTGGGTACAAATAAAATTTGAGCCTTTATCCTTTGTTTCTTAAACTGTGAACCAGGCCACGTTATAACCCTTTAAAATTCCTAACTGAAGCATGGTTAGTTCGAAAGCGTACTGCTACAAAAAGGTATCCTGACTCCTTTAGGGCTTATTATAAAACTTGAGTTAATATCACAGTTTTCACAAAAAATGTTTTTCTAAAATAACTCTTTTTCAAAATTTCAAGACAGACATAAGCATTGCATTTTTGAAAATATTCGTTTGCATATACCTAAGTGTTTGATAAACAGAGAAACTTACAGGATGAATGTTCAAAGTCCTTCCGATAAACAAAGTTGCTTCCTAGATCAAAGTCCATGTATACAAAGGGGCATAGTAATTATCTCCAAATCAAGGGGGCAAGCCATGATACTGCCTAGCTCATGTGGGGCAATCAGGACAGGATGCAGTTATGTTTAAATATCCAGGGGCAGATCTCCACATCTGTCTAAATTACTGAGGGTAACATTACAGAATTCATAATGCCAGGGGCATGGTCATTGTTTCCTAATCAAGGGGGAATACCAAGTTACTGTTCAAATCATTCGGGGCAATCAGTTCCAGATCCAACAGTGCTTAATAGCCAGGGGCAGCTCTTCTCATATATTTGAATTACCAAGGGTAACACTGCAAAGTTCATGATGTCAAGGGTATATTATTATGGGGCATTCTGCTTAGTTCTCTTGAGGTAACTACATTCAGATACTCCCTTATGGTATAATTCATCCTCAACCAAGGGGCAATGCTTTCTCTTCAAATCTAATACCCGGAGCGTATATGGTCCATCACAATTTGAAGACACATTCCTCTCATTGTATTACCTTGATATTGGATTCTCAGCAGAAGCCATTGTGGAAATTAATTGTCTACGCTAGTAGTATCAGATGGTGTCAGTATCATGTCTTTAGATCCAGCCATGAGGATTTCTGGGAAGGTATTCAGGAAAGTTAAGAATCTCAGGAGCTCCAAATCCAATTTGTTATACACTCTCGAAGTTGAAACGATTCTGTTTTCAAGTTCAGCTTTACTTTTCCCTCTGAATCCAGATTTACTTTTACCCTATTTACATAAGCGAAACGTCCATTGGTTGTGTTTGAATTAATAGTATTTACTAAAGACGAACGAGGGAAGGATTTCAACGAAGCTTCGCCGGTTCATCTTTACAAGACAGCTACAAGTCCCCCAGTAGGACAAATCCATCTTCAGGAAGTACATCAAGTCACATCTCCCCGGGAATTTATATCCAACTCTTTTATCCTCATACGGATATTCGGGAA
Source organism: Lathyrus aphaca (assembly GCA_963966055.1). Classification (NCBI taxonomy): domain Eukaryota; kingdom Viridiplantae; phylum Streptophyta; class Magnoliopsida; order Fabales; family Fabaceae; genus Lathyrus; species Lathyrus aphaca. The sequence continues at coordinate 456,385,786 of OZ014519.1, read as the reverse complement.
TTTACTTTCCAATAAGGGTACGACGAACGAAGACGGGATGTTATATCTATCCTACTATCAAACGAAGACGAAGGTTATGTATACCTTACTATCCCCAGCAGTCGGGAGGTTATATACCTTGCTATCCACAGCCTACGGGAGGTCATATATACCTTGCTATCCCCAGCAGACGGGAGGTTATGTATAACATATTATCAAACAAGACGGGACTGAGTTCCTCATATTTCTCAACAACGAATCGGGATTTATTTTCCCTGGCCAGCAGTTGTTATACGAAGATATCCAGACGCTTCAGGCAGTATCATATCATACATACATCATTTACATCATACCATATTATACATATCCATGAATGCCTAATACATTACATAAGTGCATCGTATCATACATGCATACATAATGCATAAACTAATATTGTTATACAGAATGCTACCTTGTTTCCAGGATAATTCTCCAGCAAACAGACTTGTGATTATCAGGACTGCTTTATCCTCCTGAAAGTTATCATCCCTCAGGATTGCTTTATCCTCCTGAAAGCTTCTTGTCCCTCAGGATTGATTCATCCTCCTGAAAGCATATCATCCATCAGGACTGCTTTATCCTCCTGAAAACTTCTAGTACATCAGGACTGCTTTATCCTCCTGAAAGCATCACTACATCAGGACTGCTTTATCCTCCTGAAAGCTTATTATCTCATCAGGACTGCTTTATCCTCCTGAAAGCATACTATTACCTCAAGATTGCTTCATCCTCCTAATAGCTCATCACTACCTCAGGATTGCTTTATCCTCCTGAAAGATTACTATTACCTCAGGATTGCTTCATCCTCCTGATAGCTCATCACTACCTCAGGATTGCTTTATCCTCCTGAAAGATTATTATTACCTCAGGACTGCTTTATCCTCCTGACAGCTTCTTGTACCTCAGGACTGCTTTATCCTCCTGACAGCTTCTTGTACCTCAGGATTGCTTTATCCTCCTAAAATCATATTATTACCTCGGGATTGCTTTATCCTCCTGAAAGCGTATCATTACCTCAGGATTGCTTTATCCTCCTGAAATCATATCATTACCTCAGGATTGCTTCATCCTCCTGATAGCTATTATCGATATCTTAGGACTGCTTTATCCTCCTGAAAGCTTATTATTGTCTCAGGACTGCTTTATCCTCCTGAAAGCTATCATTATACCTTCATATTTTGGACTGCTTTATCCTCCAAGAAATGTATCTGAAGAACTTTTTCTCCAAGTGGCATCTTTAAGCCCACTCAAGCATATACAACCAACCATCAATATCAGTTTACGCACCGGTGAGTGCAAATTTTTAGGCTTTTGTGTTCAATCCCCTTCAACCTTCCAGGTCACGACTGGCAAATATACCAATCTAACCCCTCAGGTTTCAGAAAATTGAACAGGGGCAGCTGTTGCACCCCAAAATTTGCCCTCACAATACAAGACTTTATGAGCTAAGAAGGTTCACAAGGTTCACAATATTCACAACACTTACAAGACCTTTCATGAGGTTCATGAAGTCTACAAGTCACTTTATGAGGTTCACAAGGTTCACAAGATTCACAATGCTTACAAAACCTTTCATGAGGTTCATAAAGTCTACAAGTCACTTTATGAGATTCACAAGACCTCCCATGAGGTTCACAAGGTTCACAAGACATCTTATGATGGTTCACAAGGTTCACAAAGTTCACAATTGGTCAGAAAAGTTGACAATTCCCTCAAACAATGCACCTCCTAAGCAGTGCATCCAAAACTAGGGTTTTGACTTTAATCAGGCTAAATGAACTTCCAAGACTTCAAGTGAGCTTCATAACATCTTATATGTGTGTAAGAACCCCCATGACAAGTTTCAAGACTTTTCTCTAAAGTTTGCTCAGTCAGATGATCAGATAAGTCAAAATCGGTCAAAGTAGTTAAAAAGTCAAACTGAGGTCAACTGTGGTCAAATCAAAGTCAAACTTCATGATTTTTTGCCAACATCAAGTATATGAAGTAAAATTCATCATTTGATCAAGGGTTGATCATGATTCATCAAGGAGATTTCAGATCATTAAGAATCAGTAGTTTCTAAATTAGGGTTTCCTCAGTAAAAGTCAACTGAACTTTGACCAGCCATAACTTTCACATACTTCATCACCAAGTCTCCATCCAAAGTTCATTTTGAAGGAAATTGAATTCTATACAACTTTGTGTCTCACAAGCCAAGCCCAAAAATGCTTCATTTGGAAGGTATGAGCTAAGACATTATAGGTCCTTTTGAAAGTCAACAAAAAGTCAACAACTTCAAAAGGGCATAACTTGAGAATGGCAAATGATATGTACATGAAACCAGTGAGGTTGGTTAGAGGACTCTTCAAGCTTTCCAAAATGTCCAAGATCACCCTCATATCATTAAAATTGAAGGATGTGTGCCCTTGCAAAGTTGGGAAACTTTTGGTTGGTTTATGAAGAAAATGGAGGTCTAAAACCAATTTCTTCCAAATGGGCTTGCCAAATGATGACCCAATCCACACTATAACTTCATGCACGACCCAAGTCATCAAAAATCAGATTTTTTATTATTTCGTTTTTATTTATTTTGATTTAATTCATTTAAAATCATTTTAAATTAAAATAAAATATAAAAATCAAAGATTTAAATATGATTAAGCTTCTAGAAAATCATAATTATGTCTTGGATCAAATTGATATGGAAGTTATGATGATTGTCTTAAAATAACAAGTGTTTATACAAAAATATTTGACTTTTAAAGGCTTATCATTGTGAATCTTTTTAGATCAAATCTTCCACACAAATGTCCAATTTTTCTGACCTAATACATTGTTCTATAAGTACATAGTGCAACCCTAACACAAGCCACGATTTTCCAGCTCAAAAAGTGTAAGTTTGCATCTCACAAAAACCTCTCCAAACTCAAATTCGGTTTCAAGCTTCCAAATCATTTGAAGGTATTTTGAGGACACAGCCATGACCATTGGACATCACTGAATCATTACCAATCATTATTTGCATCAAAAGCCTCATAAATTGCATAAACCGAACCAAACTTTGTTCTTGAATGTGAATTTTTCGATTCCATATATTTACTTGATTTAAATGAAATTTAATGATTGTTTGATGTTTGTGATGATGATTGGAATGTTTCTGGACAATCACCTTGAAGCTTAGTACCCTCAATCGTATTTCACCATTGTTAGGGTTTGAATGGCCGAATTAGGGTTTTACGATTTAGGCAATATAAATAAATTCTAACAACGTGGATTGATTGTATGAGTCATAAGGAACTCATTGGTATAAACAATTTGAAGAAATTGTACTGTTTCGTTGGTGTTTGATTTTCGCAGGGTGTAAATATGGAAGAACTTGCATGAAATTTCGCAGGAAAAGTTGCATGAATTTTCGCAGGTATCATGAAGAAGATGAAGCTGTCCTGCGCGCGAAATTCCAAATTTAAATTGTTATTTTAAAATATTATGATTTGATTCCTGTTTTATTTCACAAGCGTACAGCTTGTCCCAGTGGTGAAGCCAGCATGTGTATTGTTAAAAGGCAGGGGTTCGAATCCTGGCTGCAGCGTTTTTCTTATTTTTCCCTTTTAATTATTAAACTTAAAATATAATGATTGGTAATGCCTATATTATCAGATGCGCTCACCTAGCTGGGATGGTAATGTGTTTGTGTGATACTGTGAAGGTCCTGGGTTCGAATCCCCCAGGCCTTTTGTTTTCTTTCTTTTTTTCATAATTTCCAGGTTTGAAGCATAAAACAATTTCTTCTCATCTCATTATCACCTGCGCATGGGTAGCTTGGTGGTATGTGTTGCTGATGGCAAGCCAAAGGTGCTGGGTTCAAACCCCAGCCAGGTAAGTTTTCTATTTCTTTTTTTTTGTTTTTTTTTATTTTGCTTGTTTATTATAATTTTAATTTAATTCAAAAATTGATTAATTAGATTAATATTTTACATTTAATATTTTGTACATAAAACCTAATTTATTTTATAAACCCTAAAAATATATTTTTTTTAACCCTAATTAATTATGTTATTTTCACAACCCTAATTCTTTAATATTATTATTTGTATATTATATTTATAGTTTAATTAAAATTCTTAATTTAATTTTTATTAAATGCATAAATTGTTTATAATTTAAAATTTTGTACATAAATATGCTTAAAAATTAAAATGCTTAAATTATTTTTTATAATATGTAAATATTATACAATTGTTTATATTTTAATTTTACATGAAAATAATTTCTATTATATGTTTAAAATTGCTAATTTAATTATGTTCATAATTAATTTTATAATTTATACTTAACTTAAAATTTTATAATTAATATAATTGTTCATATTTTTCTATTAACCATTAAAACTTTGTTTATTATAATCTTTTTTTTGTTTATTATTATTATTAACCATGTTTATTACTAACCCCATTTATTTTTAAATTGTGATTATTATTATTATTTTCACTAACCCCAATTATATTGCTTATTTATTTTGCTTATTTTGCTTATTTATTTATTTATTTATTTAAATTGTTTGTTTATTATTATTATTGTAATTGCTCCTGGATGTAATTTTTTGTAATATTTAAATTATTTATTTTTATGTCATGGTTAGTAAAAATAGGGAGTGTAAACTATTTGTATTTAAAATTGATTTAGATCACTTAATTCAAAAGATAAATATTAAAATTGAACACTCACACACGTAAGTCGATCTTTGATCGCCATCTCACTTCCTTAGGGATACCTCTCATTGTTGCCTAATAAAAAGGTCAATTAGGGTGTATAAAGCAAAAGTCCCTTAAAAGAAAAGTCATCTAGTCCCTTAACAATCAAAGATCAAGTCCCTTAAATGGTTGCCTTCGTAATGATCTTGTCCCTTTCGAATAATGATGACAGTCCCTCCAAAAATGCTTAATACACCCTACAGTTGCCTTCATTAAACAAATGTCCCTCCATATGTCCCATACATCCAAGGTAATGACTACCTATTCCTTAATAATAGGGATAGTCTTACCATTTAAAGGATTCAAGAACAGAAAGACTTAAATTTTAGGGTAGGTTCCTCATAGTTACTTGCTCACTATTTCAAAACAAATTTCAAATACTTCACAAATTTCAAACAATTTTCAAACACAAGTTTTTTACGCATCCGTACATGGATCATTATCAAACTCTTATGAAAATTTCTATTCACACACTCCACCTTTTCAAAAACAATTCAAAGTGAGCTAAGTAACTAAGAGCCCATGGATAACCATGGATGTAAAGGGTGCTAACACCTTCCCTTTACATAACCTACCCCCCGGACCCAAAAATCTTTTAAAAGGTCTTTCCTGTTCTTTTATGCCTTTCCTTTGGATAAAATAAAAGTCGGTGGCGACTCTTGCTATCCGCAACATAACTAAAGTCAGTTCTCCCACCGTGTTACAATGACAAGTACTTAAAGAAATATAAACCAATTTTGCAAGAGGTAAAAATAAAGCTGGAATGATTATATTAATCACTTCGCCAAACAGTGGGCGGTAAAGTCATTACAAAATTCGATCACAAAAAAGTTAATAAAAGAACTAAGGAAAATAACACATACACCGCCCCCACCCTATTACAAATTTCTAAAGAAAAGATTCTTTAAGCTCCATGAATTTCTTCGTTTGAACAACAATTCGACATTCACACAGACTTTATTTGAGAGAGATATCTTCAATTTCTTTGCCTAAAGCTTGAGCCATGTCCGCATGGTGAATTCCCACCTTTATTTCCTCTTCGATCTCTGCAGCATTAGGTTATTCAAGTTCGGCCATACGTTTCCGCTCTTGAGCAATTTTTGCTTGGAGTTCGGCTATCTGTCTCTCAAAGTTTTGAATATTATTCTTACAATCAGACACTTGTTGAGAGTAAGTGTCAGAGAGTTTTGACAGCTCAGAAACCTTGTCCTTCGAAGTTGCTGCAACATCCCATTCAGCGTTTTGAGTGTCCTTTTTGTTAGAAATCAGTTTGATGTACTCTCTTCGATGATTGAGATCTGCACAAGTTACATCAATGATCTGAGAAAGATCCAACACCAGAAGAATTTCGTCAGTGCTGGCCTCCAAAACGTTCACTTGTTTAAGGAGTTTCTTTATTTCGCATTGCTGAGTAGGGTCCTCCTCCAGAAGTTTGAACAGATCGACACTAAGCACTTTGCTTTTGATTTCATCCATGAGAACGCTGAGGTTCTTCACTTCAGAAGTGGTTCCAGAGGTTGACGAACTGTTGGAGGAATCTTGGAAATTGTAACGTTGGCTGATCATGGCTTTTAGATAGTCCAAAGGCTTCTGTACCTTCAGGCTCTCAAGTTCCTCATGGGTAAAGGCAGTCGAACATGAAGATAAAAATTTGTTCAGATTGGAGTCAGGGAGAGTTTGAACGCTGGGCCCAGTGCATTGTTTCGACAGGTCTTGTTCTGTTGCAGTTTTGGTTTGAAGTTTCTCCTCCTTAGCATCTGTAGTTTCGGGTGACTTCTCCTTTTCCTCAGTCACAAATTCGACATCAGCTTTTTCACCTTTATCGGTTTTGGCAGGTCGATCTTCTTTGGTTTCGGTTTTTAGGTTGTCAGGGGAGTTATCTGCGGAATGCTCATCCATTACGGTGTCGAATGCAGAGCAGGTTTGGGGTTCAAGTACATCACCCTTTGAGAGTTCTTTCTCTTGTATTTGTTTTTCCACATTCGTCTCACCAGCACCATGGGAAGTTTCACCAGGGTTGATTTCAACCTGAAGAAAAGAAAGAATATAAAAATATGCATACGAAGTTAAATTCAAAAGTTAGTCGAAAATAGTTACCTGAGGAATCTCAGTATGAAAACTGGAGTTCCCACTTTCTGCGTCCCGCGCGAGTTTAACCATCAGACGGATGGGGGATGTTTTCTTCGATGTGACGAGCGACCTTTCAGAAGCGATTATTCTTATGTTGCTGGATTTATTCCTTTTTAGGGGTTGTTGATCTGGAGATTCGTCACCAGAATCGTCAGAGATCTCCTTCATTATTTCTTTCTTCCTTTTCTGAGGAGTAGGTGGTTTTCGACTCACCTAGAAAATAACAAGATTTCAATAAGCCAAAGGCCAAGGCAATTTCATAATTAACACAAGTCCTTTAGATAAAGGAAAAAAAGTGAGTTAAGAGAAAAGATGAAACCTTTTTCACCGTCAAAGAAGTTTTCTTAACGGGCTTGACAAGTTGGTCTTCGACAGATGCCTTCTTGATTGGAATTTTGATAGCTGGAAGGAAATAATTGTTAAAAATGAAATGAATAAAATATAAGAAATTTAAAACAATAAATTAGAATGGTGCAAACACCTTCAAGAATAGTAGATTCCACGCACACATGTTCTATTCCAACATGAAGGTGCCCAGGATAATCGTCCAAATGATATTTGGTCGGAACCACACGTTCGGCTAGCTTTTTTCGTGACTCCGTAAGCATTTTTAAATCTTCCCCATATACGAACCAATTTGGGAAAGGAGGGCTGAGCGCCACACCAAAATTAGCAGATGGCAGAGAGGGAAACTTTGGTGGATAACTGTAATACGCAAAATTATAACGCGCCTCTGTTGGAATATACGAAGGTATTACCAGTTTCTCCATCCTTTCAGTGAATTTATGCTTTAGAGTCACAGCTGCTTCACCTATGGTTCGCCTAAGATCATCTGGCCTGTATGTCATTTCAAAATATTTTTGAAACTTTTGAATCTCCTTAACATGCTGATCAATACCTTTTTTCGTTTTGTCCTGCACAAAAGAAAAAGCGTTCTTCAGAAGTTGGTTGAAGGTATACACATCATAAAATCTTGTAAGATAGTACTCCTTCCACCAGGCATCGAATTCTTGAGTGCAGAAGAATATGGGTCGAAAGATCACCGGTCGAACCTCCAGAGTAGCATCGTTCAATTTCTCTATAATCTCAGTACTTTTTGCCGCAGTCAGAAACGAGTTGTAAAAGAGAATAGCTCCTTTCTTGGGGTAAATCGACATAGGCTTCAGCTATATCAATCCAAACTGTCGAGCAACTAAGTTTGGTTGATAAGCTAGTAAGGTCACCTTAGAGTTACTCATGGTGGGGTAAGAGGGTAGAAGTCTTAGCGTCAGCAAAATTTTCCAAACAACCAAAAAATTGTCTTCATCCTTTTTGTGTTCGACAAGGAGCTGTCTGGTAAACCATTTGGGCCCTAATCCTATTAGCAAAGGGGGCCATGTTCGCAGTAATATTATGGCTCTTGGCGAACATATTGATGTAACTAGTGAAAGAACGTCGAAGGCTTTGCCCTTCTTCAGAAGGAGTTAGTTGAGCCAACCTGGCCCATTCGACGTGCATATCCTTGACATACTCTTTGTCCACCACGCCTTTGTCGAAGATTCTGGATTCAAAGGTGGCATTGAGCCACAATTGAAGGAGCCAGAAGGGACCCTCCAGGATAATTTTGCCCTTGTCCTTGATTTGTTTCAGGGTTTCGACTCCCTCACTCATAGATTCATAGAGGTTGGCTAGAATCATTTCGCCTAGTCGAAGGTTTTTACCAGCATGTAGTTGATTAGCTATAGTAATGTATTTTTTGGGTTTCAGTTTCAGTTTGATTTAAATAAGTTAATTCTAAAGTTTCAGTTTCAGTCTGGGTTTCTGGGGATTTATCACTAGATGTTTTTACCTTTCCCGCTCCTATGGGTTTTGAGTGTGTATAAGTGGGGAAGAAATCTGTGAGACGAGCTGGATCACTATTTGGGTTAGGGAGGGGACCTAACATGGCATGATGTTTACCAGAAACAAGAATGGGAATGAGTACCTGGGAATAGTAAATGCTTTCTTTTTCTCTTTGATTCAGAGGCTCTGGGATGTATTGTTGGTTATCCACCACTTTTGGTCCGAGGATTCTATGCGCAGGAGGGAGAGCTTATGTATTCTTCTTGTCTTTTTGAGAGCTTGAGGCCGCCATTGTTAAACTTTGAAGGAGCTTGAGGAAAGATGAAGATCTGGGTTTGAGAGAGGAAGAACTTTGAAAATTTGAAGTTGAGAGCGTAAAAAAAGTTTTTAAGAGGAAAAAATGGATTATTTATACTGAAGAAATGAAGAAAGACGTTTGCCTCTTCAAACTGTTAAGGTACGTGTCCATATGCCATTAGACATAAAAAGGGCGTGGAAGTTAAAAGGGGTACAGTGGACCTAGTTCATAGAGTCATAGAGATCATGTCTGGGAACGTGGGTTGAAGTTGATGGGTTGAGGAAATCTAATGATTACTTAGATTTGATTTGACAAAGTGAGATTTTTGGGAATCCGCGCATTTAATGCAAAAAGCATGGAGTCGAAGTATAATTTGGCAGCAAAGTTGTTTTCTCCAGAAATTTAGTCGAAACACCTTTGCTGGGGGGCAATTTATATACATAGGATTTTCGACAGCATGAGTTTGGTCCAGGAGAGTTTTAAATAGCTTCTATAAAGATCTTTTGACGAATTTGATCACTCTTTCTTCCAAACATGTCCAGAATCTCGAGAAGGTTTGTGATGATTTGTTTGGTAAGTCGAAAGTGGTTTGTCGAAAGAGGTGCTGGATTGTTGATTGGAAGTTCTTCACATCACTACAGATGAAATTTTTGTTTTTATTTCGACAATAAAAGAAATTCGACGAAGGAGAGTCTAATAGAAGGATGTTTGGATTTGAATTGGAAATCAATTTGATGTCACGAAGAGACACCTCGTTTCATCTGTCGAAGAGCATTTTTCTGTACCAATAACTGTTTTGTTTGTAAAGGGAGATGTGGAAGGTTTTTAGAAGACATTGACATTCGTTTAGGATTCGACCGTTGTTTGACGGTTATGATATTTGTATATAAATAGGATAGTTTTGCTTTGTGAAAAGTGTGTGATAGATTGTACAAATTCCTGTAAATCTACTCAAGTACTCGTGTGTAAAGAGAAAAGAGAGATTATTCTGGAAATGTACGTATTAACACCAATTTTATTTCAAGTTATAAAAGCTTTAAGTTTCTTCTTTAAATCTTTACTCTTCGTTTGTCATTTACTTTTCATTCACGTTCTAGCAATTTTATATTTTAGTCAATTTATGTTTAAGTAATTCTTTATCTTCATGGCAAACTTCAAATATAAAAACAACTTCAACTTTAATATAGATATTAACAATTAGGTTATTCTAGAACACTTCGACAGAAATATATAAACACCACGTTTGGATTATATTTCATTTGATTCTTAGCACGCGACGTCCTAGGACTTGTTTAGTTGGTCCTGTTAGTCACCCTTTTCTGAGAGATTTGGTTAACCAGAGATTGTTCGCGAGAAATACCAGCGAACACAACACCAATCTTGGTACCTGAACTATTGATGCTCGCGACACATGACGGGAAGAAATCATATGTTCCAAAGTCTTGAGCTGAAAGCTGGAGGCTACGTAGGTTTCAGAGGAAATAAAAAAGGAAAGATCAATGGCTCTGGAACTATTGGTAACAATACTCTTCCCTCTATCTCTAATGTTCTGTTAGTAGAAGGATTGATGCATAACTTGTTATCCATAAGCCAATTAAGTGATAAAGGTTGTGATATAATCTTCAATCAAAAGTTCTTTAAAGTTGTTAGTCAGAAAGATGGAACAATCCTATTTAATGGAAAGAGAAAGAACAACATATATAAAATAAAAATTTCTGAACTAAAACGTCAGAATGTAAAATGTCTTATGTCTGTGGACATTGAGAAATGGGTTTAGCAAAAAATATTGGGACATGTTAATATGAGAAGATTATCTCAGATTAACAAACTCAATCTGGTCAGAGGACTTCCAAATTTTAAGTTCAACTCAGAAGCTCTGTGCGAAGCATGTCAGAAAGGCAAATTTGCTAAACCTGCTTTTAAATCTAAAAATGTTGTTTCTTCCTCTAGACCATTAGAACTTCTACACATTGATTTCTTTGGACCAGTGAAAACTGCCTCAATCAGTGGTAAGAAGTATGGATTGGTGATTGTAGATAACTATAGCAAATGGATATGGGTAAAGTTTCTTAGACACAAGGATGAGTCAATTGCTGTATTTTCTAACTTCTGTAAACAAGTTCAAAATGAAAAAGAGTTTAGAATTATCAAAGTCAGAAGTGATCATGGTGGAGAATTTGAAAACAAAAAATTGGAATTATTTTTTAATGAAAATGGAATCTCTCATAATTTCTCTTGCCCTAGAACTCCACAACAGAATGGAGTTGTAGAACGTAAGAATAGAACATTACAAGAGATGACGAGAACCATGATCAATGAGACTAACATGGCTAAAAACTTTTGCGCATAAGCAGTAAATACAACTTGCTATATTCATAATAGAATCTCTATAAGACCTATTATGGAGAAGACTCCTTATGAATTGTGGAAGAACAGAAAGTCCAACATTTCTTATTTTCACCCTTTTGGATGCACTTGCTTTATTCTGAACACTAACTATCCTCTGAACAAGTTTGATTCTAAGGAAGACATATGTTATATGTTAGGATACTATGAAAGTTCGAAAGGATATAGAGTATACAATACAGAAACATGAATTGTGATAGAATCCATCTATGTCAGATTTGATGATAAGCTTGTTCTTGAAAAGCCAAAGCAGAATGAATCTCTTGCAGATATAGAAGTTCAAATCACTGAAGAAAGATCATCTGAAGAATAGCCATCTACAGAACAAGACAAGACAACTATCTCAAAAAATTCTGAAGAACCCAGTCAGAAGAGACAATCTAGAAGCAAGTTGAATCATCCAGAAGATAAAATTCTGGGAAAGAAAGATTATCCAATCAGAACAAGATCCTCCTTCAGAAACTCTGAAGAATCTCTAATGGGACCAGTCTCACTGATTGAACCAACTTCTGTGGATGAAGCTCTTTCAAAAAATGATTGGATACTTATAATGCAGGAAGAACTAAATTAATTAACCAGAAATGAAGTATGGGATCTAGTTCCCAGACCCAGAGGATTCAACATCATTGGAACCAAATGCGTGTTCAGAAAAAAACTCAATGAATAAGGCGAAGTTGTCAGAAACAAAGCACGACTGGTTGCACAAGGTTATAGTTAGCAAGGAGGAATAGACTATACAAAAACCTTTGCCCCAGTCGCAAGGTTAGAATCTATCAGACTTTTAATTTATTTTGTTGTAATCCATGACATCTCTCTTTATTAGATGGATGTTAAGAGTGCATTTTTAAATGGTTATATTGATGAATAAGTTTATGTGCACCAACCCCTTGGTTTTGAAAACACTAAATATCTAGAACATGTTTACAAATAGAAAAAATATTTATATGGTCTGAAGTAGGCTCCCAGAGCTTGGTATGAAAGATTAAGCAATTTTCTTTTAGAAAATAATTTTACCAAAGGGAGAGTGGACACAACTCTTTTCTGTAAAATGTTTAAAAATGATATTCTGATTTGTGAAATTCACGTAGATGATATTATATTCGGATCTACTAAAAGTTCTTTGGGAAAGGAATTTGCTAAGTCTATGCAGGCAGAATTTGAAATGAGTCTGATGGGAGAATTGAAGTTCTTTCTAGAAATTCAAATAAGTCAAACATCAGAAGGAACATATATTCATCAAAGCAAATATGTCAAAGAACTTCTGAAGAAATTTGAAATGTCAGAAAGTAAAATCTCTAAAACTCCAATGCATCCCACTTGTATTCTGGAGAAGGAAGATGTAAGTAAGAAAGTAGATCAGAAGATCTACAGAGGTATGATTGGCTCTCTCCTTTACTTAACTGACTCAAGACCAAATATTCTATATAGTGTTTTCTTATGTGCCAGATTCCAATCAGATCCTAGAGAGACTCACTTAACAACTGGTAAGAGAATCTCAGGTATCTGAAAGGTACTACTAACCTTAGCATATGCTACAGAAAGTCCAAAAAATATAAGCTTGTAGGGTACTGTGATGCTGACTTTGCTGGAGATAGAACAGAAAGAAAAAGTACTTATGGAAGTTGCCAATTTCTGGGATACAATCTAATATCTTGGTACAACAAAAGACAATCAACAATTGTACTCTCAACTGCTGAAGTTGAGTACATAGCAGCAGCTGGATGCAGTACTCAGATACTCTGGATGAAGAATCAGCTTGAGGATTTCAACATTTATGAGAGTAACATTCTTATCCTCTGTGATAATACCTCTGTCATATGTCTTTCTAAAAATCCCATCTTACATTCTAGAGCTAAACACATAGAAGTTAAACATAACTTCATTAGGGATTATATTTAGAAGGGAATTTTATTTTTAAAATTCATAGATACAGACCATCAATGGGCTGACATCTTTACAAAACCCCTTGCTGAGGATAGGTTCAAATTCATTTTGACTAATCTCAGTATGGAATTGTGCCCAAAATGATTATGTTTAAATCTATTCATTTAACACTCAGAATTTCTTTAACTCTTTATCTTATGACCAATAGTTCTTCTGATATAAGAAGGAAATATGACTCAAAAGTTTTTCAGAAGATTTGACTGTTTGCTTCTTAGAACTTTTGTGTCAAGGAAATAACATGCAGTTTGTTACATCAATACCTGTCAATGAAGCTTAAGGTGTCCTCTGAATCTGATTACGTGTTCAAACTCTGAAGGAAGACAAAACATGCACGTCAGCACTTGAACAACTATCCTTTGAGGTAGAATACATGTTTAAATAATGGGAAACTGAAACGGCTAAAAAGACAAAGTTGAGGCGCTAGTCACGTTGGTAATTGTTCCAAAATCGTTTACACCACTCCCATGTTAGAATTCATTTAATGCAGTTAATCATCATGTTTTGTGCATTAATGTTCTCCACTAATTGTTTTTTACCATTTCAATCTCTATATATATGGTTATTTTCACCTCACAAACACTTTTCACCTTTCACTTTAACCTTCACATCTTCTTGCTTTCTATTTTCTTCGTACTCTCTGCATTTGTATTTCAAACCCCTTTTTCTTGTGAACAATGGCTTCTTCTTCAAAGGATGTTCAACCAGCTTCTTCACCTCAACAAGCTCCTGCAGTTCAAACCTCAGAAGAACTTCATGTTACTCCAGTCAGAACGTTACTCACTCCTGTTGAGAAATTAAAAGTTCTCTATGAACTTTTTGTTGATTTTGAAAGCTTGAAGGAGAATGGGTTTGATCTTACTCCAGAGGTCAACTTTCTAGGTTGGGCTAAATATTTTAATTGTCTAATGGGTCCAATATTTCCTAAGTTAGTTAAGGAATTCTGGATATTTGCTTCTGATTCCAACACTCAAGTTACTTCTTACATTCTGGGGAAGAAGATTACCAACACCGAAGATCACATTGCTAAGTTGATTGGGTCTGATGGAAATGGGATAAAATGCAGTGATATGGACAAACACTCTGACCTAACTCTTGTTTCTCAAGAAATTTTTACCACTGGGAAACACTCAACCAAAATCATAAAACTTAAGGATCGTCAAAGAATATGGGCAAAAATCATTCTAGGTTGCATCAGCTGTCGCTCCCACTAAAAGACACCCGGTCAGATAGGGTACAGACGCGAACGGTCGGCGAAAGGAGAAATGAAGGTGAAGATGAATAGAGTCGCCAGCTAGGCATTTTTATCCCGAAGGAAAGGTAATGCTGCATAAACCTGAGAAAAGATGGATAAGACGGTCGCGAACTAGAGAAACTGAGAAAGGGGGTTGGTTACAACCTGGGAAGGTATTAGCACCCAGATTGTACGTCGTACTCGACGGGATCCACGCTTAAAAGATTGTTTTAAAAGGGGTAGTGTCTGTGCTATCTGTGTGCAAAAGCTGGAAAAGAATGTGCAAGTGTCAGTGCAAGAAAGTGAAGTGAGGTGCTCAGGAACTGAGGCTTAAAAAGAAAGCTGAAAGAGGGGGAAGACACAAAGACTTTTGTTCGATAACAGTTAAGTTATGCCTACGTATCCTCTCGTGCAATGAGGAAGCCAGAACACCGTAGTTCGACTCAAAGAGACTGAAAGATAAATTGACAGATGAACTACTTGCTTGTCTATGCTCAAGTGTATGACTTGTCTGGCTCAAGTGCTAACTGTCTTGCATTAGACGGAAGAAGCAAGTTCTCGTTTATGAATGAGTGAGGTGAGAAAAGAATCCCGGAGGAGACAATTATTGTTTGTTTTTGTGCTTTCAATATTTTATTGATTTTTGTGTTTGTCATAAGTTAATGTGCTTAAGCCTAAACCAAGGGTTAGTAAACTCATCATATCCTCCCTTTGATTAGGGATAATGAGAATACCTTAATTATGAGATAAACACCTCAACTTAATTACCATGATGATGTAGGATTAAGATCATTAACCTACTTGTGATTATTTAGATGTTTTTGAGTTTTTGTTTAGTGTTAAGTAATGAGTTTAAGCCATAATCAAAGATTAGTGAACCCATTACACCATCCTAATAGAAGGATAATAGATTAGCACACTTAAGCTGAGGAAGATAACTCAACTTAATCCATGATTAGGGATTAACCTCATGACAAAACAAGCATTTATTAAAGTGGATTTTAATTAAGGGTGAGATTAATAAGTGAGTTTGATTATTTGTAAGACAACTTGAGGGGGACTTGTCCATTAACACTAGGGTTAGTCCTTCTTAACCAATAAAGGAGGAATTAGAACCCTAATGCAAGGCCCAAGTTACAAGTTAATGTCTTAGTGATTATTAAGGTGGATTAATTAAGAGGTTTAAACAAATTAAGGGTTTAACACTTAGGATTAAAGTTATACACTCCATCCTAAGAGAAGGATGCAGGCATAACCCTAATCACAAAGTCTTAAAGCCTTAAAGGTTTAGTCTCTAATGATGAGGTGAGAAGAGAGACACCAAGAAGACACAAAGGTAAAATCTAAAGGGGGACTAATCACAACCCTAATTATTGTCATGCTTGGATGTTCCTATGGTTTGTAAGACTTGAAAAAGATCTTCAGAGAAGCCACCAATGGAAAAAGCAGATGAAAGGAGGAGAAGCAGAAGAAACAAGTTACTTACTTCACTGAAGAAGATAAGTAACTTGGAGAAAGAAAGTGAATGATGAACATGAATGAGAAATATCACTCTAAAGCAAAGAAAAATGCATCAATGATGCATAAGAAGAATGAGAAGAGAAATGAGAAGTGAAGGCAAATTCACTTCTCAAGTTAATTACCACCTGAAAAGATTAACATAAAGGAAAGAAATGAAATGAAAGTGAGACATATGCAAAGGTAAAACCAAAACCAGAAGCAAACACATGATGCAAATGGTTCTATGAGATGATATAAAGGCATGTCAAGTGTTATGAATGTTCATACAAGGAGAAAGAATGCAAATGAAGCATGTAGGAAGCATGAAAACACATGTATACTTATGAAATGAAATGGATGCAAAGCATAACAAATGTATGAAGAAATGATTAAGCAATGTTCAAGCAATGTCTTAAGATGTCTAAGATGGCATACAAGTGCTTAGAATGTCATGGCAAGTTCACATGTTCATGCAATGCAATGTAAGATGCAAGTATGGATGCAAGATTAGGGTTATATGAAAGAATGAGATGCAAATATCAAAAACAGAAGCAAATCACATGATAAAAAATGGCAAATGAACTCAAAGGAACCCTAAACCCTTATGATATCATACCCCAAAGGAGAAGGTCTAACTCTTAACCTAAAGAAAGTTGTGAATTTTCTAAGTTTGCTAGGGTTTTTGGGTACCTTAAGAGGGAAAATTCAAATCAAATGGAAAATGAAAGATAAATTTATGAAAAAATCATGCTAGATACTACATACTATATGAAGAACAATGTAAAAAGAACCAATGTCAAACCCTTCATGGTTAGGCAAAAAAGAATTTCCAAAGTTAGGGTTCCAAAAAGGAATTTTTATGAACCCTAAATTCAAGAAAAATGTCAAGATTGAATCAAAACCAAAAAGAAATTTGTATGAATGGTTTGACAATGTTTCTAAATATCCTAAGATGCAATGTGAATTTTTTTTGGAATTTTTCGAAACCTAAATGGTATTTTAATTAATTAATTTCCATTAATTAATTAAAATAAACATTTAAATATTTTTAAAATGTTTTTTCAATGCAAAAAATAAAAATAAAAATGTTTTTGGGTGAAGAAAAATATTTGAAATCAAAATGCAGAAGAAAAATATTTTTGGAATTTTCTAAGTATTTTAAATAAATGTACAAAATAAATGCAATAAAATGAAATAAAAATTGAAATAAAAGAACGTATGTTGATCTGATGGACATGATTTGAACTGGGGAAGTTTGCTTTGACTACGCGTGCATCTCAACGGCCAGGAATTAATCTGAGCTTTAATTAGATTTTATAATTAATTAATCCAGTTTAAACTTAATGAGCTAATCTGAGCCATCCACTGCCTAACCCTAATCCTCATCCAACGGCCCAAATTCAAACTTAGCCCTAAACACGTCATTAACCCTAATCAGTTTCAGGTGGCCAGAGAAGACTTCCGGTCGTCTTCTCCGGCGAGACCAAATTGTCAACTTCTTCCCCAGGTCATTTCCAGAGCTCTAAAGCTCCAGATCACTTCCCCGCACCTCCCCAAACATGAATCAAGCATCAAAACACATTTCTCATTCACCATTTTCAAGATTCGAAGAAAACAAGTTTTACGGGCAAATTTTCAGAGCAAACATACATGGTCATTTCTCACTCATTTTCAAAACAAATTAGATCATGATGATCAGCAAAGCATAAGGAACAATTTAGAAACTTAAAATCATGCTTCTGGAAAAATGTTCTTGAGGTTACCTGAGCTTGAGCTTTCTCAGTTTGGAGCTTTTGGACCTCCTCTCTTGTGCAAAACCACTCCTCTTGACCTCCTGATGAAGTTGTAATGCTTGGAAGGAGCTTTGAATGGCTAGAATGAAGGCTAGCAACTCAACTGGCCAGAAATCGTGTTTTGTGTAGAGGGGCTTTGAAGCTTGTTTGAGGGTTGGTTTATGCTTTATGGATCATTTCTGAATGAATGGTGAAGTTTGTTTGGAGTTTTTGTGGCTGAGCAGAGTGTTTTGAAAGCTTTTGCTTTTGGGGTGATTTTTAGAAACTTGGTGATTCTGAGGTTCCAGGCTTGTGTGATGTATGTTATGAGTTGCTTTTGATCCACATAACAATGTTTGATACGTCAGAAAGTGGGTGGTGGCCTGTGGTGATTGGTATGGGAAAGTTGCCAAAATGTCAACATAACTTGTACTTGAGGTATGGGCTATGGCAGGGGTTGTACAAAGACATGTCTGGCCTCAGCATTGATCAAGGAGAGCCATGGGATTGGGATTATGCAGCTGGAAGGCTTAGAAACAAAGATCTCATAGGTTTTGCAAGTGTTATGTGATTTTCCCCTTTTGAGAAATCTTGAAGTGCAAGGCATGAAAGCAAGTGGTTCTTTGGGAAATTTTGGTCATAATGCATTGTATCATGTATGTATGATGTTTAGAGAGTAATTAGAGGTCACAAAATGGCTTGGTATGTGAAATTGCAAAAAATCCTCTTTGGTGTGAAAGTGAAAATTATGTGATTTTTGCCAACTTTGCCAAGCCATAACTTGAGTTCTATAATGAAATAGGACTTGTTCTTGTATTTTTTGAAAAGGGAATGATCCAATCTACAACTTTCATGACCAACAATTTTTCATTTGAAGCATTTTTGGTTGAGAAAGAGGAGGTTGAAAAACTTTCCCAAAATGGAAAGTTTCCATTACAAGTCATTTCCATTTTTGGCAACTTTTGGTTTAGCTCAATTTTCTTAAATTTTGTGAACTTCCAAGCACTTCAATGATCAAATAAAGATTATATAACTTCAATTTGATGAAAAATCCACTTTGGTTCCATTGTTGGGGGCCTCAGATGCCCTGATTTTGCTCTGACTTGCTCAAGAAGTTACCCAGTGAACAGATGACTTCCACAATGAATTTCTTCATCAAACTTGGTACACATGATCCTTATAACATATTGAGACTATTAGAAACAAGAATGACCAAAATATTTGGAGTTATGGCCTCTGAAACCAAAACCCTAATTTCAGGTCATCTGTGTAGTGAAACCCTAGCTCTGCTTCCATGCTTTCCAAGTTCTTGTGATTTCTTGACTTCCCTGATCTTTGAGGGGTATAATATGATGATATAACACCCATGGAACCTCTTGGAATGATTGGAGACCTTTGGAGTGGCTCAGATGGATCCTTAGATTGCTCAGATCACAAACCCTAGATGCAGATGAACTTGAACTATGCAGATGAAACAAAATGCAATATGAGATGACATGCTTATACTAATGCAAAAATGAAAGATAATAAGACATGATGTGAACTTAGTGAGGGAAAATTTGGGGTGTTTACAACTGCCCCTATTCAAACATGAGTTAGTTGTGCAGGATGTAAGCGACAGGCTTAACAGACAAACAAGATAACTTGTGGTTGAATACCAAAGACAGTCCGAAATTTGCACTCACTGGGTAGAAGAAGAAAAGGGATATAAATTTTAAAAGGCAGTATAGTATGATTATCAAAATGCGGGCGATGGAGGATGACCATCGAGCAGAGGACGACTGCTGGGGATAAAGAAATGACGGGGACAACCGACAAGCTAGGGAAATAAGAAATCATGATGGGGACGGAAATCAAGTAAAGAAACAGGATTCTCTGGGGATTAAAACAAAGGTAATGATGGGGACGACCACCTTTTTTGCAAAGTAACGTAAACAACGACGGGGACGGCCATCGGTTTAAAGAATAAATGAAATATTGATGAGGGACGGTCATCAAAGGTGAAGGACGATCACCTAGAAGGGGACGACTGCTCTTTATCATGAAATAGGACGAATGTCAGATAGAAAAGGTCGACGATGGGGATGGCCATTAGATAAGCATGATGAAGGACGATCATCAAGAGGTGAAAGACGATCACCTAGCAGGGTACGGCTGCTCTCGGGGTTTATCATGACATAGGACGAATGTCAGATAACAAGATCAATGACGGGGACGGCCATAGGATAAAATAATGAAGGACGATCATCAAAAGGTGAAGGACGATCACCTAGCAGGGGACGACTGCTAAATATCACGACATAGGACGAATGCCGGATAGAAAAGGGTTCCAATAATGGAGACTCTGCTGGGGAAAGGATGAGGGACGGTAATCCAAATGTGAAGGACGATCACCTGGCAGGGTACGGCTGCCAAAAGTATCACGACATAGGACGAATGTTGGATAGGAGAAAAGTTGTTCTGCTGGGGAATGGTAAACACAGCTGAGTGCTTACTCCTAAGAAATAATAGGTATAAGTGTTTTGACGCTTTGTATAGATTAAAGATGCGGACTAGCATCCTTAAGACCATGATACAGACGAGTATCGGTTGAAACAAATGCTAACGCGTGTTCAGAGATGATGATACGGACGAGTACCGACTGGTAACAAAGAACGCAGACGAGTGTCAAATATGTGGGGAATAAGTGTATATACGAGATACGGACGAGTATATGTATGAACAAGTATTGTGAAGTATGAGCAAGACACGGACGAATGCTCAACTTGCTGGGGAAAGTATGACATGGACAAGTGTCAAAGGTGAATGTGTATAAGTTATGAACAAATATTTGTATAAGAGAGTGTAAAAGGTGTTTCGGCGACTTGTGGGGATAGGATGACACAGACGGGTGTCGAACAGAGTACGTTATGAAGAAGTGTTGGAGGAAAGGTGACATGGAGGAGTGTCAAAAGAGAGTATATATATCTGTATTTGAGAGTTCAAAGAGGGTATTTGGCTTATATCTGCAGGGGAGTAGTATGACACGGACGAGTGTCGAAAAAGGTATATACGAACATGTATTTATGTTGGAGAGTGAAAAGGGGATGCTTTGGCTTTTATTTGATGTGGGTATTTATATTGCTGATGAGATACTGATAGTAATCTGCAGGTGACTAGCTCGAACCTGACTTGTGATCATGCAAATGTTTGATTTTTTCCGTAATGCTCTGTATTAGACGGAATGCTACGCTCTGTGGGGAAAAATGATGCGAATGCTATGATTATGCAAAAAGAAAACCAATCCGGGACTCGGATCCCACTGCTGTGAAGATCTCTGGCTGATCTGCTTGGAGGAATATCCCAGCCGGGGGAAGATCGTTGGTAGATCTGTCAAGATATATAGCTCTGCTTGGGGAACTAAATCATTGATAAACATATCCTGTAAGGAGAAAGCCCAGTTGGGGATAAGGAAACTTCCTTCACTTTGTTGTGTAAGGGTTTCAGGTATTGCTCTTCTGGGGAGAGGTTGGAACTCAGTGGGGAGATAATTCTTTTGTTTTTGAGAGATCTGGCACTCTGCTTGGGGAAGAAAAGATCACTGAATGATCTTCCTAGAGAACTCTGTGGGGATCCCGGCTGGGGAAGCTCCTGTTGAATAGACTTATGCTGGGGATGAGGAGGCTTTGACAACTCTGCTGGGGAAAAGCATTCTGGGTGCTGTTGGGGGAGGTATGCTGGGGAAGTGATGCTTGGCATGCCCCATGTTGCGTATTTGAATACCTGCAATCCTGTTAAGACAAAGAAATGCACATGTATCCCGAGGTATCCCTTACCGGATTCCGTCGTAGGAGTTAGATATCCCTGAGAGTAAATACATTTCCTGCAAGCATTTATTAAGAATGGCACATTTGTTTTTATGCAAATATTATATCATGGATATTGGACATTTTGCAAACGGAACGAAAATGCACAAGACAAGGTGTGATTGAAAATCTGATTTTATTAACCGGGGGTGCCCTGAATTGGCAAATACAATCAAAGAAACAAATCCCCTGGAATGAGGAGATTGTTACAAATTGAAAAAAGTAAAAGTGTTGGCAATGTTGACGCAGCTCCAGTGAGTTTCCTTTGCTATGACCTGTATGACCTTGACGTTCTTCTCATCTTGCTTTTTGAAGAAGGTTGATTCTGACCGATGCTTTAACCTTTCAAGGCTTGCCATGTTGTAAGTGGTATAGACGAATTCAGAATGCAGTTGTTCGCTTATTCCCTGATTTTGCGTGGATCGCCCTTTCGGGTTTTCAATCCACCGGGATACCCATTTTTTCCTGAGCTGTCCAATGTGGCTTTTCAACTCAGCGGGATTTTTTTAATTTTCCCTTATTTTTGCCCGAGTTTTTTATTCTGTTTTTGACTCGTCGGGATGCCCTATTTTTGCCTGGACTTACATTCTGTTTTTATGTCCAGCGGGTCATTCTATGCGAAGTATTTTTTAACTGCATCTGAATTCACAGGGGATAATAAATCTTCACCATCCATAGTAGTGAGCATCAGTGCTCCACCAGAGAAAACCTTCTTTACTATGAATGGACCATCATATTTTGGAGTCCACTTGCCCCTGTGGTCTGTATGAGGAGGAAAAAGTCTTTTCAGCACAAGATCTCCCACTTGGTATTCCCGATGCCTGACTTTCTGATCGAAGGCTTTCTTCATTCTTTTCTGATTTAACTGCCCGTGACAGATTGCAGCTAATCTGTTTTCTTCGATCAGATTCATTTGATTGTACCGAGACCGGACCCATTCTGCTTCGTCCAGCTTGACGTCCATCAGTACCTGTAAGGAAGGTAATTCAACTTCAACAGGCAGGACTGCCTCCATACAATACACAAGTTGATACGGTGTTGCCCCAGTGGACGTTCTGATTGAGGTTCGGTACCCATGCAAGGAAAATGGTAGCATTTCATGCCAGCCTTTATATGTAACCACCATCTTTTACACAATCTTCTTAATGTTTTTGTTAGCTTCCTCAACAGCGCCATTCATCTTTGGCCTGTAAGGAGAAGAGTTGTGATGTTGAATTTTGAAGTCCCGGCACAGTTCTGCCATCATTTTGTTGTTCAAATTGGAACCATTATCAGTAATGATTCGCTCGGGTACTCCATATCGACAGATGATGTCTCTTTTCAGGAATCTGGCTACCACTTGTCTGGTGACGTTTATATACGAAGCATCTTCAACCCATTTTGTGAAGTAATCAATGGCTACCAGGATGAATCTGTGGCCATTTGAAGTAGTTGGTTCGATCTTTCCAATCATATCAATGCCCCACATGGCAAAGGGCCAAGGTGAAGACATCACGTTCAAAGGATTTGGAGTTACATGCACTTTATCTGCATAGATTTGGCATTTATGGCACTTTCTGGCATAGGCACAACAGTCTGCGTCCATTGTGATCCAGTAGTAACTTGACCTTAATAATTTCTTAGCCATTGCATGTCCTCCAGCATGGGTGCCGAAAGATCCTTCATTCACCTCGTGCATCAGCAAGTCTGCTTCTTTCTTATCAACACATTTGAGAAGAACCATGTCAAAGTTCCGCTTGTATAGTGAACCATCAACATTAAGGAAGAAGCTTCCGGCCAACCTTCTTAATGTCTTCTTATCATTGGATGATGCCCCAAGTGGGTATGTTTGATCCTCTAAGAAGAATTTGATGTCATGGAACCAAGGCTTATCATCTTTAGCAACGTCCACGGAGAATACGTATACTGGTCGGTCTAATCTGAATACCGAAATCCGAGGCACATAATTGGCAGTCTGTACCTTGATCATGGAGGAAATGGTAGCTAAAGCATCTGCGAACTGATTTTCATCTCGAGGGATATACTCAAGTTTGACTGTTGTGAAGAAAGTCAATAATCTCCTCGTGTAGTCACGGTATGGGATCAGATGCTCTTGGTGAGTGTACCATTTGCTGTTGGTCTGATTGATTACCAAAGCTGAATCTCCGAATACAGTTAAAGTCTTGATCATGAGGTCAATGGCTTCCTCAAGACCCATGATACAGGCTTCGTATTCAGCTTCGTTGTTAGTGCATGCAAAGGTGAGTTTTGCCGAGAAAGGCATATGAACTCCCTTAGGTGTAATGAGCATTGCACCAACTCCACGACCATTCATATTGACAACCCCATCAAACATCATTGTCCACTCTTCTTCTGAGTCAGGCCCTTCAGTGTGAACAGGCTCTTCATGATCTTTTGCTTTCAGGAACATGATGTCATCATCAGGGAAGTCAAATCTCATTGGTTGGTAATCATCAATGGGTTGCTCAGCCAGATAGTCAGACAGTACACTGCCCTTGATGGCCTTTTGAGACGTGTACTGAATGTCATACTCTGTCAGAATCATTTGCCATCTTGCAACCCTTTCGGTAAGTGTTGGCTTCTCAAATATGTACTTGACTGGATCCATTTTTGAAATCAACAAGGTAGTGTGAGTCAACATATATTGTCTTAGTCGGCGAGTAGCCCACGCTAAAGCACATCAAGTTTTCTCGAGCAGTGAATAACGTTGTTCACAGTCGGTAAACTTTTTGCTTAGGTAGTAAATTGCATACTCTTTTTGACCAGATTCGTCATGCTGGCCCAGCACACACCCTATTGATCATTCTAATACTGTCAGGTACATTATTATAGGTCTTCCTTCAACTGGAGGCATAAGTATTGGAGGTTCTTGTAAGTATTCCTTGATCTTGTCAAAAGCTTTCTGACAATCTTCGTTCCACCTGACCGTTTGTTCCTTTCTTAACAATTTGAACAGGGGCTCACAGGTTGCAGTGAGATGAGATATGAACCTTGATATGTAGTTCAACCTACCTAAGAACCCCCGAACTTCTTTTTCAGTCCTAGGTGCAGGCATCTCCTGAATGGCTTTGACTTTGTCAGGATCAACTTCAATTCCCTTTTCACTTACGATAAATCCCAACAGCTTACCAGACCGCACCCCAAATGTGCATTTGTTGGGTTTCAACTTCAGCTGGTACTTTCTTAGACGCTTGAACAACTTCAACAGATTTACCAGATGATCTTCTTCAGTGAGGGACTTGGCAATCATGTCATCCACGTAGCATTCAATTTCTTTGTGGATCATGTCGTGGAATAATGTCACCATAGCCCGTTGATAAGTGGCACCGACATTCTTCAGTCCAAAGGGCATTACCTTGTAACAAAATGTGCCCCACGGTGTGATGAAGGTTGTTTTCTTCATGTCTTCGGGTGACATTCTGATCTGATTATACCCGGAAAACCCATCCATGAAAGAAAATACCGAGAACTGAGCTGTGTTGTCGACCAATACATCAATGTGAGGTAATGGGAAATCATCCTTCGGGCTAGCTCTGTTCAGGTCCCGGTAATCCACACACATACATACCTTGCCATCCTTTTTAGGCACTGGTACAATATTAGCGACCCACGGCGGGTAACTAGTTACAGCAAGGAAACCGACGTCCCACTGTTTTTGTACTTCTTCCTTAATCTTCATGGCCATATTTGGACGAGTACGGTGTAGCTTTTGTTTTACTGGAGGGCAATCTTCTTTCAAAGGCAGCTTGTGCATAACAATGTCGGTGTCCAGACCTGGCATGTCTTGATAGGACTAAGCAAAGACGTCAACGTACTCTCGAAGCATGTCAACAAGTTGTTCCTTCACTGAATCTTGCAGACTGGCCCCGATCTTCACTTCTTTCAAGTCTTCTTCGGTACCAAGATTAACTGTTTCAACCTCCTCCTGATGAGGAGTAATCACTTTCTCTTCTTGCCTCAACAACCTGGCTAACTCTTCAGGTAACTCATAGTCTTCTTCAACCCCTTCATCGACTTGATTAATCGGATTGTCGAAGTCATACAAGGTCATAGCAGTGCTGTTGTCGGTGCAATCTGGAGGATAATCTCTGCAAGGGTTGAGATTGGTTCATTTTAGTGACCAGTTTTAATCTTGTTTAGAAAAAAAGTGAAAATGAAGTTATTTATTTTGAAAACATTGCCATTTTATTGTTTTGTACAAAAGTGAATAATGAAAAGACAGTGAGCGAAAAAGAGACTCGTTTGCAAAAGATGTCCGATATTCATTGATTAATCATTTGCACAAAATTACAATATGGACTTATTACAAAATGAGTCCTGACACCATGGGCAAGATGCAGGACTTGATGCATGCTAAAAAGACAGGAAATAATAATTACTCTGCAGGAGTAACCCTTATAATTTCCTGGGAAGACCAGTTAAGGACTTGGTTCTCCGGGATCCTTGGACGTATCCAGCTCTCCAGGTTGCGGTCGCTTTCCTCCTCGTCTTCCAGATTGTTAACAGCATCTGGGGTGAGCATCCCACCACTGATGAATTTGGGCTCCTTTGCAGCCTCTGATTGATCTTGTCGGAATGGTCTGTAACCCAAACCGAATCTATCTTCCTTCTTTTCCACTGGCAGCAACTTGCCTCAGCCTTGAGCATTACCTTCTTCAACAACCTTTCGGGCTTGCTGATAGGAGACAATTGAAGTACCCATCCTGTCTTCCTGGGATGCAGCAAATACTTCAGTCATTGCCTCATTGACATTCAAGGCCTCGAACCCCTGGTTCATGGTTTCATGGATTTCACCATCCATCTCAATATACTTGTATGTAGCCAGATGGCTAACAAATATGTCTTCCTCACCACAAATGGTGATAATCTGTCCTTCCCATTCATACTTCAGTTTCTGGTGAAGGGTCGACGTTACCGCGCCTGCGGCGTGAATCCAGGGTCGACCTAACAAACAGCTATAAGCAGGCTGTATGTCCATCACATAGAAAATGGTCTTAAAGACTTGTGGACCGATTATCACTAGTAGCTCCACCTCTCCAAGAACAGATCTTTTGGAGCCATCAAAAGCCCTGACCACAAGGTTACTTGGCCGGAGAGCTATCCCATCATACTCAAGCTTGACAAGAGCTTTCTTAGGTAAGACATTGAGTGAGGACCCAGTGTTATGTACAACTCCTTTGCACTCCAGGGTTATGTGTAAAGCTTTGTTGTGGAGACGTCCTTTTGTTGTTAAATCAGCATCAGTGAACCCCAGCCTATGGCTAGTATTGACATTTGACACAACTGTTTCAAGCTGATTTTTAGTGATCTCTTCTGGCATGTAGGCAGCGTGCAGAACTTTGAGAAGTGCATCCCGATGGGCTTCGGAACACAACATCAGTGATAGTATAGAGATCTTTGAAGGATTCTGGTGGAGCTGGTCCACAACTTTATAGTCACTTCTTTTAATAATCCTCATAAACTCATCCACATCTTGATCGAAGGATGATTTATGAGTTTCTTTCGGCGCAGATTCTTCTAGTATCACACTTTTCCCTTTGGCTTTGGCAACAGCCTCTACCTCAGTGTTGGTTCTAGGGACTTGTGATGCGAAGACACGTCCGCTTCAGGTGAAGCCTCCGCCTCCCCCAACATTACCCACTTGGGAAGTGAGAACTGGAGAATCAAGAAGGACTTTCTCTCTGTTGCAGTACAGATCAGCACCATAATGCCATGGTATAACACTGTCTTTATCATATGGGATTGGCCCGGGCACCGTGATAGTGACTGGGCTCACTGCAGCAGATGTTGGGACTGTAATAGTCTGTGGATCATAAAAAATAGTAACAGGACCTCTGGTGGATGTTGGTGGAGGTGAATTGAAGCTTTGCTGAGACTGTTGTTGAGGTTGTTGAAAGTTATTGGAATTCGGGACCGTTGTCGGGCCATAATAAAGTTATTGGTCGTTGAAGTTGTAGTAGCTGGTGCAAATGAATTGTTGTGTGTTGAAGTGACATATGGAATGATTGCTGAAGTTGTAGCTGAATCGGTTGGAACAATGGTTGTTGCATTTGTAGAAGAATCAGTAGGAAAGATGGTTGTTGCATTTGTAGAAGATTCACTTGTTGCTGACAAAAGGGTTGCTGGTGTTGTAGAAGTTGTGGTTATAATTTTCAGAATGCCTTCTTGTAGAACCCCAAATTTGCCCTCTTCATTTTAAGCGTCATAATACACCATTTGCATCATAAGCATATCATATATATAGCATTATAGCATAGAAAAATAAAGCATGACAAGCATCAAGCCCTAGCATGAGGCATATGGCCATCTGGGGAGGTGTTGAAGGCCATTTAAGCCAAGACAAGGGTTCCAATGGATTTTTGAGAGGCCTATGATGAGTCTAGACTCCTTTGTCAAGGCCAAGTTCACTTGCAAAAGCTCAGAAGATTGCTTAATCATCACAAGTTTCAAGACAATGCAAGGCTCCTAAGCAGTGCGACCAAAATAGGGTTTTGGTTTCAAGGGCCTTAACCTCATAATTTTGGCCAACTCTTTTAGGCAATGTTTTCTATATGATAAGAGGTTCCTACATGTCAATTTTCATGGAAAAATTCCAAGTGGAAGTCAGTCTTTGCCTCAGTTACTTGCAGATGAAGCAGAAAGTCAACTGAGCCCAGAAAAGTCAACTATGCCATTCCAAGGGGTCCAACCCATTATTTTTGGCCAAATGAGGTCTATTCAATGTTATAAGATGTTTGGTGAGCTTAAAGTCTAAGAAGTTTGGTGGTTTGAATGGTTTTGGCAAAAGTGCACAAATTTGGCTATGGAAAAGTTACTATTTTTGGCTATTTTGACCTAAAACTTCACAAGGCCTTAACTTGATCAAAAAATCTTCAAATGGACCAAAGGTAAACATGAAAGTTGGAGAGTAAGGGCTGCCATTTTTAAAAAGTACAAGAGAATTTTCTGGAGATTCATAGATTTTTCTATAAGTCCCTCGAAAAAATGGGTATTCTAGGGCAAATTTCAAAAATTCAAGGCCAAGCCATTTGCACAAAGGCTCAAAAGTGGATAGTTTTCTATGCTATGTCCAAAGTGAGTTTACAAAATCAAAATTCATTTCATTTAGGTCATTTGGCTCAAATAAAAGTGGCAAAATTCGTGCACATGAGAAAGTTCCATAAAACTTGCATTTTACACTTGAATTTGCACAAGGCATGACAATTGTGTGATAGCTTACATCCAAGGGCTGAAATTATTTGCTGGGAATCATTGGTGGGATGGTGAATGCACATGCAAGAGAGACCAGCAAATCATGAGCTTGGCATGCTTATGGAACACTTGGGCCAAATTTGCAATTTCACAAAAATCAGCTCTTTCTCACGTGCATTTGATCTAATCCTTTTGCATTGCCTTATATATTCCATAACAATCAGAATTAGGGTTGGAGGCAGCCAAAATACACACTCATTCTCTCATTCTCATCTCTTGTGCAAAATTGCTCATTCTCAACAAACTCTTGCTACAAAACTCCATTCATAAAACTCTTGCTGGATTCTTGATCCTCATCACTCATAGATCATTTCCATACCATTTGTTTGGATTATTCTTCAAGAATCATCCATTTCCCATTTCTTGTGCACATTTTCATTTTGTGCCATAACTTTTGATCTAGGCAAGCTTTCTTCAATCCAAGACCATATCCATACTCCTCTCATCTCAAGGATCATTAAGCACCCATGGATCTAGATTTATAGTGAAGTTTGTTCAAGTGGCCATTTGAGGAGCTTTGAAGCACAAGGAAGCATATTGCTGGATTCACAAGCTTGCAAAGCTTTATATGCATTTATTTTGCATCTAAGGGGATAAGGAGATCATTTGCCATCATTTTATACCATTCTTGACTTCAAATTTAGAACAACACCTCAGGTATACTCAAAATTCGTATCTCATAGAAATGTGTTTGGTTGTGTGTTTTAGAATCCTCATGTTGCACTAGTTACAATGCTCTTTGTAGTTTGTGAAATGGTTGAGTATTTACAAAGTTATGTTGATTTAAAGTTTGATGGACATTTTTATTTTCACTCATATCTTGAGATTCTTTGAGTTTTGATCCAATCCAAGCATGGATTCGTGTTTAGGGGTGTTGGATTATGCATTCTGGAAAGTTTGGTGGCTTGCCGCGGCTTGATTTGAGTTTTTGAATGGCTAGGGTTAGGGTTAGGGTTCTTGTTTCATTAATGGAGGAGAGAGGGTTAGGGTTTGCATGAAGAAGATTTTTCAGCGCTATTTGCACCCCTCATGCGAGGCCCATTGAGTTTTTTAACTGTGCGCGTTTACTCTTTGCACCCCCTTGGCCCATTTGTTTTATTTTTATTTCTTTTCTTTACCAATTTATTCCATTTGCTTTTAATTCATTTAAAATATTTCCTTAACTCTAAAAAATCCGAAAAAACTCATATGCACTCCTTGATTCATCTAGTTTTTTATCATGATTTTTCCAGATTTTTATTTTCATCCCACGTGGCCAAATAAATTCAGCATTGAGCATTGCTTTCTTGTGAACTCTCATAGACCAATCTGCCTTGTCCAATTTTTATTTTTCTCATCCTTTAAGATATGAACCCCATTCTTTTTGAATTCAAACCCTAAGACACTCTACTATCTTCATGATTTATCTTGGAGTTTTCACAAACTTCCTTGCTGGACTTTGCTTGAGTTACTTGTGCCTTAAGTTTCAAAACCCTAAATGGTAATACCTTGCATTCTTGAGCTTCATTGGCCTAGTTTGGTGATGTATTTTTGCAAACCCTTTTGGATTCTCATTTCTTTGTGTTTGGAGAGTACTTTGCTGGTTGGGTAGAATTTATAAGTGCTTGGATCTTTTTCTTGGGTAGTTTCTTCCACACCTTGCCTTGTTTTGCATTCTTTGAGTCTTCTAGTCTCTTTTAAGTTTATAAGGGCACTTGTGCCAACTTCTCTTCATCTTTTGGGGTCCTTTAGAGGTCTATGGTTGCTCTTGGTCTTAGGATAGGGTTTGAATATCCTTGACTCTTGGTGTTGGGTCCCTTTTATGTGCTTTATTTCTTTAAGTGTTATGCATGCCTTCTTTGCACTTGTTTCACCTCTAATCATCTCAATGTGATCCTATGTTGCTTTGCTTATCATCTTGTGAACTCATTTCCATGCCTATATGCTTGAGTAGCTTCTGATTTGTTGGTTTATGCCTTGATTTTATGTTATTACACTAACCTTGCAGGAGCTATGGTAAGTTTGAGATGTGGGAATTGAGTTCCACATCTCCATTTCTCATCTCTTCCCATATTGTTTATATGGACTAACATCTTCTTGTTGGGATTAGGCCTTTCTCATCTCTCCTTTTATCTTCTTCTTCTTCTCTTGAGATCCTTTTTAGGTTAGAAAGACCTCACAAACCCTTGGAACCCCATGCATGCTAACTTAGGATAGAAACTCCCCCCTAGTTTTTTCCTTCTTGCTCCTTTGGTGATCTCTCTCTTATCATCTTCAAACTTAATTCTAATTCACTTAATAAAGGTTGAGTACTTTCATGTGACATGAGACTTTTCTATGAGATGCTTGCACGCGTTCCATTTCGGGGCGAGGTGTGAGTCATCACTCGTGGTAGATAGGTCTTAGCATGAGTACCTCACAAAGAAAAAGTTAAAAGACACTTCTTAACCAAAAACCACAAAAATACTTAATAATGGTAATAGGCCAGTGTGCTTAAGCCCTCACCTGTGGGACTAGCTTTGGGGATTTCCTCCATAGATAGGTGTGCCTCTTACGCATTCCATTTCGGGATGATGTGAGACGTACACATCCCCTTGAGTAAGACTTAGGTACACTTACCTATGCAAACCTTCACTCATAAAAGCTTCTAAAAAACACCAAACAAACAATAAGCGTCTTTCCTTCGAGAATTCTTTTCTCACCTCATTCGCTCCGTCCACGAACTTGCTCCTACTTGTCACTTTGCAAGACGGTTACGCACTCGTCGTCCGAGTCTGCAACACCTGAGAAACGACATAGGCAGTTCAAGCCTTAATTCACAAGCAATTTCCTTTTAGTACCCCTAGTTAGGGGAACTACGGAGTCTCTGATCCTCATTATCCTGATGAGGTACGTAGGCAGCGGGTTAGGGCCCGTTCGAACACAATCTTTATTTTCCCTACATTTTTCCTTTGCTTTTCTTATTTCAGTTCTTTTCCAGTTCCAGTTTCTTTCCATTTTCATTTCTTTTGTTGCAGCTTTCATACCCTCACCCTTTGAAACAGTTTTCTATTGCAAGCGTGGATCCCGTCGGGTACGGCGGACGATCTGGGTGCTGATACCTTCCCAGGTCGTAATCGACTCCCGAACTCAGTCTCTTTGGTTCGCAGGACCCGTGTCCTTCCTCTTCTTTTCTTCTGGTTTGTGCAGCATTACCATTCCCGTTCCTTCGGGATAAAAATGCCTGGCTGGCGACTCTATTCTTCTTCCGCGCCACTTTCGCGTTTGTACTAGGATGGAAATCTGGGGAGCGACAGCTGGCGACTCTGCTGGGGAGCGAACCCAGAATCTCTGGTTCCCCTGTGAGTCTTTCCTAGCGCTTGTTTGTTTCTGTTTCTTTGGGTGATGTTTGTTTGTTGTGGCTTGTTGTATTGTTGTTTGTTTACGGCTTTATTTACAACTTTATTTACAGCTTTATTTACAGTTTTCAGTATTTATTTTCCGCATCATGTATATCATACTGGACTGTCTGGACTGGTTTTCTGTTTGGTGGGCTCGGGGGATATTATTTCTGAGAGATAAGCCAAGTACCCGGCTTGAGTGCACCCTAGGATTAGAGTGGACATATTGTACTCGCATGTGACATGATGAGTGGCGATGTGTTTCACGCCCAGATTGCGATTGTCTTGGAAATATCTTGTGTGGGGATTTCCTCCACTTCGGGATAGGACCTTGATAGTTATGTGCATCTGGGGACCGATCATTGAGAACCTTTGTGGAAACAACCCTCTCCAGTGGTGGCAGTGGCAGACCACATTTTGTGGCAAACCCATTCGCACCCGAGGGTCCACTGGGGACTCGCATAGGATGGCCTGGTTCTCTTATAGGAACTCAGTCAAAGCATCTGGTCGTATGACATTAGTACTGTATCCTACGGGCTGAATGTACTATTGTTTCTCGATTTCAGCGCTTGAATCTGGGGACTTATAAGGGATGCTTGTTTTTCCTGGACTCAGCTGAGGCCTCCCTGCGTAGTATATAATGCCTAACCGATTCCCCGATTTGGTCATGAGCCATTTCTCGGAAATGGTGAAAGTATTATTGCTATTCGGCTTTGAGAGTCCGTGATGTTTGACCCTGAGCACACCTGTGAGATTGGGGATGGGTTTACAGGTTTGCAGGAACCCTTGACCTCATCATACCCTTTTTACCAGTGCAGTTCATATTATGATACAGTTCCGGAGATCTGGTTTTCTTGTTCTGGTATTCTTGATACTGTGGTCCTGAGATCTTCTTCAGAGGGTTGTGATTATCAGAGAGTGTGACTCAGTGGAATTTTGGTTTGTCAAATTATTCAGAGGGTCCCTTGTCAGTGTCCAGATTCCAGACAGTCTCAGATGACCATATGTCTTTGCATTTGCATTTGCATTGCATCATTGCATCATTAATCATTGTTTTTGTTTTCATTCACAGGTTCATATCTCTACTTCCGGTTCCGATATTCTCTTCAAAGATGGAAGATCCTCGCAAGCAGAATATTCATTTCAAGTTCTTTGATATCAAGGTTGGCTTGTTGAAAAAGATGGTAAAGCTGATTACACCCAACCAGGTAGAGAGATTCAGAAAAGCTTACTGGAGTATTCTTGATGTGGTGATAGAGCTAGATCCTTCCGAGAGGAGTGCCATTCATACATTGCTTCAGTATTATGACCCTCAGCTTCGTTGCTTCACCTTTCTTGATTTTCAGTTGGGCCCTATGCTGGAGGAGTATGCCCTGATCCTAGGTGTGCCGGTTCGAGACCAAGTTCCTTTCAATTCTGAGATGAGTAGACCGACACCTGAGGCTATTGCTAAGGCTCTTTATTTGAGCCCTTCTGCTGTGAAGTCTTTGACCATTATTAAAGGAGGTGTGTCTGGGTTTTCCTTGGAGGCTCTGGTGAAGAAGGTGGAAGAATTGGCCGTTGGAGGAGAATAGGATGCTGTCTGTGCTATCTTGGCTCTTTCTATCTATGGCATTATCTTGTTTGCTGATATGGAGAAGTTCATAGATATAAACGCCATACATCTCTTTTTGCTGAAGAATCCTGTGCCTACCTTACTCGGGGACTTGTATTACTCAGTTCATTACAAAACTGAGAAGAAGAGGGGAGGTTTGGTTCGTTGCTGTGCTCCATTATTTCACATGTGGTTCATGAGGCATTTGCCTAGTACGGGAGTGTTTAGTGACCACACTCTGTTATGGGCTCAGAAGATGGAAAAGTTGCTGGCCAAAGATGTTAGATGGTTCACTCAAAGGCTGCAAGGTGCACGTTTCATCACCAGCTGCGGGAGTTATCATAGTGTGCCTTTGTTGGGAATAACTGGAGGGATTAATTACAATCCAATCCTGTTAAGAAGACAATTGGGATACGCTTTGAGAGAGGTGCCTGAAGATTTGAAACTGACCCCTATTTTCTACTTCTCAGTGAAAGATAATATGCCCTTAGTGAGGAAGGTTGCGGGAGCTTGGAAGTGCATTAAGGGAGAAGGGATAGCTAGCTTTGGGAAGTGTAACAATCAGACATTCCCAGAGTACGAAGCTAGGTTGAAAGACAGAGCTAGAAGAGTTTTGTTACCATTTTCAACACCAGTTCCCCCAGTTGTTGAGTCCATTTATATTGTGCCTCTAGAGGAATTCAAGAAGTTGGAAGCCCAGCTACATGCAGTTAGAGTTGAAAATACTGAGATGGTAAGCCTGTATCACCAAGCCAACAGGGCCAAGATTGAAGCTGAAGAGAAGTTGCTGAAGATACAAACGACTTTAGAGGCTAAGGAGAAGGACTTTGCAGGTAGAGAAGCACATTTCCGCAGATTGGGGATGATGGAAGCCCAAAGAGAAGCTGAGCGCAAAAAGAAGTCAAAGACCCTCAGAGATGCTCGTCAGTCTATTGTCTGGTTGAAGGGACAGAGAGAGCAAGAGCTGAAGCAATATAAAGAAAAAGAAGAGTTCTTTGAAGTTCAGATGGCTTACAAAAAAGAAGAGGTGGAGAAAGTCCACAAAATTCGCAGAGAGAAGACCCAACAACTCGCAGACAGTCAACAAGCCCTTGAAGCAGCACTTAAAGAGATTGAAGACCTAAAGTTGATGGCGGGAGTCAAGAAGGTCAGATCTGATGGGGGGCTTAGTGATGGAGCTTCAGGGTCCTTAGGCGTTGGTTCTGCTTCTTAGTTTACTTTTCTTGTATCTAGATTACCTACAGGCATGTTGTAGGAGTCCTAGTTGGTTGTTTATCCTTTGTAAAGACTTGTACCCTACGGGGAATTCTGTGTTATTTGCCTAATAGGTTGATTTATGTTATGTTTTTTTCCATTATTTCTTGGTTTGCTTGCTGTTGGGGTTTGAATGTGGTTTCTCACGAAGGTTTCTGGAAGTCGAGGATCAGTGCCCATCTGGTTTTCTTTGCTGAATACCGGAGTCGGGGCATAAATGACTTGTGATTGGAAACATAAACACCTGCATTGCATCCATATAACCTGTTTGTTGTTTTGCAGGTAGTGTCTCGGTTACTAACGTGTTTTGTGTTTCAGGCACTATAGCTCCTCGTAAAGTTCGGGGGCAACCAGCAGTACACAGATATCCAACCAAGATTAACAGAGAACGAGTCATGGACCAGTTACAAGCGGACTTGACAGATTTGAGACAAAGGATGGATAATTTTATGACACTAATGGCCAGCATGGGGCAGAACCAAGAGCGTCTGCGGGAGATGGTTGAGAATCAGAACAGGAACACTGCGGCTGCTGCTACTGCTGACAATCATACCGGTGCGGGCGCACGTCAGGTTGAACCTCCTGTTACACAGCCAGGAGTGACAATAATCAACGATGGGTTGCACAACCTTCAGATGGACAATCATGACGACCAATTCACCCTACTTGATGAAACTGAAGGTCAAGGAGCAGAGATGAATAAGAGGTTCGAAGAGATGGCTGAGCAAATCAAAGCTATTCAGTCCCAAAGCTCCTTGGGATTTGACATAACCGACTTGGGCTTGGTTCCTGGGGTCAGGATCCCGTATAAGTTCAAGGTTCCAATCTTTGAGAAGTATGATGGCACTACTTGCCCGAAGACCCATCTGCAATCATTTGTCGGGAGGATTGCCGCTCACACAGATGATGAGAAACTTTGGATGTATTATTTTCAGGATAGCTTGGTGGGAGCTTCTCTTGAATGGTACATGAAGCTCAATAGGGTCAATATCAAGAGTTGGAAGGATTTAGCTGAAGCCTTTGTGAGGCAGTATCAATACAACATGGACATGGCTCCGAAACTCACGCAGTTGCAGCACATGGCTCAGGCGGCAAAAGAAAGTTTCAAAGAATATGCCCAGAGGTGGCGCCAGCTAGCTGCCAGGGTACAACCACCCCTCTTAGAAGACGAAATGGCCGACATGTTTATGGGAACTCTCCAAGGTGTTTTTCTGGAGAGATTGGCGTCTAGCTCGGCCACCAAGTTCAATGATATAGTGATTGCTGGAGAGAGAGTTGAGACTCTGTTAAAGATGGGGACGATTCAGGACCCTAATACTGCTGGTAGCTCCGGAGGAGCGAGGAAAGCCTTTGGCGGACCTTCTAGGAGAAGAGAAGGGGAAGCTAACGCAGTATATGGCCGAGGCAGAGGCAGAGGTTATAGACGAGAATACAATCAGATAGCTGCAGTCACAATTCCCACTACACCAATTCAACCAGCTCAACAGGATTTACAACAGCCTCAGCAACAACAACAGCGCAACTATCAACAGAGACCGTATCAACAGAGGCAACCACGCCAAGCTGATAGGGTTTTTGATGTGATCCCAATGACTTACACATCTTTACTCCAGAGATTGTTGGAACTGAACTTAATTCAACTGAGGACCTTGGCTCCACCTACTAGAACTCTTCCTCCAGGTTACGACGCCAATGTTCGATGTGCTTTCCATTCTGGGGCACCCGGGCACTCAACGGAGAAGTGCAGGGCTTTGCACTATAAAGTTCAGGATTTGATCGACTCCAAAGCAATCAATTTTGCGCCACCTCCGAATGTCACGACTAATCCTATCCCTAATCATGGGGGAGCCAGGGTTAATGCTATTGAGATGGAGGAGAGGTTGAACTTGGTGGAGAGGGTTGAATAAGTGAAGACCTCCTTGTTGCTGGTCAAGGAGAGATTGTTGAAGGGTTAGGTTTTTCCGGGTTGTGGGCTCGATTGCGAAGACTGTGTTGAGTCAAAGAATGGTTGTGACAGATTGAAGACTGGTTTACAGAGACTGATGGATGATGGGCTGTTACAGTTCGACAGGGTTGATAAGAGGAATGATGAAGTGTCAACGGTGACCATATACTATGATCCTGATGAAATGCCAACGCGAAGAGAGCCGGTTACTATTTATGTCCCGGAAGTAAGTCCCGTCACCATCACGGTGCCTGGGCCTATTCCGTATTCAGATGAGAAGGCTATTCCGTGGCATTACGGATCAGAAGTGTATGTCGGAGGACAGAAAGTGGAAAATAAGACAGTAACCATGGACCCAGTTGTGGTGAATGTTGGGGGAAGTGGAGGTTTCACGAGAAGTGGTCGATTATTCGCTCCCTAGACTTTGAGAGGAGACACTGATGCTGAGGCTTCTGCTAAAGCCAAAGGGAAGCAAATAGCAACTGACGATAATGCCACTCCCGCTACTGGTCAAAGTACTTTCGAGAAGGAAATGGAGGAGTTCATGAGGATTATTAAGAGGAGCGACTACAAGGTAGTCGAGCAGCAAAATCAAACTCCCTCCAAAATCTCTATCCTGTCGCTGCTGATGTGCTCACCAGCTCATAGAGAAGCCCTCCTGAAGGTGTTGCAGATGGCGTATGTTCCTCAGGAGATTACCGTGAATCAGTTAGAAGCTGTGGTGGGAAGTGTAAATGTGAGCCATGGTCTGGGCTTTACTGATAGGGACCTTACTACTGAAGGGAGGAATCATAACAAGGCTCTCCACATCACAATTGAGTGCAAAGGGGCTGTGCTGTCCCATGTCCTGGTTGATACTGGGTCATCTCTTAATGTCTTGCCGAAGAAGGCGTTAATGAAACTCAATGTGGAAGGGGTTGTTTTGAGGCCAAGTAATTTGGTGGTAAAGGCTTTCGACGGTTCTCGGAGGTCTGTCTTTGGAGAGGTTGAGTTGCCAATCAAGGTTGGGTCGCAAGTGTTTAAGAGCATGTTCTACGTGATGGACATCCAACTTGCTTATAGCTGTCTGCTTGGTCGACCCTGGATTCATGCCGCAGGGGCTGTGACGTCAACCTTGCACCAGAAGCTCAAGTACGTAGCGGATGGTCAGGTTGTGACTGTGTGCGGTGAAGAGGACATATTTGTGAGCCATTTATCTACATTCAAATATGTGGAGATGGATGGTGAAATTCACGAAACCCTGTGTCAGGCATTCGAAGCAGTGAATGTTAGTTCCTTGTCTCCTCTGAGTAGGGCTGAAGATAAAGAAGGTACGTCTATTACCTCCTACAACCAGGCCAAGGAGGTTGTGCAATCAGGCAGTGCCCAGGGCTGGGGCAGACTACTGGAGCTGGAAAAGAAGGAAGACAAGTTTGGGCTTGGGTATCAGCCTGATGGGCTCGTCCGTTCATCAGACAACAAGACCATTACCTTTACTAGTGCTGGGTTGCTGGACCGCAACCATATCTGTGCTACCAGTGAAGACGGAGATAGCGAGTGCGATCTGGATAATTGGATCCGCCCGTGTGCACCGGGAGAGGAGCTTCCCAATTGGTCTACGGAAGACATCGTCGAAGTCACCTGGATCACAAAGTAATTGTTTATTTGTCATTTTTCTACATACTGCATGTCAAATCCTGTACTCTGCCTAAGGTACAAGGATCCATTGTATGGGCCTCCATGTTTTGAAAGCATTTATTTGTCATGAATAAAGGACATTTTTCAATCAGATCGTTCCTTTTCTTTCAATTTTAATTTTTTGCACAAATAAAGAAAATGGCAATGTTTTTTTTTTCTTTCTTTCTTTCTTGCTTTTGGTGTGCGTTTTCTCTAAGCAGATTCTGAATGAGCACATCACTTGTGCAGTGTCGACCAACCAGATTCCATTGACAACTCTCCTGCTATGACTGAGCATAACTTCGACAATCCAATCTACCAAGCTGATGAAGAGATTGAGGAAGATTATGAACTCCCTGAAGAACTGGTCAGGTTGTTAAAGCAAGAGGAAAGAGCTATTCAGCCTCATCAGGAGGAAATCGAGGTTATCAACATCGGCACAGAAGAGGTTAAGAAGGAAATCAAGATAGGTGCTAGCCTGCAGACTGAAGTTAAGAAGGGGTTGATTGAAATGTTGCGTGAATATGTAGACATCTTTGCCTGGTCATATCAGGACATGCCAGGGTTGGATACAGACATAGTGGTGCATCGACTACCGTTAAAAGAAGATTGTCCTCCTGTTAAGCAAAAACTGAGAAGAACTCGCCCTGACATGGCGATGAAGATCAAAGAGGAGGTACATAAACAGTGGGACGCCGGGTTCCTTGCCGTGACTAGTTACCCACCTTGGGTAGCTAATATTGTTCCAGTGCCAAAGAAAGATGGCAAGGTAAGGATGTGTGTAGATTACCGGGACCTGAATAGAGCCAGCCCGAAAGATTATTTCCCTTTACCTCACATTGATGTATTGGTCGACAGTACGGCTCAGTTCTCGGTGTTCTCCTTCATGGATGGATTTTCAGGATACAATCAGATCAAAATGTCACCTGAAGACATGGAGAAGACAACTTTCATCACACCCTGGGGCACATTCTGTTATAAGGTGATGCCATTCGGCATGAAGAATGCCGGTGCTACTTATCAACGGGCTATGGTAACATTATTCCATGACATGATCCATAAAGAAATCGAATGTTATGTGGACGACATGATTGCCAAGTCCCTCACAGAAGAAGACCACCTGGTAAATCTGTTGAAGTTATTCAAGCGTCTGAGGAAGTACCTATTGAAGCTAAACCCCAACAAATGTACATTCGGGGTACGATCTGGTAAGATGCTGGGATTTATTGTAAGTGAGAAAGGGATTGAAGTTGACCCTGACAAAGTTAAAGCCATTCAAGAAATGCCTGCACCAAAAACTGAGAAAGAAGTTCGAGGGTTCCTAGGTAGATTGAACTACATTTCAAGGTTCATATCTCATCTTACAGCAACCTGCGAGCCCTTGTTCAAGCTGCTAAGAAAAGAACAAATGGTCAGGTGGAACGAAGACTGCCAGAGGGCTTTTGATAAAATCAAGGAATACTTACAGGAGCCTCCGATCCTTATGTGTCCAGTTGAAGGAAGACCTCTGATCATGTACTTGACGGTTTTAGAAGAGTCAATGGGGTGTGTGCTGGGCCAACATGACGAGTCTGGTCGAAAAGAGTACGCAATATACTACCTAAGCAAAAAGTTTACCGATTGTGAACAACGTTATTCACTGCTCGAGAAAACTTGTTGTGCTTTAGCGTGGGCTGCTTGCCGACTGAGGCAGTATATGTTGACCCACACTACCTTATTGATCTCAAAGATGGACCCGGTTAAATACATTTTTGAGAAGCCAGCACTTACCGGACGGGTTGCAAGATGGAAAATGATTCTCACAGAATATGACATTCAGTACACATCCCAAAAAGCTATCAAAGGCAGTGTATTGTCTGAATATCTAGCTGAGCAACCCATTGATGATTACCAGCCTATGAGATTTGACTTCCCTGATGAAGACATCATGTTCATAAAAGCAAAAGATCATGAGGAGCCTATTCACATTGAAGGGCCTGACCCAGAAGAAGAATGGACTATGATGTTTGATGGGGCCGTTAATATGAATGGTCGTGGTGTTGGTGCAGTACTCATTACGCCTAAGGGAGTTCACATGCCTTTCTTGGCAAAACTCACCTTTAACTGCACTAACAACGAAGCTGAATATGAAGCTTGTATTATGGGTCTTGAGGAAGCCATTGACCTCAGGATCAAGACTTTGACTGTGTTCGGAGATTCAGCTCTGGTAATTAATCAAACCAATGGCAAATGGTACACGCACCAAGGTCATCTGATACCTTATCGGGACTACACAAGGAGGTTGTTGACTTTCTTCACAACAGTCAAGCTTGAGTATATCCCTCGAGACGAAAATCAGTTTGCAGATGCTCTGG
Organism: Lathyrus aphaca; assembly: GCA_963966055.1. Classification (NCBI taxonomy): domain Eukaryota; kingdom Viridiplantae; phylum Streptophyta; class Magnoliopsida; order Fabales; family Fabaceae; genus Lathyrus; species Lathyrus aphaca. Next base: position 456,344,672 of record OZ014519.1, on the reverse strand, counting down.
CTACCATTTCATCCATGATCAAAGTGCAAGCTGCCAACTTTGTGCCCCGAATTGCAGTATCCAGACTTGACAGGCCAGCATATGTGTTCTCAGCAGACATTGTCAAAGAGGATAAGCCCTGGTACTATGACATAAAATGCTTCTTGGAGGATCAAACATACCCACCTGGGGAATCTTCCAATGATAAGAAGACATTAAGAAGGATAGCTGGTAGTTTCTTCCTGAACACTGATGGTTCCCTATATAAGGGAAACTTTGATATGATAATTCTCAGATGCGTTGATAGGGAAGAAGCAGACTTGCTGATGCACGAGGTGCACGAAGGATCCTTTGGTACCCATGCTGGAGGGCATGCGATGGCTAAAAAGTTGCTAAGATCAGGCTATTACTGGATCACAATGGATGCAGACTGTTGTGCATATGCCAGAAAATGTCATAAATGCCAGATTTATGCGGATAAAGTGCATGTGCCTCCAAATCCTCTGAGTGTGATGTCTTCACCCTGGCCCTTTGCCATGTGGGGCGTTGATATGATTGGCAAGATTGAACCAACTGCTTCAAACGGCCACAGATTCATCCTGGTCGCTATTGACTATTTTACCAAGTGGGTCGAAGCGGCATCTTATGCCAATGTTACTCGCCAGGTGGTAGCAAAATTCCTGAAAAGAGATATCATATGCAGATATGGAGTGCCCAAGCGAATCATTACTGATAATGGTTCTAATCTGAACAATAAGATGATGGCAGAACTGTGTCGGGACTTCAAAATCCAGCATCACAATTCCTCTCCTTACCGATCAAAGATGAATGGTGCGGTAGAGGAGGCTAACAAGAATATCAAGAGGATTGTACAGAAAATGGTTATCACCTACAGAGATTGGCATGAGATGTTACCGTTTGCGTTACATGGGTACCGAACGTCAGTCAGGACGTCAACTGGGGCAACCCCTTTCTCTTTAGTCTACGGCATGGAGGCAGTCTTGCCTGTTGAAGTGGAAATCCCTTCACTGCGGGTGTTGATGGATGCCAAGCTTGATGAGGCTGAATGGGTACGTGCTCGATACGATCAACTATGCCTAATTGAGGAAAAGAGATTAGCAGCTATCTGTCATATCCAGCTTTATCAAAGGAGAATGAAGCGAGCCTTCGATCAGCGAGTACGAACTCGGGAGTACCAAGTAGGCGAGCTTGTACTCAAGAGGATCATTCCTCCCAGTTCAGATCACAGGGGCAAGTGGACCCCAAATTATGAAGGACCATTCATAGTGAAGAAAGTATTCTCAGGCGGAGCACTGATGCTCACCACTATGGATGGCAAAGACTTCCAATACCTTGTTATCTCGGACGTAGTTAAAAAATACTTCGCATAAAAGACCCACTGGACGCAAAAACAGAATTATAGTCCAGGCAAAAAAAGGGCATCCCGGCGAGCTAAAAACAGAATAAAAGCTAGGGCAAAAATTAGGGAAAAATTAAAAAAATGTATACCCGCTGAGTTGAAAAGCCACATCGGACAACTCAGGCAAAAAAGGGTAGCCCGGTGGATTGAAAACCCGAAAGGGCGATCCATGCAAAATCAGGGAATAAGCGAACAACTGCGCTCCGGGTTATCTGAACCACATCACTGCTTCAAACAGCTTGACCATATCATAAGGGAAGAGATCAGCCCCCTCATTCTCTTCAGAAGGCCGAAGATGGAACGGAAAGTCTTGAGGATATGCCAGTTATAGCAGGAAGGAAACTCTTTGGAATGTCGTGTCATTGCCATTAGGATAGTTTTTTTTCTCAATTTTACAGTAGTTACCTCTTTCCAGGTGGTTACTTCCTGATGTAAAAGTTTGCCTATTTAGAGGCCCATCAATAAAAAGAATATTCAGTCAAACACCGTGTTATGTTTATTTTGCTTACAAAAATGTCCTGAATTTTTGACAAATAACATTGCATGAGAAACATGTTGCTTTTCAAACTGATAAAAATGACATTGCAGAGACACTTAACATCGCTTTGAGTGTCAGGTGACGGCAGATGAATAGATCAGGCCGTACCAATCTTTGTGCATACGTGTGTATTCTATTATTGCAGGATTTGCAGGTTATCACCGTATCCCCAAGCAGAAGAGGGTTATTCTCCAAGTAGAGGTATTTCCCCGGCAGAGCGCCTGTTTACAAGTGACTTATTCTCAACAGGTATCTGAACACCTACACTTCCCAGAGGTCGGATCAATCCCCAGCAGGAGTTAGTAGAAGTCTCCCATCCTCATTGGAGTTGTCAGAAGTTTATTACCCACAACGAAATCGCTAGAAGTGCTCCTTGCCCATCAGAATTACAGGTAACTTCATTTCCCCACAGAGTCATCGGGATTCTCGTTTCCAAGGGAGTTCCCCAGTAGAGCAAGAAGAAATTCTCCCCAATGGAGTCAGAGCAGGGTGATCAGATCCTCAGCAGATGTTCAAAGCAGTTGAACGAAGTATACCTCACGCGGAGTCGTCTTTCTTCCAGTGAAAGCTTCTCCAGCAAGCATCAGGTTGCTAGCGCTTCATTCCCATCAGAGTTAAAAGTTTTGAGGCCCCAACAGGTTGCCGGAATCTTCTCCCACAGGTCGCCAGGACTTCATTCCCCAGCCAGAGTGGAATTGTCTACTTCCCCAACATAATCAGCCTTTGTCTGTATTGATACTTATTCAGTGTTCTTTCGCACTCTTAGACAGTTATCTGATGATTCTGTTTGCTCATCCGCAGTCTCCAGAAGAATTAGCACCTTGTGGCACTCGTCTGTGCACTTTCCCCAGTAGAGTCTATATCTACTAGCACTCGTCCGTGCTCGCATCTTTATTTGATGCTCATCCTCTTCCAGCACTCGCCTTTTCCTCAACAGATTCCTCTTTATTTGAGGTATTCCTCAGCACTTGTCCGTGCTAGCATCTTTATTTGATGACCGTCCGCAGCTCTCGGCACTCGTCCGTGCTTATTAGTTCTTTGAAGTTTTTCCCCAGTGAAGTGGCCTGTACTCGTCTGTGCGCACATCTTAATTTGGTGCTCGTCCGCATCCCTGCAGCACTCGTCCGTGCATTTTATTTTCGATTCCTCTTTATTTGAGGCATATCCCCAAGAAAGTCGCCAGTACTCGTCCGTACTCGCATCTTTATTTGATGCTCGACCGCATCTCTTAGCACTCGTATGTGTTTGTTACTCCTTTGAAGATTGCTCGTCCGCATCCTTCGACACTCGTCCGTGTTTGGTATTTTTCTTTTGAAGATCGTCTGAAATAAGCTGATACTCGTCTGTATCTTTTCTGACACTCGTCTGTGTTAGATTGTTCCCTATTGAAGATTCTGATGCTCGTCTGTGTTGGATTTCTGGTATTTGTCTATACCATTGATTGATACTCGTCCGTATCATTATTAGAAGCACTCGTCCGTGTTTCTTGGATCATCGTCCGGTACTCGTCCGTATCGTCGACTTATGACACTCGTCTGTGTTTCTTTGATGATCATTCCAATGCTCGTCCGCATTGAAGAGGTTGAAAATCCTGACGGTGGGATTAAAACGTCAAAACAATTTCCGGAACCTGCGTAAGGGTTATCCGAAGAAGACTCGTCCGTCTTATTCCACCTATCTGCGTAAGGATTCGTGAAGAGGATACATCATTCCTAGTTGCATGTCTGTCCCACAGACTTATATGCATTTCCGGAACCTGCATAAGGGTTATCCGAAGAAGACTCGTCCGTCTTATTCCACTTATCTGCGTAAGGATTCGTGATGAGGATTCGTCTATCCTAGTTGCATGTCTATCCCACAGACTTATATGCATTTCCGGAACCTGCGTAAGGGTTATCCGAAGAAGACTCGTCCGTCTTATTCCACTTATCTGTGTAAGGATTAGTGAAGGAGATTCGTCTATCTCAGGTTACTTTGAAGATTCTTAAGGGCTCGTCCGCTCTCTGCGCCTGGCGTCACAGGTCATTCGAAGACTCGTCTGTCTCATGTTTCATTAGAGCCTTTGGTTTCGTTGGAAGGAGCTCGTCAGCTCATCTCTCAGCTCAGTTGCAACGTCATTGGATTGGGTTTATTTCCCATTTCTTGTTTTCTGCATCAGAGCGCAAATTTCCGTTTTCTTGGGTATTCAACCACAGTTTATCTTGAACGGCCAAAAGCGGAAGCAATCGTCCTTTTCAGATCAACAGTTGCTTGAATAGGGGCAGCTGTAGAACCCCAAATTTGCCCTCTTCATTTTAAGCATCATAATACACCATTTGCATCATAAGCATATCATATATATAGCATTATAGCATAGAAAAATAAAGCATGACAAGCATCAAGCCCTAGCATGAGGCATATGGCCATTTAAGCCAAGACAAGGGTTCCAATGGATTTGTGAGAGGCCTATGATGAGTCTAGACTCCTTTGGCAAGGCCAAGTTCACTTGCAAAAGCTCCGAAGATTGCTTAATCATCACAAGTTTCAAGACAATGCAAGGCTCCTAAGCAGTGCGACCAAATTAGGGTTTTGGTTTCAAGGGCCTTAACCTCATAATTTTGGCCAAATCTTTTGGGCAATGTTTTCTATATGATAAGAGGTTCCTACATGTCAATTTTCATGGAAAAATTCCAAGTGTAAGTCAGTCTTTGCCTCAGTTACTTGCAGATGAAGCAGAAAGTCAACTGAGCCCAGAAAAAGTCAACTATGCCATTCCAAGGGGTCCAACCCAATTTTTTTGGCCAAATGAGGTCTATTCAATTTTATAAGATGTTTGGTGAGCTTAAAGTCTAAGAAGTTTGGTGGTTTGAAGGGTTTTGGCAAAAGTGCACAAATTTGGCTATGGAAAAGTTACTATTTTTGGCTATTTTGACCTAAAACTTCACAAGGCCTTAACTTGATCAAAAAATCTTCAAATGGACCAAAGGTAAACATGAAAGTTGGAGAGTAAGGGCTGCCATTTTTAAAAAGCACAAGAGCATTTTCTGGAGATTCATAGATTTTTCTATAAGTCCCTCGAAAAAATGGGTATTCTAGGGCAAATTTCAAAAATTCAAGGCCAAGCCATTTGCACAAAGGCTCAAAAGTGGATAGTTTGCTATGCTATGTCCAAAGTGAGTTTACACAATCAAAATGCATTTCATTTAGGTCATTTGGCTCAAAGAAAAGTGGCAAAATTCGTGCACATGAGAAAGTTCCATAAAACTTGCATTTTACACTTGAATTTGCACAAGGCATGACAATTGTGTGATAACTTACATCCAAGGGCTGAAATTATTTGCTGGGAATCATTGGTGGGATGGTGAATGCACATGCAAGAAAGGCCAGCAAATCATGAGCTTGGCATGCTTATGGCACACTTGGGCCAAATTTGCATTTTCACAAAAATCAGCTCTCTCTCACGTGCATTTGATCTAATCCTTTTGCATTGCCTTATGTATTCCATAACAATCAGAATTAGGGTTGGAGGCAGCCAGAATACACACTCATTCTCTCATTCTCATCTCTTGTGCAAAATTGCTCATTCTCCACAAACTCTTGCTACAAAACTCCATTCACAAAACTCTTGCTGGATTCTTGATCCTCATCACTCATAGATCATTTACATACCATCTGTTTGTATTATTCTTCAAGAATCATCCATTTCCCATTTCTTGTTCACATTTTCATTTTGTGCCATAACTTTTGATCTAGGCAAGCTTTCTTCAATCTAAGACCATATCCATACTCCTCTCATCTCAAGGATCATTAAGCACCCATGGATCTAGATTTATAGTGAAGTTTGTTCAAGTGGCCATTTGAGGAGCTTTGAAGCACAAGGAAGCATATTGCTGGATTCACAAGCTTGCAAAGCTTTAGATGCATTTATTTTGCATCTAAGGGGATAAGGAGATCATTTGCCATCATTTTATACCATTCTTGACTTCAAATTTTGAACAACACCTCAGGTATACTCAAAATTCGTATCTCATAGAAATGTGTTTGGTTGTGTGTTTTAGAATCCTCATGTTGCACTGGTTACAATGCTCTTTGTAGTTTGTGAAATGGTTGAGTATTTACAAAGTTATGTTGATTTAAATTTTGATGGACATTTTTATTTTCACTCATATCTTGAGATTCTTAGAGTTTTGATCCAATCCAAGCATGGATTCGTGTTTAGGGGTGTTGGATTATGCATTCTGGAAAGTTTGGTGGCTTGCCGCGGCTTGATTTGAGTTTTTGAATGGCTAGGGTTAGGGTTAGGGTTCTTGTTTCATTAATGGAGGAGAGAGGGTTAGGGTTTGCATGAAGAAGATGGTTCAGCGCTATTTGCACCCCCCCATGCGAGGCCCATTGAGTTTTTTAACTGTGCGCGTTTACTCTTTGCACCCCCTTGGCCCATTTGTTTTATTTTTATTTCTTTTCTTTACCAATTTATTCCATTTGCTTTTAATTCATTTAAAATATTTCCTTAACTCTAAAAAATCCGAAAAAATTCATATGCACTCCTTGATTCATCTAGTTTTTTATCATGATTTTTCCAGATTTTTATTTTCATCCCACGTGGCCAAATAAATTCAGCATTGAGCATTGCTTTCTTGTGAACTCTCATAGACCAATCTGCCTTGTCCAATTTGTATTTTTCTCATCCTTTAAGCTATGAACCCCATTCTTTTTGCATTCAAACCCTAAGACACTCTACTATCTTCATGATTTATCTTGGATTTTTCACAAACTTCCTTGCTGGACTTTGCTTGAGTTACTTGTGCCTTAAGTTTCAAAACCCTAAATGGTAATACCTTGCATTCTTGAGCTTCATTGGCCTAGTTTGGTGCTGTATTTTTGCAAACCCTTTTGGATTCTCATTTCTTTGTGTTTGGAGAGTACTTTTCTGGTTGGGTAGAATTTATAAGTGCTTGGATCTTTTTCTTGGGTAGTTTCTTCCTCACCTTGCCTTGTTTTGCATTCTTTGAGTCTTCTAGTCTCTTTTAAGTTTAGAAGGGCACTTGTGCCAACTTCTCTTCATCTTTTGGGGTCCTTTAGAGGTCTATGGTTGCTCCTGGTCTTAGGATATGGTTTGAATCTCCTTGAGTCTTGGTGTTGGGTCCCTTTTATGTGCTTTATTTCTTTAAGTGTTATGCATGCCTTCTTTGCACTTGTTTCACCTCTAATCATCTCAATGTGATCCTATGTTGCTTTGCTTATCATCTTGTGAACTCATTGCCATTCCTATATGCTTGAGTAGCTTCTGATTTGTTGGTTTATGCCTTGATTTTATGTTATTACACTAACCTTGCAGGAGCTATGGTAAGTTTGAGATGTGGGAATTGAGTTCCACATCTCCATTTCTCATCTCTTCTCATATTGTTTATATGGACTAACATCTTCTTTTTGGGCTTAGGCCTTTCTCATCTCTCCTTTTATCTTCTTCTTCTTCTCTTGAGATCCTTTTTAGGTTAGAAAGACCTCACAAACCCTAGGAACCCCATGCATGCTAACTTAGGATAGAAACTCCCCCCTAGTTTTTTCCTTCTTGCTCCTTTGGTGCTCTCTCTCTTATCATCTTCAAACTTAATTCTAATTCACTTAATAAAGGTTGAGTACTTTCATGTGACATGAGACTTTTCTATGAGATGCTTGCACGCGTTCCATTTCGGGGCGAGGTGTGAGTCATCACTCGTGGTAGATAGGTCTTAGCATGAGTACCTCACAAAGAAAAAGTTAAAAGACACTTCTTAACCAAAAACCACAAAATACTTAATAATGGTAATAGGCCAGTGTGCTTAAGCCTTCACCTGTGGGACTAGCTTTGGGGATTTCCTCCATAGATAGGTGTGCCTCTTACGCATTCCATTTCGGGATGATGTGAGATGTACACATCCCCTTGAGTAAGACTTAGGTACACTTACCTATGCAAACCTTCACTCATAAAAGCTTCTAAAAAACACCAAACAAACAATAAGCGTCTTTCCTTCGGGAATTCTTTTCTCACCTCATTCGCTCCGTCCGCGAACTTGCTCCTACTTGTCACTTTGCAAGACGGTTACACACTCGTCGTCCGAGTCTGCAACACCTGAGCAACGACATAGGCAGTTCAAGCCTTAATTCACAAGCAATTTCCTTTTAGTACCCCTAGTTAGGGGAACTACGGCGTCTCTAATCCTCATTATCCTGATGAGGTACGTAGGCAGCGGGGTAGGGCCCGTTCGAGCACAATCTTTATTTTCCCTACATTTTTCCTTTGCTTTTCTTATTTCAGTTCTTTTCCAGTTCCAGTTTCTTTCCATTTTCATTTCTTTTGTTGCAGCTTTCATACCCTCACCCTTTGAAATAGTTTTCTATTGCAAGCGTGGATCCCATCGGGTACGGCGGACGATCTGGGTGCTGATACCTTCCCAGGTCGTAACCGAATCCCGAACTCAGTCTCTTTGGTTCGCAGGACCCGTGTCCTTCCTCTTCTTTTCTTCTGGTTTGTGCAACATTACCATTCCCGTTCCTTCGGGATAAAAATGCCTGGCTGGCGACTCTATTCTTCTTCCGCGCCACTTTCGCGTTTGTACCAGGATGGAAATCCGGGGAGCGACACTTCTTTGATCAAGTCATTGATGTCTCTCCTCAAGCTAGCACACCCATTCTCAGAAAGTTTGCATAATTCACAACAGGCCTCACAACCTGTGAACACTTGGCACTTTAAAAGCTGGGCTTTAACCTCTGCTAGAGGTGTTTGAATACATGCAATGTCTTCTATTAAACTCATGGATGAACCATCCTCTACAGCATTAATCCTTGGCCCACTATGGCTTGGCATAGGATTTTTCATTACATTGGGAGGAGGTGCAAAGTTCAGGGCTTTTGAATCTACCAGATCCTGAACCTTCATATGCAGAGCTCTGCATTTTTCCGTAGAGTGGTCAGGTGCGTTGGAATGAAAAGCACACCTAGCATTGACATCATAGTTTCTAGGAAGGTTTTGAAGATCAGGTGGAGCCAATGTCCTCAACTCAACCAGGTTGAGCTTTAGGAGTTGTGGCAGTAGTGTAGCATATGGCATTGGAATGGGGTCAATCACTCGGTTGACCTGAGATGGTCGTTGTTGAAACGAGCGTTGTTGTTATTGTATGATCTTTGTTGCGGAAACTGTTGTTGTTACGGAAAGTGTTGTGGTTGTTGAGCATACTGAGGAGGTGGAGCAGGGATAGTAACAACAGCAACTGTTCTGGGCAAGTATTGGGGTCTCCCTCTTCCTATGTGCACAGAGTTTGTCTCACCAGATATACGAGGCCCAACAAATGGTTTTCTTGTACTGCCTGAACTGGCACCGTTATCGGAGATCTTTCCCATCTTCAACAGGCTCTCTATTCTTTCCCCAGCTATCACCATATCTGCGAAGCTGGTAGAAGAAAATGAATCCAATCTGTCAATGTAGGTTCCTTGAAGGGTATTCATGAACATGTCTGCTATCTCCCTCTCAGACATGGGGGGTTGAACTGCAGCAACAAGTTGCCTCCACCTTTGGGCATATTCCCTGAAGCTTTCATGGGAGGATTGAGACATTCCCATCAAAAGAGTCTTGTTTGGAGCCATGTCCAAGTTGTACTGATACTGACGGATAAAAGCTTCAGCCAAGTCCTTCCAATTTCTTACTGTGGCTCTAGTCAAGTGGGAGTACCATTCTCGGGATGCCCCTGTTAGACTATCCTCGAAGTAAAACATCCACAGCTTTTCGTCCATGGTGTATGCTTTTAATCTTCCCAAGAATGACTGAAGGTGGGTGTGTGGGCCGGATGTGCCATTATACCTTTCAAAACACGGGGGTTTGAACTTGTGAGGAATTCTCACCCCTTCCACCAGTCCCATGTCCATTACATCAAACCCTAGGGAATTCTGGGATTCAAGAGACCTCAGCTTCTCTGCAATCTCATCCAATCGACGGTCGTAAACTTCGTCTCTAGTCCCAACAACTGTAAACTGCTCTTCTTGAGGATCTTCTTGCAAGACCCTTCCTCCAGCAGTGTTACCCTGAGTATTCCTTATGGCATTGATTTCTGGGTTTAGATGAGGCCCAAACTCTGGTGGATCAGTGCGAGGTTGCACGTGATTGTTGTTACTGGTACCTCCTGTACCTGGATGGTGTTCTTCAGGAGTCTGTCTCTCAACCAACTCCCTTAGTCTTTCCTGGCTCTGAGCTAAACCAGTCATCACAATCATGAATTGGGTCATCTGATTTCTCATCTCAACCCTTTCATTGTCCATCTGGGCCCTTACTTCATTTAAGTCTTGCTGAACTTGATCCATATGGAGTCCTGGAAGGTTGTTTCTTGTCGGGTACCGATGTATTCTATTGACAGGGAACACTCTTTTGCAAGCAATGTTTCCTGAAACCACAACAAAGTGAGAAACAGCAGAAAAACAAAAACCTACAAAACAAATAAAATGTTAGTATGCAATGCAATATGCCTATTTGTCTTCCAAGGGTATCCGGTTTGGTTCTTTGGTTTTGACCTTTCCAGACCTCGAGGAAATGCTGATGATGTTGTAGAGATAGATAAAGCCCACCAATAATGCAAACTGATATATTACAAAGAGTGAAATACATAGTTTGATTACAATAATATCCCATGGTGGGTCAAAATACAACAACAAAAGAAAAGTACAACAAAAGAAAAGTACAAGCAAAAGAATCAGACATCCAATCCAAATTCATCCTCCCTGACTTCCTTCAGGAGGGCCTCAGTCACTGGACCCACTGGGTGCTCTGTAATAGTCCTGATGAGGAGGTTCCTGGTAGCAATGGCATTGGTTAACTTATTATGCTTGTCCTGATCCTTCGACCTCTTCAACCCCGCCCAAAGTTTCAATTCAGATATCTCCCTCTGAGCTGCCAATAATGCCTCCTGATGCTTTTTCTCACTAGCCTCTAGTTGCTCTATCGTAGCCTGAGTTCTCTGATCTTCCTGTGCACGGGCTTTAGTGATCCTGATCCACCTAGTCTGGCTCTCCTCTAGATAACGCTCTTCCCTAGCTTTCTGAGTCTTAGCCTCCTTGCAAGCATTCTTCAGTACTAACTCCCCTGCCCTCGCCTTTCTGATGTAGTCATCCGTCTTCTCAATCTTGGTCAGGTGCTCAATCCTGAGCCTTTCCAATCTCTCATTGTCTAGACGGCTGTAATTTCTCTCCCAGAGAGTCTTCTTCAAGGCTTCAGATAAATGTGTATTCCTCTCTTTCATCTTTTCAAACTCTTCCAAAGTGACAGTAGCTGTAGGTTGTACTGTAGAAGGTCCAGGTGCATCTTCTAAGGTAAATGGCATCCAGGTGATCTGAGCTTTGGTACGAGACCAATCAGAATACTGTGATGAAGCAATGTTGTTGCACTTGCCAAGGATGGTTGTTCCCTTAGTCTGAATGTTATCCCAAGCCCAGGCAGCTTGTCTGACAACAACAGAGTTGGGTTGAATTTCACAATAAAGCGTTTCAGCCAAATCTTGTCCTCTGGGAGGATGAACCAAAGCATACCCTAATTGTCTCTTGAAGAGTAAAGGGTTGTAGTTGATGCAACCTTTCACTCCTATCAAAGGCACATTAGGATATTGCCTACAGCTAGTAATGATGTCCTTGCCTTTGGTGCTCTGAGTGCACCATCTGATGTCATTTGATGTCAAGGCAATAAATCTCTTAGCCCAGTTCTTCTGCTGATGAGAGTTCAGGAAGGTATCTGTCTTTGGCAAGTGTCTTAGCAACCAAGAGTAATAAAGAGGAGCACAACATCTGACTAGTCTTCCTCTTTGCTTCTCATTCCTATGATGTACCGAGTAGTAGAAGTCTCCCAGCAAAGTAGGAACTGGGTTCCTCAATAAGAACAGGTGAATGGCACTCTTGCTCACAAACTTTGGCTCATCTGCAAAAAAGATAACCCCATATATACTGAGGGCTAGAAGTGCACAGACAACCTTCCATTCCCCTACTGCAGCATGCAGGGTAGCCTGGGAGATCAAGAAGTCTAGGTGAAGGCCTGGAACCCCAGCCTTGGTTGTCATGTTCTGATCAATGAGGGCAGGCTCCAAATGCAATGCCCTGGCTATGTATTCATTTCTGAGAGCAACCATCTCAGGGTTGAAAGGGATCCCTCTCCTGATAGGAACTCCTAACAACATGGAAAATTCTTCTAACAGAGGTCCCAACTGGAAATCAGGAAATGTGAAACATCTGAATGGAGGATCATAAAACTGCAAGCAAGTATGGATCATTCTCCTCTGAGATGCATCTAAGTTCATGACCATGTCCAATATGCCTCCATAATGCTCTCTGAATAGTGGGACATGCTCAGGAGTAATGAGAGACTGGATCTGCCTGATGCCAGTCAGGGTGGGCTCAAAGAAGTGGTAAGTGATGTTACTCTTTTTTGAAGTGTCCATGGATGCTGGTGAAAAAGCTGAGAGAAACTGCTGAGATGCTGGAGATGGGTCTCTGATGAAGATATCTGGAGGAGAATCACTGACAAACTGATGAAGGTGCTGGAGAAGATAACTGAAGCAGTCTAAGCAGCAGAAGGGGTCAAAACCAAACCAAAGACAAAAATGGTGGATACCCTGTAAAACAAATAAGCAAATGTTAAATGATGCAGAAATGATGTATGCAAGATGATATGCAAATGGTTTGTGATCAAGTGCTGGATCTGTTTATCTGTCTTGGTAAAAGTCCATGTATGTTCATAAGTCCGAATGGAGGCTTAGAAATCCAGTAACCAGGTGGGGGACTCAAATAAAGAGTCCCAAGTCCAGGGTAATCACAAGAACTGTCCAAATAATATGACCTTAACAAATCTAGTAACAAGGTATGATGAGGCCAAGGGTTCCTGCAAACCTGTAAACATCCCAACCCCCTCACATGTAATGTTCTAGAACAAGGATCCTCAAAATTGGATCAGTTATGAGAAGTGTAAACACTTCTAACCCGGAGGTACAGTGTTTAAAATAACCATAAAAGACCCTCCTCTAATTCACCTCAGATGCTGAAGTTCATAAAAAGGTCATCCAGACTTAGCAGGCTTCCCAGATAGCCCTAGTACTACAGGAAATCTGTAGCACAGAGTTCTCAAGAAGAAACCCATGTCTGAACCGTGTTTCATATTCCCGCACCAGACCGAAATGGAATGGGAAAGAATATGAAGCCACTCTAGCCTAGGTGTCACTCAGGTCCCAAGTATAGGACCTTATTCACTCAATGATCCCCACCCACCAAAGGAAACACAAATCCAGCACATGATAATGACAGTATGAAATGCGTAAATAATTGTAAAAGAAAGAAATAAATAAAGCTGTACATAAAGCAATAAATAAAGCAAATAAATAAGCACAAGTAGCAAATAACACCCCCGTAAACACAAATCAAACAAGCGCTAGGAGGAACCCACAAAAAGAACCAGAAGCCCTGGTTGCAATATAAGGGTCCCCAGCAGAGTCGCCAAGTTGTCGCCCCCACTAAGACACCCGGTCAGATAGGGTACAGACGCGAACGGTCGGCGAAAGGAGAAATGAAGGTGAAGATGAATAGAGTCGCCAGCTAGACATTTTTATCCCGAAGGAGAGGTAATGCTGCATAAACATGAGAAAAGATGGATAAGACGGTCGCAAACCAGAGAAACTGAGAAAGGGGGTTGGTTACAACCTGGGAAGGTATTAGCACCCAGATTGTTCGTCGTACTCGACGGGATCCACGCTTAAAAGATTGTGTTTAAAAGGGGTAGTGTTTGTGCTATCTGTGTGCAAAAGCTGGAAAAGAATGTGCAAGTGTCAGTGCAAGAAAGTGAAGTGAGGTGCTCAGGAACTGAGGCTTAAAAAGAAAGCTGAAAGTGGGGGAAGACACAAAGACTTTTGTTCGATAACAGTTAAGTTATGCTTACGTATCCTCTCGTGCAATGAGGAAGTCAAAACACCGTAGTTCGACTCAAAGAGACTGAAAGATAAATTGACTGATGAACTGTTTACTTGTCTATGCTCAAGTGTATGACTTGTCTGGCTGCAGTGTTAACTGTCTTGCATTAGACGGAAGAAGCAAGTTCTCGTTTATGAATGAGTGAGGTGAGAAAAGAATCTCGGAGGAGACGATTATTGTTTTTTTTTGTGCTTTCAATATTTTATTGCTTTTTGTGTTTGTCATAAGTTAATGAGCTTAAGCCTAAACCAAGGGTTAGTAAACTCATCATATCCTCCCTTTGATTAGGGATAATGAGAATACCTTAAGTATGAGATAAACACCTCAACTAAATTACCATGATGATGTAGGATTAAGATCATTAACCTACTTGTGATTATTTAGATGTTTTTGAGTTTTTGTTTAGTGATAAGTAATGAGTTTAAGCCATAATCAAAGATTAGTGAACCCATTACACCATCCTAATAGAAGGATAATAGATGAACACACTTAAGCTGAGGAAGATACCTCAACTTAATCCATGATTAGGGATTAACCTCATGACAAAACAAGCCTTTATTAAAGTGGATTTTAATTAAGGGTGAGATTAAGAAGTGAGTTTTATGATTTGTAAGACAACTTGAGGGGGACTTGTCCATTAACACTAGGGTTATTCCTTCTTAACCAATAAAGGAAGAATTAGAACCCTAATGTAAGGCCCAAGTTACAAGTTAATGTCTTAGTGATTATTAAGGTGGATTAATTAAGAGGTTTAAACAAATTAAGGGTTTAACACTTAGGATTAAAGTTATACACTCTATCCTAAGAGAAGGATGCAGGCATAACCCTAATCACAAAGTCTTAAAGCCTTAAAGGTTTAGTCTCTAATGATGAGGTGAGAAGAGAGACACCAAGAAGACACAAAGGTAAAAGCTAAAGGGGGACTAATCACAAACCTAATTATTTTCATGCTTGGATGTTCCTATGGTTTGTAAGGCTTGAAAAAGATCTTCAGAGAAGCCACCAATGGAAAAAGCAGATGAAAGGAGGAGAAGCAGAAGAAACAAGTTACTTACTTCACTGAAGAAGATAAGTAACTTGGAGAAAGAAAGTGAATGATGAACATGAATGAGCAAGCTCACTCTAAAGCAAAGAAAAATGCAGCAATGATGCATAAGAAGAATGAGAAGAGAAATGAGAAGTGAAGGCAAATTCACTTCTCAAGTTACTTACCACCTGAAAAGATTAACATAATGGAAAGAAATGAAATGAAAGTGAGACATATGTAAAGGTAAAACCAAAACCAGAAGCAAACACATGATGAGAAAACACCATCTCCCTCCCCCTCAATCACACATTGTGATAATCAACTAATTCAAATAAAATAGAAGATCACTTTTCTAAAACACAACACCTTGATCTTGCTTAAAAGCTTTGATCAAGAACAAAAACTCGTGCTTAAAAGCTTAGAGTGGATAGAATTATAACTCAAAAATCAGTCCAATTCAAACATCTAGGTGATGTATGAATGGCTCACAAATAGAACATACGTAAAAAAAAACCTAACACTCAAAAGCACTTTGCTTTACACAATACACAATATTCTTTGAAAAAATAATTAGGTTAAACATCCAATAATATAGAATTCTGAATGGGCCTAGATCTGATCAGAAACTTCCTCAAAAAGATCACATGAATCAAGCAAGCAAAGATCTTCAATAATTCTCCAAAAACTAACACATACCAGCTTCTGTTATTGACAACAACACTCCCTTGATTTTTCGCACATCCTGGAGCAAAACAAAAGACTGAATACCTACTAAATAATATACAAAAATTAAATCAAAACTTTATGTATTTAGAAATTCCCAGAACTGTCAAGATATATGTTACAACATCTGATATGACATCACAAAAGCACTGCACACTAGAAGATATTTAAGCATGTCAATGACATCTTACAAGACATCAAGACAAATGATAATGTTTTTCTACATATACAGCTAAACCAAAAACCTTCACATAGCCTCTCTTAAAATATAAGGGTCTCCTGAACTAGTAAGAAGAGCATATGATGCTAAGTCTTCAAACCCATATCTCACTAGAGGTGTAATACGACGGGGATCCTTCCACTTGAATCTGAGTCAGATTCATCTTTTTGTTGGATGAAAACCTACCTTGGACTCACTAGTGGATCTTTAATGTCCACCTGAATCTTGTCCTGACTGGAATGTTCAACCCCAGTATCTGGTACAACAGTCACATCTGACTATTTCAACATCAACTGCTCATATAATACAACATCTCTATTGACAACCACATTCCTCTTAAACAGATCCCACATCTTCTACCCCATCACACCTTTATTGTAGCCAATAAAGATGCAATATTTTGATTTGAGGTCAAGTTTAGACTGATCCTCACTAGAAATATGCATGTATGATGGACGCCCAAAAATTCTCAAATTACAAAGATTAATAGGATTATTTCTCCACACCTCCTCTGTAGCTTTGCCATCCAATGAAGCTCGTGGTGATCTGTTGACTAGATATTATGCAATATTGAATGATGCTTCCTAGAAACCTTTGAAAAACCAACATTCAACCGAAGGCACCTTTCCTTCTTCGTCAGAGTCATGTTTATCCTCTCTGCAACACCATTTTATTGTGGTGTATTCCTAAATAAATGCCTTTATATTCCATTGTATCGTACTCTAAATTTTGACCCTAAGATATGTACATCATCAGAAGAAATCCACTGAATAAAGGACTGTGCCAGACTAGTTTGAACAGTATCCCCGCAATGGATCATGATTCCTGAGTCCCTCAGAGGATTCAGGAAAAGGGCCAATCATTAAATACATAAGATTTTTGATCTTTCAATCATTATCAAAGTGTTAAGGAATCTCAAATGATGAGAAATCTTTCAAAGACTATAAAAAAGTCTCAGTGATCTGGGTCCCAAGCCATCACAATCGCCAATTAGGGTTTCAGTCAACTGAGCCCTCCAAATGATATTTTTCATGGGAAAAGGAGCCAAGGCCTCCACATATCATCAAGAATGTTGACATGACCAAGAAAAGCCATTTACAAGTACAAAAGGTGTAGAGATCAAGGACTGCAAGATTAGGGGTTCACAATGCCCAAATTAAGGTTTCTGATTAATCGGGGAACCAAAAGTCAAACTTTTCATCTGGACAAGAGCCTATACAATATGGAATGGTTTAAATATCTCATATATATTATGGAAGTCCATTCACAAGGTCAAAATACCTCAGAGGATGTCCAGTAAAAAAAATCAGAAATCCAGGGGTATCTAGTGTAATTTCCATCTGGACCAAAAAGTCAAAGTTTGACTTTTTCACCCAAAATGATCCTCATGACCTATATTTCAAGAATATATGATCCATGAATGCATTTGATCACAAAAATTCAATAATTTGAAGATAACATGTAAGAGGGGAAACCTTTGAAACTTAGAAAAATTTCTAATTTATGGAAAAAAATATTCAAGTACCCTACTTCCAAGTTTCATAACTTGTGATCCAAGCATCATATTTTAGTGAACCAAAGCTCAAATGAAAGAACTTACTACAAACTACAAATGATTCAACTAGGAGAAACTTCAATTCATTATGGATTTCAAGTTGAAGATGGATCAAAATCAAGAAAAATACTGATTTTCAACTTCAACACTTAGAAAAAATCTGCCTAAGTGTAAATTCAGCAAAACATCAAAACTTGGAGGGATTTTCTCCAAGTTTCAAGCTGATTCAGATCCTTTTCAAAACACCAATGTTTTTGAAATTTTTTACAACAATTCAAAGAACCAATTGACATGAAAATATATTGCTTATACATGAAGAAATCATGGATCAAAGTGAGCATCTCAAGCTGTTTTGCAAAAAACATATTTTTCACAAACTTGTGAAATCTTATTTTTTGAATCAAAGTAAATGTTCAAGTGAATTTAAGCATCTAAACAATGATTATAAGCTTGAGCAAACTTGCAAATTCATGATTGCACCATGGAATTCACCAAAATGACATTAATAGAATTCAACATTGTGCATTTTGATCCAAGGGCCACAAAGCTCCAAAATAGCATATTCTTGGATCTCTTGTTCAACAAGCAATAGTTGGACCCAATCCAAGCATCAAATTTTTGAGAAATGTGAATTTTATTGTTGCATAGCTGAGCTATTTGAGAATTTCTTCATTTCCCATTTAAGAGATATTTTTCATAAACAATGACTCACCATTATGACCTCATCACTTCAAATCTTGGAGGCCAAGTTTGTTCAAAATCTTTGCCTATAAATAAAGACCTCATTCCATCATAAAAATTACACCAAATCATCTAATCATTAAGATTTCTCTTCTTTTCTCTCGAAGACTCAAAACTAAATATTTTGAGTAATCAAGTCTGGTTTTTGAGTTTGAGCTAGCACAAGTAACGCCCTGTATAATATATACCTAGAATAATATCATACAAGTATTTGTTTAGTACTGCCACCATAATACGTTCCTAATAGTTTAATTCATATTCTTGACCAATACTAAAAACATAATACAAAACTTGGGTACAAGACATGGAAATCATACTAAAATAAAAATACTAAGATCAATACAATATCCATCATTGTACAAAAGATAAATACACAGTAGAAAAATAAATATATGCTTCACTTGAAACATCCCAAACATATCTCCACTTGTAAACCAACCTGGAAACAAAACCTGAAAAGAACCAACAATAGTGGGGTTAGATATCAACATCTCAGTGAGTTCCCTATCATATGGATTCTCTCGGCCCTACAAGGTTCTAACAAAAATTCTACTCAAGTCGGGGGAAAGCCTAGACCTTGAGTTCACAAATCTCATACTCATATGGAAACATGTCTTGAGTTCACTAACTCGAAAAGTATCATTAATCCGGAAACCACAAAGGTATCCCCTATTCTCGTAATCTTCTATGTCTAGGAGTCGGCACGAGTCATGGATCCTTGTATTTACTTGATATACGAAATGGATTCAGATGCTAGGTCCGTATACCTAGAATCATCACTTCACATGGTCCGTACACCATCACAAGTCTCTTTACCCGTAGGCTCCATTCGTACTAAACACGGGAATCAAACCTGTCAATTAATGCATGCGTATATTCCAGAGGAGCCCCTGGCTCATGAAACGACATTCTCAGGGAAAAACAGTCCCAATTACGTGATTTCACTCAAATGAGAATGTATATAACATTCCTAAGGTCACAATTCCTTTTCCACAAAATAAACACCCAAACGGGTTCACACACATGTTCCATATAGTGTTCCTCACCACTAGATCATTACTCGACTAAGATACAAATCTATGTATCAAACATCTAAATATCACCATCTAATTTCTATCAAATTCCTAGTCACAACTAGGTTCTACTATTGATAGGGGTAAGTCTTCCTCACTCTACTTAACTCATTTTAATTAAACAAACACGAATAGGTTCTACTATTGATAGGGGTAAGTCTTTACATCATTTCATACAACAAATAAAGCAAACACGAATATAAATGATTCACATAAAAGATAGGCCTTTTCGGAGCCAAGCCCCTTACCAACACAATAGGACTTTTAGGACAAATGTCCCTCACCAAGCATCAAACCACTCTCATGATACTTATCACAGTTAACATCACATGTACATGTATAACATAATGTGATAGTATAAGCAAAGACACATAATAGCTCATTACATAAGAATATCACTTTCATTCAAATACCACCTATTAATTAATCCCACATCATTATTAATATTTTCACATTTTATTAGGTAGAGCATTGCAAGAGCTTTCTATCGTTATAAAGAACGCTTAAATCAAACACCTGAGCTAAAAGTTGTGGATGTTTGAAGAAAATAAAATATTTGAAAAACTGCCAGGGGTGCTCGGCGATCAACATTTTGCTCGACGGTGCCCCCAGAGCCTTCTGCTTTGCCTGACCATCGCATCGACGCAAATTATATCGATTTTCATCTAATAGATTTCATTGATTTGCGCTTTAAGCATTTTTATCATAAAACCTAACTTAAGCTAAAATCATCTCTAACTCTAGAACTTAAAGCTTTTATCTAGAATCAACCTTGCAAATGAAGAGGAGTTTGATGAAGATTGACGAAGAATATTGATGAATCCAAGCTTGTTCTTCAACTTCTAGGTTTTCTTCTTTTTCTTCTCATTTCTTCCCTTTTCTTTCTCTTCTTCTAAATTTCTATTTTTCTTTTCCAAAATATCTACATATATATATATATATATACACACACACACACACACACACACATAGACACATAATATAATCCAATGATATAAAATATCTCCAATTGATATTTTAACGTCCAACAACAATTGCTCAATTATTAGAGTTACCTAAAATGTCTCTAATGTACCAATTAATAAAAACTCAGAGTCGAATAACATTAACCATATTAAATCTAAGCTCAACAATTGCTCTAATTACCTGAACAAATAACTCTCAGAACACTCTGAAATTTCAATGAACCCACTTAAAATTATCAGAAGCACTTAAATAATTATGGGGTATTACATCCGCCCCTCCTTAAATTGAAATTCGTCCTCGATTTTCTTTTAATCAACAACAACTCTAACACTGACTTAGGTCCATAATTATCATTAATTCCAATACATGCTCTAACTCGTTCATTTCCACTCTGACTTCACGACTCAAAATCTTTGTTTCACAAATTATCACTCCACATCCTTACTCATACACTTGTTCCAATATTGGGTTAACTTCTAACTTGTCTTTCTGAAATTCATCTGTCGTTCCATACCGAAATACTTAGTCACATCTCACTTTCATAAAAACTTGCCACTCAAGTTCCTTCCATTGAGTCATAAAACAAACTGTAATACTTCATCTTGATTCGGGATGACAAACATTCATCAAACTTCCAAAAGGTATTTTAGTGAATTCCTATCCTCATGCAATTATCGACAAATACTCTTATTTAAATCCTTCAATCATTAAAATCACTTCGAAATTCGTCAAACGACCTCTTTACCAATCCCAATTGGCCTGATGTCATACACTGTAGCCATGCACATCCGATATTTCATCTCTTAGCACTACGCCAAAAGATTTCACACTTAGATCGAGATCTTCTTATTTCCATTCTTATAAGTAACCATCCATTTGATTCTTATTTATCCGACTGAACTCTTTCATTTGTTACCTTCCATTACGCAACCCAACTCTAACAATGGAACACCACGAATTCTTAGGCCTCACTAGGTAGCTAACTGTCTATGACAAAACACACTTATACATTGGGTTCTCTAATAACTAAAGGTACAAGAACTTACTCACATCTAATGGTAGAAAAATTTCATTATCGACACACCATAATTAACAACGATACAACACTCTCAAAACGGTAGAGGTACAAAGGTTATATTATTACAATCGTAACTGGTACAATTTCCAAGTCCATTCTAAACTCGGAACAATTTATCCAATTCAGCTTAACAGCTCTGATCGTGGTTACTATACTCCATATCAAATCTTCTTACGTGATTCGATTCACTCACGGTTTTGTTGACACAAGGTCTCAAGCAAAAACAACGTAGCACTATCACATAACTTACAATTATTCATAACGCACTGGTGAGTTTCCATACAATACTCCACACACATATTTGAAGATCACAAAATACTTCTCGTTCGAATTCACTTCTCCCAAATATTTTTTTCCTTAATGATCCAAGTTACATGTTTAATGGAAGAACATCCAAACCTCATTCTTATTCTGGAAGGGTAACTTCCAAAACTTTATCCCTGAGTAAGACCTAATTGCACACATCTGTATTACTCTTGTGGAATCTACAAGTGATGCCAATGACTCATGAAAATTAATGATACTAAAAACTGACCAATTGTTCATATTTTACCTACTCAGTAATTCAATTACCAAAACTTTCCCTGGGAGATCAACACTTCGTGAGTCTCCTATAACATCGTCTTTAAGGTCCTCAGTAGTGGCAACGATGACACACCTAAACTCAAATCACTTACCGCTTACCATCATGCTCAGAGAAAAGATTTACACGCCATCTCTCAACACTTTGAACGAAAAACAAAATAGACTTACTACTTAAAAATATGGGTTTCCAAGGTCCTTATCAATTTCATGTATTAAATCGATTACATATTCGTGGATAATCGGTCAAACACCATCAAACTTGTTTCTCTTGATACAAAACTATCCAAACTCAAAACCATTTATTCACTTCAAATTAACTTGTAAGATCATTCCCAACTCGCGGCTTTTTAACTTGCATAACATTCGCCCATCGTTCACAGCTCAAGATAACACAAAATAAGATACAACATGTAGATGACATACTACAATAAGTGACGAATTAGAACTACAATTTATGTTACGGTCACAACACGATTATTCAACATAACCATTTGATTTCTACTAGTACAACGACGTAGCAGGATAACAATAGTGACGATACCAAAAGGTCTCAGCCACAAGCTCGCACTTGATTTGCTCACAAGTAGAATCCAACACACAATCATTACATGACAACACAAAAAAATGGACACCTCATGTCTAGGGCACAACTCTTTCCTCATATTCAATCGATTGGGGAAATCTGAAATGACAACGTTCTTATTCCAACAAGGTAGATTTCAAATAATTAGATCTTCCATAATTACAAAAGTTTTCAGACACTTAGAGTTTAAGGTGAAACATCCTCCTAACGAATCTTTCTATCTCTATGTATACATTAATCGGGATTCCTTACCCTCCACCATGCAACACACACCATATTTACATCAAAGTCGCTTATTAAAATTCTCATAACCAATAGTCCTCATCGACTATCAGCAAAACCTTTCGGCATAAATCGTTCCATATTGACACTTAATCTATAACAAGCCTTGGTTGCTTCTTGTTATTTTACCGTAATCTTACTTCTTAAAATACCATACTTACTACTCAACAAGGTACATCACTCAACATATGTCTCAATACTAAGAATCCATCACCCACACTTATGACCACGGTGCTATTAATATGTTTCCAAATACTAAGGTGTAACTCCTTCCATTTTTCGTTGTACTATTAGATTCCTCACGGTTGAACCATCACATATTATGCTTCTTTAAATTTATTTACAACAACACCACAATTAATCCATTACATACTCGTCCAAGTACATCTTGTTATCGATTTCTCGTATCGCAATGTTAATATTATTTTCCATACTGTGTTCACTTCACTCTTCGTGGTAATCCTCTCAGTTCCAAACCTAATCCATCTTACTAGAGTTCTCCTGAATCCAAGGTGCTTACTCTATCACTTAACACAACTTCTTCTAAAATGCATCTCAACACTATCTGTTATCAAATACAATTCGTTCTTTCTTCGACATGATGTCTTATATTATTCCCTGAGTGATTTATCATTTCCAAATTAATCTGTCATTGAAATGCAACATCCCATTGTATTTCACTAAACCTAATCCCCTAATTCATAACTGAATATACAACATTAATTTTTTACTCTTCGTCTGGTGTATACTTGTCTTACTCGAAACGTGTAATCACCTCATTGTGTTTCTCTTCACGCTTCACTACTACTTTAGGTTCCCTTAAGAAAATGAACGTTCTTAACCTATAAAGTCTATCCATCTGTAAGGTATTATCCAAATGCATTCCTTGAAGTACTCTCGTTCATCTAAGATGCCACCACGACCTTAGGAATAAAACACTAACAATTTTTTCACTCTTGGACCTTACATCTCACGTTACACAATACATCTTATCTTTTCATGGAATGAGATTCCTTAAGATTCTTGTCCATACTAATGGTCAATCTAGATCTACCACTAACTTTACATATCCTTCAATACCTTGAAAACTCATCCTATAGAGATCCTTAACTTTCAGACTCTATCCATTCCAAAAGATTATTTGAACGACGCACCACTTTGCATTTCCATGTTACAGGAAGTACATCTTCTATAAAGACTTTAATTGAGCTGACAAAAACTCCCTCTCTTCTTACTCTTGGCTTGAGCCTACTCTCACAACACAAGTTCTGACAACACTTCGAAGTCCTTATGGTCGCTCAACCATGATTCTACCTATCAGATACATAACATTAGGTTGATCAGACCCAATACTACGTAATATGATATTAAGAGTCATGCTGGAAAGACACACTTAAGAGGCAGAAAATATTTACTTATTATGTTTCAAGGCTAGGTCGAGGATACGACTTGCTCTGATACCAACTGTAACACCCTGTATAATATATACCTCGAATAATATCATACAAGTGTTTGTTTGGTACTGAAACCATCATAAGTGCCTAATAGTATAATTCACATTCTTGACCAATACTAAAAACATAATACATAACTTTAGTACAAGACATGGAAATCATACTAAAATAAAAATACTAAGATCAATACAATATCCATCATTTTACAAAAGATAAATACACAGTGGAAAACTAAATCTATGCTTCACTTGAAACATCCCGAGCATAGCTCCACTTGTAAACCAACCTATAAACAAAACCTAAAAGGCAACACAATAGTGGGGTGAGATATCAACATCTCACTGAGTTCCTTATCTTATGGATTCTCTCGGCTCTACAAGGTTCTTACAAAAATTCTACTTAAGCCAGGGGAAAGCCTAGACCTTGAGTTCACAAATCTCACACTCATATGGAAACATGTCTTGACTTCACTAACTCGAAAATTATCACTAATCCGGAAACCACAATGGTATCCCCTATTCCCGTCCTCTTCTATGTCTAGAAGTCTGCACGAGTCGTGGATTCTTGTTTTTGCTTGACATACGAAATGGATTCAGATCCTAGGTCCGTACAGCTAGAATCCTCACTTCACATGGTCCGTACACCATCATAAGTCTCTCTACCCATGGGCTCCATTCGTACTAAACATGGGAATCAAACCTATCAAGTAATGTATGAGTACATTCTAGAGGAGCCCCTGGTTCATGAAACAACATTCTCAGGGAAAAATGGTCCTGATTACGTGATTTCACTCAAATGGTAATGTATACAACATTCCTAAAGTCACAATTCCTTTTCCACAAAATAAACAACCAAAACGGGTTCACACACATGTTCTATATAGTGTTCCTCACCACTAGACCATTACTCGACTAAGTACAAATCTATGTATCGAACTTCTGAATATCGCCATCTGGTTTCTATCAAATTCCTATTCACAACTAGGTTCTACTATTGATATGGGTAAGTCTTCCTCACTCTACTTAACTCATTATAAGTCTTCCTCACTCTCATGATACTTATCACAGTTAATGACACATGTACATGTATAACATAATGTGATAACATTAGCGAAAACACATAAAGCTCATCACATAAGAATATCACTTTCATTCAAATGCCACTGATTAATTAATCCCACATCATTAATAATAGTTTCATATTTTATTAGGTAGAGCATTGCAAGAGCTTTCTATCGATATAAAAAACGCTTCAATCAGACACCCGAGCCAAAAGTTGTGGATGTTTGAAGTAAAGAAAATATTTGAAAAACTTCCAGGGGCGCCCGAAGATTAACATTTTGCCTGGCGGTGCCCCCAGCGTATGCTGCTTTGCCCGACGATCGCAGCGGCGCAAGTTCAACCTCAGAAATTTCAAACACACAAATTTTTCTCCCATCGCCTCTTAATTTCGCTCGGCGGTCAAGACGCCTCTCAGCGGTTCGTACCAGAACCAAAATTATCATCTTTGTTTTAGGGTTTCCAAAAGCCCCCAAAATCCATCATTTTTATACCATATCATTTCTAAACATGAAACAATTATTATCAGTTGATCACATGCATATTACAACTACACTATGCAAATTATATCGATTTTCATCCGTTAGATTTTATTGATTTGCACTTTAAGCATTTTTCTCATAAAACCTAACTTAAGCTAAAATCTCTAATTCTATAGCTTAAATCTTCTATCTAGAACTCACCTAACAAATGAAGAGGAGTTTGATGAAGATTGACGAAGAAGATTGATGAATCCAAGCTTGTTCTTCAACTTCTAGGTTTTCCTCTTCTTCTCTTTTCTTCCCTCTTCTTTCTTTTCTTCTAACTTTCTATCTTTTTTTCCTCAAAATATCTATATATACATATATAACTAATATATATATATATATATATATATATATATATATAAAATTTAATCCAATTATATAAAATATCTTCAATTGATATTTTATCGTCCAACACCAATTGCTCAATTATTAGAGTTACCTAAAATGTCTGTAATGTACCAATTAATAAAACCTCAGGGTCGAATAAAAATAACCATATTAAATCTTAGCTCAATAATTGCTCTAATTACTTGAACAAATAACTCTCAGAACACTCTGAAATTCAATTGAACCCACTTAAAATTATCCATAGCACTTAAAGAATAACAGGGTATTACAGGCCAAGTTCGTTCAATATCTTTGCCTATAAATAGAGACCTCATTTCATCATAAAAATTACACCAAACCCTCTTATCAATAAGCTTTCTCTTCTTTTCCCTCAAAGGCTCAAAACTAAATATTTTGAGCAATCACTTTTGGTTTTTGAGTTTGAGCTAGCACAAGCTCAAATCAATTTATCACACACATCACATATGATGTTTATGAGGTGTTCAAACACTTAGATCACCTCTGAAACACTCCCAACCCAGAATCACTCATCAAAACCTCAAAAAGTGCTTATTTCTGCAACTTGAAGACATGGAGTTGATCTAGCCATTAATAAAGTCCAAGTGCTCAAACACACTCCATATGGTGTAGGGAAGCTGTCCAAATCATCACAACATCTCTGTAACACCTCCAACTCGAAATTACAACTCCAGCTGCAAGCTCAAGTTCAAGTAAGCCTCAAACATGGACAATCAATGATCCATGCATATTTCCTCACACTCTTTTTTTCCATATGTGCGTAATCATATTTTAAGTAATTCCCCTCAATCAATTTCACAAAATCATTATCATGTAGAATTTCATGAGGCTCAGGCCAAATTAGGGTTCTTCAATGTTCATCAATGAGTTTTCACTCCACACACAAAATAAATGAAATTAATTGGTACGATTGTGTTCGTGGGATCAAAACGAGCAAGATTGATGTTTATTTCATTTCATTTCATTACATATTCAGAGAGATATGAGGGATTTTGCAAAATCCCCATTTTCTGGGCAACCTGAAGAACACCGCATGTTCTTGTCATGTTCTTGGCGCCCTTTTTCAAAAATTCAAATATTTGAACTTTGTGATTTTATTTAATTCAATCCAAAATTAATTTTCTCTCTGATTATTTTGAGTTTTTAAATGACTCTTTTTTCATTAATTCTAAAAAATGTTTAAATATGTTATTCCATGAAAAGATCTCAAAAACAAATATATTTTTTAATATATTTATTATTTTCATAAATAATTAATTTTATTTGTTTCTAAACATTTTAAAATTCATTTCTTTTACTTGATATTTCAAACATAAATGATATTCAAGCTGTCTCATGGATAAAACATAATTTTTCAAACATTGATCAAGGGTTTCAACTTGTTTTTCATTAGTGATTGAAATTTATCAAATATTTTAATATTTTATTTCAAGTAAATATTCAAAATATTCAAAAATTAGGTTTTTTACTTTCACACCCTCAATTTGACTTTTGTCACACCCATGTGCCTCTATTATAGTGTAAGACCCATCCTTTTTTGAAAAATGAACCATTAGGATTTATCTGATCCATTTTCAAAAACTCGGTGAGGTATCCTTTTTCACCGTATTAAGTTATCATTTGTGAATGTTTTTCTGTGAACTTCTTTACACATAACCATTTATTTTCTAAAATGAATTGGAAAAATGTGTCATAAGGAATCCTTTGTGTTTAGGACTCATTCTTTGATGTTTTAACATTTCTCTGGTCTGTTTTAAAACTCTGTCAGGCTTCCATATAAGTCCAGAACCCACTAACTGTCTCTTAAACAGTTTTTAATCTCCTATACAGAGATCATGGGCCTCCTTATTTACAAGTCCCATCTCCTTCTCTTTTTTCATCTTTATGACTAAAGATCTAATACCCCAGTAACTAGATAGAGCTTTAGCATCCAAGTCCTACTCTGTGTATGAAATCATCAAATAATTAATCAACAAGACAAATTCCACAAGCATCCTTATGTGTAAGCCATATTATTGGCTTCTGAGCCATCTTTTCTCTTTCTAACTTCTCGTTGTTTTCTTAAACTGATGTGCTTTCTTAGAATATATTTTTTTTATTAAAATTATCTTTCTTCACCTCATACTAAAGCAAAGATAATAAAATACTTCTTCATGACAAAGAGAATACAATGTTAAAAAACATCTATAATATTTCTCCCTTGGGATTTTGGGCCTCTGCTTCCCAGTGTAACTCCCATCTTCATTCTTAATAAAACAACTTAAGAATACTCAAACCATTGCAAGAACATACTGAAATCTGTTAAACACATTCATTGACACCTTTTATTTGTCTGCATGCATTTCATATGTATATATTTGCATCTTTCCAGAATCTCTAAGTAGTAGGTTATCTTCATCCAACATATACACCCTTTCAAAATACTTAAGATTTTATCTTTCTTACAACTTACTAGGGTTTACAAAGATAAGAAGTTTCTCGGTGAAATGCTTCTTTGTAAACCTTCCCCAACCTCCTCTTGGGCTTCATTCAAGGACCCATTGGCCTCATACAGGTAACCTAGCCTCCTTTTGGGCTTAAACACAAGGACCCCCTCAGTCTTCCTAAAAGCCTATGAACAGACCTTAAAAACAAATACAATATAGTAGTCTCCCTCTCCCTGATGGATGACCAAGCTAGCCTCTTTTTAAGCTTTATACAATTGAATCCTCCCCAGAAAAAGGAATGTCTGATGACCATATCTCACAAACATTTCCAACAGACAAAACACTCTTATTACATAGTCAGTCTTCAATAAATTTTTAGCCTCCCATCTTAGGCTTCATATAAGATACAAAAAATCAAGAGTCAGTCTCTCACAAATAAGCTTTATACCAGGGCCTCTAAATAAGGAGACAGATAAAACTTTCCCAACAGAGTCATTTTTCATCCTTTAGCTTCAACCTAGGGCTTCAATTAAGGCACACATAAATCAAATTTTCCCTCTTTAGAGATGACAAATTTTCTCTATTGCGCACCTTTTAGCTTCAACCTTGGGCTTCAATCAAGGCACAAACAGTCAAACACTATACAATCACTCAAAATCAGTCATAGCCTTGGACTTTATTTAAGCTAAACAATATCAATACAGTCATAGTCTTGGACTTTAACTAAGCTCATTCCCAATAGTCATAGTCTTGGACTTTAACTAAGCTAAATTCCCACAGTCAT
Source organism: Lathyrus aphaca (assembly GCA_963966055.1). NCBI lineage: Eukaryota > Viridiplantae > Streptophyta > Magnoliopsida > Fabales > Fabaceae > Lathyrus > Lathyrus aphaca. The sequence continues at coordinate 456,315,338 of OZ014519.1, read as the reverse complement.
AGTCTTGGACTCTAAATAAGCTAAACATCCAGCCTTTCTTGAGCTATGCATATCAAGATAACCCATTCAGCTTTCCTAAGCTATGCAATTCATGTCAACCATTCAGTCCTCCTTGAGCAATGCAATTCAGGGTACCCATTCAGCCTTTCTTGAACTATGCAAATCAAGATAACCCATTCAGTTTATGCCTTGAGCTATGCAATTCAAGCAACCAACCAACCAACCAACCAGTTACAAACAACTATTTTTCAGCTTCAATCCTAGGCTTTGATCAGGAAACAAACAAACTTTTCAAGTTCAATCTTGGGCTTTGATCAAGACACAAATCAAACTTTTTGAGCATCAACATCATGTGCTTTAACCAGGATACAAATCAACCCTTCCTCCTATGATGCTCTCATCCTTCAATTCTCTTTTGGGGGGTATGTAGGCAAAAGTTCATAAGTTCTTTGCGAGAACAACAAATAAAATACAACAATTAGGTTCTCAGACCTAAGAAAAACAACAGAAAATTATGATAATACATAAACACAAAAACATCAACATCACCCTATCAATCAACACTCACCTCATACCTAGACCCATATCAATGAAACCCCCATCAATATTAAAAAGAACAAATTTTGCACTAATCACTATGCCAAAAATGACATTTAACAACGCACCTTAGACAACGCTTATTTAAAAAAGCGCTGCTATAAGTGAAAAAATTATAAAACACGGAAACTGTTCACAAAATATTTTAAAAAGTGCTGTCTAAGGTGCCCTTTAGACAACGCTTTCTCAAAGTGCTTTTAAAGGTATATCTTAGACAACGCTTTCTAAAAAGTGCTGTCTAAGGTCTTAAAATTAAAAAACAAAATAAAATCAAAAGCGTTGTCTAAGTTCAACCTTAGACAACGCTTTTCAAAAGCACTTTTAAAGGTCGTCCTTAGACAGCGCTTTTCTCAAAAGCACTGTCTAAGGTCTAATTAAATTAAAATATTAGACCTCAGTTTCTATTTTCGTTCATTTCTGTTCTTTCTTTTCCCCCCTGCGAACGCGAAACCTAAACCTGAAAAACCTCCATAAACCTTGAATCCTCTTTGTTTCTCGGTTTCGATCATTGTCGTTCTTGTGAAGAAGTGTTTGAAGAATCGTGAACAGACATTTGGGTGTTGACTGAGTTTTTGTTGAATCGTGTAGAAGAAGAGGTACGTTGTTCTTCATAACATATAACAAACATTTGGGTTTTTGTTGAATCGTGTAGAAACTAAGTTTTTGTCTCTTTTTAGTTGAGGTTTAGGTTATTTCATTTTAGCCACCTGATATGTCTACTTGTTTGTATAAGAAATCGAGTTTTTTTGAATCTGTAGACTGAGTTCGATAAGCTACTGAGTTCGTCCATTTTCTTGACTGAGTTCGTCCGAGTTCGTCCTTTACTGAGTTCTCATAAGGTACATTGTTGTTGTTATGTTCGATAAGTCATAATATTGTTGTTATTTTCTTGACTGAGTGTTTAGTTATAATGTTGTTTATTGATTGTAATATCGGTTATATTGTTATTATTTTGTTGTTTATGTTCGATAAGTCTAATATTGTTGTTATATTGTTGTTATTATATGTAACTCTATTTTCAACTTGAATGATGTAAATATTTGTTAATTGTGAGAAAATGAAGTGAACTTGAAAGTTGTTAGAAGCTAAATTGTTTGTCATTTATATTAACAATGATTGAGATTTGAGAATGATATTTATAAGATGATAAGTTTATTTTCCTTATGAAAGAGTCTAATATGATGTTTGAAGTTCAAGTTTCAATCATTTTGGAATTTTTATTGTTTGAGGACAAAATTAAGAAGTGAGTTGTGATGATACCTCATCCAATGTAATTTTTAATTTTTTAAGGCAATTGTTTAGTTTATTTCTTAAAAGTTATGCGACACACGGGTATGGCAAGTGTAGTAAGATCGTAATACTTAGTAGCATTGTATTTAGGATATTTGAAGATACTACCCAATTATTAATCTAGCTTGTTGTCTGCTGCAATATCAATCTAGTTGCTTCTCATGTCCAAAACTCTATAATTCTAATACAATAGTTTTCGTTCTTGACTGATTTTGTGAAAATAGTGAAAATAGTATTTTCATCTGGATTTACCTTGGTTATGTATAGGTAATTGGCGTTTGGACATTGGTTATGTATAAGTTATTGTTGTTTGGATTTACATTGGTTATGTATATATAGGTTATTGTCGTTTGGATTTACATTGGTTATGTATACGTTATTGAAGTTGATATTGATTACTTACCTTAATAAGTAGGAAAACCATGGATAAAACATGGATGTGTGTCGATCGATTGTCCAAAGAGTACAAGAATAGGGTTGCGGAATTCGTTAAGTTTGTTGTTCAACACGTTAAAAACCCCATAATGAAATTTCCTTGCTTGCGTTGTTGTTATATTGGTTCGTTTGTTGCTTGGCTGATAAGCCTCATTAGCGTAGGATATGAGGTATGCTTAAAACCATTATGAACCTTTGTTAACCTTAATGTGTAGATTCAAAGTTTTTACATGCATTTTACGTACATTTTTTACATGGTTATGTTAATTAGACTCCATAAAGATCCAAATCAAAAGATAAGGCTATTCTGCGGCATACCGAGTCCGTTGTTTCAAAAAAATAGGTACATTACAATTATATGATATTTATGCATGGAAAATGTTAAATTCTTGATTTTATACTTCATCTAACTATTTATATGATATGTAGCTTCATGATAAGGAGGTTAGCAACGTCTCTACACAACAAAAAAAGGTTGGTGCTAAGAAGACCGCAGCTAAGAAAAAACCTACCTTCAAGTATAGGTCGTGCCTTCAGACGTTTCTAGAGTTGACAGATATTCTGACCGAAGGTATTCGTCTTATACATATGGAGGAAGGTATTTTTGGCTTTGAATATGAACAATCAGTTGGTAATGAAGAATTTGTGCAAGTTTTTCGTCATGAAGAAATAGGCGTTAGTGTTGTCAATATATATGTGAGGTATATCTGGTCTACTTTGTTATATTAATTGAACAACTTATATACTTTATGTTTCAAATGAATAGTCTAATGTTAATGATTTTTTTATTCAAGGTTTTTGTATCACAAAGTTATGCGCCCAAGTGGATTGGATGAAAGATTTGGATTCTTAAGCCCCGCGTCCGTCAACTTAGCTTTAATCTTAAGTGGACCAGATGACGTGATGGAGTACGTTCACAACCTCTTCATGGCCAACAAAGATACGAAAAATTTATTCTTTTTACCGTTTAATACCGGGTTAGATTTTCATTCTAAATTCATCTATTATAATTATTTTGTATTTTGACGTCGTTTAGAAAATTTCCATCTAACATTTGTTTAATCATACAGTGGACATTAGTTGTTGGTCACAATCAATCCTATCAGAGAAATTGTTTATTATCTTGGCTCGTTAGGAAATGATTGGATAACATACCCGGATATGAAGAAAATGATTGACATGTAAGTGAGATTGCTCTAAATATTCTTGTGTGTATTTATTAATTTATGTGAATTATTCTAAATATTTATTTATATTTTATTAGCATTATACAAGCTTTTCGAGCCCAACGAGATATCCAAGTATCAAAGAGGAGAGCCAATAACATTACATGGATAAAAGTGGCGGTATATTATTAATTATCACATTTTTTATTATATTAGTGATGATACTTGATAAAACATAGGATTTAACCATATTTTCTTTTCATCTGTAGTGTCCTCAAAACGTAATCAAATAGATTGTGGATATTTCATGTTGAGGTTTATGAGAGAAACTCTTTCTTTGAGTCGATTAGAGATTCCACCTGATGTATGTATTTCTAACTTATGAGTTATTTTAATATTTAACACATATTTCTCATATAATTAAATAGTTGAAACTAAATAAAACTATGTTATAATATTATGTAGTACTTTGATGAATTCAAGTGTGCGTATTACTCAAGTAATCATTTGGATGAAATTAAAGAGGAATGGTGTCAATTCATTATGGGGCTAAGTGTGTTATAAGGTATATTGTACTCTTACTTTAATTGATGAAAATTTTGAGTATGTGTATGTAACTATAGACATATTGATTATGACTTGTTTTAATTGATCAATTACAATATTTTTGTGTTGTTTCAGGCTATAATATAGTTGCAATTGGATGAAAATGTATAGCTCTGAGTGTGATCACATTTAGTTTATGTAGAATTTCATTTGAACCAAAAATGTATAGTTGGATGAAATGAAATGTATGAATTATTTCGTTAATATTGTTTCGTAGATATTGGTTATAGTATATGTTGTATATTATTTAAATTGGTTCGTAAATTGGTATGATTGTATGAATTGTTTCGTAGATATTGGTGATTGAAAATCCGATTATTTTGTATCTATAAATCGGTGTCTAAATTAATAGGTTTAAATAGGATAATTTAGTGAAAATTATGGATTGGAAAACAGGTACAAATTATGGTTTAAAAACCAGTTGAAAAAGTGGATAAAAATAGGTGCCTATAATTTGGCAACCTTAGACAACGCTTTTTAAAGGAAATGTTTTTAAAATTTTCATATACCTTAGACAGCGCTTTCAAGAAAAAGCGCTGTCTAAGGTGGGGTATAGAAAGCGCTTTCACTAAAAGCTCTGTCTAAGGTGGGGTTTAGACAGCGCTTTTAGTGAAAGCGCTGTCTAAGGTATACCATTAAAATAAAATAAAAGAAATGTCTAAGGTATATGAGAAAAAGGAAAAAAGCGTTGTCTAAAGTGGGGTTTAGAAAGTGTTTTTAACAATAAAAGCATTGTATAAATCCCCTTTAGACAACACTTATGTCATTAACCAAAGCCTTGTCAAAACCTTTAGCAGCGCAGGTTTAGATAATGCTTTAAAGCGCTGTCTAAGGCCAAAATAAGTGATGTTTGTCGCTCCCCGGATTTCCATCTTGGTACAAACGCGAAAGTGGCGCGGAAAAGAATAGAGTCGCCAGCCAGGCATTTTTATCCCGAAGGAACGAGAATGGTAATGCTGCACAAACCAGAAGAAAAGAAGAGGAAGGACACGGTCCTGCGAACCAAAGAGACTGAGTTCGGGAGTCGGTTACGACCTGGGAAGGTATTAGCACCCAGATCGTCCGCCGTACCCGACGGGATCCACGCTTGCAAAGAATACTGTTTCAAAGGGTGAGGGTATGAAAGCTGCTGCAAAGAAAAGAAAATGAACTGGAAAAGAAAACTGAGAAAGGAAATGAAAAGAAAAGATGTAGGGAAAATAAAGATTGTGCTCTAACGGGCCCTACCCCGCTGCCTACGTACCTCATCCGGACAATGAGGATCAGAGACGCCGTAGTTCCCCTAACTAGGGGTAGAAAAGAAATTGCTTGTGAATTAAGGCTTGAATTGCCTATGCCAATGCTCAGGTGTTGCAGACTTGGACGACGAGTGCGTAACCGTCTTGCAAAGTGACAAGTAGGAGCAAGTTCGCGTACGGAGCGAAGGAGATGAGAAAAGAATTCCCGAAGGAAAGACGCTTATTGTTTGTTTGTGTTTTTAATGAAGCTTTTTATGAGTGTGTCACAAGGAAGTGAACTCAAGATCTTTTCCATGGAATGTGCACTTGTCACTATATTCCAAGATGGAATAATAGAACAAGCACACTCAAGTAAGGAGAAGATCCCCAAAACTTGAACCCAGAGATTAGGGCTTAGGCTCACTAACTCATTAAACTTATTAAGTGCTTTTGGGTATTTACAATGAAGAAGTGTTTTTTTTATGATTTTCTTGGTGAAGATGATATCTTGATCAGACTTGTGCATCACAAGATAAGCTTGTACTATCCCAAGATGGGAAGACTACAAGTATCTCATGGGATAAGGCTATTGCTCAAGGTATCACTTCAAAATTTATTAGGTGTTTTCTTTAAGGTTATGAGATGAGAAGAGAAAAGAAACCAAAAGGATCACAAAGGTAAAAGTCTAATGGGGGACTAAAGAATCCTAAGTGTTGTCATGCATGGATATCCTAGGTTAGTGAGGTTTACTATCCTAAAGAAGAAAGAAAGAAGAAGAGAAGAAGAAGAAAGAAGAAGAGAGGAGGGAAGAAAAGTAAGGCCTAAGCCCAACAATCAAAGGTTAGCACAAGTGAGAATAAGAAGAGAAGAGATGAGATTTGGAGATGTGGGAATCACTTCCACACCTCTCACTTACCATAGCCCCTGAAAAGGTTAGCAACACAAGTATAGAAGAAAACAAAGTGAACTTAATGACATGCCAACATCATACAAACAGAAGTGAAGTCATATATACAAAAGCTCAATGCAAATGCAAGTCACAAGAATGAGGAAAGAAGCATGCAAGTCAATATAAAGCAACATGAAACACATGGCAAGGCAAAGTAAACTTAAGAAGATGCAAAGCAAAAATACACAAAACATAAACTCAAGGCACAAGACCAGAACCAAATCAAGTTAAAGAAGTGCTTTAGAAGCAAGAGAGATGAAGAGAAGAGAAGTACAAGGCCAAACAATCAACTTATAGGAAGAAATAAGCAAAGGAGTGAGATGGATGTACAAAAGGAAGAATGAACTTAAAAGGCAAGCAAAACACAAGACTTCCAAGACACAAACCCTAAACCAAGATCAGAATGGTATTAATACCCTAAAGAGACCCCAAATAAGAAGAAGAAGTTGGCACAAGTGCCCTTCTAAGCTAATGAGAGAGCTTATGATCAAAAGGAAGCAAAATGGGACAAGCTAAGCAACAAAATTCAAATCAAATCAAGAATACACCTAAAAATTCCACAACTTTGAATAAGAGGTCTTCAATCATGATATAACAATATGCCAAAAGGATAGGAAGAAATTCAGAAGCTATGCAAGTCAAAAGAAGGCTCAAACATGAACTAGGGTTAAGAAACTTCCTTCCCAAGTCAAAGGTCAAAACCAAATGAACAAGTTTCTAAAATTCAGGGAAAAAATCACACATGAACTACATCTTCTTATGAATCCAGAGCAAAAAGAACCAACAAGAAATTCAAAATGAGGATCACTATGGAAATTGGACAAGGCAGCATGCTCAAAAAGGAATTAAAATGAAATAATTAAGATGAACAATTAATTGACACGTGGCTATTAAAAATAAATGGAAAAGAAAAATATGAAAAATTAAAGAAAACTCAAATTGACTTCCATGAATTAATTTAGAATTTTTAGACACTCAGAACTAATTTTAAAATTTGAAAAGCAAAATGAAATAAAGAAATAAAAGAAATAAAGAAATAAAAATGAGAAAGACTGGGAGGGTGTGAATAGAAGGGGAAGTTAGTTCAAATGACTGGGCCCGAAGACAAGGGGGTGCGAATTGTGGTTAAGCCCACTGGATCTGCGCAAGTGTACAACATATTGGGTGGAAATTCAGAAGAAAATACTGGAAAAAAACACAAGCCACTAGATTGAATGGACGCATCCTGTGAGACTTTCATTAATTAACGTGGCACTAGGATTGGATTAGAGCGGAGGAGCATGTGAGTTAACATGGGACGCATCACACAAAGCACATTCAGAATGAAATTATAAAAAAGAAAAGCACGTGATGGAGAGGTGGTGTCATTAAATGAGGTGTCAAGATCCTGTACGCCCAGATGAAAGATCTGAGGGTGGAGAGGTTGTCTTCAACCTCTGAAAACCCTAATTCACATTCCCAGATTCCGGTGACCGGAGCTAGGGCTTCGGCACCGGAAATTGCATAGTATGAACAAAACCTAATAGAAATGAACAAAAATCTCCAAATTGGATAATTGAACCATGCTGAGTTCAAAAATGACAATGAAAATTTCAATGGATCAAAGGATTTACGGGATCGAAGGAAAACAGTTGGTACCATGAAAATTCAAATTCACATTACAAGCTCAATAATGCACTAAATTCAAAACTAAAACAAGCAGAGTGATCAGCAAACATCAAAGATCAAAATGCACACCTCAAAAGCCATTTCCAGATCCAAAGATTCAGAGGTTTACCAGGGATGAAGACACCTCAAAAACACCAAGAAAATGCTCCAAAGGCTGCAGATCTAACTCTTGTGATCTCCTCTTGCAAAATAAATGCAAGAGGAAGCTTGATGGAACCTGAATCTGAAGCTTCAAAGCAACCTGCCTCTGAATGGCACCTTTCTATTCTTGCACCTTTAGCTTAAATGAATGGTGGAGTAATGATCTATGTAACTCACTGATCAAGAATATGGAAGAAGTTTGTGAAGAGAGTGAGAGAATGAAGAGATTCGAGTGAAAATGCAAATTGAGCAAAAACTTGAAAACTGAGAAAATGAGTGAGATCTGGATCCTCTAAAACCCTAATTTGCTTTTATATGATGTCATGACTCAATGCTGAAAGAATGAGGAGCTTTGCATGTGTGAAGAGAGAGTGTGAGTGATTTTGCAAATTTGGCAAGTTTTGTGTGATCTCATGAAAACCTCATGCCTTGCCTTGCTTCTTGCCCATGTGCACTCACCATCTGATCCTTGATTTCAAACCAAGAGAATCCTGGCCATTGAATTAGAGTGTCACACTTTTTTCATGAACATGCACTTTTTGCACCTTTTGAATGAAATTCTCACTAGGCACGAATTTGATGTATTTCTTGGAGAAAAGTGAGCCAAATGCATTTAATTTTAATATTTTGAACTTATTTGGTATGTATCAATACTCAAAATTAAGATTCATGACATTTTGCTCTTGTGCACAATTGAAAAACCAAATTTTGCCCTAGTTTTTGTCAAATTTTCGAGGGGCCTAACTCTTCAACCATGAAGGCTATGAAAAAGTACTTGTACTTTTTGAAAATGGGAGTCCTTAATATCCAACTTTCATGTATGACTTTGGTCCATTTGAAGAATTTTTCATTAAGTTATGATCATTTGAATTTTAGGGCAAAAACTTGCCAAAAATGGCATTTTCCATAACCAAGTTTGCACCAATTTTGCAAAACACCTCAAAACCTCATGATTTTTGATCTTTGAACTGGCCAAACCTCTTTTAACATTATAAGAACACCCTTTGTCTAGAAAAATATGATTGGACCTCTTGAAATCTCACAGTTGACTTTTTTAAGGCACAGTTGACCAGTTTCTTCATCTGCAAGCAACTGAAGAAATACTTGACTTCCACAAGGAATTTTCTCACCAAATTTGGTACCTAGGATCCTATTAACATGTAAAAGACTTTTCCCAAATGAAATGGCCAAAGTTTTAAGGTTTTCAAGCTTGAATCTCAAACCCTAGTTTGGGATCCTTGTGTAGGAGCTTTGCCCTAGCCTGGATTCCCTGATGATCTTCCAACCTTCTGAGCTTTTGCAAATGAACTTGAGCTTGTAAATGCAATGTAGACTCCTCATAGGACTTGTCAAAATCCATTGGGCCCCTTGTCATGGCTTGCGATGCTTCAAGAACCTCCATAGATGATCATATGCCTAATGCTAGGTCATGAGAAATGTTATGCCTCATTTTTCCATGTTGGGATGCTAAGAATATGATATGTTCATGATGAATATTGTCGCTCCCACCAAATGAAGCCAGGTCAAATGAGGTACAGATGTGAACGGTCGGCGAAAAGAGAATGAGAACACACAGAAGTGAACTCAGAAAGACAAAGAGTCGCCAGCTAGGCATTTTTATCCCGGAGGAAAGGCAATGCTGCATAGACCTAGAAAGAGATGGATAAGACGGTTGCGAACCAGAGAGACTGAGAAAGGGGGTTGGTTACAACCTGGGAAGGTATTAGCACCCAGATTGTCCTCCGTACTCGACGGGATCCACGCTTAAAAGATTTGTGTTTTAAAGGGGTAGTGTCAGTGCAATTTGTGTATAAAATAGCTGGAAAAGGATATACAGGTGTCAGTGTAAAGAAAAGTGAAGTGTATAAATGATGTGAAGTATGAAAGTGTCAGTGTAAGAAAGGAGTGAAATGCTCATGACTATGAGGCTAAAGAATGAAGATGGAAAGAGGGGGAGTATACAGAGACTTTTGTTCGATAACCGTTAAGTTATGCCTACGTATCCTCTCGTGCAATGAGGAAGTCAGAACACCGTAGTTCGACCCGTAGAGACTGATAGATGAATTGACTTGTGAACTGCTTGCTTGTCTATGCTCAAGTGTATGACCTGTCTGGCTCAGGTGCAAACTGTCTTGCATTAGACGGAAGAAGCAAGTTCTCGGTTGTGAGTGAATGAGATGAGAAAAGAATCCCGAAGGAGACGATTATTGCTTGTTTTTGTGTTTTCAATCTTTTATTGCTTTTTGAAAGTTTGTCATAAGTTAATGAGCTTAAGCCTAAACCCATGGATTTAGTAAACTCATCACATCTTCCCTCTGATTAGGGGTAATGAGAATACCTTAAGTGTGAAGTCAGATTCTCACACTTAATCACCTTTGAGCAAGATTAAGATCATTAACCTACTTGTGATTATTTAATGTTTTTGGTGTTTTTGTTTAGTGTTAAGTAATGAGGTTAAGCCATAATCAGGGATTAAACAGACTCATTACACCATCCTAATAGAAGGATAATAGATGAGAATGTTTAAGCTGAGGAAAACTCCTCAACTTAATCCATGATTAGGGATTAAACTCATGACAAAACAAGCCTTTGATTAAGTGGATTTTATTTAATGATATGATGATGAAGTGGATTTTATGATTTATAAGACAACTTGAGGGGGACTTGTCCATTAACACTAGGGTTAGTCCTTCTTAACCAATTAAGGAAGAATTAGAACCCTAATGCAAGGCCCAAGTTACAAGTGTGGTGTCTTGATACTTATTAAGTGAATTGATTAAGAGATTTAAACACATTAAGGGTTTAACACTTAGGATTAAAGTTATACACTCCATCCTAAGAGAAGGATGCAGGCATAAACTTAATCACAAAGCCTTAAAGCCTTTAGGGTTTAGTCCCTGATTATGAGATGAGAGGAGAAGACTTAAAGAGACACAAAGGTAAAACTAAGAGGGGAGACTAATCAAAACCCTAATCATTGTCATGCTTGGTTGTTCCTAGGGTTTGTGAGGTTTTCAAGAGAAGTCTTCAATGGAACCACCAGGAAGCAGATGAAAGGATCAAGAGAAGCAAAGCAACTTGCTTCATTCAAGAAGACAAGTCACTTGAAGAGAGAAAGTGGGAAGAGGAAGAATGAGCAAGCTCAATCTCAAACACAAAGAAAAATGCAGCAATGGATGCAAGAGAGATGAAAAGAAAAGTTATGAGAAGTGAAGGCAATTTCACTTCTCAAAGTTACTTACCACCTGAAAGGTTAGAAAAGAAATGCAATGCAATGCAAAATGGGATGAAATGGTATGATGAGAAACAAAACCAGAAGCACATACATGATACTAATGATGCTATGAGATGCTACAAACATGAGGCAGCACATGGAAATGATCATACAAGTTCATGAATGCAAATGAAACAAGTTAAGAGCCAAGAACATGCATGAAAAGTTATGAAGTGCACATGACATACAACATGGAAAATACATGATGCAATGATCAAACATGCTTTCAATATGTCTTATGATGCCAAATGGATCAAATGGATGCTTGAAATGTCATGGCAAGTCATGTTATGCAAGAGAATGTAAGATGGATGCATATGGAAGCCCAAATTAGGGTTTATGATCAATGCAACAAACAAAAATCAAAATCAGAAGCAAACAACATTATAAAAAATTGAAAATGCAACACAAAGGACCCCTAATCCTATACTAAACCAATGCCCAAAGGAGAGGTCTCAACTCTTAACCAATCTCAGGTTATGATTTTTGCAAGTTTTTTAGGGTTTTAGGGTTCCTAAACAAAAGAATTGCCAAACAAATTGAAAATGAAAGATCAAATCATGGCCATTTAATCTCACAAACATCATGCTAAACACAATGCAATGCAAAAAGAATCAATGTCCAACTCTTCATGGATAGGCAGAAATGATTTTTTGAACCTTGGATCAAATTAATGCATAAAAATGATTTTAATTCAATGAGAAATTCTTAAAATGCATCAAGATCAAAAAAGAAATTTGGTTTGAAGGTTGGACAATGTTTCTAAATGTCTTAGAACATTTCATGAATTTTTTGGTGATTTTTAAATACCTAAAAGTATTTTTAATTAATTAATTTTCATTAATCAATTAAAAATAAACTTTTAAATATTTAAAAATACTTTTTTAATGCTAAAAATAAAAATAAAAATATTTTTGTGTTTTAAAAATTAATGAAACTCTTGACAAAAAGTTTCATAATTTTTAAACAATTTTTACTATTTTAAATAAATTATGGAAGTTAAATGACAAAAAATGAAATAAAAATAAGATAAATGGAAAGTATTCTGATCCAACGCATGAGATTTAAAGTTGGGGAAAGACCATTGACTTGGCGCGTGAATCAAAGGACAGGATGCAATCTGACTTAATTATGTTTTACGAATTAATTAAGTGGATTAGGGCTAATGAGGACACATCTGGGCCACACAAACGCGCGGCAGGTCAACAAGTCAACTGATCCTACGCGTGAAATTCAAACTGCACTTAATGACCTGATTAAAACCCTAATGATTTTCAGGTGGCCGGAGAAGACCTCCGGTCGTCTTCTCCGGTGGGAACCCCACCTGAAAATCTCCAAAACTCTCAAAACCTAACTAAAATGAAATCCAAAAACATGGAAATGATCCCCACCACTTACTGAATCAAAACCCTAAGCTAGAAACCATTTATATTCCATTAATCTCATGAATCGAAACAAAGAAGATTTTAGGGCAAAACTTTCAGAAACAAATTAAACTCTCATCTCTCCACCATTTTCAAAACTAAAGGCATCATAACGATCAGTGAAGCATATAGAACAACTTAAGAACTTAAAAAATGATTTCTGGAAAAAATGTTCTTGAGCTACCTGAGTTTCGAAGCTTTCACCCCAGCAACTTTCTGACCTTTCCCTTTGATGCAATCCACTCTACTTGGTCTCCTGATGATCCTTGAATGCTTAGAAGGAGTTTATGTTGGCTGGTTTGAGAGATTGAACAAGTTTTGTTCAAGCTCAGTTGAAAATGGTGATGGTGATTCAGGCTGTTTCAGGTCAATATGAGTGGTTCTTTGTGATCAGGATGATGAGTGGAGAAGGTTTGTGGAGTTTGTTTGGATGTTTATGGCCTGTGGAGTGAGTTTCGAATGGTTTTGCTTCTGAGAGTAAAAATGGAGGAATGGTGTTCTTACTTGATTCAGGCTTGTATCTTGTTGGTTTTGGCTCAAGGGAGCATGGTGAAATGATTGGTGAAACTGGTTTGAATGTTGGTGGTTTGTGCAAAGAGTTTCGAAGGAAAAAGCAAGTGAGGGTGATTTTGTGAATGTGATGTTGTGATCTGTTTCAGCCTTGCTTCTTGGGTGTTATGGCCAGCATTTTCCTTGCATAAAGAACTCCCATTGGTCAGGTGATGTGACCTGGCCTGCTGTGATTGGGATGTTTACTTTTGCAAAAAGTCCACTTTGTTGTAAGAGAGGCATGGATTGAGTTCTAGCTTGGTACAAGGGGCATGGGCTGCGCAGCAAGATGAGGTGAGAGGCTATGGCTGGTTCAAAGGCCAATGCAGCAAGTTGGTGAAGTGTGATCATGAGTTTTGCAAGTTGGTTCCTTTTGGTTCACATGAAATTTTCTCATTCCACAAGCCATGAAACATGAGAAAATCTTGGTTCAATCTGAACTTTGTGACTTACATGATGCTTTCACATTAGTTTGATGTCAATTAGAAGTCACAAGAATGCTTGACACATGAAATTGCAAGTTTTCCAATTGGTGCATGACTTGAAAATTAGTGATTTTTGCCAACTTTGTCACACCATAACTTTTGATCCAAAATGAATTAGGTCATGTTCTTGTACTTTTTGAAAAGGGAAAAATGTATTCCACAACTTTCATGACCAAAGTTTTTCCATTTGAAGCATTTTTGGATCAAAAAGTAAGGTTTGAAAAGTGACCTAAAATGACATTTTCTTTAAAAGTCAACTATGCCCAAAAAAAGTCAACTTTGCAAAAACTTCAAATTCTTGATTTTTTTGAACTTCAACCTTCTTCCATGATCAAATAAAGATCATATACACTCAAAATGATGAAGATCACCCCTTGGTTGGGTCATTGGGGGGCCTCAGATGCCCTGATTTTACACTGACTTGTCTGAAAAGTCAACCCTTGATCAGATGACTTCCCCATGGAATTTCTTCATGAAAATTGATATGCATACTCCCTATACCATATAGAGACCAATGGAAACAAGAATGACCAAAAAATTTGGAGTTATGGCCTCTGAAACCAAAACCCTAATTCTAGGTCAACTGTGCAGTCAAACTTGGCTCTACATCCACACCAATCCCAGTTCTTGTGATTCTTTGGAATTATTGACTTTGAAAGGATATAATATGATACTTGAACACATGTAGACCCCTTTGAAGTGATTGGTGGCCTTTGGAGTGGCTCAAGTGGCTCTTGGATTGCTCAGATCACAAACCCTAGGTGCAGATGACTTAAAATCTATGCAGTGAATCAAAATGTAATATGAGGTGATATGATTGTGTTTATGCATATGAAATGATCACAAGCCATGGTGTGAATGGGTGAGGGCAAATTTGGGGTGTTTACAGCTGCCCCTATTCAAACATGAGTTAGCTGTGCAGGATGTAAGCAACGGCTTAACAGGCAAACAAGATAACTTGTGGTTGAATACCAAAGACAGTCCAAAATTTGCACTCACAGAATGAAGAAGAAAAGGGATATAGATTGTAAAAGGAAAATAAATTATATTGTAAAGTGTGGGCGACGGAGGACGACCGTCGAGCAGAGGACGACTGCTGGGTAAAAGGCAATGACGGGGACGGCCGACGTGCTGGGGAAAGTGTGTGAAGTAAAGCAATGACGGGGACGGCCGACATGCTGGGGATAAAAGGTAAAGCCAAGACGGGGACGGCCGACTAGCTGGGAAAAGTAAGAAATTATGATGGGGACGGCCATCAAGATAAAGTTGTAAAATTTTCTGGGGATCAATGAAACATGACGGGGACGGCCATCAAGTTCATAAAGCAAGGTAACCGACGATGGGGACGGCCATCGGGATAAAAGAAAAGGAAAAGGGACCACGACGGGGACGGCCATCGGGTTAAAGAATAAATGAAATAAACAGATGATGGGGTACGGCCATCAAAGGTGAAGGACGATCACCTAGCAGGGGACGGCTGCTCTGTTGGGGAATAAAGGAATTATGATGGGGACGGCCATCAAAGGTGGAGGACGACCACCTGGCAGGGTACGGCTGCCGAAAATATCAACGATGGGGACGGCCATCGGATGATGGAGGACGACCATCGGACGAGCATGATGGAGGACGACCATTAAGAGGTGGAGGACGACCACCTAGCAGGGGACGGCTGCTCTCAGGGTTTATCATGACATAGGACGAATGTCAGATAACCAAAATCAACAATGGGGACGGCCATTGGATAAAATGATGAAGGACGATCATCAAGAGGTGGAGGACGACCACCTAGCAGGGGACGGCTGCTAAATATCAACGATGGGGACGGCCATCGGATGAGCATGATGGAGGACGTCCATCAAGAGGTGGAGGACGACCACCTAGTAGGGTTCGGCTGCTCTCAGGGTTCATCATGACATAGGACGAGTGTCAGATAAGAAGGAAAATTTTCTTTGTTGGCGATCTACTGGGGAATAGTAAACACGGACGAGTGTTTATATTCAAGAAACAAAAGGTATAAGTGTTTAGACGCTGCATATAGATTAAAGATGCGGACGAGCATCCTTAAGACTACGATACGGACGAGTATCGGGTAGAAACGAACTGACACGTGTTCAAAGATGGTGATACGGACGAGTATCAACTGGTTAACAGAGAACACGGACGATTGTTGAATCTGAGAGGACTCTTCTGGGGAATAGTAGACATAGACGAGTGTCTATATTCAAGAAGACAGAAGTGTTTGACACAGTGTATGGATTAAAGATGCGGACGAGCATCCTTAAGGCTATGATACGGACGAGTATCATGTAGAAACAAACGCTTGACGCATGTTCTGAGATGATGATACGGACGAGTATCAACTGGTTAACAAAGAACAAGGACTAGTGTCGAATCTGTAGGGAAATAACTGATGTATACAAAATATGGACGAGTATCTGTATAAGAGTGATTGGTGTATATATGAGTGTTTAACTGCTGGGGAGAGTGACACGGACGAGTGTCAAAAGGAAAGTATAGTATAAACAAGTATCTGATATATAAAGTGTAGGTGACTGTGCTAGGGATATGACACGGACGGGTGTCAAGAAAGTGTATATAGGTACATGTGAGTGCAAAGATGATGTCTTTGGCTTTCTGCTGGTGATATGATATGGACGGGTGTCAAGGAGTATATACCGGTGTTTGTGATTTGTGAGGAAACTGCTTTTGCTGGGGACCCTGGTGGGGATTTTTCTGTACGTTGATGAACTGTCATTATTCACAAGTGCTGATTCAAATCATGGCTTATGATTATGCTATGTGTTGAATTTTTGCCGTAATGCTCCGTGTTAAAACGGAATGCTACGCTTTGTGGGTGAATATGATGCAAATGCTATGATTATGCAAAGATACCAAACCGGGATCCGGGTCCCGTTGCTGCGAAGATCTTTGATCGATCTGTTGAAGTAGATGTCCCAGCTGGGGATGAGATCATTGGTAGATCTGATGAGATGTATCTGCTCGGGGATTCGGACCATTGATAGACCTATCCTTTATAAATGAGAGACCCAGCTGGGGTTTGTAGAAGCTTTCTTCACTCTGTTGTGATCTTCTATGCGCTGCTCTTCTGGACGGAGGCTGGAATTCTATGGGGAAATAACTCTCTGACTTTGTGCTCGGCTGAGGGCGAGATGGCAACTCGGCTGGGGAGGAAGAGAGATCATTGAGAGACCTCCCTAGGGATTCTGTTGAAGAGGATCCTTGACTCAGCCGGGGATATAGGTGCCTTCTGTGATGCCTGGCAACTCTGATGGGGGATAAGTAATAAGTGGCAACTCAGCTGGGGGAGTCATGAGAGGCAACTCAGCTGGGGAGAGAGCACTTTGGGTGCTAAAACTGAATGTTGATTTGCCAGCTTGCTGGGATGCAGTTTTCATGCCCCAAGTCGCGTTCTGGATACCTGCAATCCTGAAAAAGATAGAGAAACGCACAAGATAATCCCGAGGTATCCTTTACTGGATTCCGTCATAGGGGTTAGGATACTTCTGAGAGTAAGTATATTTCCTGCAAGCATGTTTTTGTTTGAAGATAAGCATCTGTATTCTTATGCAATCAGTTTTTCTTTTTAAGACATCAGACATTTTTTGCAAATAAAATGTACAAAACGAGACATGACTGAAAATCTGATTTTATTAATTCATATGCCCTGAATTGGCAAGATACAGTTAAAGAAACAAATCCCCTGAAATGAGGAGATTGTTACAAATTGAGAAACAAAATGTTGGCAGTGTTGATGACGCTTTAAGGAGCTTCCTCTTCACTATGACTCGTATGACTTTCGACGTTCTTCTCATCTTGCTTTCCGAAGAATGTTGATTCTGATTGAAGCTTGATCCTTTCGAAGCTTGCCAAGTTGTAGATGATACAGACGAATTCAGAATGCAGTTGTCCGCTTATTCCCTTATTTTGCATGGATCGCCCTTTCGGGTTTTCAATCCATCGGGATTCCCATTTTTGCCTGAGTTGTCCAATGTGGCTTTTTAACTCAACGGGTGTATATTTTTGTTTATTTTCCCTTATTTTTGCCCGAGTCTTTTATTCTGTTTCTGACTCGCCGGGATGCCCTATTTTTGCCTGGACTTACATTCTGTTTTTGTGTCCAGCGGGTCATTTTATGCGAAGTATTTTTTAACTGCATCTGAATTCACAGGGGACGGGAAGTCTTCACCATCCATGGTACTGAGCATGAGTGCTCCACCAGAAAAAACTTTCTTTACCACAAATGGTCCTTCATAATTCGGAGTCCACTTGCCCCTGTGGTCTGTATGAGGAGGGACGATTCTTTTCAGCACAAGATCTCCTACTTGGTACTCTCGATGCCTGACTTTCTGATCGAAGGCCTTCTTCATTCTTTTCTGATATAACTGCCCATGACAGATTGCAGCCAATCTTTTCTCTTCAATCAGACTCAGTTGCTCGTATCGGGACCCAACCCATTCTGCTTCACTCAGTTTAACATCCATTAGTACTCGCAGAGAGGGTAATTCCACTTCAACAGGTAGGACTGCCTCCATACCATACACAAGTTGATACGGTGTTGCCCCAGTGGATGTTCTGATTGATGTGCGATACCCATGCAAGGCAAATGATAGCATTTCATGCCAGTCTTTATAGGTGACTACCATCTTCTGCACAATCTTCTTGATATTCTTATTTGCTGCCTCAACAGCGCCGTTCATCTTTGGCCTGTAAGGAGAAGAATTGTGATGTTGGATCTTGAAGTCCCAGCACAGCTCTGCCATCATTTTGTTATTCAAGTTGGAACCATTATCAGTAATGATTCGCTCGGGCACTCCGTACCGACAGATGATATCTCTTTTCAGAAATATGGCTACCACTTGCCTTGTGACGTTTGCATATGAGGCTGCTTCAACCCACTTGGTGAAATAGTCGATGGCGACCAGGATGAATCTGTGGCCATTTGAAGCAGTTGGCTCAATCTTACCAATCATGTCAATACCCCACATGGCAAAGGGCCAGGGTGAAGACATTATATTCAAAGGATTGGGAGGCACATGCACCTTATCCGCATAGATCTGACACTTATGGCATTTCCTGGCATAGGCACAACAGTCGGTATCCATTGTGATCCAGTAATAACCTGATCTTAGCAATTTCTTAGCCATGGCATGTCCTCCAGCATGGGTACCAAAGGATCCTTCGTGCACTTCATGCATCAACAAGTCCGCTTCTGCCTTATCAACGCATCTGAGGAGTACCATATCAAAGTTCCTTTTGTATAAAGACCCATCAGGGTTCAGAAAGAAACTACCAGCAAGCCTTCTCAAAGTCTTCTTATCATTGGAAGATGCCCCAGGTGGGTATGTTTGGTCCTCCAAGAAGCGCTTAATGTCATGGAACCAAGGCTTGTCATCTTTAACAACATCTGCTGCGAACACATATGCTGGCCTGTCAAGTCTGGACACTGAAATTTGAGGTACAAAGTTGGCAGCTTGAACTTTGATCATGGATGAAATGGTAGCCAGAGCATCTGCAAACTGATTCTCGTCCCGAGGGATATACTCAAGCTTGATTGTTGTAAAGAAAGTCAACAACCTCCTTGTATAATCCCTGTAAGGTATCAGATGATCCTGGTGTGTGTACCATTTGTCGTTGGTCTGATTGATTACCAAAGCTGAATCTCCGAATACGGTCAATGTTTTGATCCTGAGGCCAATGGCTTCCTCAAGACCCATAATGCAAGCTTCGTATTCAGCTTCGTTGTTAGTGCAGTTGAAAGTGAGTTTTGCCGAGAAAGGCATGTGAACTCCTTTAGGTGTAATGAGTACTGCACCAACACCACGACCATTCATGTTAACAGCCCCGTCAAACATCATAGTCCATTCTTCTTCTGGGTCAGGCCCTTCAGTGTGAGCAGGCTCTTCATGATCTTTTGATTTTATGAACATGATGTCTTCATCAGGGAAGTCAAATCTCATAGGCTGGTAATCATCAATAAGTTTCTCAGCAAGATATTCAGATAGTACACTGCCCTTGATGGCTTTCTGAGATGTGTATTGGATGTCGTATTCTGTGAGAATCATCTGCCATCTTGCAACCCGTCCGGTAAGAGCTGGCTTCTCAAATATGTACTTAACTGGGTCCATCTTTGAGATCAACAAAGTAGTGTGGGTCAACATATACTGTCTCAGTCGGCGAGCAGCCCACGCTAAAGCACAGCAAGTTTTCTCGAGCAGTGAATAACGTTGTTCACAGTCGGTAAACTTTTTGCTCAGGTAGTAAATTGCATACTCTTTTCGACCAGACTCGTCATGCTGGCCCAACACACACCCCATTGACTCTTCTAATACTGTCAAGTACATTATTAGAGGTCTTCCTTCAACTGGAGGCATAAGGATTGGAGGTTCTTGCAGATATTCTTTGATCTTGTCAAAAGCCTTCTGGCAGTCTTCATTCCACCTGACCGTCTGTTCTTTTCTTAACAACTTGAACAAGGGTTCACAGGTAGCCGTAAGGTGAGATATGAACCGTGAAATGTAGTTCAATCGACCTAAGAACCCCCGAACTTCTTTCTCTGTTTTCGGTGCAGGCATCTCTTGGATGGCTTTGACTTTATCAGGGTCAACTTCAATCCCTTTCTCACTTACAATAAATCCCAGCAGCTTACCAGATCTCACCCCGAATGTGCACTTGTTGGGGTTCAACTTCAGTTGGTATTTCCTCAGACGCTTGAACAATTTGAGCAGATTTACCAGGTGATCTTCTTCAGTAAGGGACTGGGCAATCATGTCATCCACATAACATTTTATCTCTTTATGAATCATATCGTGGAATAATGTTACCATAGCCCGTTGATATGTCGCACCGGCATTCTTGAGCCCAAATGGCATTACCTTGTAGCAGAACGTGCCCCAGGGTGTGATGAAGGTTGTCTTCTCCATGTCTTCAGGTGACATTTTGATCTGGTTGTATCCTGAAAATCCGTCCATGAAGGAGAATACCGAGAACTGAGCCGTATTATCCACCAATACATCAATGTGAGGTAATGGGAAATCATCTTTCGGGCTAGCTCTGTTCAGATCCCGGTAGTCAACACACATCCTTACTTTGCCGTCTTTCTTAGGCACAGGTACAATATTAGCAACCCACGGTGGATAGCTAGTTACAGCAAGGAACCCGGCGTCCCATTGCTTTTGTACCTCTTCCTTGATCTTCATTGCCATGTCTGGGCGAGTACGGCGCAGTTTCTGTTTAACTGGCGGGCATTCTTCTCTCAAAGGCAGCTTGTGCACGAAAATGTCTGTATCCAACCCTGGCATATCTTGGTAAGACCAAGCAAACACGTCCACATACTCTAGAAGCAGGTCAATCAATTGTCTTTTCACTGAGTCTTGTAGGCAGGCCCCGATTTTGACTTCTTTCACGTCTTCATCTGTACCAAGATTAATCACTTCGACCTCCTCCTGGTGAGGAGTAATAACCTTTTCCTTTTGTCTCAAAAATCTGGCTAGCTCTTCAGGAAGCTCATATTCTTCTTCAACCCCTTCATCGGCTTGATTGATTGGATTGTCAAAGTCATACGAAGTCATAGCCGTGCTGTTGTCGGTGCTGTCTGGAAGGCACTCTCTGCAAGGGTTCAGTTTGTTCGTTTTAGTGATTTGATTTTAATCTTGTTTTAGAAAAGTGAAATAAAGTTGTCATTTTGAAAACATTGCCATTTATTTTTTTGTACAAAAAGAAAAATGGAAAAAACAGTGAAAAGAAGAAGACTCATTTGCAAAAAGATGTCTGATATTTCATTGATTAATCTTGTTTGCACAAAAAGTACAGATGGCCCGATTACAAAATGAGTCTTGTCATCTTGGGCAAGATGCAAGACTTTGATGCATGCTATAAAAATACAGGAAATAATAATTACTCTGCATGAGTAACTCTTATAATTTCCTGGGAATACCAGTTTGAGATACTGCTCCCCGGGATCTTTGGACGAATCCAGCTTTCCAGGTTGCGTTCTTCTTCCAGCTCGTCTTCCAGACAGTTGACAGCATCAGGGGTGAGCATCCCCCCACTCACAAAGTTGGGCTCTTTCGCAGCCTCTGCTTGATCTTGTTGAGTTGGTTTGTAACCCAACCCAAATCTATCCTCTTTCTTCTCCACCGATAGCAGTTTGCCCCAGCCTTGGGTGTTTCCTCCCTCAACAACCTTCCGGGCTTGTTGGTATGATGATATTGAAGTACCAGGCACAGCAGATGTTTCATTGATGTTCAAGGCCTCGAACCCCTGACTCATTGTTTCATGGATCTCCCCATCCATCTCAATATACTCATAGGTAGCCAGGTGGCTGACAAAAATATCCTCTTCTCCACAGATTGTAACGATTTGACCCTCCCACTCGTATTTTAACTTCTGGTGAAGGGTAGAGGTCACGGCGCCAGCGGCGTGAATCCATGGCCTACCCAATAGACAGCTGTAGGCAGGCTGTATATCCATCACGTAGAAGGTCGTTTTGAAGGTCTGCGGGCCAATCGTTATGGGCAATTCAATTTCTCCCAGAACTGATCTCTTTGAACCATCAAAGGCTCTTACCACCAGGTTGCTGGGTCTCAACGCCAATCCATCATATTCTAGCTTCACCAGGGCCTTTTTAGGTAAGACATTGAGGGATGACCCCGTGTCTACCAGCACATGGGAAAGGACAGCACCTTTACATTCCATGGTTATGTGCAAGGCTTTGTTATGGTTGCGACCTTCCGTAGTCAAATCAGTTTTGGTGAACCCTAGTCCATGACTAGCATTAACATTTCCAACTACAGCTTCCAGCTGATTGACAGTGATCTCTTCAGGCACATAAGCTGCGTGCAAGACTTTGAGTAGTGCGTTCCGATGGGCTTCGGAGCACATAAGCAATGATAGGATTGAGATCTTGGAAGGCGTCTGATGAAGCTGATCCACTACTTTATAATCACTCTTTTTGATGATTCGCATGAACTCATCAACCTCTTGGTCAAAGGGTGTTTTCAAAGCTTCTTTAACAGTCTGCTCTTCCTGCACCAAGCTTTTTCCTTTTGCTTTAGCAGCAGCTTCTGCTTCGGCAGTGGGTCTCTGAATTTGTGGAGCGAAAAGACGTCCGCTTCGAGTGAAGCCTCCGCCTCCTCCCACATTGTCAATTTGTGGTGCAGGGATTGATGATTCAAAAGTGATTCTTTGTCCTTCGCAGTACAGGTCAGAGCCGTAATGCCAGGGGATAGCATTACTGCTTTCATAAGGTACTGGTCCAGGCACCGTGATAGTGACTGGACTGATTGCAGCTGCGGAAGGAACTGTGATAGTTTGCGGATCATAATAAATTGTAACCGGTGCTCTGATGGGAGCAGCACTTTCTGAGTCGTAGATAGAGTTGTTTTCAGGATCATAAAATATTGTGACAGTTGAGACATCTTCATGATTTGTTGCTGGTGTTGTAGGAGACATTGGTGGAAGGATGGATGTTGTTGTTGTAGGAGTTTCAAAATGAAGTGGTGCTGGAGTTGTAGCAGGAACATTTGTTGATATCTGGTCAGTTGAAATGACAGATGAGGTACTTGCTGATGAAACCGAAGAATTGTTAGGAACAATGGTTGTTGCAGTTGTAGGAGGTTCTGGAGTCGTTGCTGATGAGATTGCTGGATTTGTTGGAAATGATGTGGTGATCTGAAGTTGGCCACTCTGAATGAGACCGTCTATGCCATTCCTCAGGTTATCGCACCCATTGACTGAAATATTGCAGTAAGCACACCCCAACTCACACCCCGGGAACATTTGACATTCGAGGAGTTGAGCCTTAATTTCCACCAACGGTGTCCGGATCTGACCCACACTGGTTATCAAATAAGACGGTTTGTCTTCTTCAATAGCGTTAATTCTGGGACCACCGTGGTTTGGCATTGGGTTCTTATTGACATTGGGTGGTGGTGCGAAATTCAGGGCCTTAGAGTCTACCAGGTCTTGTACCTTCATGTGCAAGGCTCTGCACTTTTCCGTACTATGGCCAGGTGCATTTGAATGGAAGGCACATCTGGCATTGGAGTCATAATTCCTGGCTAGACTGTTGGGATCTGGAGGTGCCAGCGTCCTTAGCTCAACTAGGTTGAGTTTCAGGAGTTGTGGCAGCAATGCAGCATATGGCATAGGGATCGAATCGATTACCCTGTTGGCTTGAGAAGGCCTCTGTTGGAATGGCCTTTGCTGGTTATTGTTGTTGGTGTTGCTGTTGTTGTAACTTCTCGGAGGATACTGAGCTTGTTGATGGTACTGAGGTTGTGGCTGATAGTTTTGTTGTGGAGGTTGATAAACTGGTTGAGGATGAGCTGGAGCAGGAATGGTGACTGCTGCCACTGACCTGTGAACATATGGAGGTCTGCCCCTGTTGGTGTGGATGGCATTGGTCTCGCCAGTTCTTCTTGGGCCTGCAAAAGGCTTCCTTGTACCACTGGACGAACTGGCACCATTGTCTGAAATCTTGCCCATCTTCAATAGGCTCTCAATTCTCTCTCCAGCTATGACAACATCTGCAATGCTAGTGGAAGAGAAAGCAGCCAGCCTGTCAATGTAGGTTCCCTGAAGGGTGTTCATAAACATATCTGCCATTTCCCTCTCAGACATAGGTGGTTGAACAGCAGCAGCCAATTGCCTCCATCTCTGGGCATATTCTCGGAAACTTTCCCTTGACGACTGTGACATTCCCATTAGGAGGGTCCTGTTGGGTGCCATATCTAAGTTGTACTGATACTGTCTGATGAAAGCTTCTGCCAAATCCTTCCAACACCTGATGGTTGCCCTTGTCAGGTGAGAGTACCATTCTCTTGAAGCTCCTGTCAAGCTGTCTTCGAAATAGAACATCCAGAGCTTCTCATCCATAGTATAGGCCTTCAGCCTTCCCAGAAATGATTGTAAATGAGTCCGGGGGCATGAAGTCCCGTTGTATTTTTCAAAACAAGGAGGCTTAAACTTATGGGGGATCCTGACCCCGTCTACCAAGCCCATGTCCATGACATCGAAACCCAAAGAGTTTTGAGACTCTAAGGACCTCAATTTCTCAGCTATCTCATCCAGCCTTCTATCATAAGCTTCTTCCCCAACACCCATTACTGTGAACTGATCCTCCTGGGGGTCTTCTTGAAGTACCCTGGCTGCAGGCAGTCCCTTGAACATTTGCAGGGATGTTGACCTCAGGATGGAGGTGTGGTCCAAATACAGGGGGATTAACATGAGGTTGGACCCTTTCATTGTTGCTGGTGCCGGCAGTCCCTATATGTGGATCTTCTTGGTTTTGCCTTTCCACCATGGCCCTCAATCTTTCTTGGCTCTGAGCCATGTTGTTCATCACTTCCATAAACTGAGTCATCTGGTTCCTCATCTCTAGCCTTTCATTGGCCATTTGGTTTCTGACCTCAGTAAGGTCCTGCTGCATCTGATCCATTTGAATGCCCGGAAGATTGTTACGGGTCGGATAACGGTGCGGACGATTGAGGGGAAATACCCGACGCCGAGCAATAGTTCCTGAATATCACAACAGAGTTAGTAGCAATAAAACAAAAACCTACAAAACAAACAAAGGGTTAGCATGCAATGCAGTATGCTTATTTGCTTTCAAGGCATCCGGCTTGGCATTCAGTTTTGACCCTTCCAGACCCTTGAAGATGCTGTTGATGTTGCTTTCGAAGTGAAACTTGGACGGAACAAACTAATACATATATTACAAAAGCAAAATGGTACATAGTTTGTTTACAAATACAAGCCTTCGGAGAGGTCAAAATACATCACAAGAAAAAATGAAAAATACACGGAATGAAAGCAACAACAAGCAAATGGTCAAACACCAAGACCAAACTCATCCTCACGAACTTCCTTGAGAAGTGCTTCGGTCACAGGATCAACTGGACGCTCCGTGAGATTCCTAATGAGGAGGTTCCGGGTTGTAACAGCTGCTGTTAGCTTCTTGTGCTGACTTTGGTCCTTTGACCTCTTCACTCCTGCTTTGATCTTCAGCTCTGATATCTCCCTCTGGGCTGCTGCCAGGGCTTCTTGCTGTTCTTTTGCACTAGCTTCCAGTTGCTCCATCTTGTCTTGAACTCTCTTGTCCTCCAGAGTACGAGCTTCGGTGATCCTGACCCACCTAGCCTGACTCTCCTTTAGATACAAGTCTGTCCTTGCTCTCTGGAATTGGGCTTCTTTGCAAGCATTCTTCAGAATTTGTTCTCCAGCTTTAGACTTTTTGATATAATCCCCAGACTTCTCAATCTTAGCCAGATGCTCCACTCTCAACTTCTCTAACCTCTCAATATCCAACCTGCCATCATTCCTCTCCCGGAGAGTCTTCTGCAAAGCCTGGGTTAACTTCTCATTTCTTTCCTTCAAGCTCTCAAACTCCTCCAAACTGATAGTGGCAGGGGGTGGTGCTGAAGATGATTCAGGCATATCTTCTATGGTAAAGGGCATTCCAGAGAATTGAGCCCTGGCATAGGACCACTCATAATATTGTGCTGATGCCACATTGTTGCACTTCCCCAAAATGGTTACTCCCTTGGTTTGAACATTATCCCAGGCCCAGGCAGCCTGCCTAACAACAGCCAAATTAGGCTTGTTCTCACAATAAAGAGTCTCCACCAAGTCCTGTGCCTTAGGAGAGTGGACTAGTGCATAACCCAGTTGTCTTCTAAACAGCAGAGGGTTGTAATTAATACTACCCTTAACTCCTATTAGGGGCACATTGGGAAAATGCCCACAGCTGGTGATGATATCCCTGCCTTTGGTGCTCTGAGTGCACCATCTGATATCAGCTGAAGTTAGAGCAGTAAGTCTCTTAGCCCAGTTTTTCTGCTGATGAGGATTCAAAAATGCATCTGTCCTGGGTAGATGCCTGAGAAGCCAAGTATGGAACAATGGAGCACAACACCTCACTAATCTTCCCCTCTGCTTTTCATTCCTCTGATGTACTGAGTAATAGAGATCCCCCAACAAAGTGGGCACTGGGTTCTTCAAGATGAAAAGATGGATTGCATTCTTGCTAATGAATCGAGGCTCATCTGCAAACAACACAATTCCATATATACTCAAGGCCAATAAAGCACAGACAGCTTTCCACTCTCCTAAAGAAGCTTTCAGGGTAGCTTGAGAGATCAAGAAATCCAGATGGAAGCCAGGGATTCCAGCTTTGGAAGTCATATGCTGCTCAATCAGGACAGGTTCTAGATGCAAGGCCTTTGCTACTTCTCCATCACCAGGAAAGACCATTTCAGGGTTGAAAGGGACTCCACCTCTGATAGGTATACCAACCAATGATGAGTATTCTTCCAATAAGGGGCCCAGCTGAAAGTCTTGAAAAGTAAAACACCTCAAAGGGGGATCATAAAACTGAATGCAGGTGTGAATCAGGCTTCTCTGTGAAGGGTCCAGATCCATAACCATATCAAGTATATCTCCATAGTGTTCCCTGAACAATGGTATATGATCTGGAGTGATCAGGGTCTGAATCCTCCTGATGTCAGATAGCTCTGGCTGGAAGAAGTGGTAGGTGATGTTGCTCTTTTTAGGAGCCATGATGCTGAGACTGAGTAGAGACAAGTGCTGATGATGATACTGAAGAGAGGGCCACTGATTGGCTGAAGTAGATAGCTGAAGCAGGTGCAAATGAAGATAGGTCAATACTGAAGATAGGGTCAAAACCAGAACCAAATGAAGATGGATACCCTGAAACACAAATAAGCAAATGTCAATATGATGCGATGATTATGTATGCAAATGATATGCAAGGGTTTGTGACTGAGCTGGATCTGATCAAATGCCTTGATATAGGTCCAAATATGTTCAAGAATTCCAGATGGAGGTCTATAAATCCAGTAACCAAGGTGGGGGGCTCAAATAAAGAGCCACATGTCCAGGGTTTAGAATCACAAGAACTGTTCCAACATGGAGTATTCTTAATCAAGTCAAAGTAACAGGGTATTCTGAGGTCAAGGTACCTGCAAACCTGTAAACAGCCCAACCCCCTCACAGGTGGTGTTCTAAAACAAGGATCCTCAGACTTGGATCAGTTATGAGAAGTGTAAACACTTCTAACCCGGAGGTACAGTGTTTACAATAACCATAAAAGTTCCTCCTCTAATTCACCTCAGTTTCTGAAGGTCAAAACTAAAGGTCATCCAGACTTAGCAGGCTTCCCAGATAGCCCTAGCATTGCAGGAAATCTGCAACACAGAGTTCTCAAGAAGAAACCCATATCTGAACCGTGTTTCATATTCCCGCACCAGACCGAGATGGAATGGGAAAGAATATGATTCACTCTAGCCTAGGTGTCACTCAGGTCCCAGGTATAGGACCTTAAACTCTCAATAGAACCCCACCCACCAAAGCAAAACCAGATCCAGCCAGACAGCATGACAGTATGATATATGTAAAACAGTAAAGAAAGTAATAAACAACTGTACATAAAGCAAAAATAAAACATATATAACACAAATAAGCACATAACACCCCAGTAAACACAAATCAAAAAAACGCTAGGAGGAACCCACAAAAAGAACCAGAAGCCCCGGTTGCAATATAAGGGTCCCCAGCAGAGTCGCCAAGCTGTCGCTCCCACCAAATGAAGCCAGGTCAAATGAGGTACAGACGCGAACGGTCGGCGAAAAGAGAATGAGAACACACAGTAGTGAACTCAGAAAGACAAAGAGTCGCCAGCTAGGCATTTTTATCCCGGAGGAAAGGCAATGCTGCATAGACCTAGAAAGAGATGGATAAGACGGTTGCGAACCAGAGAGACTGAGAAAGGGGGTTGGTTACAACCTGGGAAGGTATTAGCACCCAGATTGTCCGCCGTACTCGACGGGATCCACGCTTAAAAGATTTGTGTTTTAAAGGGGTAGTGTCAGTGCAATTTGTGTATAAAATAGCTGGAAAAGGATATACAGGTGTCAGTGTAAAGAAAAGTGAAGTGTATAAATGATGTGAAGTATGAAAGTGTCAGTGTAAGAAAGGAGTGAAATGCTCATGACTATGAGGCTAAAGAATGAAGATGGAAAGAGGGGGAGTATACAGAGACTTTTGTTCGATAACCGTTAAGTTATGCCTACGTATCCTCTCGTGCAATGAGGAAGTCAGAACACCGTAGTTCGACCCGTAGAGACTGATAGATGAATTGACTTGTGAACTGCTTGCTTGTCTATGCTCAAGTGTATGACCTGTCTGGCTCAGGTGCAAACTGTCTTGCATTAGACGGAAGAAGCAAGTTCTCGGTTGTGAGTGAATGAGATGAGAAAAGAATCCCGAAGGAGACGATTATTGCTTGTTTTTGTGTTTTCAGTCTTTTATTGCTTTTTGAAAGTTTGTCATAAGTTAATGAGCTTAAGCCTAAACCCATGGATTTAGTAAACTCATCACATCTTCCCTCTGATTAGGGGTAATGAGAATACCTTAAGTGTGAAGTCAGATTCTCACACTTAATCACCTTTGAGCAAGATTAAGATCATTAACCTACTTGTGATTATTTAGATGTTTTTGGTGTTTTTGTTTAGTGTTAAGTAATGAGGTTAAGCCATAATCAGGGATTAAACAGACTCATTACACCATCCTAATAGAAGGATAATAGATGAGAATGTTTAAGCTGAGGAAAACTCCTCAACTTAATCCATGATTAGGGATTAAACTCATGACAAAACAAGCCTTTGATTAAGTGGATTTTATTTAATGATATGATGATGAAGTGGATTTTATGATTTATAAGACAACTTGAGGGGGACTTGTCCATTAACACTAGGGTTAGTCCTTCTTAACCAATTAAGGAAGAATTAGAACCCTAATGCAAGGCCCAAGTTACAAGTGTGGTGTCTTGATACTTATTAAGTGAATTGATTAAGAGATTTAAACACATTAAGGGTTTAACACTTAGGATTAAAGTTATACACTCCATCCTAAGAGAAGGATGCAGGCATAAACTTAATCACAAAGCCTTAAAGCCTTTAGGGTTTAGTCCCTGATTATGAGATGAGAGGAGAAGACTTAAAGAGACACAAAGGTAAAACTAAGAGGGGAGACTAATCAAAACCCTAATCATTGTCATGCTTGGTTGTTCCTAGGGTTTGTGAGGTTTTCAAGAGAAGTCTTCAATGGAACCACCAGGAAGCAGATGAAAGGATCAAGAGAAGCAAAGCAACTTGCTTCATTCAAGAAGACAAGTCACTTGAAGAGAGAAAGTGGGAAGAGGAAGAATGAGCAAGCTCAATCTCAAACACAAAGAAAAATGCAGCAATGGATGCAAGAGAGATGAAAATAAAAGTTATGAGAAGTGAAGGCAATTTCACTTCTCAAAGTTACTTACCACCTGAAAGGTTAGAAAAGAAATGCAATGCAATGCAAAATGGGATGAAATGGTATGATGAGAAACAAAACCAGAAGCACATACATGATGCTAATGATGCTATGAGATGCTACAAACATGAGGCAGCACATGGAAATGATCATACAAGTTCATGAATGCAAATGAAACAAGTTAAGAACCAAGAACATGCATGAAAAGTTATGAAGTGCACATGACATACAACATGGCAAATACATGATGCAATGATCAAACATGCTTTCAATATGTCTTATGATGTCAAATGGATCAAATGGATGCTTGAAATGTCATGGCAAGTCATGTTATGCAAGAGAATGCAAGATTGATGCATATGGAAGCCCAAATTAGGGTTTATGATCAATGCAACAAACAAAAATCAAAATCAGAAGCAAACAACATTATAAAAAATTGAAAATGCAAGACAAAGGACCCCTAATCCTATACTAAACCAATGCCCAAAGGAGAGGTCTCAACTCTTAACCAATCTCAGGTTATGATTTTTGCAAGTTTTTTAGGGTTTTAGGGTTCCTAAACAAAAGAAATGCCAAACAAATTGAAAATGAAAGATCAAATCATGGCCATTTAATCTCACAAACTTCATGCTAAACACAATGCAATGAAAAAAGAATCAATGTCCAACTCTTCATGGATAGGCAGAAATGATTTTTTGAACCTTGGATCAAATTAATGCATAAAAATGATTTTAATTCAATGAGAAATTCTTAAAATGCATCAAGATCAAAAAAGAAATTTGGTTTGAAGGTTGGACAATGTTTCTAAATGTCTTAGAACATTTCATGAATTTTTTGGTGATTTTTAAATACCTAAAAGTATTTTTAATTAATTAATTTTCATTAATCAATTAAAAATAAACTTTTAAATATTTAAAAATACTTTTTTAATGCTAAAAATAAAAATAAAAATATTTTTGTGTTTTAAAAATTAATGAAACTCTTGACAAAAAGTTTCATAATTTTTAAACAATTTTTACTATTTTAAATAAATTATGGAAGTTAAATGACAAAAAATGAAATAAAAATAAGATAAATGGAAAGTATTCTGATCCAACGCATGAGATTTAAAGTTGGGGAAAGACCATTGACTTGGCGCGTGAATCAAAGGACAGGATGCAATCTGACTTAATTATGTTTTACGAATTAATTAAGTGGATTAGGGCTAATGAGGACACATCTGGGCCACACAAACGCGCGGCAGGTCAACAAGTCAACTGATCCTACGCGTGAAATTCAAACTGCACTTAATGACCTGATTAAAACCCTAATGATTTTCAGGTGGCCGGAGAAGACCTCCGGTCGTCTTCTCCGGTGGGAACCCCACCTGAAAATCTCCAAAACTCTCAAAACCTAACTAAAATGAAATCCAAAAACATGGAAATGATCCCCACCACTTACTGAATCAAAACCCTAAGCTAGAAACCATTTATATTCCATTAATCTCATGAATCGAAACAAAGAAGATTTTAGGGCAAAACTTTCATAAACAAATTAAACTCTCATCTCTCCACCATTTTCAAAACTAAAGGCATCAGAACGATCAGTGAAGCATATAGAACAACTTAAGAACTTAAAAAATGATTTCTGGAAAAAATGTTCTTGAGCTACCTGAGTTTCGAAGCTTTCACCCCAGCAACTTTCTGACCTTTCCCTTTGATGCAATCCACTCTACTTGGTCTCCTGATGATCCTTGAATGCTTAGAAGGAGTTTATGTTGGCTGGTTTGAGAGATTGAACAAGTTTTGTTCAAGCTCAGTTGAAAATGGTGATGGTGATTCAGGCTGTTTCAGGTCAATGTGAGTGGTTCTTTGTGATCAGGATGATGAGTGGAGAAGGTTTGTGGAGTTTGTTTGGATGTTTATGGCCTGTGGAGTGAGTTTCGAATGGTTTTGCTTCTGAGAGTAAAAATGGAGGAATGGTGTTCTTGCTTGATTCAGGCTTGTATCTTGTTGGTTTTGGCTCAAGGGAGCATGGTGAAATGATTGGTGAAACTGGTTTGAATGTTGGTGGTTTGTGCAAAGAGTTTCGAAGGAAAAAGCAAGTGAGGGTGATTTTGTGAATGTGATGTTGTGATCTGTTTCAGCCTTGCTTCTTGGGTGTTATGGCCAGCATTTTCCTTGCATAAAGAACTCCCATTG
Source organism: Lathyrus aphaca (assembly GCA_963966055.1). Classification (NCBI taxonomy): domain Eukaryota; kingdom Viridiplantae; phylum Streptophyta; class Magnoliopsida; order Fabales; family Fabaceae; genus Lathyrus; species Lathyrus aphaca. The sequence continues at coordinate 456,283,013 of OZ014519.1, read as the reverse complement.
GTCAGGTGATGTGACCTGGCCTGCTGTGATTGGGATGTTTAATTTTGCAAAAAGTCCACTTTGTTGTAAGAGAGGCATGGCTTGAGTTCTAGCTTGGTACAAGGGGCATGGGCTGCGCAGCAAGATGAGGTGAGAGGCTATGGCTGGTTCAAAGGCCAATGCAGCAAGTTGGTGAAGTGTGATCATGAGTTTTGCAAGTTGGTTCCTTTTGGTTCACATGAAATTTTCTCATTCCACAAGCCATGAAACATGAGAAAATCTTGGTTCAATCTGAACTTTGTGACTTACATGATGCTTGCACATTAGTTTGATGTCAATTAGAAGTCACAAGAATGCTTGACACATGAAATTGCAAGTTTTCCAATTGGTGCATGACTTGAAAATTAGTGATTTTTGCCAACTTTGTCACACCATAACTTTTGATCCAAAATGAATTAGGTCATGTTCTTGTACTTTTTGAAAAGGGAAAAATGTATTCCACAACTTTCATGACCAAAGTTTTTCCATTTGAAGCATTTTTGGATCAAAAAGTAAGGTTTGAAAAGTGACCTAAAATGACATTTTCTTTAAAAGTCAACTATGCCCAAAAAAAGTTAACTTTGCAAAAACTTCAAATTCTTGATTTTTGTGAACTTCAACCTTCTTCCATGATCAAATAAAGCTCATATACACTCAAAATGATGAAGATCACCCCTTGGTTGGGTCATTGGGGGGCCTCAGATGCCCTGATTTTACACTGACTTGTCTGAAAAGTCAACCCTTGATCAGATGACTTCCCCATGGAATTTCTTCATGAAAATTGATATGCATACTCCCTATACCATATAGAGACCAATGGAAACAAGAATGACCAAAAAATTTGGAGTTATGGCCTCTGAAACCAAAACCCTAATTCTAGGTCAACTGTGCAGTCAAACTTGGCTCTGCATCCACACCAATCCCAGTTCTTGTGATTCTTTGGAATTATTGACTTTGAAAGGATATAATATGATACTTGAACACATGTAGACCCCTTTGAAGTGATTGGTGGCCTTTGGAGTGGCTCAAGTGGCTCTTGGATTGCTCAGATCACAAACCCTAGGTGCAGATGACTTAGAATCTATGCAGTGAATCAAAATGTAATATGAGGTGATATGATTGTGTTTATGCATATGAAATGATCACAAGCCATGGTGTGAATGGGTGAGGGCAAATTTGGGGTGTTTACAGCTGCCCCTATTCAAACATGAGTTAGCTGTGCAGGATGTAAGCAACGGCTTAACAGGCAAACAAGATAACTTGTGGTTGAATACCAAAGACAGTCCAAAATTTGCACTCACAGAATGAAGAAGAAAAGGGATATAGATTGTAAAAGGAAAATAAAGTATATTGTAAAGTGTGGGCGACGGAGGACGACCGTCGAGCAGAGGACGACTGCTGGGTAAAAGGCAATGACGGGGACGGCCGACGTGCTGGGGAAAGTGTGTGAAGTAAAGCAATGACGGGGACGGCCGACATGCTGGGGATAAAAGGTAAAGCCAAGACGGGGACGGCCGACTAGCTGGGAAAAGTAAGAAATTATGATGGGGACGGCCATCAAGATAAAGTTGTAAAATTTTCTGGGGATCAATGAAACATGACGGGGACGGCCATCAAGTTCATAAAGCAAGGTAACCGACGATGGGGACGGCCATCGGGCTAAAAGAAAAGGAAAAGGGACCACGACGGGGACGGCCATCGGGTTAAAGAATAAATGAAATAAACAGATGATGGGGTACGGCCATCAAAGGTGAAGGACGATCACCTAGCAGGGGACGGCTGCTCTGTTGGGGAATAAAGGAATTATGATGGGGACGGCCATTAAAGGTGGAGGACGACCACCTGGCAGGGTACGGCTGCCGAAAATATCAACGATGGGGACGGCCATCGGATGATGGAGGACGACCATCGGACGAGCATGATGGAGGACGACCATCAAGAGGTGGAGGACGACCACCTAGCAGGGGACGGCTGCTCTCAGGGTTTATCATGACATAGGACGAATGTCAGATAACCAAAATCAACAATGGGGACGGCCATTGGATAAAATGATGAAGGACGATCATCAAGAGGTGGAGGACGACCACCTAGCAGGGGACGGCTGCTAAATATCAACGATGGGGATGGCCATCGGATGAGCATGATGGAGGACGACCATCAAGAGGTGGAGGACGACCACCTAGCAGGGTACGGCTGCTCTCAGGGTTCATCATGACACAGGACGCGTGTCAGATAAGAAGGAAAATTTTCTTTGTTGGCGATCTACTGGGGAATAGTAAACACGGACGAGTGTTTATATTCAAGAAACAAAAGGTATAAGTGTTTAGACGCTGCATATAGATTAAAGATGCGGACGAGCATCCTTAAGACTACGATACGGACGAGTATCGGGTAGAAACGAACTGACACGTGTTCAAAGATGGTGATACGGACGAGTATCAACTGGTTAACAGAGAACACGGACGAGTGTTGAATCTGAGAGGACTCTTCTGGGGAATAGTAGACACAGACGAGTGTCTATATTCAAGAAGACAGAAGTGTTTGACACAGTGTATGGATTAAAGATGCGGACGAGCATCCTTAAGGCTATGATACGGACGAGTATCATGTAGAAACAAACGCTTGACGCATGTTCTGAGATGATGATACGGACGAGTATCAACTGGTTAACAAAGAACAAGGACTAGTGTCGAATCTGTGGGGAAATAACTGATGTATACAAAATATGGACGAGTATCTGTATAAGAGTGATTGGTGTATATATGAGTGTTTAACTGCTGGGGAGAGTGACACGGACGAGTGTCAAAAGGAAAGTATAGTATAAACAAGTATCTGATATACAAAGTGTAGGTGACTGTGCTGGGGATATGACACAGACGGGTGTCAAGAAAGTGTATATAGGTACATGTGAGTGCAAAGATGATGTCTTTGGCTTTCTGCTGGTGATATGATATGGACGGGTGTCAAGGAGTATATACCGGTGTTTGTGATTTGTGAGGCAACTGCTTTTGCTGGGGACCCTGGTGGGGATTTTTCTGTACGTTGATGAACTGTCATTATTCACAAGTGCTGATTCAAATCATGGCTTATGATTATGCTATGTGTTGAATTTTTGCCGTAATGCTCCGTGTTAAAACGGAATGCTACGCTTTGTGGGTGAATATGATGCAAATGCTATGATTATGCAAAGATACCAAACCGGGATCCGGGTCCCGTTGCTGCGAAGATCTTTGATCGATCTGTTGAAGTAGATGTCCCAGCTGGGGATGAGATCATTGGTAGATCTGATGAGATGTATCTGCTCGGGGATTCGGACCATTGATAGACCTATCCTTTATAAATGAGAGACCCAGCTGGGGTTTGTAGAAGCTTTCTTCACTCTGTTGTGATCTTCTATGCGCTGCTCTTCTGGACGGAGGCTGGAATTCTGTGGGGAAATAACTCTCTGACTTTGTGCTCGGCTGAGGGCGAGATGGCAACTCGGCTGGGGAGGAAGAGAGATCATTGAGAGACCTCCCTAGGGATTCTGTTGAAGAGGATCCTTGACTCAGCCGGGGATATAGGTGCCTTCTGTGATGCCTGGCAACTCTGATGGGGGATAAGTAATAAGTGGCAACTCAGCTGGGGGAGTCATGAGAGGCAACTCAGCTGGGGAGAGAGCACTTTGGGTGCTAAAACTGAATGTTGATTTGCCAGCTTGCTGGGATGCAGTTTTCATGCCCCAAGTCGCGTTCTGGATACCTGCAATCCTGAAAAAGATAGAGAAACGCACAAGATAATCCCGAGGTATCCTTTACTGGATTCCGTCATAGGGGTTAGGATACTTCTGAGAGTAAGTATATTTCCTGCAAGCATGTTTTTGTTTGAAGATAAGCATCTGTATTCTTATGCAATCAGTTTTTCTTTTTAAGACATCAGACATTTTTTGCAAATAAAATGTACAAAACGAGACATGACTAAAAATCTGATTTTATTAATTCATATGCCCTGAATTGGCAAGATACAGTTAAAGAAACAAATCCCCTGAAATGAGGAGATTGTTACAAATTGAGAAACAAAATGTTGGCAGTGTTGATGACGCTTTAAGGAGCTTCCTCTTCACTATGACTCGTATGACTTTCGACGTTCTTCTCATCTTGCTTTCCGAAGAATGTTGATTCTGATTGAAGCTTGATCCTTTCGAAGCTTGCCAAGTTGTAGATGATACAGACGAATTCAGAATGCAGTTGTCCGCTTATTCCCTTATTTTGCATGGATCGCCCTTTCGGGTTTTCAATCCATCGGGATTCCCATTTTTGCCTGAGTTGTCCAATGTGGCTTTTCAACTCAGCGGGTGTATATTTTTGTTTATTTTCCCTTATTTTTGCCCGAGTCTTTTATTCTGTTTCTGACTCGCCGGGATGCCCTATTTTTGCCTAGACTTACATTCTGTTTTTGTGTCCAGCGGGTCATTTTATGCGAAGTATTTTTTAACTGCATCTGAATTCACAGGGGACGGGAAGTCTTCACCATCCATGGTACTGAGCATGAGTGCTCCACCAGAAAAAACTTTCTTTACCACAAATGGTCCTTCATAATTCGGAGTCCACTTGCCCCTGTGGTCTGTATGAGGAGGGAGGATTCTTTTCAGCACAAGATCTCCTACTTGGTACTCTCGATGCCTGACTTTCTGATCGAAGGCCTTCTTCATTCTTTTCTGATATAACTGCCCATGACAGATTGCAGCCAATCTTTTCTCTTCAATCAGACTCAGTTGCTCGTATCGGGACCCAACCCATTCTGCTTCACTCAGTTTAACATCCATTAGTACCCGCAGAGAGGGTAATTCCACTTCAACAGGTAGGACTGCCTCCATACCATACACAAGTTGATACGGTGTTGCCCCAATGGATGTTCTGATTGATGTGCGATACCCATGCAAGGCAAATGATAGCATTTCATGCCAGTCTTTGTAGGTGACTACCATCTTCTGCACAATCTTCTTGATATTCTTATTTGCTGCCTCAACAGCGCCGTTCATCTTTGGCCTGTAAGGAGAAGAATTGTGATGTTGGATCTTGAAGTCCCGGCACAACTCTACCATCATTTTGTTATTCAAGTTGGAACCATTATCAGTAATGATTCGCTCGGGCACTCCGTACCGACAGATGATATCTCTTTTCAGAAATCTGGCTACCACTTGCCTTGTGACGTTTGCATATGAGGCTGCTTCAACCCACTTGGTGAAATAGTCGATGGCGACCAGGATGAATCTGTGGCCATTTGAAGCAGTTGGCTCAATCTTACCAATCATGTCAATACCCCACATGGAAAAGGGCCAGGGTGAAGACATTATATTCAAAGGATTGGGAGGCATATGCACCTTATCCGCATAGATCTGACACTTATGGCATTTCCTGGCATAGGCACAACAGTCGGCATCCATTGTGATCCAGTAATAACCTGATCTTAGCAATTTCTTAGCCATGGCATGTCCTCCAGCATGGGTACCAAAGGATCCTTCGTGCACTTCATGCATCAACAAGTCCGCTTCTGCCTTATCAACGCATCTGAGAAGTACCATATCAAAGTTCCTTTTGTATAAAGACCCATCAGGGTTCAGAAAGAAACTACCAGCAAGCCTTCTCAAAGTCTTCTTATCATTGGAAGATGCCCCAGGTGGGTATGTTTGGTCCTCCAAGAAGCGCTTAATGTCATGGAACCAAGGCTTGTCATCTTTAACAACATCTGCTGCGAACACATATGCTGGTCTGTCAAGTCTGGACACTGAAATTTGAGGTACAAAGTTGGCAGCTTGAACTTTGATCATGGATGAAATGGTAGCCAGAGCATCTGCAAACTGATTCTCGTCCCGAGGGATATACTCAAGCTTGACTGTTGTAAAGAAAGTCAACAACCTCCTTGTATAATCCCTGTAAGGTATCAGATGATCCTGGTGTGTGTACCATTTGTCGTTGGTCTGACTGATTACCAAAGCTGAATCTCCGAATACGGTCAATGTTTTGATCCTGAGGCCAATGGCTTCCTCAAGACCCATAATGCAAGCTTCGTATTCAGCTTCGTTGTTAGTGCAGTTGAAAGTGAGTTTTGCCGAGAAAGGCATGTGAACTCCTTTAGGTGTAATGAGTACTGCACCAACACCACGACCATTCATGTTAACAACCCCGTCAAACATCATAGTCCATTCTTCTTCTGGGTCAGGCCCTTCAGTGTGAGCAGGCTCTTCATGATCTTTTGATTTTATGAACATGATGTCTTCATCAGGGAAGTCAAATCTCATAGGCTGGTAATCATCAATAGGTTGCTCAGCAAGATATTCAGATAGTACAATGCCCTTGATGGCTTTCTGAGATGTGTATTGGATGTCGTATTCTGTGAGAATCATCTGCCATCTTGCAACCCGTCCGGTAAGAGCTGGCTTCTCAAATATGTACTTAACTGGGTCCATCTTTGAGATCAACAAAGTAGTGTGGGTCAACATATACTGTCTCAGTCGGCGAGCAGCCCACGCTAAAGCACAGCAAGTTTTCTCGAGCAGTGAATAACGTTGTTCACAGTCGGTAAACTTTTTGCTCAGGTAGTAAATTGCATACTCTTTTCGACCAGACTCGTCATGCTGGCCCAGCACACACCCCATTGACTCTTCTAATACTGTCAAGTACATTATTAGAGGTCTTCCTTCAACTGGAGGCATAAGGATTGGAGGTTCTTGCAGATATTCTTTGATCTTGTCAAAAGCCTTCTGGCAGTCTTCATTCCACCTGACCATCTGTTCTTTTCTTAACAACTTGAACAAGGGTTCACAGGTAGCCGTAAGGTGAGATATGAACCGTGAAATGTAGTTCAATCGACCTAAGAACCGCCGAACTTCTTTCTCTGTTTTCGGTGCAGGCATCTCTTGGATGGCTTTGACTTTATCAGGGTCAACTTCAATCCCTTTCTCACTTACAATAAATCCCAGCAGCTTACCAGATCTCACCCCGAATGTGCACTTGTTGGGGTTCAACTTTAGTTGGTATTTCCTCAGACGCTTGAACAATTTGAGCAGATTTACCAGGTGATCTTCTTCAGTAAGGGACTTGGCAATCATGTCATCCACATAACATTCTATCTCTTTATGAATCATATCGTGGAATAATGTTACCATAGCCCGTTGATATGTCGCACCGGCATTCTTGAGCCCAAATGGCATTACCTTGTAGCAGAACGTGCCCCAGGGTGTGATGAAGGTTGTCTTCTCCATGTCTTCAGGTGACATTTTGATCTGGTTGTATCCTGAAAATCCGTCCATGAAGGAGAATACCGAGAACTGAGCCGTATTATCCACCAATACATCAATGTGAGGTAATGGGAAATCATCTTTCGGGCTAGCTCTGTTCAGATCCCGGTAGTCAACACACATCCTTACTTTGCCGTCTTTCTTAGGCACAGGTACAATATTAGCAACCCACGGTGGATAGCTAGTTACAGCAAGGAACCCGGCGTCCCATTGCTTTTGTACCTCTTCCTTGATCTTCATTGCCATGTCTGGGCGAGTACGGCGCAGTTTCTGTTTAACTGGCGGGCATTCTTCTCTCAAAGGCAGCTTGTGCACGACAATGTCTGTATCCAACCCTGGCATATCTTGGTAAGACCAAGAAAACACGTCCACATACTCTAGAAGCAGGTCAATCAATTGTCTTTTCACTGAGTCTTGTAGGCAGGCCCCGATTTTGACTTCTTTCACGTCTTCATCTGTACCAAGATTAATCACTTCGACCTCCTCCTGGTGAGGAGTAATAACCTTTTCCTCTTGTCTCAACAATCTGGCTAGCTCTTCAGGAAGCTCATATTCTTCTTCAACCCCTTCATCGGCTTGATTGATTGGATTGTCAAAGTCATACGAAGTCATAGCCGTGCTGTTGTCGGTGCTGTCTGGAAGGCACTCTCTGCAAGGGTTCAGTTTGTTCGTTTTAGTGATTTGATTTTAATCTTGTTTTAGAAAAGTGAAATAAAGTTGTCATTTTGAAAACACTGCCATTTATTTTTTTGTACAAAAAGAAAAATGGAAAAAACAGTGAAAAGAAGAAGACTCATTTGCAAAAAGATGTCTGATATTTCATTGATTAATCTTGTTTGCACAAAAAGTACAGATGACCCGATTACAAAATGAGTCTTGTCATCTTGGGCAAGATGCAAGACTTTGATGCATGCTATAAAAATACAGGAAATAATAATTACTCTGCATGAGTAACTCTTATAATTTCCTGGGAAGACCAGTTTGAGATACTGCTCCCCGGGATCTTTGGACGAATCCAGCTTTCCAGGTTGCGTTCTTCTTCCAGCTCGTCTTCCAGACAGTAGACAGCATCAGGGGTGAGCATCCCCCCACTCACAAAGTTGGGCTCTTTCGCAGCCTCTGCTTGATCTTGTTGAGTTGGTTTGTAACCCAACCCAAATCTATCCTCTTTCTTCTCCACCGATAGCAGTTTGCCCCAGCCTTGGGCGTTTCCTCCCTCAACAACCTTCCGGGCTTGTTGGTATGATGATATTGAAGTACCAGGCATAGCAGATGTTTCATTGATGTTCAAGGCCTCGAACCCCTGACTCATTGTTTCATGGATCTCCCCATCCATCTCAATATACTTATAGGTAGCCAGGTGGCTGACAAAAATATCCTCTTCTCCACAGATTGTAACGATTTGACCCTCCCACTCGTATTTTAACTTCTGGTGAAGGGTAGAGGTCACGGCGCCAGCGGCGTGAATCCATGGCCTACCCAATAGACAGCTGTAGGCAGGCTGTATATCCATCACGTAGAAGGTCGTTTTGAAGGTCTGCGGGCCAATCGTTATGGGCAATTCAATTTCTCCCAGAACCGATCTCTTTGAACCATCAAAGGCTCTTACCACCAGGTTGCTGGGTCTCAACGCCAATCCATCATATTCTAGCTTCACCAGGGCCTTTTTAGGTAAGACATTGAGGGATGACCCCGTGTCTACCAGCACATGGGAAAGGACAACACCTTTACATTCCATGGTTATGTGCAAGGCTTTGTTATGGTTGCGACCTTCCGTAGTCAAATCAGTGTTGGTGAACCCTAGTCCATGACTAGCATTAACATTTCCAACTACAGCTTCCAGCTGATTGACAGTGATCTCTTCAGGCACATAAGCTGCGTGCAAGACTTTGAGTAGTGCGTTCCGATGGGCTTCGGAGCACATAAGCAATGATAGGATTGAGATCTTGGAAGGCGTCTGATGAAGCTGATCCACTACTTTATAATCACTCTTTTAGATGATTCGCATGAACTCATCAACCTCTTGGTCAAAGGGTGTTTTCAAAGCTTCTTTAATAGTCTGCTCTTCCTGCACCAAGCTTTTTCCTTTTGCTTTAGCAGCAGCTTCTGCTTCGACAGTGGGTCTCTGAATTTGTGGAGCGAAAAGACGTCCGCTTCGAGTGAAGCCTCCGCCTCCTCCCACATTGTCAATTTGTGGTGCAGGGATTGATGATTCAAAAGTGATTCTTTGTCCTTCGCAGTACAGGTCAGAGCCGTAATGCCAGGGGATAGCATTACTGCTTTCATAAGGTACTGGTCCAGGCACCGTGATAGTGACTGGACTGATTGCAGCTGCGGAAGGAACTGTGATAGTTTGCGGATCATAATAAATTGTAACCGGTGCTCTGATGGGAGCAGCACTTTCTGAGTCGTAGACAGAGTTGTTTTCAGGATCATAAAATATTGTGACAGTTGAGACATCTTCATGATTTGTTGCTGGTGTTGTAGGAGACATTGGTGGAAGGATGGATGTTGTTGTTGTAGGAGTTTCAAAATGAAGTGGTGCTGGAGTTGTAGCAGGAACATTTGTTGATATCTGGTCAGTTGAAATGACAGATGAGGTACTTGCTGATGAAACCGAAGAATTGTTAGGAACAATGGTTGTTGCAGTTGTAGGAGGTTCTGGAGTCGTTGCTGATGAGATTGCTGGATTTGTTGGAAATGATGTGGTGATCTGAAGTTGGCCACTCTGAATGAGACCGTCTATGCCATTCCTCAGGTTATCGCACCCATTGACTGAAATATTGCAGTAAGCACACCCCAACTCACACCCCGGGAACATTTGACATTCGAGGAGTTGAGCCTTAATTTCCACCAACGGTGTCCGGATCTGACCCACACTGGTTATCAAATAAGACGGTTTGTCTTCTTCAATAGCGTTAATTCTGGGACCACCGTGGTTTGGCATTGGGTTCTTATTGACATTGGGTGGTGGTGCGAAATTCAGGGCCTTAGAGTCTACCAGGTCTTGTACCTTCATGTGCAAGGCTCTGCACTTTTCCGTACTATGGCCAGGTGCATTTGAATGGAAGGCACATCTGGCATTGGAGTCATAATTCCTGGGTAGACTGTTGGGATCTGGAGGTGCCAGCGTCCTTAGCTCAACTAGGTTGAGTTTCAGGAGTTGTGGCAGCAATGCAGCATATGGCATAGGGATCGGATCGATTACCCTGTTGGCTTGAGAAGGCCTCTGTTGGAATGGCCTTTGCTGGTTATTGTTGTTGGTGTTGCTGTTGTTGTAACTTCTCGGAGGATACTGAGCTTGTTGATGGTACTGAGGTTGTGGCTGATAGTTTTGTTGCGGAGGTTGATAAACTGGTTGAGGATGAGCTGGAGCAGGAATGGTGACTGCTGCCACTGACCTGTGAACATATGGAGGTCTGCCCCTGTTGGTGTGGATGGCATTGGTCTCGCCAGTTCTTCTTGGGCCTGCAAAAGGCTTCCTTGTACCACTGGACGAACTGGCACCATTGTCTGAAATCTTGCCCATCTTCAATAGGCTCTCAATTCTCTCTCCAGCTATGACAACATCTGCAAAGCTAGTGGAAGAGAAAGCAGCCAGCCTGTCAATGTAGGTTCCCTGAAGGGTGTTCATAAACATATCTGCCATTTCCCTCTCAGACATAGGTGGTTGAACAGCAGCAGCCAATTGCCTCCATCTCTGGGCATATTCTCGGAAACTTTCCCTTGACGACTGTGACATTCCCATTAGGAGGGTCCTGTTGGGTGCCATATCTAAGTTGTACTGATACTGTCTGATGAAAGCTTCTTCCAAATCCTTCCAACACCTGATGGTTGCCCTTGTCAGGTGAGAGTACCATTCTCTTGAAGCTCCTGTCAAGCTGTCTTCGAAATAGAACATCCAGAGCTTCTCATCCATAGTATAGGCCTTCAGCCTTCCCAGAAATGATTGTAAATGAGTCCGGGGGCATGAAGTCCCGTTGTATTTTTCAAAACAAGGAGGCTTAAACTTATGGGGGATCCTGACCCCGTCTACCAAGCCCATGTCCATGACATCGAAACCCAAAGAGTTTTGAGACTCTAAGGACCTCAATTTCTCAGCTATCTCATCCATCCTTCTATCATAAGCTTCTTCCCCAACACCCATTACTGTGAACTATTCCTCCTGGGGGTCTTCTTGAAGTACCCTGGCTGCAGTGGCAGTCCCTTGAACATTTGCAGGGATGTTGACCTCAGGATGGAGGTGTGGTCCAAATACAGGGGGATTAACATGAGGTTGGACCCTTTCATTGTTGCTGGTGCCGGCAGTCCCTATATGTGGATCTTCTTGGTTTTGCCTTTCCACCATGGCCCTCAATCTTTCTTGGCTCTGAGCCATGTTGTTCATCACATCCATAAACTGAGTCATCTGGTTCCTCATCTCTAGCCTTTCATTGGCCATTTGGTTTCTGACCTCAGTAAGGTCCTGCTGCATCTGATCCATTTGAATGCCCGGAAGATTGTTACGGGTCGGATAACGGTGCGGACGATTGAGGGGAAATACCCGGCGCCGAGCAATAGTTCCTGAATATCACAACAGAGTTAGTAGCAATAAAACAAAAACCTACAAAACAAACAAAGGGTTAGCATGCAATGCAGTATGCTTATTTGCTTTCAAGGCATCCGGCTTGGCATTCAGTTTTGACCCTTCCAGACCCTTGAAGATGCTGTTGATGTTGCTTTCGAAGTGAAACTTGGACGGAACAAACTAATACATATATTACAAAAGCAAAATGGTACATAGTTTGTTTACAAATACAAGCCTTCGGAGAGGTCAAAATACATCACAAGAAAAAATGAAAAATACACGGAATGAAAACAACAACAAGCAAATGGTCAAACACCAAGACCAAACTCATCCTCACGAACTTCCTTGAGAAGTGCTTCGGTCACAGGATCAGCTGGACGCTCCGTGAGATTCCTGATGAGGAGGTTCTGGGTTGTAACAGCTGCTGTTAGCTTCTTGTGCTGACTTTGGTCCTTTGACCTCTTCACTCCTGCTTTGATATTCAGCTCTGATATCTCCCTCTGGGCTGCTGCCAGGGCTTCTTGCTGTTCTTTTGCACTAGCTTCCAGTTGCTCCATCTTGTCTTGAACTCTCTTGTCCTCCAGAGTACGAGCTTCGGTGATCCTGACCCACCTAGCCTGACTCTCCTTTAGATACAAGTCTGTCCTTGCTCTCTGGAATTGGGCTTCTTTGCAAGCATTCTTCAGAATTTGTTCTCCAGCTTTAGACTTTTTGATATAATCCCCAGACTTCTCAATCTTAGCCAGATGCTCCACTCTCAACTTCTCTAACCTCTCAATATCCAACCTGCCATCATTCCTCTCCCGGAGAGTCTTATGCAAAGCCTGGGTTAACTTCTCATTTCTTTCCTTCAAGCTCTCAAACTCCTCCAAACTGATAGTGGCAGGGGGTGGTGCTGAAGATGATTCAGGCATATCTTCTATGGTAAAGGGCATTCCAGAGAATTGAGCCCTGGCATAGGACCACTCATAATATTGTGCTGATGCCACATTGTTGCACTTCCCCAAAATGGTTACTCCCTTGGTTTGAACATTATCCCAGGCCCAGGCAGCCTGCCTAACAACAACCAAATTAGGCTTGTTCTCACAATAAAGAGTCTCCACCAAGTCCTGTGCCTTAGGAGAGTGGACTAGTGCATAACCCAGTTGTCTTCTAAACAGCAGAGGGTTGTAATTAATACTACCCTTAACTCCTATTAGGGGCACATTGGGAAAATGCCCACAGCTGGTGATGATATCCCTGCCTTTGGTGCTCTGAGTGCACCATCTGATATCAGCTGAAGTTAGAGCAGTAAGTCTCTTAGCCCAGTTTTTCTGCTGATGAGGATTCAAAAATGCATCTGTCCTGGGTAGATGCCTGAGAAGCCAAGTATGGAACAATGGAGCACAACACCTCACTAATCTTCCCCTCTGCTTTTCATTCCTCTGATGTACTGAGTAATAGAGATCCCCCAACAAAGTGGGCACTGGGTTCTTCAAGATGAAAAGATGGATTGCATTCTTGCTAATGAATCGAGGCTCATCTGCAAACAACACAATTCCATATATACTCAAGGCCAATAAAGCACAGACAGCTTTCCACTCTCCTAAAGAAGCTTTCAGGGTAGCTTGAGAGATCAAGAAATCCAGATGGAAGCCAGGGATTCCAGCTTTGGAAGTCATATGCTGCTCAATCAGGACAGGTTCCAGATGCAAGGCCTTTGCTACTTCTCCATCACCAGGAAAGACCATTTCAGGGTTGAAAGGGACTCCACCTCTGATAGGTATACCAACCAATGATGAGTATTCTTCCAATAAGGGGCCCAGCTGAAAGTCTTGAAAAGTAAAACACCTCAAAGGGGGATCATAAAACTGAATGCAGGTGTGAATCAGGCTTCTCTGTGAAGGGTCCAGATCCATAACCATATCAAGTATATCTCCATAGTGTTCCCTGAACAATGGTATATGATCTGGAGTGATCAGGGTCTGAATCCTCCTGATGTCAGATAGCTCTGGCTGGAAGAAGTGGTAGGTGATGTTGCTCTTTTTAGGAGCCATGATGCTGAGACTGAGTAGAGACAAGTGCTGATGATGATACTGAAGAGAGGGCCACTGATTGGCTGAAGTAGATAGCTGAAGCAGGTGCAAATGAAGATAGGTCAATACTGAAGATAGGGTCAAAACCAGAACCAAATGAAGATGGATACCCTGAAACACAAATAAGCAAATGTCAATATGATGCGATGATTATGTATTCAAATGATATGCAAGGGTTTGTGACTGAGCTGGATCTGATCAAATGCCTTGATATAGGTCCAAATATGTTCAAGAATTCTAGATGGAGGTCTATAAATCCAGTAACCAAGGTGGGGGGCTCAAATAAAGAGCCACATGTCCAGGGTTTAGAATCACAAGAACTGTTCCAACATGGAGTATTCTTAATCAAGTCAAAGTAACAGGGTATTCTGAGGTCAAGGTACCTGCAAACCTGTAAACAGCCCAACCCCCTCACAGGTGGTGTTCTAAAACAAGGATCCTCAGACTTGGATCAGTTATGAGAAGTGTAAACACTTCTAACCCGGAGGTACAGTGTTTACAATAACCATAAAAGTTCCTCCTCTAATTCACCTCAGTTTCTGAAGGTCAAAACTAAAGGTCATCCAGACTTAGCAGGCTTCCCAGATAGCCCTAGCATTGCAGGAAATCTGCAACACAGAGTTCTCAAGAAGAAACCCATATCTGAACCGTGTTTCATATTCCCGCACCAGACCGAGATGGAATGGGAAAGAATATGATTCACTCTAGCCTAGGTGTCACTCAGGTCCCAAGTATAGGACCTTAAACTCTCAATAGAACCCCACCCACCAAAGCAAAACCAGATCCAGCCAGACAGCATGACAGTATGATATATGTAAAACAGTAAAGAAAGTAATAAACAACTGTACATAAAGCAAAAATAAAACATATATAACACAAATAAGCACATAACACCCCAGTAAACACAAATCAAAAAAACGCTAGGAGGAACCCACAAAAAGAACCAGAAGCCCCGGTTGCAATATAAGGGTCCCCAGCAGAGTCGCCAAGCTGTCGCTCCCACCAAATGAAGCCAGGTCAAATGAGGTACAGACGCGAACGGTCGGCGAAAAGAGAATGAGAACACACAGAAGTGAACTCAGAAAGACAAAGAGTCGCCATCTAGGCATTTTTATCCCGGAGGAAAGGCAATGCTGCATAGACCTAGAAAGAGATGGATAAGACGGTTGCGAACCAGAGAGACTGAGAAAGGGGGTTGGTTACAACCTGGGAAGGTATTAGCACCCAGATTGTCCTCCGTACTCGACGGGATCCACGCTTAAAAGATTTGTGTTTTAAAGGGGTAGTGTCAGTGCAATTTGTGTATAAAATAGCTGGAAAAGGATATACAGGTGTCAGTGTAAAGAAAAGTGAAGTGTATAAATGATGTGAAGTATGAAAGTGTCAGTGTAAGAAAGGAGTGAAATGCTCATGACTATGAGGCTAAAGAATGAAGATGGAAAGAGGGGGAGTATACAGAGACTTTTGTTCGATAACCGTTAAGTTATGCCTACGTATCCTCTCGTGCAATGAGGAAGTCAGAACACCGTAGTTCGACCCGTAGAGACTGATAGATGAATTGACTTGTGAACTGCTTGCTTGTCTATGCTCAAGTGTATGACCTGTCTGGCTCAGGTGCAAACTGTCTTGCATTAGACGGAAGAAGCAAGTTCTCGGTTGTGAGTGAATGAGATGAGAAAAGAATCCCGAAGGAGACGATTATTGCTTGTTTTTGTGTTTTCAGTCTTTTATTTCTTTTTGAAAGTTTGTCATAAGTTAATGAGCTTAAGCCTAAACCCATGGATTTAGTAAACTCATCACATCTTCCCTCTGATTAGGGGTAATGAGAATACCTTAAGTGTGAAGTCAGATTCTCACACTTAATCACCTTTGAGCAAGATTAAGATCATTAACCTACTTGTGATTATTTAGATGTTTTTGGTGTTTTTGTTTAGTGTTAAGTAATGAGGTTAAGCCATAATCAGGGATTAAACAGACTCATTACACCATCCTAATAGAAGGATAATAGATGAGAATGTTTAAGCTGAGGAAAACTCCTCAACTTAATCCATGATTAGGGATTAAACTCATGACAAAACAAGCCTTTGATTAAGTGGATTTTATTTAATGATATGATGATGAAGTGGATTTTATGATTTATAAGACAACTTGAGGGGGACTTGTCCATTAACACTAGGGTTAGTCCTTCTTAACCAATTAAGGAAGAATTAGAACCCTAATGCAAGGCCCAAGTTACAAGTGTGGTGTCTTGATACTTATTAAGTGAATTGATTAAGAGATTTAAACACATTAAGGGTTTAACACTTAGGATTAAAGTTATACACTCCATCCTAAGAGAAGGATGCAGGCATAAACTTAATCACAAAGCCTTAAAGCCTTTAGGGTTTAGTCCCTGATTATGAGATGAGAGGAGAAGACTTAAAGAGACACAAAGGTAAAACTAAGAGGGGAGACTAATCAAAACCCTAATCATTGTCATGCTTGGTTGTTCCTAGGGTTTGTGAGGTTTTCAAGAGAAGTCTTCAATGGAACCACCAGGAAGCAGATGAAAGGATCAAGAGAAGCAAAGCAACTTGCTTCATTCAAGAAGACAAGTCACTTGAAGAGAGAAAGTGGGAAGAGGAAGAATGAGCAAGCTCAATCTCAAACACAAAGAAAAATGCAGCAATGGATGCAAGAGAGATGAAAAGAAAAGTTATGAGAAGTGAAGGCAATTTCACTTCTCAAAGTTACTTACCACCTGAAAGGTTAGAAAAGAAATGCAATGCAATGCAAAATGGGATGAAATGGTATGATGAGAAACAAAACCAGAAGCACATACATGATGATAATGATGCTATTAGATGCTACAAACATGAGGCAGCACATGGAAATGATCATACAAGTTCATGAATGCAAATGAAACAAGTTAAGAACCAAGAACATGCATGAAAAGTTATGAAGTGCACATGACATACAACATGGCAAATACATGATGCAATGATCAAACATGCTTTCAATATGTCTTATGATGTCAAATGGATCAAATGGATGCTTGAAATGTCATGGCAAGTCATGTTATGCAAGAGAATGCAAGATGGATGCATATGGAAGCCCAAATTAGGGTTTATGATCAATGCAACAAACAAAAATCAAAATCAGAAGCAAACAAAATTATAAAAAATTGAAAATGCAACACAAAGGACCCCTAATCCTATACTAAACCAATGCCCAAAGGAGAGGTCTCAACTCTTAACCAATCTCAGGTTATGATTTTTGCAAGTTTTTTAGGGTTTTAGGGTTCCTAAACAAAAGAAATGCCAAACAAATTGAAAATGAAAGATCAAATCATGGCCATTTAATCTCACAAACTTCATGCTAAACACAATGCAATGCAAAAAGAATCAATGTCCAACTCTTCATGGATAGGCAGAAATGATTTTTTGAACCTTGGATCAAATTAATGCATAAAAATGATTTTAATTCAATGAGAAATTCTTAAAATGCATCAAGATCAAAAACGAAATTTGGTTTGAAGGTTGGACAATGTTTCTAAATGTCTTAGAACATTTCATGAATTTTTTGGTGATTTTTAAATACCTAAAAGTATTTTTAATTAATTAATTTTCATTAATCAATTAAAAATAAACTTTTAAATATTTAAAAATACTTTTTTAATGCTAAAAATAAAAATAAAAATATTTTTGTTTTTTAAAAATTAATGAAACTCTTGACAAAAAGTTTCATAATTTTTAAACAATTTTTACTATTTTAAATAAATTATGGAAGTTAAATGACAAAAAATGAAATAAAAATAAGATAAATGGAAAGTATTCTGATCCAACGCATGAGATTTAAAGCTGGGGAAAGACCATTGACTTGGCGCGTGAATCAAAGGACAGGATGCAATCTGACTTAATTATGTTTTACGAATTAATTAAGTGGATTAGGGCTAATGAGGACACATCTGGGCCACACAAACGCGCGGTAGGTCAACAAGTCAACTGATCCTACGCGTGAAATTCAAACTGCACTTAATGACCTGATTAAAACCCTAATGATTTTCAGGTGGCCGGAGAAGACCTCCGGTCGTCTTCTCCGGTGGGAACCCCACCTGAAAATCTCCAAAACTCTCAAAACCTAACTAAAATGAAATCCAAAAACATGGAAATGATCCCCACCACTTACTGAATCAAAACCCTAAGCTAGAAACCATTTATATTCCATTAATCTCATGAATCGAAACAAAGAAGATTTTAGGGCAAAACTTTCAGAAACAAATTAAACTCTCATCTCTCCACCATTTTCAAAACTAAAGGCATCAGAACGATCAGTGAAGCATATAGAACAACTTAAGAACTTAAAAAATGATTTCTGGAAAAAATGTTCTTGAGCTACCTGAGTTTCGAAGCTTTCACCCCAGCAACTTTCTGACCTTTCCCTTTGATGCAATCCACTCTACTTGGTCTCCTGATGATCCTTGAATGCTTAGAAGGAGTTTATGTTGGCTGGTTTGAGAGATTGAACAAGTTCTGTTCAAGCTCAGTTGAAAATGGTGATGGTGATTCAGGCTGTTTCAGGTCAATGTGAGTGGTTCTTTGTGATCAGGATGATGAGTGGAGAAAGTTTGTGGAGTTTGTTTGGATGTTTATGGCCTGTGGAGTGAGTTTCGAATGGTTTTGCTTCTGAGAGTAAAAATGGAGGAATGGTGTTCTTGCTTGATTCAGGCTTGTATCTTGTTGGTTTTGGCTCAAGCGAGCATGGTGAAATGATTGGTGAAACTGGTTTGAATGTTGGTGGTTTGTGCAAAGAGTTTCGAAGGAAAAAGCAAGTGAGGGTGATTTTGTGAATGTGATGTTGTGATCTGTTTCAGCCTTGCTTCTTGGGTGTTATGGCCAGCATTTTCCTTGCATAAAGAACTCCCATTGGTCAGGTGATGTGACCTGGCCTGCTGTGATTGGGATGTTTACTTTTGCAAAAAGTCCACTTTGTTGTAAGAGAGGCATGGCTTGAGTTCTAGCTTGGTACAAGGGGCATGGGCTGCGCAGCAAGATGAGGTGAGAGGCTATGGCTGGTTCAAAGGCCAATGCAGCAAGTTGGTGAAGTGTGATCATGAGTTTTGCAAGTTGGTTCCTTTTGGTTCACATGAAATTTTCTCATTCCACAAGCCATGAAACATGAGAAAATCTTGGTTCAATCTGAACTTTGTGACTTACATGATGCTTGCACATTAGTTTGATGTCAATTAGAAGTCACAAGAATGCTTGACACATGAAATTGCAAGTTTTCCAATTGGTGCATGACTTGAAAATTAGTGATTTTTGCCAACTTTGTCACACCATAACTTTTGATCCAAAATGAATTAGGTCATGTTCTTGTACTTTTTGAAAAGGGAAAAATGTATTCCACAACTTTCATGACCAAAGTTTTTCCATTTGAAGCATTTTTGGATCAAAAAGTAAGGTTTGAAAAGTGACCTAAAATGACATTTTCTTTAAAAGTCAACTATGCCCAAAAAAAGTCAACTTTGCAAAAACTTCAAATTCTTGATTTTTGTGAACTTCAACCTTCTTCCATGATCAAATAAAGCTCATATACACTCAAAATGATGAAGATCACCCCTTGGTTGGGTCATTGGGGGGCCTCAGATGCCCTGATTTTACACTGACTTGTCTGAAAAGTCAACCCTTGATCAGATGACTTCCCCATGGAATTTCTTCATGAAAATTGATATGCATACTCCCTATACCATATAGAGACCAATGGAAACAAGAATGACCAAAAAATTTGGAGTTATGGCCTCTGAAACCAAAACCCTAATTCTAGGTCAACTGTGCAGTCAAACTTGGCTCTGCATCCACACCAATCCCAGTTCTTGTGATTATTTGGAATTCTTGACTTTGAAAGGATATAATATGATACTTGAACACATGTAGACCCCTTTGAAGTGATTGGTGGCCTTTGTAGTGGCTCAAGTGGCTCTTGGATTGCTCAGATCACAAACCCTAGGTGCAGATGACTTAGAATCTATGCAGTGAATCAAAATGTAATATGAGGTGATATGATTGTGTTTATGCATATGAAATGATCACAAGCCATGGTGTGAATGGGTGAGGGAAAATTTGGGGTGTTTACAAATATGATGTGATATGATGCTTAAAATGAAGAGGGCAAATTTGGGGTGTTACAATGTCTAAGGTCTTGTTTGACATAGTGAATCCAAAGGTGAAATAAGCTAAAGAAGAACCCAAAACCATGTGGGCATCTGTTAAATAACAATATGCAAAGCGGGGTGAGTTTAAGATATCTTTTCCCTTCCATAACCAGCTTCACCATGAAAAAATAAGAAATAAAAAAGTAGCAAAATGTGATAGTCATTAAAAACCACAAAAATTGAGCTACAAGAAAATGACACCGTCTGTGGGAAAGTTTCTTCTTACTTTTTAAGATAGAATTTTATTTTAAACCCATTTTAGTGAGAAACAGCCTATGATTAGGAACATCTATATATACAGCTTTTATACTGCTTTAAGTTTATGTTTCCGCAAAATATTTGTTCAAATGATATCCTTTGGGGTGGTTACTCAAAAAATGGGAATGCGATTAATCCGCATCTGGGTGATCTTGAGTGCACTTTAAGATAGGTAGGGCATAAATGAGATAGCTTGTTGGGAGTCTGTAAACACCCCAAATTTGCCCTCAATCATTTCACACCATGGCTTGTGATCTTCCATATTTGCATTAGTTCAAGCATATCATCTCATACTGCATATTTGTTTCATCTGCATAGTTCAAGTTCATATGCATCTAGGGTTTGTGATTTGAGCAATCCAAGGATCCATCTGAGCCACTCCAAAGGCTTCGAATCATTCCAATAGGGTCCATGTGTGTTCTATCATCATAATATATCCCTCAAAGATCAAGTAAGTCAAGAAATCACAAGAACTGGCAAATCATGGAAGCAGAGCTAGGGTTTCACTACACAGATGACCTAAAATTAGGGTTTTGGTTTCAGAGGCCATAACTCCAAATTTTTTGGTCATTATTGTTTCTAATGGTCTCAATATGTTATAAGGATAATGTGTACCAAGTTTGATGAAGAAATTCATTGTGGAAGTCATATGTTCACTGGGTAACTTCTTGAGCAAGTTAGAGCAAAATCAGGGCATCTGAGGCCCCCAACAATGGAACCAAAGTGGATTTTTCATCAAATTAAAGTTATATGATCTTTATTTGATCGTTGAAGTGCTTGGAAGTTCACAAAATTGAAGAAAATTGAGCTAAACCAAAAGTTGCCAAAAATGGAAATGACTTGTAATGGAAACTTTCCGTTTTGGGAATGTTTTTCAACCTCCTCTTTCTCAACCAAAAAAGCTTCAAATGAAAAATTATTGGTCATGAAAGTTGTAGATTGGATCATTCCCTTTTCAAAAAGTACAAGAACAAGTCCTAATTCAGTATGGAACTCAAGTTATGGCTTGGCAAAGTTGGCAAAAATCCTATAATTTTCACTTTCACGCCAAATAGGGATTTTTCCAAATTCACAAACCAGGCCATTTTGTGACCTCTAATACACTTATAGGCATCATACAAACATAGTGCATTGCCTAAGAATCAGAATTGGCCCAAAAATCATCTCATTTCATGCCTTGAACTTCAAGAAATTCAAAAGGGGCCAAACTTCTTCAAAATTGCAAAAGAGCATGAAACATCCCATACACTTGCTGAATCACCACAAAACATTTTCCATGGCTCTCCTTGATCTTTGCTGAGCCAAGACAAGCCAAAAGCCAGCTGCAACATGAGCCCATACCTCAAGTACAAGTTATGTTGACATTTTGGCAACTTGCCCATACCAATCACCATAGGCCACAACAACTCCTCTGACCTATCAAAGCTTGTTATGTGGATCAAATGCAAGCCATAACACACATCACACAAGGCTGAAATCTCAGAATCACTAAGTTCCCAAAAATCACCCCAAAAAGCAAAAGCTTTCGAAACTCATAGCACACACACTCAAACTTAAAACTTCTTTCATCAATAAACTCAGCATCACAAGAGGATCATTTCCCACCCTTCATTGCAGCCTAAAAGACCCCAAAACTGAAACAAGATTTTTGGCCAGTTGAAGAACAACCACTCAAACCAGCCCTTATAAACTCCTTCCAAGCATCAAAGCTTCATCAGGAGGTCAAGAGGAGTGGTTTTGCACAAGAGAGGAAGTCCAAAAGCTCCAAACTGAGAAAGCCCAAGCTCAGATAACCTTAAGAACATTTTTCCAGAAGCATGATTTTAAGTTTCTAAACTGTTCCTTATGCTTTGCTGATCACCATGATCTATTTTGTTTTGAAAATGGTTGCGAAATGAGCATGTACTGGCTGTCTGAAAGTTTCACCATTTTTGTGTTCTTCTTCGAATCTTGAGTTTCAGCCATGAGAAATTAGTTTTAAGGGTGGATTCATGTTTATGGAGAGGAGAGGAGTTGATCTGGAGCTTTAGAGCTCCTGAAATGGCCTAGGGAAGAAGTTGGGTTGAAGGTCTCGCCGGAGAAGACGACCGGAAGTCTTCTCCTGCCACCTGAAACTGATTAGGATTAATGACGTGTTTAGGGATAAGTTTGAATTTGGGCCGTTGGATGGTGATTAGGGTTAAGTAGTGGATGGCTCAGATTAGCTCATTAAGTTTAAATTGTGATTAATTAATTAATTAATTAGGATTTACTCAGTTTGAATTGTGGCCATTGAGATGCACGCGTAGTCAAGGAAAATCCCCCCAGTTCAAATCCTGTCCATCAGATCATCATACTTTTATTTAAATTCATTTTTTTTCATTTTATTGCATTTATTTTGTCTAATTTATTTAAAATACTTAGAAAATTCCAAAAAATATTTTTCTTCTGCATTTTGATTTCAAATATTTTTCTCCACCCAAAAACATTTTTATTTTTATTTTTTGCATTAAAAAATCATTTTAAAAATATTTAAATATTTATTTTAATTGATTAATGGAAATTAATTAATTAAAATACCATTTAGGTTTCTAAAAATTCCAAAAAAATATTCACATTGCATCTTAGGACATTTAAAAACATTGTCAAACCATTCATACAAATTTCTTTTTGGTTTTGATCCAACTTTGACATTTTTCTTGAATTTAGGGTTCATAAAAATACCATTTTTGAACCCCAACTTCAAGAATTCTTTTCTGCCCAACCATGAAGGGTTTGACATTGGTTCTTTTTGCATTGCTCTTCATATATCATGTAGTATCTAGCATATTTTTGTCATAAATTTATCTTGCATTTTCCATCTGATTTGCATTTTTCCTCTTAAGGTACCCTAAAAACCCTAGTTTATTTAGAAAAATCACAACTTTGTTTAGGGTAAGAGTTAGACCTCCTCCTTTGGGATGTGATATCATATGGGGTTAGGGTTCCTTTGAGTTCATTTTCATTTTTTTATCTTATGATTTGCTTCGGTTTTTGACTTTTGCATCTCATCCTTTCATGTAACCCTAATATTGCATCCATACTTGCATCTTACATTGCATTGCATGAACATATGAACTTGCCATGACATTCTAAGCATTTGTATGCCATCTTAGACATCTTAAGACATTGATTGAACATTTCTTGATCATTTATTCATACATTTTCTATGCTTTGCATCCATTTCATTTCATAAACATACATGTGTTTTCATGCTTCCCACATGCTTCATTTGCATTTCATCTCTTGTATGAACATCCATTTGCACTTTTTATGCCTTTGCATCATCTCATAGCATCATTTGCATCATGTGTTTGCTTCTGGTTTTGGTTTTTACCTTTGCATATGTTTCATTTTCATTTCATTTCTTTCCTTTATACTAATCTTTTCAGGTGGTAAGTAACTTGAGAAGTGAATTTGCCTTCACTTCTCATTTATCTTCTCATTCTTCTTATGCATCATTGCTGCATTTTTATTTGCTTTAGAGTGAGCTTGCTCATTCATGTTCATCATTCACTTTCTTTCTCCAATTTACTTATCTTCTTCAGTGAAGTAAGTAACTTGTTTCTTCTGCTTCTCCTCCTTTCATCTGCTTCTTCCATTGGTGGCTTCTTTGAAGATCTCTTGCAAGCCTTACAAACTATAGGAACATCCAAGCATGACAATAATTAGGGTTGATTAGTCCCCCTTTTAGCTTTTACCTTTGTGTCTTCTTTGTGTCTCTCTTCTCATCTCATCATTAGAGACTAAACCTTTAAGGCTTTAAGACTTTGTGATTAGGGTTATGCCTGCATCCTTCTCTTAGGATGAAGTGTATAACTTTAATCCTAAGTGTTAAACCCTTAATGTGTTTAAACCTCTTAATTAATCCATCTTAATAATCACTAACACATTAACTTGTAACTTGGGCCTTGCATTAGGGTTCTAATTCTTCCTTTATTGGTTAAGAAGGACTAACCCTAGTGTTAATGGACAAGTCCCCCTCAAGTTGTCTTACACACCATAAAATCCATTTCTTAATCTCATCCTTAATTAAAATCCACTTTAATAAAGGTTTGTTTTGTCATAAGGTTAATCCCTAATCGTGGATTTAGTTGAGGTATCTTCCTCAGCTTAAGTGTGCTCATCTATTATCCTTCTAATAGGATGGTGTAATGGGTCCACTAATCCTTGATTATGGCTTAAACTTATTACTTAACACTAAACAAAAACTCAAAAAAATCTAAATAATCACATTAGGTTAATGATCTTAATCCTACATCATCATGGTAATTAAGTTTGAGGTGTTTATCTCATACTTAAGGTATTCTCATTATCCCTAATCAACTGGAGGATATCATGAGTTTACTAACCCATGGTTTAGGCTTAAGCTCATTAACTTATGACAAACCCAAAAAAGCAATAAAAGATTGAAAACACAAAAACAAACAATAATCGTCTCCTCCGGGATTCTTTTCTCATCACCTTCACTCACAAACGAGAACTTGCTTCTTCCGTCTAATGCAAGACAGTTAGCACTCGAGCCAGATGAGTCATACACTTGAGCATAGACAAGCAGGCAGTTCACAGTCAATTCATCTTTCAGTCTCTTTGAGTCGAACTACGGTGTTCTGACTTCCTCATTACACGAGAGGATACGTAGGCATAACTTAACTGTTATCGAACAAAAGTCTCTGTGTCTTCCCCCTCTTTCAGCATTCTTTTTTAAGCCTCATTCCTGAGCACCTCACTTCACCTTCTCACACTGACAATTGTATATTCTCTTCCAGCTTTTGCACACAGATAGCACAAACACTACCCCTTTAAACACAAACTTTTAATCGTGGATCCCGTCGAGTACGAAGGACAATCTGGGTGCTAATACCTTCCCAGGTTGTAACCAACCCCCTTTCTCAGTTTCTCTGGTTCGCAACCGTCTTATTCATATCTTTCTAGGTTTATGCAGCATTACCTTTCCTTTGGGATAAAAATTCCTAGCTGGCGACTCTTTTCAATTCATTTAATTTTCTCCTTTCACCGACCATTCGCGCTTGTACCGGGATGCAAATCTTCGGGAGCGACAGCTTGGTGACTCTTCTGGGGAACCTTATATTGCAACCAGGGCTTCTGGTTCTTTTTGTGGGTTCCTCCTAGCACTTGTTTGATTTGTGTTTACAGGGGTGTTATGTGCTACTTGTGCTTATTTGTTTATTTCTTTATTTATTGCTTTCTGTACAACTTTATTTACTGCTTTCTTATAAAGTTTTATGCATTTCATACTGTCATTATCATGTGCTGGATCTCTTGTCTGTTTTGGTGGGTGGGGATCATTGAGTGAGTAAGGTCATATACCTGGGACCTGAGTGACACATAGGCTAGAGTGGCTTCATATTCTTTCCCATTCCATTTCGGTCTGGTGCGGGAATATGAAACACAGTTCATACATGGGTTTCTTCTTGAGAACTTTGTGCTACAGATTTCCTGTAGTACTAGGGCTATCTGGGAAGCTTGCTAAGTCTGGATGATCTTTTTATGACCTTCAGCATCTGAGGTGAATTAGAGGAGGATCTTTTATGGTTATTGTAAACACTGTACCTCCGGGTTAGAAGTGTTTACACTTCTCATAACTGATCCAAGTCTGAGGATCCTTGTTCTAGAACATTACATGTGAGGGGGTTGGGATTTACAGGTTTGCAGGAACCCTTGGCCACATCATACCCTGTTACTAGTTTTGTTTTAAGAATGCATCACTTTGGACAGTTCTTGTGATTACCCTGGACTTGTGACTCTTTATTTGAGTCCCCCACCTGGTTACTGGATTTCTAAGCCTCCATCTGGACTTATGAACAATCATGGACTTTTACCAAGGCAGATAAACAGATCCAGCACTTGATCACAAACCCTTTGCATATCATTTGCATACATCATTTTTGCATCATTTAACATTTTCTTATTTGTTTTACAGGGCATCCATCTTATCATCTTTGGTTTGGTTTTGACCCCTTCTACTGCTTAGACTCCTTCAGTTTGTCTTCTCCTGCACCTTCATCAGTTTGTCAGTGATTTTTCTCTAGCTATCTTCATCAGGGACTCATCTCCAGCATCTCATTCAGTGACCTTCATCAACAGTTGCTCTCAGCTTCTTCACCAACATCTATTACCAGCATGGACCCTTCAAGAAAGAGAAACATTACTTACCACTTCTTTGAGCCCACCCTGACTGGCATCAGGCAGGTCCAGTCCCTCATTACTCCTGATCATATCCCACTATTCAGTGAGCACTACGGAGGCATATTGGACATGGTCATGGATATAGATGCATCTCAGAGGAGCATGATCCATACTTGCCTGCAGTTCTATGATCCTCCACTCAGATGTTTCACTTTCCCTGATTTCCAGTTGGGAACTTTGTTAGAAGAGTATTCCTTGTTGTTAGGAGTTCCTATCAGGAGAGGGATTCCTTTCAACCCTGAGATGGTTTCTCCCAAAAATGAAGACATATCCAGGGCATTGCATTTGGAGCCTGCCCTCATTGATCAGAACATGACAACCAAGGCTGGGGTTCCAGGCCTTCACCTAGACTTCTTGATCTCCCAGGCTACCCTGCATGCTGCAATAGGAGAATGGAAGGTTGTCTGTGCACTTTTAGCCCTCAGTATATATGGGGTTATTTTGTTTGCAGATGAGCCAAAGTTTGTGAGCAAGAATGCCATTCACCTGTTCTTATTGAAGAACCCAGTTCCTACCTTGCTGGGAGACTTCTACTACTCAGTACATCAGAGGAATGATAAGCAAAGAGGAAGACTGGTCAGATGTTGTGCTCCTCTTTATTACTCTTGGCTGCTAAGACACATGCCAAAGTCAGATACTTTCCTGAACCCTCATCAGCAGAAGAACTGGGCTAAGAGATTTATTTCCTTGACATCAAAAGACATTAGATGGTGTACTCAGAGCACCAAAGGCAAGGACATCATTACTAGTTGTGGGCAATATCCTAATGTGCCTTTGATAGGAGTAAAAGGTTGCATCAACTACAACCCTTTACTGTTTAAGAGACAATTAGGGTATGCTTTGGTTCATCCTCCCAGAGGACAAGATTTGGCTGAGACCCTCTACTGTGAGATCCAACCTAACTCTGTTGTTGTCAGACAGGCAGCCTGGGCCTGGGACAATATTCAGACCAAGGGAACAACCATCCTTGGCAAATGTAACAATATTGCTTCAGCACAATATTCTGATTGGTCTCGTACCAAAGCTCAGATCACCCGGATGCCATTCACCTTAGAAGATGTACCTGGACCCTCAACAGTACAACCTACAGCTACTGTCAGTTTGGAAGATTTTGAAAAGCTGAAAGAGAGGAATACTCAGCTAGCTGAAGCCTTAAAAAAGACTATATGGGAGAGAAATGATAGCCGTCTAGATAATGAGAGGTTAGAGGGGCTCAGGATTGAGCACTTGACCAAAATTGAGAAGACAGATGACTACATTAGGAAGTTTAGGGCAGGGGAGTTAGTACTGAAGAATGCTTGAAAGGAAGCAAAGACTCAGAAGGCTAGGGCAAAGCATTATCTTGAGGAGAGCCAGGCTAGGTGGATCAGGATCACTGAAGCCCGTGCACAGGAAGATCAAAGGACTCAAGCTAAGATAGAGCAACTGTAGGCTAGTGAGAAGAAGCATCAAGAGGCTTTGTTGGCAGCTCAGAGAGAGATATCTGAATTGAAACTCCGGGCGGGGTTGAAGAGGTCAAAGGATCAGGATAAGCATAAGAAGTTAACTAGTTCCATTTCAACCAGGAACCTCCTCATCAGGACTATTACAGAGCACCCAGTAGGTCTAGTGACTGAGGCCCTCCTGAAGGAAGTCGGAGGGAGAGGATGACTTTGGATTGGATGTCTGATTCTTTTTGCTTGTACTTTTCGTTTGTTGTACTTTTCTTTTGTTGTTGTATTTTGACCCACCATGGGGATGTATTGTAATCAAACTATGTATTTTCACTCTTTGTAATATATCAGTTTGTATTATTGGTGGGCTTTATCTCTCTCTTCATCATCAGCATTTCCTTGAGGTCTGGAAAGGTCAAAACCAAAGAACCAAACCGGATACCCTTGGAAGACAAATAGACATATTGCATTGCATACTAACATTTTCTTTGTTTTGTAGGTTTTTGTTTTATTGTTGTTTCTCACTCTGTTGTGGTTTCAGGAAACATTGCTCGCAGAAGAGTGTTCCCTGTCAACAGAACACACCGGTACCCGACAAGAAACAACCTTCCGGGACTCCAGATGGATCAAGTTCAGCAAGACTTGAATGAAGTAAGGACCCAAATGGCCAATGAAAGGGTTGAGATGAGGAATCAGATGACCCAATTCATGACTGTGATAACTAGTTTAGCTCAAAGCCGAGAAAGACTAAGGGAGTTGGTTGAAAGGCAGACTCCTGAAGAACACCATCCAGGTACAGGAGGTACCAGTAACAATGATCACGTACAACCTCGCACTGATCCACCAGAGTTTAGGCCTCATCTAAACCCAGAAATCAATGCCATAAGGAATACTCAGGGTAACCCTGCTGGAGGAAGGATCTTGCAAGAGGATCCTCAAGAAGAGCAGTTTACAGTTGTTGGGGCTGGGGATGAAGTTTATGACCGTAGGCTGGATGAAATTGCAAAGAAACTGAGGTCTCTTGAATCCCAGAATTCCCTAGGGTTTGATGTAATGGACATGGGACTGGTGGAAGGGGTGAGAATTCCTCACAAGTTCAAACCCCCGTGTTTTGAAAGGTATAATGGCACATCCTGCCCATGCACCCACCTTCAATCATTATTGGGGAGATTAAAAGCATACACCATGGATGAAAAGCTGTGGATGTTTTACTTCGAGGATAGTCTAACAGGGGCATCCCGAGAATGGTATTCCCACTTGACTAGAGCCACAGTGAGAAACTGGAAAGACTTGGCTGAAGCTTTCACCCGTCAGTATCAGTATAACTTGGACATGGCTCCAAACAGGACCCTCCTGATGGGAATGTCTCAATCTTCCCGTGAAAGCTTCAGGGAATATGCCCAAAGGTGGAGGCAACTTGCTGCTGCAGTTCAACCTCCCATGTCTGAAAGAGAAATGGCAGACATGTTTATGAATACTCTTCAAGGAACATACATTGACAAATTGGCTGCATTTTCTTCTACCAGTTTTGCAGATGTGGTGATAGCTGGAGAAAGAATATAGAGCTTATTGAAGATGGGAAAGATCTCCGATAACGGTGCTAGTTCAAGCAGTACAAGAAAACCATTTGTTGGGCCCCGTAGGTCTGGTGAGACAAACTCTGTGCACATGGGAAGAGGGAGACCCCAATACTTGCCCAGAACAGTTGCTGCTGTTACTATCCCCGCTCCACCTCCTCAGTATACTCAACAACCACAACACTTTCCGCAACAACAACAATTTCCTCAACAGAGATCTTATAACAACAACACCAACAATCAACAACAACGCCCGTTTCAACAACGACCATCTCAGGTCAACCGGGCGATTGACCCCATTCCTATGCCATATGCTGCACTGCTGCCACAACTCCTAAAGCTCAATCTTGTTGAGTTAAGGACATTGGCTCCACCTGATCCTCAAAACCTTCCTAGGAACTATGATGTCAATGCCAGGTGTGCTTTTCACTCTAACGCACCTGGCCATTCTACGGAAAAATGCAGAGCCCTGCATATGAAGGTTCAGGATCTGGTAGATTCAAAAGCCCTAAACTTTGCACCTCCTCCCAATGTAATGAAGAATCCTATGTCAAGCCACAGTGGGCCAAGGATTAATGCTGTAGAGGATGGTTCACCCATGAGTTTAATAGAAGACATGGCATGTATTCAAACACCTCTGGCAGAGGTTAAAGCCCAACTCTTAAAGTGCCAAGTGTTTCCAGGATGTGAGGCCTGTTGCGAATCATGCAAACTATCTGAGAATGGGTGTGCCAGCTTGAGGAAAGGCATCAATAACTTGATTAACGAAGGAATTCTGCAAATTACAACCACAACTCCTACAACACCAATGACCCTTTTGTCAACAACAAGTGAATCTTCTACAAATGCAACAACCATCTTTCCAAGTGTTTCTTCTACAACTGCAACCACCATTGTTCCAACCGATTCAGCTACAACTTCAGCAATCATTCCATCAGCCACTTCAACACACAACAATTCATTTGCACTGGCTACTACAACTTCAACAACCCATAATGATGTTTCCACTATCACAATTTATTATGACCCGTCAATGGTCCCGAATCCCAACAACCTTTAGCAAAATCAACAACAGTCTTAACAAAGCTTCAATTAACCTCCACCAACATCCACCAGAGGTCCTGTTACAATTTTCTATGACCCACAAACTATTGTAGTCCCACCAACAGCTGTAGTTAGCCCAGTCACCATCATGGTGCCCGAGCCGATCCCGTATGATAAAGACAGTGCTATACCATGGCATTATGGTGCTGATCTATACTGCAATGGAGAGAAAGTCCTTCTTGATTCTCCAGTTCTCACTCCCCAAGTGGATAATGTTGGGGGAGGTGGAGGATTCACCCGAAGCGGATGTATCTTCGCATCACAAGTCCCTAGGACCAACACTGAGGCAGAGGCTGCTGCCAAAGCCAAAGGGAAGAGTGTGATACCAGAAGAATATGTGCCAAAAGAAACCCATAAATCATCCTTCGATCAAGATGTGGATGAGTTTATGAGGATTATTAAGAGAAGTGACTATAAAGTTGTGGACCAGCTCCACCAGACTCCTTCAAAGATCTCAATCCTATCTCTGTTGTTGTGTTCTGAAGCCCATCGGGATGCACTACTCAAAGTTATGCACGCTGCCTACGTGCCAGAAGAGATCACTGTGAATCAGCTGGAAACAGTAGTATCAAATGTCAATATTAGCCATGGGTTAGGTTTTACTGATGCTGATTTGACAACAGAAGGACGTCTCCACAACAAAGCCTTGCATATAACCCTGGAGTGCAAAGGAGCTGTACTATCTCATGTTCTTGTAGACATTGGGTCCTCACTCAATGTCTTACCTAAGAAAGCCCTTGTCAAGCTAGAATTTGATGGGATAGCTCTCCGGCCAAGTAACCTCGTGGTCAGGGCTTTTGACGGCTCCAAAAGATCTGTTCTTGGAGAGGTGGAATTGCCAGTAATAATCGGTCCACAAGTCTTTAAGACCATTTTCTATGTGATGGACATACATTCTGCATACAGCTGTTTGTTAGGTCGACCCTGGATTCACGCCGCAGGCGCAATAACGTCGACCTTTCACCAGAAACTGAAGTATGAATAGGAAGGACATATTATCACCATCTGTGGTGATGAAAACATATTTGTTAGCCATCTGGCTACATACAAATATATTGAGATTGATGGTGAAATCCATGAGACAATGAACCAAGGGTTTGAGCCCTAAATGTTAATGAGGCTTCTGGAGTATTGGCTGCATCCTAGGAGGACAGGATGGGTACTTCAATCATCTCTTATCAGTAAGCCCAAAAGGTTGTTGAAGACGGTAACGCTCAAGGCTGGGGCAAGCTGCTTCCAGTTGAAAAGAAGGAAGAAAGATTTGGTTTGGGTTACAGACCATTCCGACAAGATCAATCACAGGCTGCCAAGGAGCCCAAATTTGTTAGTGGGGGATGCTCACCCCGAATGTTGTTAACAACTTGGAAGACGAGGCGGAAAGAGGCCGCAACCTGGAGAGTTGGATACGTCCAAGGATTCCGAGGAACCAAGTCCTTAACTGGTCTTCCCAGGAAATTATAAGGGTTACTCCTGCAGAGTAATTATTATTTCCTGTCTTTTTTTAGCATGCATCAAGTCCTGCATCTTGCCCAAGGTGTCAGGACTCATTTTGTAATAGGGCCATATTGTAATTTTGTGCAAATGATTAATCAATGAATATCGGACGTCTTTTGCAAACGAGTCTCTTTTTCGCTCACTGTCTTTTCATTTTTCACTTTTGTACAAAACAATAAAATGGCAATGTTTTCAAAATAAATAACTTCATTTTCAATTTTTCTAAACAAGATTAAAACTGGTCACTAAAATGAACCAATCTTAAACCTTGCAGAGATTATCCTCCAGATTGCACCGACAACAACACTGCTATGACCTTGTATGACTTCGACAATCCAATTAATCAAGCCGATGAAGGGGTTGAAGAAGACTATGAGTTACCTGAAGAGTTAGCCAGGTTGTTGAGACAAGAAGAGAAAGTGATCATTCCTCATCAGGAGGAGGTTGAAACAGTTAATCTTGGTACGAAGAAAACTTGAAAGAAGTGAAGATTGGGGCCGGTCTGCAAGATTTAGTTTAGGAACAACTCATTGACATGCTTCGAGAGTACGTCAACGTCTTTGCTTGGTCCTATCAAGACATGCCAAGTCTAGATACGGACATTGTTATGCACAAGATGCCTTTGAAAGAAGATTGTCCTCCAGTGAAGCAGAAGCTACGTCGTACTCGTCCAGATATGGCCATGAAGATTAAAGAAGAGGAACAAAAACAGTGGGATGCCGATTTCCTTGCTGTAACTAGTTACCCGCCGTGGGTCGCTAACATTGTACCAGTGCCTAAGAAGGATGGAAAAGTAAGGATGTGTGTGGATTATCGGGATCTGAATAGAGATAGCCCAGAAGATGACTTCCCCTTACCTCACATTGATGTATTGGTCGACAACATAGCTCAGTTCTCGGTATTCTCTTTCATGGATGGATTTTCCGGGTATAATCAGATCAGAATGTCACCCAAAGACATGGAGAAGACTACCTTCATCACACCTTGGGGCACATTTTATTATAAAGTAATGCCTTTTGGATTGAAGAATGTCGGTGCTACTTATCAACAGGCTATGGTAACATTATTCCATGACATGATCCATAAAGAAATTGAATGCTACGTGAATGACATGATTGCCAAGTCCCTCACTAAAGAAGATCATCTGGTAAATCTGCTAAAGTTGTTCAAGCGTCTGAGAAAGTATCAGCTGAAGCTAAACCCCAACAAATGTACATTCGGGGTGCGGTCCGGTAAACTGCTGGGATTTATCGTAAGTGAAAAGGGAATTGAAGTTGATCCTGACAAAGTCAAAGCCATTCAAGAGATGCCTGCACCTAGGACTGAAAAGGAAGTTCGGGGGTTCTTAGGTAGATTGAACTACATATCAAGGTTCATATCTCATCTTACAGCAACCTGTGAGGCCCTGTTCAAATTGTTAAGAAAGGAACAAACAGTCAGGTGGAACGAAGATTATCATAAGGCTTTTGACAAAATCAAGGAATACTTACAAGAACCTCCAATTCTTATGCCACCTGTTGAAGGAAGACCTCTAATAATGTACCTGACAGTATTAGAAGGATCAATGGGATGTGTGTTGGGCCAGCATGATGAGTTTGGTCGAAAAGAGTATGCAATATACTACCTAAGCAAAAAGTTTACCGACTGTGAACAACGTTATTCACTGCTCGAGAAAACTTGTTGTGCTTTAGCGTGGGCTGCTCGCCGACTAAGACAGTATATGTTGACTCACACTACCTTACTGATCTCAAAAATGGACCCCGTCAAGTACATATTTGAGAAGCCAGCACTTACCAGAAGGGTTGCAAGATGGCAAATGATTCTGACAGAGTATGACATTCAGTACACATCTCAAAAGGCCATCAAAGGCAGTGTACTGTCTGACTATCTAGCTGAGCAACCCATTGATGATTACCAACCCATGAGGTTTGATTTCCCTGATGAAGACATCATATTCCTAAAAGCAAAAGATCACGAAGAGCCTGTTCACACTGAAGGGCCTGACCTAGAAGAAGAGTGGACTATGATGTTTGATGGGGCTGTCAATATGAATGGTCGCGGGGTTGGTGCAATGCTCATTACACCTAAAGGAGTTCACATGCCTTTCTCGGCAAAACTCACCTTTGCATGCACTAACAACAAAGCTGAATACAAAGCCTGTATCATGGGTCTTGAGGAAGCCATTGACCTCAGGATCAAGACTTTAACTGTATTCGGAGATTCAGCTTTGGTAATCAATCAGACCAATGGCAAATGGTACACTCACCAAGAGCATCTAATTCCATACCGTGACTATACGAGGAGATTATTGACTTTCTTCACAACAGTCAAACTTGAGTACATCCCTCGAGACGAAAATCAATTCGCAGATGCTTTAGCTACCATTTCCTCCATGATCAAGGTTCAGACTGCCAATTTTGTACCTCAGATTTCGGTATCCAGACTAGACCGACCAACATACGTATTCTCTATGGACATTGCTAAAGATGACAAGCCTTGGTTCCATGACATCAAATGTTTCTTAGAGGATCAGACATACCCACCTGGGGCATCATCCAATGATAAGAAGACATTGAGAAGGTTGGCTGGTAGTTTTCTTCCTGAATGCTGATGGTTCATTGTACAAGAGAAACTTTGACATGGTTCTTCTCAGATGTGTTGATAAGAAAGAGGAAGACTTGCTGATGCACGAGGTACATGAAGGATCTTTTGGTACCCATGCTGGGGGACATGCAATGGCTAAGAAATTGTTAAGATCAGGTTACTACTGGATTACAATGGATGCAAACTGTTGTGCCTATGCCAGGAAATGTCATAAATGCCAGATTTATGCAGATAAAGTGCATGTGCCTCCGAATCCCCTGAACATGATGTCTTCACCTTGGCCCTTTTCCATGTGGGGCATTGACATGATCGGAAAGATCGAACCGACTGCTTCAAATGGCCACAGATTCATCCTGGTAGCCATTGATTACTTCGTCAAATGGGTTGAAGCAGCTTCATATGCAAACGTCACCAGACAAGTGGTAGCCAGATTCCTGAAAAGGGACATCATCTGTCGATATGGAGTACCCGAGCGAATCATTACTGATAATGGTTCCAATTTGAACAACAAAATGATGGCAGAGCTGTGCCGGGACTTCAAAATTCAACATCACAACTCTTATCCTTACAGGCCAAAGATGAATGGCGTTGTTGAGGCAGCTAACAAAAACATCAAGAAGATTGTGCAGAAGATGGTGGTTACTTACAAAGACTGGCACGAAATGCTGCCATTTGCCTTGCATGGGTATCGAACCTCAATCAGAACGTCTACTGGGGAAACACCGTATCAACTTGTGTATGGTATGGAGGTTGTCCTGCCTTTTGAAGTTGAATTACCCTCCTTACGGGTATTGATGGATGTCAAGCTGAATGAAGCAGAATGGGTCCGTTCTCGGTACAATCAACTGAATCTGATCGAAGAAAAGAGATTAGTTGCAATATGTCATGGGAAGTTATATCAGAAGAGAATGAAGAAAGCCTTTGATCAAAAAGTCGGGCTTCGGGAATACTAAGTAGGAGATCTTGAGCTGAAAAGACTCCTTCCTCCTCATTCAGACCACAGGGGTAAATGGACTCCAAATTACGACGGTCCGTTCATAGTAAAGAAGGTTTTCTCTGGTGGAGCATTGATGCTCATTACTATGGACGGTGAAGATTTCTTGTCCCCCGTGAATTCAAATGCGGTTAAAAAATACTTCGCATAAAATGACCCGCTGGACATAAAAACAGAATGTAAGTCCAGGCAAAAATAGGGCATCCCGGCGAGTCAAAAACAGAATAAAAGACTCGGGCAAAAATAAGGGAAAATTGAAAAAAATGTACACCCGCTGAGTTGAAAAGCCGCATCGGATAACTCAGGCAAAAATGGGCATCCCGGTGGATTGAAAACCCAAAAGGGCAATCCACGCAAAATCAGGGAATAAGCGAACAACTGCATTCTAAATTCGTCTGTATCACTTACAACATGGCAAGTTTCGAAAGGTTAAAGCATCGATCAGAATCAACCTTCTTCAAAAAGCAAGATGAGAAGAATGTCAAGGTCATACGGGTCATAGCAAAGGAAGCTCACCGGAGTGTCGTCAACATTGCCAGCACTTTTACTTTTTCAATTTGTAACAATCTCCTCATTCCAGGGGGTCTGTTTCTTTGACTGTATTTGCCAATTCAGGGCACCCAGATTAATAAAATTAGATTTTCAGTCACACCCCATCTCGTACGTTTTTGTTTCGATTGCAAATGTCTGGTATCCATGATATAATATTTGCATAAAACAAATGAGCCATTATTAATAAATGCTTGTAGGAAATGTGTTTACTCTCAGGAATATCTAACTCCTATGACGGAATCAGGTAAGGGATACCTTGGGACACTTGTGCGTTTCTTTGTCTTAACAAGATTGCAGGTATTAAATACGTAACATGGGGCATGCCAAGCATCATTTCCCCAGCATGCCTCCTCCAAGCAGTATCTGGAATGCTTTTCCTAGTGGAGTTGCCAAAGCCTCCTCATCCCTAGCCGGGATCCCCACAGAGTTCTCTAGGAAGATCGTTCAGTGATCTTTTCTTTCCCCAATAGAGTACCAGGTCTCTCAAAGATAGAGGAACTATCTCCCCACAGAGTTCTAGCCTCTCCCAGAAGAGAAATGCCTGAAATTCTCACACAACAAAGTGACGGAAGCTTCCTCATCCCCAGCTGGGTTTTCTCCTCACTAGATAGATCTATCAGTGATCTATTTCCCCAAGCAGAACTTTATATCTCATCAAATCTACCAATGATCTCATCCCCAGCTGGGATATCCCTCCAAGCAGATCAGCCAGAGATTTTCACAACAGCGGGATCCGAATGCCGGATTGGTTTCTTTTGCATAATCATAGCATTCACATAATCTTTCCCCAAAAAGCGTAGCATTCTGTCTAATATGGAGCATTACAGCAAAAAATCAAACATTTGCATGATCACAAGTCAGGTTCGAGCCAGTCACCTGTAGATACCAACAGTACCTCATCAGCAATATACAAAATACGTCCATTGCACATAAAAGCCAAAGCGTCCCATTTGCACTCTTAAGTACAAATACTTGTCCATAACATGTTCTTCTCGACACTCATCCGTGTCATCTTAATCTCCCCACAGAAAGCCAAAGCATCCCCTTTGCACTTTCCAACAAATGCTTGTTCATATATACCTTTCCGACACTCGTCCGTGTCATATCATTCCCCTGCAGATATAAAACCACAAACATCCTCTGAGATTACAGATACCTATATACTCTTTTGACATTCGTCCGTGTCACCTTTCCCCAGCACAGTTTCCCAAATACTTGTTGCGAACCAAACACTTGTCATAATACACTCTTGTTGACACCCGTCTGTGTCATCCCCACAGGCCGCCGGAACACCTTTTACACTCTCATATATAAATGATTGTTCATAACTTATACAGTTCTCTTCTGACACCCATCCGTGTCACCTCTCCCCAGCAAGTTGAACACTCGTCTGTGTCTTGCTCATACTTCACAATATTTACTCATACCCATACAAATACTCGTCCGTATCTTGTATATATATATCACTCCTCAAACAGATTCGACACTCGTCCGTGTTCTTTGTTAACCAGTTGGTACTCGTCCGTATCATCATCTCTGAACATGCGTCAGCGTTTGTTTCTACTGATACTCATCCATATCATGGTCTTAAGGATGCTCGTCTGCATCTTTAATCTATACACAGCATCAAACACTTATACCTTTTTATTCTAGAAGGCGTAAGCACTCGTCCGTGTTTACCATTCCCCAGTAAGTCGCCAGTAGAGAAACTTTCCTTCTATCCGGCATTCGTCCTATGTCGTGATACTTTCGGCAGCCGTACCCTGCCAGGTGATCGTCCTTCACCTTTGGATGATCGTCCCTCATCCATTCCCCAGCGGAGTCTCCATTATCGGAACCCTTTCCTATCCTACATTTGTGATCTGAGAAATCCAAGGATCCATCTGAGCCACTCCAAAGGCTTCCAATCATTCCAAGAGGGTCCATGTGTGTTCTATCATCATAATATATCCCTCAAAGATCAAGGAAGTCAAGAAATCACAAGAACTGGCAAAGCATGGAAGCAGAGCTAGGGTTTCACTGCACAGATGACCTGAAATTAGGGTTTTGGTTTCAGAGGCCATAACTCCAAATTTTTTGGTCATTATTGTTTCTAATGGTCTCAATATGTTATAAGGATCATGTGTACCAAGTTTGATGAAGAAATTCATTGTGGAAATCATTTGTTCACTGGGTAATTTCTTGAGCAAGTCAGAGCCAAATCAGGGCATCTGAGGCCCCCAACAATGGAACCAAAGTGGATTTTTCATCAAATTGAAGTTATATGATCTTTATTTGATCATTGAAGTGCTTGGAAGTTCACAAAATTGAAGAAAATTGAGCTAAACCAAAAGTTGCCAAAAATGGAAATGACTTGTAATGGAAACTTTCCATTTTGGGAAAGTTTTTCAACCTCCTCTTTCTCAACCAAAAATGCTTCAAAAGAAAAATTATTGGTCATGAAAGTTTTAGATTGGATAATTCCCTTTTCAAAAAGTACAAGAACAAGTCCTAATTCATTATGGAACTCAAGTTATGGCTTGGCAAAGTTGGCAAAAATCCTGTAATTTTCACTTTCACACCAAAGAGGGATTTTTGCAAATTCACAAACCAAGCCATTTTGTGACCTCTAATACACTTCTAGGCATCATACAAACATAGTGCATTGCCTAAGAATCAGAATTGGCCCAAAAATCATCTCATTTCATGCCTTGAACTTCAAGAAATTCAAAAGGGGCCAAACTTCTTCAAAATTGCAAAAGAGCATGAAACATCCCATACACTTGCTGAATCACCACAAAACATTTTCCATGGCTCTCCTTGATCTTTGCTGAGCCATGACAAGCCAAAAGCCAGCTACAACATGAGCCCATACCTCAAGTACAAGTTATGTTGACATTTTGGCAACTTGCCCATACCAATCACCATAGGCCACAACAACTCCTCTGACCTATCAAAGCTTGTTATGTGGATCAAATGCAAGCCATAACACACATCACACAAGGCTGAAACCTCAGAATCACTAAGTTCCCAAAAATCACCCCAAAAAGCAAAAGCTTTCGAAACTCATAGCACACATACTCAAACTCAAAACTTCTTTCATCAATCAACTCAGCATCACAAGAGGATCATTTCCCACCCTTCATTGCAGCCTAAAAGCCCCCAAAACTGAAACACGATTTTTGGCCAGTTGAAGAACAACCACTCAAACCAGCCCTTATAAACTCCTTCCAAGCATCAAAGCTTCATCAGGAGGTCAAGAGGAGTGGTTTTGCACAAGAGAGGAAGTCCAAAAGCTCCAAACTGAGAAAGCTCAAGCTCAGGTAACCTCAAGAACATTTTTCCAGAAGCATGATTTTAAGTTTCTAAACTGTTCCTTATGCTTTGCTAATCACCATGATCTATTTTGTTTTGAAAATGGTTGCGAAATGAGCATGTACTGGCTGTCTGAAAGTTTCACCATTTTTGTGTTCTTCTTCGAATCTTGAGTTTCAGCCATGAGAAATTAGTTTTAAGGGTGGATTCATGTTTAGGGAGAGGAGAGTTGTTGATCTGGAGCTTTAGAGCTCCTGAAATGGCCTAGGGAAGAAGTTGGGTTGAAGGTCTCGCCGGAGAAGACGACCAGAAGTCTTCTCCGGCCACCTGAAACTGAATAGGGTTAATGACGTGTTTAGGGCTAAGTTTGAATTTGGGCCGTTGGATGGTGATTAGGGTTAGGCAATGGATTGCTCAGATTAGCTCATTAAGTTTAAATTGTAATTAATTAATTAATTAATTAAGATTTACTCAGTTTGAATTGTGGCCATTGAGATGTGTGCGTAGTCAAGGCAAATCCCCCCAGTTCAAATCATGTCCATCAGATCAACATACTTTTATTTAAATTCATTTTTATTTCATTTTATTGCATTTATTTTGTCTAATTTATTTAAAATACTTAGAAATTCCAAAAAATATTTTTCTTCTGCATTTTGATTTCAAATATTTTTCTCCACCCAAAAACATTTTTATTTTTATTTTTTGCATTAAAAAATCATTTTAAAAATATTTAAATGTTTATTTTAATTGATTAATGGAAATTAATTAATTAAAATACCATTTAGGTTTCTAAAAATTCCAAAAAAATTCACATTGAATCTTAGGACATTTAGAAACATTGTCAAACCATTCATACAAATTTATTTTTGGTTTTGATCCAACTTTGACATTTTTCTTGAATTTAGGGTTCATAAAAATCCCATTTTTGAACCCTAACTTCAAGAATTCTTTTCTGCCTAACCATGAAGGGTTTGACATTGGTTCTTTTTGCATTGCTCTTCATATATCATGTAGTATCTAGCATATTTTTGTCATAAATTTATCTTGCATTTTCCATCTGATTTGCATTTTTCCTCTTAAGGTACCCTAAAACCCTAGTTTATTTAGAAAAATCACAACTTTGTTTAGGGTAAGAGTTAGACCTCCTCCTTTGGGATGTGATATCATATGGGGTTAGGGTTCCTTTGAGTTCATTTGCATTTTTTTATCTTATGATTTGCTTCTGTTTTTGACTTTTGCATCTCATCCTTTCATGTAACCCTAATATTGCATCCATACTTGCATCTTACATTGCATTGCATGAACATATGAACTTGCCATGACATTCTAAGCATTTGTATGCCATCTTAGACATCTTAAGACATTGCTTGAATATTGCTTGATCATTTATTCATACATTTGCTATGTTTTTCATCCATTTCATTTCATAAACATACATGTGTTTTCATGCTTCCCACATGCTTTATTTGCATTCCATCTCTTGTATGAACATTCATTTGCACTTTGTATGCCTTTGCATCATCTCATAGCATCATTTGCATCATGTGTTTGCTTCTGGTTTTGGTTTTTACCTTTGCATATGTTTCATTTTCATTTCATTTCTTTCCTTTATACTAATCTTTTCAGGTGGTAAGTAACTTGAGAAGTGAATTTGCCTTCACTTCTCATTTCTCTTCTCATTCTTCTTATGCATCATTGCTACATTTTTCTTTGCTTTATAGTGAGCTTGCTCATTCATGTTCATCATTCACTTTCTTTCTCCAAGTTACTTATCTTCTTCAGTGAAGTAAGTAACTTGTTTCTTCTGCTTCTCCTCCTTTCATCTGCTTCTTTCATTGGTGGCTTCTTTGAAGATCTCTTGCAAGCCTTACAAACCATAGGAACATCCAAGCATGACAATAATTAGGGTTGATTAGTCCCCATTTTAGCTTTTACCTTTGTGTCTTCTTTGTGTCTCTCTTCTCATCTCATCATTAGAGACTAAACCTTTAAGGCTTTAAGACTTTGTGATTTGGGTTAGTTCTGCATCCTTCTCTTAGGATGGAGTGTATAACTTTAATCCTAAGTGTTAAACCCTTAATGTTTTTAATCCTATTAATTAATCCATCTTAATAGTCACTAAGACATTAACTTGTAACTTGGGCCTTGCATTAGGGTTCTAATTCTTCCTTTATTGGTTAAGAAGGACTAACCCTAGTGTTAATGGATATGTCCCCCTCAAGTTGTCTTACAAACCATAAAATCCATTTCTTAATGTCATCCTTAATTAAAATCCACTTTAATAAAGGTTTGTTTTGTCATAAGGTTAATCCCTAATCATGGATTAAGTTGAGGTATCTTCCTCAGCTTAAGTGTGCTCATCTATTATCCTTCTATTAGGATGGTGTAATGGGTCCACTAATCCTTGATTATGGCTTAAACTCATTACTTAACACTAAACAAAAACTCAAAAACATCTAAATAATCACAAGTAGGTTAATGATCTTAATGCTACATCATCATGGTAATTAAGTTTGAGGTGTTTATCTCATACTTAAGGTATTCTCATTATCCCTAATCAAAGGGAGGATATGATGAGTTTACTAACCCGTGGTTTAGGCTTAAGCTCATTAACTTATGACAAACCCAAAAAAGCAATAAAAGATTGAAAACACAAAAACAAACAATAATCGTCTCCTCCGGGATTCTTTTCTCATCACCTTCACTCACAAACGAGAACTTGCTTTTTCCGTCTAATGCAAGACAGTTAGCACTCGAGCCAAACGAGTCATACACTTGAGCATAGACAAGCAGGAAGTTCACAGTCAATTCTTCTTTCAGTCTCTTTGACTCGAACTACGGTGTTCTGACTTCCTCATTGCACGAGAGGATACGTAGGCATAACTTAACTATTATCGAACAAAAGTCTTAGTGTCTTCCACCTCTTTCAGCATTCTTTTTTAAGCCTCATTCCTGAGCACCTCACTTCACCTTCTCACACTGGCACTTGTATATTCTCTTCCAGATTTTGCACACAGATATCACAAACACTACCCCTTTAAACACAAACTTTTAAGCGTGGATCCCGTCGAGTACGACGGACAATCTGGGTGCTAATACCTTCCCAGGTTGTAACCAACCCCCTTTTTCAGTTTCTCTGGTTCGCAACCGTCTTATCCATATCTTTCTAGGTTTATGTAGCATAACCTTTCCTTCTCGATAAAAATGCCTAGCTGGCAACTCTTTTCAATTCATTTCATTTTCTCCTTTCACCGACCGTTCGCGCTTGTACCGGGATGCAAATCTTCGGGAGCGACAGAGTCCAATCCCAATCAGGTGAAACCTTACAAGTCCCTGAATCAGTCTATGAATCCAGTGTGAAATCGATGTTTATAACGTACTCCATGAAAACTCGGCGATTTTCAATCAGATACACATAATGTTGAGGATTTATTGAACATTTACCCCTTGACCTTGACTTACATGATCTACAGGTACAATAATATTTTACTATATTATAAACCTTTGGGAACGGGTAGAGCTCTGGAATCATGACATTGAACCTTTGAACCCATGTTTTCACCGTGTTTTTGTGTGTTGCATTCATGCATTCATTAAAAGAAAACATTTATCTAAAAAACTTCATCATTATTTTCCTCCTTTAAAAGAACTTAACGAACATCTATTTCATATTATCAGTTTTTCAAAAATGAAATTTGGGCGACGGAAAACCCATAAGTTTACATTCAAGTGTCCGAGATTTGATGACCTGAAAAAGCTTGGAAAGCTTATCACATATAGAGAAGCTTTTAGGGAAAATTTTCGAGAAATTTGGTCCCTACTGAAAGTCAGCATGGTAGAAGGTATTCTTCCTACACTGGTCCAGTTCTACAACCCGGTGTACCACTGCTTCACATTTCCATATTACCAGCTCGGCCTAACATTAGAAGAGTACTCTCAGTTGATAGGAATCCCTATTAATGAGAAAATATCATTCTCCATATTGTAAGGAATGCCGAGAGAATCAACAACTTCCAGGAATCTTGCTTTGGAAGAGTCAGAAGTTAAGGCTCATTGGACTACCAAAGGAGGAATTGAGGGTCTGCCATCCAAATTTCTGATTGAAAGAGCATTATATTTTGCCAGTATTGGAAATACCGTTGCATTCGAAGTCATC
The DNA here is from genome assembly GCA_963966055.1 of Lathyrus aphaca. Classification (NCBI taxonomy): domain Eukaryota; kingdom Viridiplantae; phylum Streptophyta; class Magnoliopsida; order Fabales; family Fabaceae; genus Lathyrus; species Lathyrus aphaca. Next base: position 456,239,187 of record OZ014519.1, on the reverse strand, counting down.
GTTGTATTGCTCATCTATGAGATATTCTGATTTCCTAATGTAGAAAACTTTTTCGACATCAATACGATAAAGATCTTTCTCATAAGAAATCAAGTTCCTACGCTTCTCGCAGATGCTATCCACTTAGTTCACCTGAGGAATTTACCCGGTGGAGGAGTGATTACTTGTTGTGTACCACTTCTTTACAAATGGTTCACTTCCCACTTACCTAAGTCATCAACATTTAGGGAAACTAAAAGTGAAATGCACTGGTCATAGAAGATTATGTCTTTGACCAATTCAGACATTAGTTGGTCCACTCCAGTTTACGACGGAATCAGGATCATCACCTGTTGTGGTAATTTCCCTAATGTGCCTCTCATTGGTACCAAGGGAGGGATTAATTATCACCTAAAGTTAGCTCGACGTCAGATAGGATACCCGATCAGAGATATACCCGTCAATGCTCAGAATGAAGGACTTTTCTACGAAGATGGAGAAGAGCACAATACTATCATATGAGAGATTGTGCATGCTTAAAAACATGTACACGCGAAAGGAATAGAATATTTAGGGAAACCAAATTATATCTCTTTGGATCCTTACCTCCAATAGGTACAAGTCGGAGCATTAAAACTAAGGATGGCTTACCCTCGACAAGGTGTGTTTCCACTAAAGGAAACTATTCTCTACTTCATGAATGATACAGAGAAGCTTCAGATAGCTTTCAACAGAATGTAGAGGGAGAGAGACTCTTGGAAAAACAAATATCAGATTTTTAGTCTAGAGAATGTCAAAATTCAGATTCTCCTGAAATAAAAGGATGACCTCATTGAGGTACTTGAGTACCACATCACAGAGAACAAGGAACAATTACATGTTCAAGGCAACGCCGGAACCTTCTACACCTGGAAAAGATCTGAAGATCTGGAAGAAGTCCTGCCCAAGAAACAGAAAATAGATTGTCAAGAAACTGAAGTCCTAACAAAGAGAGCTGTAGAGTTCTTAACATTCTTTCCAGCATTTGAATAAAGTAATGTGGATGTAATTTGTTTCAATTCAATAAAAATGTATGTATGATACTTTGCAATAATTTGTTCAATCAGTTCTTTCTTTAACAAAGGAGAAAATTAATCAAATTTATTTTTAATCATTGGATTATCATTCATCATTTTCATTTTTCTTTTATCATGTCTTATTTTGTACTTCTTTTAGAAGTCAAACTGTCTCATTCGTACAATACTCGGGTTGGTCTCCAAAAAAGAATGGAAGACCTCAAGGAAGAGAACAGGGAGCTGAAAGAGGAGCTCTCAAATGTGAATTCAACTATGGAAAGGCTCAAGGAAATGGTCGAAGCTCTGATTGTAGCTCAAAATCTTCACCAAACAACAGTGATCTCTGAAGTCGTGTCTGCACCGATTAAAGTGATATTGTATAAGGATCCAAGGTATGGGATGCCAAAGGATCGTCCATAGGGCATGCCACTAGGTTTTATCTTGGAAGGATATGATCCCTGACTAATTGAAGAATTGAGGAACACTGCAGGACCGTCTTAGTTTAAAGGTTACAAACTTCAAACTCTTCAAGATACACTAGCAAAGAATGCCATACCAGGAGGTTACAAACTCCTGGTATCTGAAGTTCCAACTAACGTACAAGTTGTATCATCTCCACTGGTACACATCACCTCGGAAAACCGAAGGTACTCTCATACTCAAAGTAAAGGGGGGAATCAATGAAAGAATGGACAAATTCCAGAAATAGTTTGCAGTAATACAACATGAATTACAGTCTCTTAGAGGACAATAGTTGTTTGGAAGCAACACAACAGATCTATTATTGGTCCCAAATGTTCAAATATCGCACAAATTCAAAGTGCCGGATTTTGAGAAATACAAGGGTGACTATTTCCCTTAAAGAAATTTAACAATGTAAGCCCGGAAAATATCCACTGAAACGGACAATCTAAAGCTACTGAACTTTCAGGATAGCTTGACTGGGGCAGCGCTTCGTTGGTACATGAAGCTCAACCGTAAAATATCAACAGCTTCTAAGATCTCGAAAATGCTTTCATAGAATAATATAAATTCAATTTGGATATGGCTCCCGTTCGGGACCAGCTCAGAGCAATGTCTCAGAAGTATAATGAAACCTTCAAAGTGTACGCGCAAAGATGGCGTGAATCGCTGCTCAAATTTCTCCTCCTGTCAGAGAGAAATAAATGACAAAAATCTTCCTCAAGACATTGAGTTCATTCTACCATGAACGGATAGTTGCAAGTGCGCCCAATAATTTCACCAAGATGGTAAACATGGGAGTACGCTTAGAAGAGGCCGTTAGAGAAGGACGTTTAGCCAAAGACATTGAACCTTCAAGCTCCAACAAAAAAATATGGAAGTTCCTTTCTAAGAAAAAGGAACAGGAAATCAGTAACATATCTCTGGGTAAACAGAGACAAAGATTTACGCCTCGTCAAGCGGCGACAATATCTCATGTTATTACCTCAGTTGTAGCTCCTACGTATCAACCTCAAATCACTCGGAACTCTCCTAATCAACAAAAGTATTAGCAAAGGCAGCAACCTCCTCAATAGGCTCGTCCACAACTTAACAACAACGGGTATCCCAGGGCTCCAACTATTGACCCTATACCTATAACATATGCTGATTTGTTTCCACTATTACTAAGAAAGCGGAATATTCATACCAGGAGTCCTGTTACGATTACTACTGATCCCCTTCCATGGCATTAAATTGATCAATCATGTCCTTATTGTCAAGGAGGGAAAAGGCATAACATTTTAAAATTTCCTAGCTTTCAAGTACGACGTCCAGAGACTCGTTAGGAATGGAGTTTTATCTTTCAGAAATACTAATCTAAATGTTCAAACAAATCTATTACCACAACATGAGAAAGCGCCAGTCAACAGAATTTAAGATAAGGAAATTCAAGGAGTCAATTTACTTAATGATCCTCCGAGAATTGACCAAAACTTTGACATCTGAACAATGAATATCAATCTAGTTGCAATGCATTCTAAACAAAGTCTACATTATAATTTTCCACGACACGACTACCTAAGTTGCTCCATCTGTTCAACAAATGATCAAGGGTGCTCCTTTGTACATGAAGCCCTTCAATGACAAATGAAGTTAGGATGGATTCAATATTACCATGAAGAAAATGATCCTCGGATCAACATGGTTCAAATCTTTGACATTTACATAATGAATACTAGTTTAGTCAAATTACACTCCAAGCACGTTAGATTTGGATTCTTATCAATGCATGATTATCAAAAATTGTAGAGGTTGTTCTGAAGATAATAAAGGATATGCGACAGTGAAAAGAGATCTTCAAGCTTTATTGGACCATTGGTGGCTTCCAATTTACGTGGACGAAGAAACTGGTCAGATTAGTCTCAACAACGGTACTCTGGCTAGGAGACAAACTTTCGATGCCAGAATACAAGATTCAGACACAGTTAAGATGCATCGTATACAAAGTGGGTATGATCTTTTCCCACCTCACAGTTATGAAAATTGAGAGGTCTGCTCAACAAATAAACGAGGATGTATCATAGTACACATGGATCTCTGAGATCAAATTGAGCAAGGTGTTACTCGTCTGCAAGAGTCACAACAGATCAATATGATACAAGAAGTTCCAGTAGCAGAACTTATGGACTGTGAAACCAACAAAGAGATTTTCAATATAATCCCTTTGGTCGAAGAAAAGAAATGCTTGGAAGTTCCCTTTGACAACGAAAAAATTCACAAGCCAACACCGATAGAGGTTACTTTCGACAGCCTAAAGGCTCGTCTAACCCCTTTGGTCATTTAATTACCAGGCTCAATGCCTTATGCTTCAGAGAAAGCAATTCCGTACAAGTACGAATTAACAATCATGGAAGGAGGGAAGGAAGTACCCTACCATCTCTTGTCAGTGTCGCTGATATCAGTCGAGGCACTAGAAGTGGACGAGTATTCAACCGAGGTGTTGAAGAAACTGCAAGGGGAAAGGAACCTCAAGATGAGGTTATCAACCCGCCAGTGGGTCAGACAAGTGATCCAGAGCCTGCAACAAAAGATAAGAATGAAATCCTTAGGCTCATCCAGAGAAGCGAGTATAACATTGTGGATGAATTACTAAAACTCCTTCGAGAATTCTGGTGTTATCTATTCAGCTCAGCTCAAAAGCTCACCGAGAAGTATTACAAAGGGTTCTAGAGTAAGCCTTCGTAGAACCAGACGTAATTGTGAACCAATTCGACGGTATCATCTCCAACATTACTAATTTCAACAATTTGGGATTCAATGACGATGATCTTCCTGAAGAAGGAAGGAATCACAATATGGCATTAAACATTACTATCAACTACGGTGATGATGCTCTAGCTAGCGTACTCCTAGACACAAGTTCATCTCTGAAAGTAATGCCAATGTCCACTCTCACAAGACTGACTATTCAAGGTCCTCCTATGCGAAAAGTGAGGTCATAGTCAAAGCATTTGATGGATATCGAAAAGAAGTTATCGGGGAAGTGGATCTTCCCATAACCATTGGACCTCATACCTTGCAAATTACATTTCAAGTCATGGACATCCGTGCAACATACAATTGTTTACTTGGGCGACCAAGGATTCATGAAGCAGGGGCAATGACCTCCACACTTTATCAAAAACTGAAGTTTTTAAAGAATAACAAATTGGTAACCGTCTTCGGGGGAAAGAGCCCTGATTGTTAGCAACTTATCCTCACTCTCATATTTGGAACCAGAAGACGTCGTTGGAACGCAGTTCCAAGTTCACTTTGTAAGCAACAAGGATCAGTCGGAAATTGGAACATCAATCGCTTCCTATAAAGATGCTCTCCAAGCCTTAGAAAGCAACAATATTAAAGGCTGGGGTCAAGTCGTAATTCCCGTCAGCAATGAATCCATAAAAGGTCTTGGTTGTTCTTCAGCGGCAACTAAACTTACAACAAAGGACGAAAACATTCATCCTATTAAAAAAATTCACAATGGAGGCTTCCTTCATCCAATCTCTTAAGAGGTTCATACCATCGAGGAGAACAATTTGGAAGGCTCCGAAGATCCTGATGACAAAATGGAAAACATACTTTAATGAGGAAGGATACATTTCTTAGGAAGAAGCACGCAAGCCATTCGACTTTCCGATCTCCATTCAAAGTATATACCAGAAATAGAGGACATAGAAATCTCTAAAGTACCTGCTGCTCATCACAACACATTCGAAGACTTAATGGATGATCTAACCCTATGGGAATCTTATCAGGGAAATCCGAGTGACTTTCAACATTATCTCGATGAATTTGAAAGGATTGCAGGACAAGACTTCCTCAACTTTGCATTACCAGAAGTCAACGTCATTACTGAAAATGACTCTGCAACTCCCACATAAACGTGGGACACCTTGGGATAACCAAGTGGAAAATACGATTATCTCGTAAAGTACACTACACGCGCAAGTTCTCGCATCGATATCAAAGACATCCAATCAACTGGATGGGAAGACTCTCCTAAGAGCATCTATGAAGAAACAACTGACAATTTCTCGCACGATCAAGCTGCATGAAGGAAGACAATGTGGATCCTCCTTCACCAAAAATTAATGTCATCACAAAAGCTACTCCAGGAAGACAAGTTCCCGACTTCTGCATCTGCAATGGAATTCGTTACAATTGGGTCTCTGTTGACATCCCAAACACCGTTCACATTCCAAAGTAATTGTTTAGTTTTATTTGACCTTTCATCTCGCCCAGATGACAAGAAATGTTTTATAGGGCTTACTTGCTTTAAATTATCCTCTTCACCTAGCCCAAAGTGAGAGTGCTTTGTTTTATAGGGTTGTGTATTTCAACAATCAACAAATCATAATAAAATGTCATTCTATATTTCCGCACATGTTGTTGTTTTCTCTTTTCGCATTTTCAGAAAATGGTAATCCCCAAAAACAACAAAAAAACAAATTTTTTTCAAAACTAATCTGCATAAACTTTCATTTGCAATCTCTAAATGTGTTTCCTCGATATCATCATCGTGAAAAATAACTATTTTAAACCCCATTGAAACACGTGATCCAATTCCTTCTCCCAACTTTAAGTTCCCCAGTATTCGAAGCTGAAGAGAAAGATGATGAAGATATTCCAGAAGAGATCTCCAGACTACTCATGCACGAGGAGAATTCCATTCAACCTTACCAAGAATCGTTGGAAAAGTTCAATTTGGGTTCATAACAGGAAAGAAAGGAAGTTAAGATCGACGCATTACTCAATTAGGCTGAAATAGGTACTCAAAGAATTTCCGGATTTATTTGCTTGGTCCTATCAGGACATGCCAGGGTTGGATACCAACATTGTGGAACATAATTTACCATTAAACCCGGAATGCTCACCAGTCAAGTATAAATTGAGAAGAACTCATCCAGACATGGCTATCAAAATCAAGGAAGAGGTACAAAAGCAAATCGACGTAGGATTTCTTTCCACTTCAGATTATCCTCAATGGTTGGCAAACATTGTGCTAGTATCAAAGAAGGACGAAAAAGTCCAAATGTGTGTAGACTACAGGGATCTCAATAAAGCAAGTCCAAAGGACGAATTCCTTTACTACACATCGACATGCTGGTAGACATCACATCAAAGTACAAAGTATTTTCCTTCATGGATGGATTTTTGGGCTACAACCAAATAAAAATGGCACCCGAAGACATGGAGAAAACATCTTTCATCACACCCTGGGGCACATTCTGTTACAACATAATTCCGTTCGGATTAAAGTACACTATTGCTACCTATAAAAGGGCAATGACAAATCTCTTACATGACATGATGCATAAAGAGACCGAAGTGTACGTCGATGATATGATCGCCAAGACGAAGACCGAAGAGGAACACATTGAACATCTGCACAAATTATTCGAACGTCTTAGAAAATATCAACTACGACTAAATACTAACAAGTGAACCTTTGGTGTCCGATCAGGAAACCTCCTGGGATTCATCGTCAGTCAAAAAGGAATCGAAGTCGATCTTGACAATGTCAAGGCTATTCAAGAAATTCCTCCTCCGAAAACGGAGAAACAAGTACAAGGATTACTGGGTCGTCTCAATTACATCTCAAGGTTTATATTCCTCATGATCGCGACATGCATGCCAATACTCAAACTTCTTTGAAAGAATCAAAGTCATGAATGGGTAAAAGAATGCCAGGAAGCCTTTGAAAAGATCAAAGAATACTTGTTGACGCCACTAATTGTTTCTCCTCTAGTTGAAAGTAGACCATTGATCATGTACCTCACCGCTTTGGAAGACTCCATGGGATGTATACTTGGCCAGCAAGACGAAACGAAAATAAAAGAATATGATATTTACTATCTGAGCAATAAATTCTCCGATTGTGAAACTCGGTACATAATGCTCGAGAAAATTTGTTGCGCTCTAGCTTGGGCAGCTAATCGTCTTTGCCAGTATATGATCTATCATACTACTTGGCTCATTTTGGAAATGGATCTCATCAAATATGTGTTTGAAAATACTGCATTAACGAGACGAATTGCTCGTTGGTAAATGTTGTTATCAGAATACGACATTGAGAATCATACACATAAATATGTCAAAGGAAGTATCCTAGATGATCATTTTTCTCATCAGCCCATTAGTAATCAGGATCCAGTCACATTTGACTTCCCAGACGAAGACGTCATGTATCTTAAGATGAAAGATTGTGATAAACCACTTCCAATCGAAGGACCCAAACAAGGATCCCTTTGGGGACTTATCTTCGACGGAGTAGTTAATTTTTATGGAAACGAGATTGGGGAAATCATTGTCACTCCAAACAAAACTCACACTCCATTCACTTTCATATTAACATTCAAATGTACAAACAACGAGGTTGAGTATGAAGCTTGCATCATGGATCTCGAGGAAGCAATTGATCTTAGGATCAAGAATTTACACGTGTACGGAGATACTGCCTTAGTGATCAATCAAATCAAAGGATAATGTGAAAAACGACAGTAGGGACCGATCCCTTACTGAGATTATGCAAGGAGATTGCTTCCATTTATCAACAAAGTTGAAATCCATCACATCCCTCGTGAGGAAAATCACATGGCTAACGCACTTGCTACTCTCTCTTCCATGATCACAATTGATCGATGGAACGACATCCCAAGAATTGACATTATGCACCTAGATAGACCATCAAATATCTTTGAAATAAAAACTGCTACTGATAGAAAACCTTGGTATAACGACATTCAACAATTCCTACAAAAAGGGAATATACCCATTTGGATAGTCTAGAAAATACAGAAATACCCTCTGAAGACTGGAAGGAAACTTATTCCTCAACCAAGATGTACTTTACAAGAGAAACTTCGACATAGTTCTACTCAGATGTGTAGATGAACGCAAAGCAGAAATACTCATGAAATAAATTCATGAAGGATCTTTTGGTACTCATACCAACGGACATAAAATGGCACGAAAAATACTCCGAGCAGGATACTACTAGCTCACAATGGAGGCAGATTTTTATAAGCATGTGAGGAGATGTCATAAATGTCAAATTTATACTGATAAAATTCATACACCTTCGACACTTCTCAAGGCTCTCTCTCTTTGCAATGGCCATTTTCAATATGGGGAATCGACATGATTGGAATGATCGAACCCAAAGATTCAAACGAACATCGGTTCATCCTGGTAGCTATTGATTACTTCACCAAATGGGTCGAAGTAGTATCATACACCAATGTAACCTGAAAAGTGGTCGTCTGATTTATCAAAATCAATATCATCTCCCGCTATAATATTCCAAGTCAACTCATTACTGACAATGGGTCCAACTTTAACAACAAAATGATGAAGGAATCATACGCAGAGTTCAAGATTGAACACCATAACTCTTCTCCTTTTCGACCAAAGATGAACGACATAGTGGAAGATGCCAATAAAAATATCAAGAAAATTTTCCAGAAGATGGTCGTGACATATAAGGACTGGCACGAGATTCTCTCTTACACACTTCATGGATATAGAACTTCCATCTTCACTTCAACATGGGCAACCCATTCCTCACTAGTATATGGCATGGAATCATTGCTCCCCATAGAAGTTGAGATCCCATCCTTAAGAATATTGATGGAGGCCAAACTCACTGAAGCTGAGTGGTGCCAAAGCAGATTCGACGAGGTCAATCTGATAGAAGAAAATAGAATGACCACCCTATGTCATGGCCAGTTATATCAACAACAGATGAAGAGAACATTCGACGAGAAAGTTCAACCTCATGTCTTCAAAGAAGGAGATATTGTACTCAAGAAAATCCAATCATTTCTCACCGACTCTCGGGGAAAATGGACTCCGAATTATGATGGCCCCTATGTGGTTAATAAAGCCTTCTTAGGCGGTGCCCCGATACTCGTAACAATGGATGGTGAGGAATTCACTTATCCTACAAATGTTGTTGCAGTCAAGAAATACTTCGCCTAAAAGTACAAAAAAACAACTCGCTAAGTTGAAAACCCGAAAGGGAGACTTAGGCTAAAATGAGCGTCTTGGTGGATTGAAAACCCAAAAGGGTGATCTAGGCAAAAATTAGAGACATTCAAAATAATAATATACCCCACTAGAGAAATCTAGGCAAAATGTTAGGGATTCATGGCAAGTAACTGCATCCAATTAGATTGGATCATCAAAAGAAAGTCACTCATCGAAGTCATCGTCAGTAGAAGCTCTGAAGACTCTAAACTCAAAATTAGTAGAAGGATAAGGATCATGATGTTTCAATGTAGCCCTTTTCCCAATAAATTGCCATTTTCTATTTTATAAATACTCTGTGGAATCACGTCTTCAGTTGATTACCACCATATATATGAAAATTTGAGTCTTTACCCTGATGTGTGATTGACCTAACGTCTAACGGTATCTTAACTGCAAGTGCATAGCCTATCGCATAGTAATAAAAAGATGTCGAACCCACAGGGACTTTATAATCACTGTAGTGCTAAAAGGTTTGCTAAGTTTAGCTAAGGCGAATGTTGTCACGATTTTGGTTTCTAAAGGTAAACTAAAGGGAAAATTAATTAGATTAAGATTATATTAATAAGGAGGTCGGTATGTAATTCAGTATATCTATGCGGATTCAATCGAAACTAAGCATGTAAAAGTATTTCACTTTGGTAGTTCTGTAGAAATTATCAGTCTAAAAACCCTCAACTCACACTTTCGTGGTCTTGTCTTAGATTATTCCCCTAAATCCATATGCCTGTTCTCGCTAGCCCATAAGTGTTTAGAAAATACTTTTTGAAAACTTAATAAAATCTAATTCATTTTAAAGTGCTCTCACAGTGTTTAAAACAAATGCCTAACTTTAGCTATTCGATTAAAACCTCACACTCTCGTGGTCTCGATCCTAACCTTTTCTACCTTTTTTACTCTCGTAACAAAAAGCTTGGTTTTAATAATAAAAAGTCACAATCATAATTAAAGTGATTTAGAATTTTAGCTTAGAATCGTTAAATCCGTTCGGTTACTTTTATCACATACCGACACTACTAATTTAGCTAGACATGGTAATTAAAGCAGAAAAACAAGAATAATAATTAAAACACTGTAAAACATGCATAATGAATAGACAATAATAATTAAACATAAATAATATTTATTAAATTTAATATGGTCGAAACCTGATTACAAAGAACTATTCCTTCAAGCACCCTCTTCCACAAATGTCGACAAGATTGGAGCTTTCGAAATCGTAAAGTAACAAGTTCTGAAGCTGGAAATAAATTACTAACTATTGTAGTAATTTCCTAATGTTGGAAATTACTACTAAAGGGTAAATGGAATTGAAAACAAAGATCAGGAAAGAAATTAAGGAAAAGCAAAGAAAATAGAAAGCAATAGTATACTCGTTTGGATTTTGGCAGAGCTTCGATAAAACAAATTGCAGCAAAACTCTCCCCCTTTTTCCTTCCAATGACCTTGGTATTTATAAGCTCAGGATTTCATCAGTTGGAGAAATAATCGGACCTTCAGTAGCCCACTCATTGAGGAAAAGTAGGAAGACTCAGCCTTCTTCGGTTGAGTTGAAGTTGAGAGAAAATAGGAAAGTGGGATGACTTTCCCCTGCTTCTGTTTCCACGTTTCCACATTTCTGTATAAAACAACTTTGATGCATTACGAGCGTAATGCCTTGTTACGGGCGTCTTTTCTAAATTTTGGGAGCGTTACAGTCGTCATGGAGGTGTGATGGTCGTCACACGCTAAAGATGCATGACGGTCATGATGAGTCTGTGACGACCGTCACAGCTACAAATAATGCAAATCTTTGTTTTTGCTTCTTTCTTCTGGTTTTTTATGTTGATTTACTTCATTTCTTCTTTTTGCACACTTTTGACTTGAGAAACATTGTTCCTGTGGAAAAACACGAAAACTCAGGAAAAGTCGAGCGTTAAATCTATAAAAGCATAATGAAACGGACATAAAATGAGGCAAATATATGATACGATTTCTCGTTATCAAACTCCCTCATACTTAAACCTTTGCTTGTCCTCAAGAAAATATCAGTAGAATCAGACAAGTTGTATCAGACGCACATGCATAACATATCTTTGGTTTTTGAAACAATTACGGAAAATCATTAGTTAGTTCGACCGATACTTAAATGAAACACTAACGATACGTTAATGACACAAGCAACAAGCTATGTCGTGGACTTCCATTTTAAACAAGCTGTCTAATATTTCTGTTATAACTCTACCTAAAGTCTTTGTACCTATTTCGTCCGATTTCGTTCTAGTGCAATCACATTAAGTCCTTTGTCTTTTCACGCACGTAGTGGAGTAGCCGGTTAGTGACTTTGATCCTTTTTAGCACGGGGTCTGGTACAAGAATGTGGCAACCCTTTATATCTTATCGAATTTGGAGGTTGTGCTGGATCAATCCATAGCACGCCCTACCAAGTTCAGAACTAGATACCTCTAAACCAACCAACAATGGATTCCTTCATTATTTGTTCATGTCTTATATGCGACCGTATAATTTGGTGAAAATTTTCATTTTTGTTAGAAGCGAGATAAGAAGGATATTTATGATGAGGCATCAAACACTTATATTCATCGGCTCCCCACGTGGTTTGTGTCTAGACGATGCTGACTGCTAGTATAAACTATTGGGGTTTACTCTAGAACTAGAACTTAAGATATAGGTATAACAGTTAATGAAGAGGATTCCGCTTAAGTAGGAAGTCCAAAGTGTCAGAACTGTATCAATCTTGTTAAATCTTTCACGGCTTCCTAACTAATATTTCATTAAGGTAGGTATCTCGAGTTATGCGTAGATAGAGAAAACAATTTTGGTATGGAAAAATAAACGAGGGAGATCGAAATTGAAACATATCATATATAATACTTGTTTAAGGAAATAAGCAGAAAGGAAATAAGGGAAATACAAGAAATGGAAAGGTATCTCTCCCACACTATATCAGACATTGTCCTTAATGTTGTGATATAAAAGCGGGGAAATACAATACAACTATGTGGGAAGGAAAAATGCAAACAGAAAATAAGAACTATAACTACTGAAGATCGCATCTTCTGCTCCTGGTGTGTGCTTGTCTGGTAGGTGTCGCTTCTTCATCGGAGTCATGAGTGCTTAGGTTGTTGACATCCATTCTTAATGCGCCTATCTCATTCAAGACTTCTGCAAAATTCTCCTCCGTTATCTGTTGTCCGCTTAAGATTTTAGCATTTTATGCACAAAGGCTGTCATGCTGCTCCTTTTGCTTTCTTTCGAGTGCGGCGGCCATTTGATTCTGTTGATGAATGGCGCAAAGAATTTCTTTAAGAGTGATCTCGGTCGAAGGTGGCTGTCTGGATGAAGTTTCAGGAATGTCATGAGTAGGGACGGTTCTTTCCATCTCGTCTATTGGGGCATCAGAGTGTTCTTCATGAATAGGAATATTGCCCGCAGGAGCTTCTGGATCAAAAAGCCAATTGACTCGGTTCTGGGGATCAATGCAGTCCCTGCAAGGTAAAACAATGTTATGGAAAATGACATTTCGGATCACATGATTGAATTTTCCATCTTCTCGCTCATGGATAAGGTGTGCGGCCTTGCAGTGCTCCAATGTGAGATATGCCCATGACATAGAAGGCAAATTAGTGAGGTTGGAACCTAAGTTCAAACCCAAAGCAATAGAAGTGACAATCCCTCTGAAGTAGAATGGTTTTCTACCTCTTGCGCAGATGGATTGAATATGGGTCAAGAGGAATGGAGTAGCGTTGATCTTCTCGTCTTCTAATGTGCAATGAATGAAGAAGAGCTCCTTGGAGTTAAGCTTATGGTTGTTATCTCGGGCGAAAATGGTGTTGCCGAGAATGCGGTGGAAGTAGCGGATGGCGTGATTATGGATTAGAGTAGCATTGAGGGTGTCAAATGCTACAGCTTGTGTGTTGGACAGTTTCTGCCAAAAAGTGAAAGCTTCTTCAGTGAAATTATCGGGTACGTGGTGATGGACTCCCTCATCAAAGGTGAAACCAAGTAACTAAGAAATTTCAGTCTGAGTGAACATGTACTATACGCCGAACATACGGAAGGAGGTCACGCCAGTGAGTTGGCTGTTAGCGCCTGGTGGAGACATATAAGCAAATAAGCTCAAAAACTCAAGAGTGAGAGTTTCGTAAGTGGGTTGTGGATGACTGCACAGTTGCTATAGGCCAACATTCTGCAAAAGTTTCTGGACACTGTCAAGTAATCCCAGTTTTCTTAAACAGTCAAGTTCGACATACCGAGTTGGTTGAAGACCGCGACGTTGGAATTTTTGATATTTTGTTCATTGGGTTTCGCCTTGCTCGCCTTCTCTGAGAATAAGGTTGGGTTTTTGCCTCTGGTTGTTTGCCATTGCATGCAAGAGGTTTTGAGCGTGAGAAGTTTAGACTGAAGGGATGTGAGAAGTTGTGAGAAGTAATTCGAATAAATAGTGAGAAAGAGGGAATGTGGGAGATTTGTAGAGTGAATAGAGTTATGGAATTTAATGGTGTTAATGGGTAGTTAAGGAAAATAAGTGGAGAGGTTTTTGATGGTCGTGGGAAAAGAAAAGAGAAATGGGAGAAGAAGGTTACGCTTCTGCAGTTACAGAGAGCGTGTTCTATAGAGAGTTGACGATCGTCACGAATGTGTTACGATCGTAATGCGGGGAAGAGCATATTACGCTCGTCAGGGTTCCCTTACGACCGTGACTGCTACAAAAACTCGAGATTTCTAACAGAGGTCCAATATGAGCAATTCTAAACTATTAGTTTGCAGCATGATAATAAATAATATAAATAATATAGCAGTGATATATATGTTAGCAGCCAATATCAGTACACCACCATCGAGCGAAATTGAAATTTCAAAGTATCAGTATTAGTAATTACTGATATTGCAGGAAAAAGAAAATGGAAGTAAACACACATTAACTTGCTTGTAAATAAAACTGAATGAAATTGCATTGAATTGAATCTTTGTTCATGAAAATAAAGTGAAATTGCATAAAGTAAAATTTTGTAGAAATAAATTAAACTGACCAAAGTAAATTGAAATTTAAATTGCAAAACAAAGGGAAACTAAAAACTTCCAAGAAACAGAGAGAAAATGAAATGAAATGGAAAAAAAATGTTCAAGTACCCTACTTCCAAGCATCATAACTTGTGATCCAAGCATCATATTTTAGTGAAGCAAAGCTCAAATGAAAGATCTTGCTACAAATTAAAAATGATTCAACTAGGAGAAAATCCAATTCATTATGGATTTCAAGTTGAAGATGGATCAAAATCAAGACAAATACTGATTTTCAACACTTAGAAAAAATCTGCCTAAGTGTAAAATCACTTTTGGTTTTTGAGTTTGAGCTAGCACAAGCTCAAACCAATTGCTCAAACATATCACATATGATGTTTATTAGGTGTCCAAACACTTAGATCACCTCTGAAAGACTCCCAACCCAGAATTACTCATCAAAACCACAAAAAGACATTGTCTCTACAACTTGAAGATCAAAAGTTGATCCAGCCATTTGCAATCAAGTCCAAGTATTCAAACACACTCCATATGGTGTAGGGAAGCTGTCCAAATCATCACAACATCTCTGTAACACCTCTAGCTCGAAATCATAACGCTACAAGCTCAAGTTCAGGTAAGCCTCAAACTGGGCCAATTCACGATCCATGCAAATTTCCGCGCACTATCTTTTTTCCATATGTACGTAATCATATTCTAAGTAATTCCCCTCAATCAATTTCACAAAATCATCATCATGTAGAATTTCATGAGGCTAAAGCCAAATTAGGGTTCTTCAATGTTCATCACTGATTTTTCACTCCACACACAAAATAAATGAAATTAATTGGTACCATTGTGTTCGTGGGATCAAAACGAGCAAGATTGATGTTTATTTCATTTCATTACATATTCAGTGAGATATGAGTGATTTTGCAATATCCCCATTTTTTGGGCAACCTGAAGAACACGCGCGTGTTCTTGCCATGTTCTTGGCGCCCTTTTTTCAAAAATTCAAATATTTGAATTTTGTGATTTTATTTAATTCAATCCAAAATTAATTTTATCTCTGATTATTTTGAGTTTTTAAATTATTCTTTTTTCATTAATTCTCAAAAAAAATTAAATATTTTATTCCATGAAAAAATCTATAAAAAAATATATTTTAATATATTTATTATTTTCATAAAAAAATAATTTTATTTGTTTCTAAACATTTTAAAATTCATTTCTTTCACTTGGTTTTTCAAACATAAATGATATTCAAGTTGTCTCATGGAGAAAACATAATTTTTCAAACATTGATCCAAGGTTTCAACTTGTTTTTCATTAGTGTTTGAAATTTATCAAAAAATTAATATTTTATTTCAAATAAATATTCAAAATATTCAAAAATTAGGGTTTTGACTTTCACACTCTCAATTTGACTTTTGTCACACCCATGGGCCTCTATTAGAGTGTAAGACCCATCCCTTTTTGAAAAATGAACCATTAGGATTCATTTGATCCATTTTCAAAAACTCGGCGCAATCGCATTTTCACCGTATTAAGTTTTCATCTTTGAATCTTTTTCTGTGAACTTCTTTACACATAACTGTAAACACCCCAAATTTGCCCTCACCCATTCACACCATGGCTTGTGATCATTTCATATGCATAAACACAATCATATCCCCTCATATCCCATTTTTGATTCACTGCATGGTTCCTAAGTCATCTGCACCTAGGGTTTGTGATCTGAGCAATCCAAGAGCCTTTTGAGCCACTCCAAAGGCTACCAATCACTTCAAAGGGATCCATGTGTGTTCAAACATCATATTATGTCCCCACAAAGTCAAAAATGCAAAGGAATCACAAGAGCTAGGGTTTGAATGGATGCAGAGCCAGGTTTGACTGCACAGTTGACCTAAAATTAGGGTTTTGGTTTCAGAGGCCATAACCCCAAATTTTTTGGTCATTCTTGTTTCCATTGGTCTCTATATGGTATAGGGAGTATGCATATCAATTTTCATGAAGAAATTCCATGGGGAAGTCATCTGATCAAGGGTTGACTTTTCAGACAAGTCAGTGCAAAATCAGGGCATCTGAGGCCCCCAATGACCCAACCAATGGGTGATCTTCATCATTTTGAGTGTATATGATCTTTATTTGATCATGGAAGAAGGTTGAAGTCCACAAAAATCAAGAATTTAGGGTTTTTGCAAATGTTGACTTTTTGGGCATAGTTGACTTTTCAAGAATGCATCATTTTAGGTCATTTTTCAAGCCTTGATTCTTGATCCAAAAATGCTTCAAATGAAAAAACTTTGGTCATGAAAGTTGTAGATCTCATCTTTCCCTTTTCAAAAAGTACAAGAACATGATCAAACTCTTCTTGGATCAAAAGATATGGCATGACAAAGTTGGCTAAAATCATTGATTTTCAAGGCATGCTTCAAATGGAAATTTTGCAAGATCATGAACCAATGCCTTTTGTGACCTCTAGTTCATTTCAAACCAGCATACAAACATTCTATAAGTCATAAAAATCAGAATTGAACCAAGAATGCCCATGAATTATGGCTTGTGGGATTAGGAAATCACATGTGAACCAAAAGGCCAACAACTTGCAAAATCATCATTGTGCTTCTACCACTTGATGCATTGGATGCTGCACTTTGGCTAGCCTCTCACCTCACCTTGCTGCACCAGAACCAGCCTTGTACTAGCCTAGATCATAAGCCATGCCTTCCTTACACAATTTTTGACTTTTTGCAAAAGGTGACTTACCAATCAATAAAGGACATGTCTTGTCAACTGACCAAAGAGAGAGGTTTTTGTGGACAAATTGCAAGCCATTTCATGTACAAGGCAAGGCTGAAAACTCTCTCATTCACAACATTCACAAAATCACCTCATCTTGCAATTTGCTTCGAATCTGCCTCCACAGCTTGCAAACACAAAAACCATCTTCACCATTCAACTCTTCACACTTCATAGACCTCAAACCACCAAGAGCCTGGCCTGAAACAAGCAAGAACATCCCATAGCCATTTCTCACCTCAAGCTGCAGTTCCATTCGAATCTCCCTCCCTAGCTCACAAACATCCAAACAAACCTTGCAAAGCTTCTCCA
Organism: Lathyrus aphaca; assembly: GCA_963966055.1. Lineage (NCBI taxonomy): Eukaryota > Viridiplantae > Streptophyta > Magnoliopsida > Fabales > Fabaceae > Lathyrus > Lathyrus aphaca. The sequence goes on along the minus strand of OZ014519.1, from coordinate 456,221,521 downwards.
TTCACCCTCAGGATCACAAACAACCCCTCACAATGGCCAGAAACTACCAGAATCACCATTGCCATTTCTGACTGAGTTGAAGCAGGAGCTTTCGAAACTCACTATCCAGCCAACATAAACTCTTCTTGAGCATTCAAACACCTTCTGGGGATCAAGTGGAGTGGTTTACACTGAAGGAAGTGGCCAGAAAGTCATCAGGTTGAAAGCTTCAAATCTCAGGTAGCTTGAAATTTATTTTTCCAGAAATCATTTTTCATGTTATAAACTTGTTCTATGTGCTTCACTGATCATCCTGATGTCATTGGTTTCTAAAATGGCTTTGAAATGAGCATTTAATTTCTCTCTGAAACCTGCGTGCCCTAGTTTTCATTTTCTTCGATTCGGCTCATTTAGGAAGTATAAATTTGTTTTGAGAGAGGGTTTTGATTCGTGAGGGGTTGGAGAACATTTCCCAGTTCTTAGGTTTCATTTTTGTTGCGATTTGAGGGGTTTGGGGATTTCTCAGGGAAGATGCTGGCCGGAGAAGACGACCGGAAGTCTTCTCCGGCCGCCTGAGAGTGATTAAGCCCTAATTGCGTGATTAATGACCATTTGAATGTGGACCACTGGATGCGTTGACATGTTTGACTCCCCGCGCGAATGAAAGGCCAGGATCAGTCTGCTTAGCCCTAATCTCTCATTAGTTTTATTTAATTTTTAATTAAGTTAATTAACCCAGGAGCCATCTGGGCCCTTCATTTGCGCGCTGGTCAACAGATTCAAACCCTGGGCTCATCTCAGCCTTCCATTTGGTTTACTTTCCCTTTTATTTAATTTTTATTCATTTTCTTTGCATTAAACTTGCATAATTATTTTAAAATAGCAAAAAATGCGTGAAAATTATGAAACTTTTTCCTTTGAGTTTTATTAATTTTCATTTCACAAAAATATTTTTATTTTATTTTTTATCATTAAAAAAGTATTTTTAAATATTTAAAAGATTATTTTTAATTGATTAATGGAAATTAATTAATTAAAAATACTTTTAGGTATTTAAAAATTACAAAAAAATTCATGAAATGTTCTAAGACATTTAGAAACATTGTCCAACCTTCAAACCAAATTTCTTTTTTGATCTTGATGCATTTTAAGAATTTTTCATTGAATTAAATCATTTTTTATGCATTAATTTGATCCTAAGTTCAAAAATTCATTTCTGCCTATTTGAGAAGAGTTGGACATTGATTCTTTTTGCATTGCATTGTGTTTAGCATGTAGTTTCTAGGATTAAATGGCCTTGATTTGATTCCTCATTTTCAATTTGTTTGGCATTTCTTTTGTTTAGGAACCCTAAAAACCCTAATAACTTAGAAAAATCATAACTTGAGATTGGTTAAGAGTTGAGACTTCCCCTTTGGACCTTGGTTTAGTATAGGTTTAGGGTTTCTTAGGGTGGCATTTTCCATTTTTTATCTTAGGATTTGCTTCTGTTTTTGGTTTTGGTTTGATGTTTGATTCATAAACCCTAATTTGAGCTTTCATTTGCATCCTTCTTGCATTCCCTTGCATAACATGACTTGTCTTTGCATTTTATGCATGCTTGTGTTTCATTTGACATCATAAGACATGTAGAAAGTGTGTTTGATCATTGCATTACATATTTGCTATGTCATTTGCCTTGTGTGCTTCATAACTTTCCATGCTTGTTCATGCTCCTTAACTTGCATCATTTGCATAAATGATCTTGCATGAACATCTCCATGCCTTGCCTCATGTTTGCAGCATCTCATAACATCATTTTCATCATCAACATGCTTCTGGTTTTGTGTAGCATCATACCATTTCACTTCATTTAGCATTGCATTGCACTTCTTTCTAACTTTTCAGGTGGTAAGTAAACTTGAGAAGTGAATTTGCCTTCACTTCTCATAACCTTTCTTTTCATCTCTCTTGCATCCATTGCTGCATTTCTATATGTGTTTGAGATTGAGCTTGCTCTTTCTTGTTCCTCCCACTTTCTTTCTTCAAGTGACTCGACTTCTTGAATGAAGCAAGTCACTTTGCTTCTCTTGATCCTGTTCATCTGCTTCCTGATGGTTCCATTGAAGGCTTCTTCTTGTTAAACCTCACAAACCTTAGGAACAACCAAGCATGACAATGAATTAGGGTTTTGATTAGTCTCCCCTTATAGTTTTACCTTTGTGTCTCTCTTTGAGTCCTCTCTTCTCACCTCATAATCAGGGACTAAACCCTAAAGGCTTTAAGGCTTTGTGGTTAAGCTTATGCCTGCATCCTTCTCTTAGGATGGAGTGTATAACTTTAATCCTAAGTGTTAAACCCTTAATGTGTTTAAATCTCTTAATCAATTCACATAATAATCATCAAGACATCACACTTGTAACTTGGGCCTTGCATTAGGGTTCTAATTCTTCCTTAAGTGGTTAAGAAGGACTAACCCTAGTGTTAATGGACAAGTCCCCCTCAAGTTGTCTTACAAACCCTAAAAGATCACTTCTTCATCATATCATTAATTAAAATCCACTTAATCAAAGGCTTGTTTTGTCATGAGTTTAATCCCTAATCATGGATTAAGTTGAGGAGCTTTCCTCAGCTTAAACATCCTCATCTATTATCCTTCTTTTAGGATGGTGTAATGAGTCTGTTTAATCCTTGATTATGGCTTAACCTCATTACTCAGCACTAAACAAAAACAACAAAAACATCTAATTAATCACAAGTAGGTTAATGATCTTAATCCTACACCAAAGGTGTTTAAGTGTGAGAATCTGACTTCACACTTAAGGTATTCTCATTACCCCTAATCAGAGGGAAGATGTGATGAGTTTACTAAATCCATTGGTTTAGACTTAAGCTCATTAACTTATGACAAGAAATCCAAAAACAATAAAAGACTGAAAACTCAAAAACAAACAATAATCGTCTCCTTCGGGATTCTTCTCTCATCCCCTTCATTCACAAACGAGAACTTGCTTCTTCTGTCTAATGCAAGACAGTTTGCACCTGAGCCAGACAGGTCACACACTTGAGCATAGGCAAGCAGGCAGTTCACAAGTCAATTCATCTTTCAGTCTCTTTGGGTCGAACTACGGTGTTCTGACTTCCTCATTGCACGAGAGGATACGTAGGCATAACTTAACAGTTATCGAACAAAAGTCTCTGTGTATTCCCCCTCCTTCCAGCTTTACTCCTTTAAGCCTCATTATCTTGAGCATCTCACTCCATTCTTACACTGACACTTCATACTTCATTTTACACTTCACTTTACACTGACACCTGTACATTCTTTTCTAGCTCTTTTACACACAGATTGCACTGTCACTACCCCTTATAAACACAAATCTTTTAAGCGTGGATCCCGTCGAGTACGGCGGACAATCTGGGTGCTAATACCTTCCCAGGTTGTAACCAACCCCCTTTCTCAGTCTCTCTGGTTCGCAACCGTCTTATCCATCTCTTTCTAGGTCTATGCAGCATTACCTTTCCTCCGGGATAAAAATGCCTAGCTGGCGACTCTATTCATCTCCAGTGAGTTCACGGCTGTGTGTTCTCATTGTCCCTCTCGCCGACCGTTCGCGTCTGTACCTTCATCTGACCCTGTCTCATTTGTCGGGAGCGACAGCTTGGCGACTCTGCTGGGGACCCTTATATTGCAACCAGGGCTTCTGGTTCTTTTTGTGGGTTCCTCCTAGCGCTTGATTGATTTGTGTTTACTGGGGTGTTATGTGCTTATTTGTGTTTGTATATTTGTGTTTACTTTTACTTTATGTACAGTTTGTTTTACTGCTTTCTTTATTGCTTTTCATATATCATACTGTCTTGCTGTCTGGCTGGATCTGGTTTTACTTTGGTGGGTGGGGTTCTATTGAGAGTTAAGGTCCTATACCTGGGACCTGAGTGACACCTAGGCTAGAGTGAATCATATTCTTTCCCATTCCATCTCGGTCTGGTGCGGGAATATGAAACACGGTTCAGATATGGGTTTCTTCTTGAGAACTATGTGTTGCAGATTTCCTGCAATGCTATGGCTATCTGGGAAGCCTGCTAAGTCTGGATGACCTTTAGTTTTTGACCTTCAGAAACTGAGGTGAATTAGAGGAGGAACTTTTATGGTTATTGTAAACACTGTACCTCCGGGTTGGAAGTGTTTACACTTCTCATAACTGATCCAAGTCTAAGGATCCTTGTTCTAGAACACCACCAGTGAGGGGGTTGGGCTGTTTACAGGTTTGCAGGTACCTTGACCTCAGAATACCCTGTTACTTTGCTTTGTTGAGAGTACTCCATGTTGGACAGTTCTTGTGATTTTAAAACCATGGACATGTGACTCTTTATTTGAGTCCCCCACCTTGGTTACTGGATTTGTAGACCTCCATCTAGAATTCTTGAACACACTTGGACCTATATCAGGGCATTTTGATCAGATCCAGCTCAGTCACAAACCCTTTGCATATCATTTGCATACATAATCATTGCATCATATTAACATTTGCTTATTTGTGTTTCAGGGTATCCATCTTCATCTGGTTTTGGTTTTGACCCCATCTTCAGTTTTTGACCTGCCTTCATCAGCACTTGCTACCAGCTATCTATTCCAGCCAATCAGTGGCCCTTCTTTTCAGTATCTTCATCAACATTTGTCATCATGGCTCCTAAAAAGAGCAATGTCACCTATCACTTCTTCCATCCAGAGCTATCAGACATCAGGAGGGTTCAAACCCTGATCACTCCAGATCACATACCTTTGTTCAGGGAGAGTTATGGAGATATACTGGACATGGTTATGGATCTGGACCCTTCACAGAGGAGCCTCATCCACACCTGCATTCAGTTTTATGATCCTCCACTGAGATGTTTTACTTTTCAAGACTTTCAGTTGGGCCCCTTATTGGAAGAGTACTCCTCATTAGTTGGTATGCCTATCAGGAGAGAAATTCCTTTCAACCCTGAGATGGTCTCTCCTGCTAATGGAGAAGTAGCAAAGGCTTTGCATCTGGAGCCTGTTTTGATTGAGCAGCATATGACCTCTAAGGCTGGAATTCTTGGTTTCCATCTGGATTTTTTAATCTCTCAAGCTATCCTGAAAGCTTCTCTAGGAGAGTGGAAGGCTGTTTGTGCTTTACTGGCCTTGAGCATATATGGAATTGTATTGTTTGCAGATGAGCCTCGATTCATTAGCAAGAATGCGATCCATCTGTTCATCTTGAAGAACCCAGTGCCAACTTTATTGGGGGATCTTTATTATTCAGTGCATCAGAGGAATGAAAAGCAGAGGGGGAGGTTAGTGAGGTTTTGTGCTCCATTGTTTCACACTTGGCTTCTCAGGCATCTACCCAGGACAGATGCATTCCTAAACCCTCATCAGCAGAGCAACTGGGCTAAGAGACTCACTGTTCTAACTTCAGCAGACATCAGATGGTGCACTCAGAGCACCAAAGGCAGGGATATCATCACCAGCTGTGGACATTTTCCCAATGTGCCTTTAATAGGAGTTAAAGGAAGTATCAATTACAACCCTCTGCTGTTCAGGAGGCAACTGGGCTATGCACTGGTCCACACTCCTAGGACACAGGACTTGGTGGAGACCCTTTATTGTGAGAACAAGATTAGTTTGGCTGTTGTTAGGCAGGCTGCCTGGGCCTGGGATAATGTTCAAACCAAGGGAGTCACCATTCTGGGGAAGTGCAATAATGTGGCATCGGCACAATATTATGATTGGTCCTATGCTAGGGCCCAATTCTCTGGAATGCCCTTTACCATAGAAGACATGCCTGAGTCATCTTCAGCACCACCTCCTGCCACCATCAGTTTGGAAGAGTTTGAGAGCTTGAAGGAAAGAAATGAGAAGCTAACCCAGGCTTTGCAGAAGACCCTCCGGGAGAGGAGTGAAGGTATGAGGGAGATTGAGAGATTGGAGAAGTTGAGAGTGGAGCATTTGACTAAGATTGAAAAGTCTGGGGATTATATCAAAAAGTCTAAAGCTGGTGAACAAATTCTGAAGAATGCTTGCAAAGAAGCCCAGTTCCAGAGAGCAAGGACAGACTTGTACTTGAAGGAGAGTCAAGCCCGGTGGGTCAGGATTACCGAGGCTCGTACCCTGGAAGACAAGAGAGTTCAAGACAAGATGGGACAACTGGAAGCTAGTGCAAAAGAACAGCAAGAAGCCCTGGCAGCAGCCCAGAGGGAAATATCAGAATTGAAGATCAAAGCAGGGGTGAAGAGGTCCAAGGACCAAACTCAGCATAAGAAGCTAGCAGCAGCTATTGCAACCCGGAACCTCCTTATCCGGAATCTCACGGAGCGGCCGGCTGATCCTGTGACCGAAGCACTTCTCAAGGAAGTTCGTGAGGATGAGTTTAGCCTTGGTGTTTGACCATTTGCTTGTTGTTGTTGCTATTTCATGTACTTTTACTTTTTGTAATGTATTTTGACCCCTTAAGGGGCTTGTGTTGTAAAATGAACAAGTTTCACCTTATGTAATGTATTCATGTTAGTTTACTTCGGAAGCAACATTCAGCAGCATCTTCAAGGGTCTGGAAGGGTCAAAACTGAAGGCCAAACCGGATACCTTGAGAACAAATAAGCATAACTGCATTGCATGCTAACCCTCTGTTTGTTTTGTAGGTTTTGTTTTATTGTTGCTAACCTCTGTTGTGATGTTCAGGAACTATTGCTAGGCGCCGAGTTTTTCCCCTCAACCGTCCGCACCGTTATCCAACCCGACACAACCTTCCGGGAATTCAAATGGATCAGATGCAGCAGGACCTTACGGAGGTCAGAAACCAGATGGCCAACGAAAGGTTGGAGATGAGAACTCAGATAACACAGTTCATGGAAGTAATGAACAACTTAGCTCAAAGCCAGGAGAGGCTCAGAGCTTTGGTAGAAGGGAGGAATCAGGAGGAGCCCCATGTGGGGACTGCCGGCACAAGTAACAACGAGAGGGTCCAACCTCATGTCAATCCCCCAGTTTTTGGACCCCATCTCCATCCAGAGGCCAACATCCCTGTCAATATACAAGGGACTGCCACAGCAGGGAGGGTACTACAGGAAGACCCTCAAGAAGACCAGTTCACAGTAATGGGTGCCGGAGAAGAGGCTTATGATAGAAGATTGGATGAGATAGCTGAAAAGTTAAGGTCCTTAGAATCTCAAAACTCTTTGGGCTTCGACGTCATGGATATGGGCTTGGTAGACGGGGTCATAATCCCCCATAAGTTCAAGCCTCCTTGCTTTGAAAAATACAACGGAACCTCCTGTCCCCGAACTCATCTACAGTCATTTCTGGGAAGGCTGAAGGCCTATACAATGGATGAGAAATTGTGGATGTTCTATTTTGAAGATAGCTTGACAGGAGCATCGAGGGAGTGGTACTCTCACTTGACAAGGGCAACCATTAGATGCTGGAAGGACCTGGCAGAGGCCTTCATCAGACAGTATCAGTATAATCTAGACATGGCACCCAACAGGACCCTCCTAATGGGAATGTCACAGTCTTCAAGGGAGAGTTTCCGAGAATATGCCCAGAGATGGAGGCAACTGGCTGCTGCTGTTCAACCACCCATGTCTGAACGGGAAATGGCAGATATGTTCATGAACACACTTCAGGGAACTTATATTGACAGGTTGGCTGCTTTCTCTTCCACTAGCTTTGCAGATGTTGTCATAGCCGGGGAGAGAATTGAAAGCTTGTTAAAAATGGGAAAGATCTCAGACAACGGTGCAAGCTCGTCCAGTAGTACAAGAAAGCCTTTTGCAGGCCCAAGAAGAACTGGCGAGACCAATGCCATCCATTCAAACAGGGGCAGGCCCCAATATGCTCAAAGGTCAATAGCAGCAGTCACCATTCCTGCTCCAGCCCATCCTCAACCAGTCTATCAACCTCCTCAGCAAAACTATCAACAACAACCTCAGTACCATCAGCAAAATCGGTATCCTCCAAGGAATTACAACAACAGCAACACCAACAACAACAGTCAACAGAGGCCATTTCAGCAGAGGCCTTCTCAAGCTAACAGAGTGATCGATCCGATCCCGATGCCATATGCTACATTGCTGCCACAGCTTCTGAAACTCAACCTGGTTGAGCTAAGAACATTGGCACCTCCGGATCCCAACAGTCTACCAAGGAATTACGACTCCAATGCTAGGTGTGCTTTTCATTCAAACGCACCTGGCCACAGTACAGAAAAATGCAGGGCTCTGCATATGAAGGTACAAGACCTGGTAGACTCCAAGGCTCTGAATTTTGCACCACCACCCAATGTCAATAAGAACCCGATGCCCAACCATGGTGGCCCCCGGATTAACGCTATTGAAGAAGACAAACCGTCTTATTTAATAACCAGTGTGGGACAGATTAGGACACCATTGGTAGAAATTAAGGCTCAGCTCTTGGAATGCAACATGTTCCCGGGGTGTGAGTTGGGGTGTGCTTACTGTAATATCTCAGTAAATGGGTGCGATAATTTGAGGAATGGCATAGACGGCCTCATTCAGAGTGGCCAACTTCAGATCACCACATCATTTCCAACAAATCCAGCAATATCATCAGCAACAGTTTCAGAACCTCCTACAACTGCAGCAACCATTGTTCCTGACAATTCTTCGGTTTCATCAACAAGTACTTCATCCATCATCTCAACCGATCAGTTCACAACAAATTTTCCTGCTACAACTTCAGCTTCACTCCATTTTGAACCTCCTACAACAACAACATCCGTACTTCCAACAATGTCTCCTACAACTCCAGCAATCGATCATGAAGATGTCTCTACTGTCACCATATTTTATGATCCGGAAAACAACTCTGCCTACCATTCAGAAGGTGCTGCTCCCACCAGAGCACCGGTTACAATCTTTTATGATCCACAAACAATTACAGTCCCTTCAGCAGCAGCAATTAGTCCAGTCACTGTCACGGTGCCTGGACCAGTACCATATGAAAGCAATAGGGCCATCCCTTGGCACTATGGCTCAGACGTGTACTGCGAAGGAAAAAGAATCACTCTTGAAACATCAACACCTGCACCACAAGTAGATAATGTGGGGGGAGGCGGAGGCTTCACTCGAAGCGGACGTCTCTTTGCTCCACCAATTCAAAGACCGACTGCCGAAGCAGAAGCTGCTGCCAAGGCAAAAGGAAAGAGCCCGGTGCAGGAAGATCAAGCTGTTAAAGAAACCTTGAAGACACCGTTCGATCAAGAAGTTGATGAGTTTATGAGAATCATCAAAAAGAGTGATTACAAAATTGTGGATCAGCTTCACCAGACGCCATCCAAGATCTCTATCCTCTCACTGCTGATGTGTTCCGAAGCCCATCGGAATGCATTACTCAAAGTCTTGCACGCAGCTTACGTGCCTGAAGAGATTACTGTCAACCAGTTGGAAACCGTGGTTGGAAATGTTACTGCTAGCAATGGGCTAGGGTTCACCAATACTGACTTGACAGCAGATGGCCGCAACCACAACAAAGCCTTGCACATAACCATGGAATGCAAAGGAGCTGTCCTTTCTCATGTGCTGGTAGACACAGGTTCGTCCCTGAATGTCTTACCAAAGAAGGCTCTGGTGAAGTTAGAATATGATGGACTGGCATAGAGACCCAGCAACCTGGTAGTAAGAGCCTTTCATGGTTCTAAGAGATCGGTTCTGGGAGAGATTGAGCTACCTGTGACAATTGGCCCACAGACCTTTAAAACTATCTTTTATGTGATGGACATTCAGCCCGCCTACAGCTGTTTGTTGGGTAGACCCTGGATTCACGCCGCCGGCGCAATAACGTCTACCCTTCACCAAAAGTTAAAATATGAGTGTGAAGGCCAAGTTGTTACAATCTGTGGGGAGGAGGATATATTTGTTAGCCATCTGGCTACTTATAAGTATATTGAAATGGATGGGGAGATCCATGAAACAATGAGCCAAGGATTTGAAGCCTTGAATGTCAATGAAGCATCTGCTGTATCTGGGATCTCCATGTCATCATACCAACAAGCCCGGAAGGTTGTTGAGGAAGGAACTGCCCTGGGCTGGGGCAAAGTTTTAGCTGTGGAGGAGAAGAAAGACAAATTTGGGTTGGGTTACAGACCAACTCAACATCAAGCAAAGGCTGCTGAGAAGCCCGGTTTTGTGAGTGGGGGGATGCTTACCCCCGATGCTATCAACAGTCTGGAAGACGAGCTGGAAGAGGAACGTAACCTGGAAAGCTGGATTCGTCCAAAGATCCCGGGGAGCAGTGTCTCGAACTGGTCTTCCCAGGAAATTATAAGAGTTACTCGATCAGAGTAATTATTATTTCCTGTATTTTATAAGCAAGCATCAAAGTCTTGCATCTTGCCCAAGATGACAAGACTCATTTTGTAATCGGGCCATCTGTACTTTTTGTGCAAACAAGATCAATTAATGAAATATCAGACATCTTTTTGCAAACGCGTCTTTTTCTTTTCGTTCACTGTTTTTCCATTTTTTCTTTTTTGTACAAAAAAATAAATGGCAGTGTTTTCAAAATGACAACTTCATTTCACTTTTCTAAATAAGACTAAAATCAGATCACTAAAATGAACAACTTAACCCTTGCAGAGAGTGCCTTCCTGACAGCACCGACAACAGCACGGCTATGACATCGTATGACTTTGACAATCCAATCAATCAAGCTGATGAAGGGGTTGAAGAAGAATATGAGCTTCCTGAAGAGCTAGCCAGGTTGTTAAGACAAGAGGAAAAGGTTATTACCCCTCACCAGGAGGAGGTTGAAGTGATTAATCTTGGTACAGAGGAAGACGTGAAAGAGGTTAAAATCGGGGCCTGCCTGCAAGACTCAGTGAAGAAGCAACTGGTTGATCTACTTCAAGAGTATGTGGATGTGTTTGCTTGGTCGTATCAAGACATGCCAGGGTTGGATACCGACATTGTTGTGCACAAGCTGCCTTTGAGAGAAGAATGCCCTCCAGTCAAACAGAAGCTGCGCCGTACTCGTCCAGACATGGCTATGAAAATCAAGGAAGAGGTACAAAAGCAATGGGACGCCGGGTTCCTTGCTGTAACTAGCTACCCGCCGTGGGTTGCTAATATAGTACCTGTGCCTAAGAAGGACGGCAAAGTAAGAATGTGTGTTGATTACCGGGATCTGAACAGAGCCAGCCCGAAAGATGATTTCCCTCTACCTCACATTGATGTATTGGTTGATAACACGGCTCAGTTCTCGGTATTCTCCTTCATGGATGGATTTTCAGGATACAACCAGATTAAAATGTCACCTGAAGACATGGAGAAGACAACATTCATCACACCCTGGGGCACGTTCTGCTACAAGGTAATGCCATTTGGGCTCAAGAATGCCGGTGCAACGTATCAACGGGCTATGGTAACATTATTCCACGATATGATCCACAAAGAAATAGAGTGTTATGTGGATGATATGATTGCCAAGTCCCTTACTGAAGAAGATCATCTGGTGAATCTACTCAAGTTGTTCAAGCGTCTGAGAAAGTACCAACTGAAGTTGAACCCCAACAAATGCACATTCGGGGTGCGATCCGGTAAGCTGCTAGGATTTATTGTAAGCGAGAAAGGGATTGAAGTTGACCCTGATAAAGTCAAAGCCATCCAAGAGATGCCTGCACCGAAAACTGAGAAAGAAGTTCGAGGGTTCTTAGGTCGGTTGAACTACATTTCACGGTTCATATCACACCTCACAGCAACCTGCGAACCCTTGTTCAAGCTGTTAAGAAAAGAACAGACGGTCAGGTGGAATGAAGATTGCCAGAAGGCTTTTGACAAGATCAAGGAGTATCTGCAGGAACCTCCAATCCTTATGCCGCCAGTCGAAGGAAGACCTCTGATTATGTACTTGACAGTATTAGAAGAGTCGATGGGGTGTGTGCTGGGCCAGCATGACGAGTCTGGTCGAAAAGAGTATGCAATATACTACCTAAGCAAAAAGTTTACCGACTGTGAACAACGTTATTCACTGCTCGAGAAAACTTGCTGTGCTTTAGCGTGGGCTGCTCGCCGACTGAGACAGTATATGTTGACCCACACTACTTTATTGATCTCGAAGATGGACCCAGTCAAGTACATATTTGAGAAGCCAGCGCTTACCGGACGGGTTGCAAGATGGCAAATGATCCTTACAGAGTATGACATCCAATACACATCTCAGAAAGCCATCAAAGGCAGTGTATTGTCTGAATATCTTGCTGAGCAACCCATCGATGATTACCAGCCTATGAGGTTTGACTTCCCTGATGAAGACATCATGTTCATTAAATCAAAAGATCATGAAGAGCCTATTCACACTGAAGGGCCTGACCCGGAGGAAGAATGGATTATGATGTTCGATGGGGCTGTTAACATGAATGGTCGTGGTGTTGGTGCAGTCCTTATTACACCCAAAGGAGTTCACATGCCTTTCTCGGCAAAAATCACTTTCAACTGCACTAACAACGAAGCTGAATACGAAGCCTGCATTATGGGTCTTGAGGAAGCCATTGACCTCAGGATCAAGACATTGACCGTATTCGGAGATTCAGCTTTGGTAATCAATCAGACCAACGGAAAATGGTATACACACCAGGATCATCTGATACCTTACAGGGATTATACAAGAAGGTTATTGACTTTCTTCACAACAGTCAAACTTGAGTATATCCCTCGGGATGAGAATCAGTTTGCAGATGCCTTGGCTACCATTTCGTCCATGATCAAAGTTCAAGCTGCTAACTTTGTACCTCGGATTTCAGTGTCCAGACTTGACAGACCAGCATATGTGTTCGCGGCAGATGTTGTTAAAGATGATAAGCCTTGGTTCCATGACATTAAGCGCTTCTTGGAGGATCAAACATACCCACCTGGGGCATCTTCCAATGATAAGAAGACTTTGATAAGGCTTGCTGGAAGTTTCTTTCTGAACACTGATGGGTCTTTATACAAGAGGAACTTTGATATGGTACTCCTCAGATGTGTTGACAAGACGGAAGCAGATTTGTTGATGCATGAAGTGCATGAAGGTTCTTTTGGTACCCATGCTGGAGGGCATGCGATGGCTAAAAAGTTGTTAAGATCAGGCTATTATTGGATCACAATGGACGCGGACTGTTGTGCCTACGCCAGAAAATGCCATAAATGCCAGATTTATGCAGATAAGGTGCATGTGCCTCCCAATCCCTTGAACCTAATGTCTTCACCCTGGCCCTTTGCCATGTGGGGCATTGATATGATTGGCAAGATTGAGCCGACTGCTTCAAACGGCCACAGATTCATCCTGGTCGCCATCGACTATTTCACTAAATGGGTTGAAGCAGCCTCATATGCAAATGTTACAAGACAAGTGGTAGCCAGATTTCTGAAGAGAGATATCATCTGTCGATACGGAGTGCCCGAGCGAATCATTACTGATAATGGTTCCAATCTCAACAACAAAATGATGGCCGAACTGTGTCGGGACTTCAGGATCCAACATCACAATTCTTCTCCTTATAGACCAAAGATGAATGGCGCTGTTGAGGCAGCTAACAAGAATATCAAGAAGATTGTGCAGAAGATGGTGGTCACCTACAAAGACTGGCATGAAATGCTACCATTTGCCTTGCATGGATACCGTGCGTCAATCAGGACATCCACTGGGGCAACACCTTATCAGCTTGTGTATGGTATGGAAGCAGTCCTACCTGTTGAAGTTGAATTACCCTCCTTACGAGTATTGATGGATGTCAAACTGAGTGAAGCAGAATGGGTTAGGTCCCGATACGAGCAGCTGAGTCTGATCGAAGAGAAGAGATTGGCTGCAATCTGCATGGCAATTGTATCAGAAGAGAATGAAGAAAGCCTTCGATCAGAAAGTCAGGCACCGAGAATACCAAGTAGGAGATCTTGTGCTGAAAAGACTCCTTCCTCCTCATACAGACCACAGGGGCAAGTGGACTCCGAACTATGAAGGACCATTCGTAGTAAAGAAAGTTTTCTCCGGTGGAGCACTCATGCTCAGTACTATGGATGGTGAAGACATCCCGTCCCCTGTGAATTCAGATGCAGTTAAAAAATACTTCGCATAAAATGACCCGCTGGACATAAAAACAGAATGTAAGTCCAGGCAAAAATAGGGCATTCCGGCGAGTCAAAAACAGAATAAAAGACTCGGGCAAAAATAAGGGAAATAAATAAAAATGTGCACCCGCTGAGTTGAAAAGCCGCATTGGACAACTCAGGCAAAAATGGGTATCCCGATGGATTGAAAACCCGAAAGGGAGATCTATGCAAAATAAGGGAATAAGCGAACAACTGCATTCTGAATTCGTCTGTATCACTTACAACTTGGTAAGCTTCGAAAGGATCAAGCTTCTTTCAGAATCAGCCTTCTTCAGAAAGCAAGACGAGAAGAACGTCGAATGTCATACGAGTCATAGCAAAGGGAAGCTCCCTGAAGCGTCATCAACATTGCCAATACCTGTTATTTCTCAATTTGTAACAATCTCTTCATTTTAGGGGATTTGTTTCTTTGACTGTATCTGCCGATTCAGGGCACATGAATTAATAAAATCAGATTTTTCAGTCATGTTTCGTCTCGTACATTTTGTTTTCATTTGCAAAGAATGTCTGATATCTTAAAAGAAAAAACTGATTGCATAAGAGTACAGATGATTGTCACTAAAAATAGAAACACATGCTTGCAGGGAATATACTTACTCTTGAGAATGCTTGACTCCTATGACGGAATCCAGTAAAGGATACCTCGGGACCTTTTGAGCGTCTCCTTATCTTTGCAGGATTGCAGGTATCCAGAACGCAACCTGGGGCATGCAAGTTACGTCTCAGCAAGCTGGCGAATCATTATCAACTCGGTCTATCTTCCACGTGGTGCTGGAAGGTGCCCACTTCCCCAGCAAAGTTGCCAAATCAACATACACTCAATCTCAGCATCTGAAATGCTCTATCCCCAGCTGAGTTGCCTCTTGTTGCTATCCCCAGCTGAGTTGCCTCTCACAATTCCCCAGCCGAGTTGCCATTTCATCCTCAGTTGAGTACAGGAGTCAGGGAACCATCTCCCCACAGAGTTCCAGCCTCTATCCAGAAGAGCAACGCAGGAAAGGATCACCACAGAGTGAAGAAAGCTTCTACAAACCCCAGCTGGGTCCCGTATTATAAGGATATGTCAACCGGTGACCTATATCCCCAAATGGATACATCTCACCAGATCTACCAATGATCTCATCCCCAGCTGGGAGGTCCTTTTCAAACAGATCAGCCAAAGATCTCCGCAGCAACGGGATCCGAATCCCGGTTGGATATCCTTGCATAATCATAGCATTCGCATCATACTATCCCCTCAGAGCGTAGCATTCCGTCTAATACGGAGCATTACGGCAAAAATCAAACGCATAGCATAATCATAAGCCATGTTCGGAATCAACACTTGTGAATAATAACCGTTCATCATCATTGTACAGAAATCCTCACCAGAGTCCCAGCAAAAAACAGTTGCCTCATATTCACAAATACCAGCATATTTCCTTTTGATACCCGTCCGTATCATCACTCCCCAGTAAAGTCGTCTGAACACTCTTTATAACAAAAGCACCCGCATTACAGATACTTCATGACACCCGTCCGTATCATATTACCAGCAGAAAGCCAAAGACGTCCTCTTTGCACCCACACATACTTATATACACTTTCTTGACACTCGTCCGTGTCATATCCCCAGCGCAGTCATCTATACTTTGTATATCAGATGCTTGTTCATATTACACTTTTCTCTCTTGGCACCCGTCCATGCCATTCTCCCCAGCAGTTAAAACACTCATACTTATACAGATACTCGTCCGTATCTTATATACACCATCACTTATCTCCCCACAGATTCGACAGTAGTCCTTGTTCTTTGTTAACCAGTTGGTACTCGTCCGTACCATCATCTCAGAACAGTGCGTCTAATGTTTGTTTCTACATGATACTCGTCCGTATCATAGTCTTAAGGATGCTCGTCCGCATCTTTAATCCATACACTGTTTTAAACACTTGTGTCTTCTTGAATATAGATGCTCGTCCGTGTCTACTATTCCCCCAGAAGAACCATCAGATTCAACACTCGTCCGTGTTCCTTGTTAACCAGTTGATACTCGTCCGTATCATCATCTCTGAACATGTGTCAGTTTGTTTCTACCCGATACTCGTCCGTATCGTAGTCTTAAGGATGCTCGTCTGCATCTTTAATCTATACACAATACCGAACGCTCATACCCCTTGTTTCTTGGATGTGAACACTCGTCCGTGCTTACTATTCCCCAGTAGATAACAAGCATTTTCCTTTTATCTAACACTCGTCCTGTGTTATGATAAACCCTGAGAGCAGCCGTACCCTGCTGAGTGGTCGTCCTCCACTTCTTGATGGTCGTCCTCCATCATGCTCATCCGATGGCCGTCCCCATCGTTGTTTTTTTAGCAGTCGTCCCCTGCTAGGTGGTCGTCCTCCACCTTTTGATGATCGTCCTTCATCACTTTATCCAATGGCCGTCCCCATTGTTGATTTTGGTTATCTGACACTCGTCCTGTGTTATGATAAACCCTGAGAGCAGCCGTACCCTGCTGAGTGGTCGTCCTCCACTTCTTGATGGTCGTCCTCCATCATGCTCATCCGATGGCCGTCCCCATCGTTGACCTTTGCTGTCCGATGGCCGTCCCCATCGTTGACCTTTGCTATCCGATGGCCGTCCCCATCGTTGATATTTTCGGCAGCCGTACCCTGCCAGGTGGTCGTCCTCCACCTTTGATGGCCGTCCCCATCATATTTCTTTTATTCCCAACAGAGCAGCCGTCCCCTGCTAGGTGATCGTCCTTCACCTTTGATGGCCGTACCCCATCATCTGTTTATTTCATTTATTCTTTAATCCGATGGCCGTCCCCGTCGTGGTCCCTTTTTTCTTTTAGCCCGATGGCCGTCCCCATCGTTGGTTACCTTGCTTTATGAGCTTGATGGCCGTCCCCGTCATGTTTCATTAACTCCCGGAAAATTTTACAGCTTTACCCTGATGGTCGTCCCCATCATATTTTGACATTCCCCCAGCTAGTCGGCCGTCCCCGTCTTGGCTTTACCTTTTATCCCCAGCATGTCGGCCGTCCCCGTCATTACTTTGTTTTCCGCACCTTTAAAATATACTTTATTTTCCTTTTACAATCTATATCCCTTTTCTTCTTCATTCTGTGAGTGCAAATTTTGGACTGTCTTTGGTATTCAACCACAAGTTATCTTGTTTGCCTATTAAGCCATAGCTTACATCCTGCACAGCTAACTCATGTTTGAATAGGGGCAGCTGTAAACACCCCAAATTTGCCCTCACCCATTCACACCATGGCTTGTGATCATTTCATATGCATAAACACAATCATATCCCCTCATATCCCATTTTTGATTCACTGCATGGTTCCTAAGTCATCTGCACCTAGGGTTTGTGATCTGAGCAATCCAAGAGCCTTTTGAGCCACTCCAAAGGCTACCAATCACTTCAAAGGGATCCATGTGTGTTCAAGCATCATATTATGTCCCCACAAAGTCAAAAATGCAAAGGAATCACAAGAGCTAGGGTTTGAATGGATGCAGAGCCAGGTTTGACTGCACAGTTGACCTAAAATTAGGGTTTTGGTTTCAGAGGCCATAACCCCAAATTTTTTGGTCATTATTGTTTCCATTGGTCTCTATATGGTATAGGGAGTATGCATATCAATTTTCATGAAGAAATTCCATGGGGAAGTCATCTGATCAAGGGTTGACTTTTCAGACAAGTCAGTGCAAAATCAGGGCATCTGAGGCCCCCAATGACCCAACCAATGGGTGATCTTCATCATTTTGAGTGTATATGATCTTTATTTGATCATGGAAGAAGGTTGAAGTCCACAAAAATCAAGAATTTAGGGTTTTTGCAAATGTTGACTTTTTGGGCATAGTTGACTTTTCAAGAATGCATCATTTTAGGTCATTTTTCAAGCCTTGATTCTTGATCCAAAAATGCTTCAAATGAAAAAACTTTGGTCATGAAAGTTGTAGATCTCATCTTTCCCTTTTCAAAAAGTACAAGAACATGATCAAACTCTTCTTGGATCAAAAGATATGGCATGACAAAGTTGGCTAAAATCATTGATTTTCAAGGCATGCTTCAAATGGAAATTTTGCAAGATCATGAACCAATGCCTTTTGTGACCTCTAGTTCATTTCAAACCAGCATACAAACATTCTATAAGTCATAAAAATCAGAATTGAACCAAGAATGCCCATGAATTATGGCTTGTGGGATTAGGAAATCACATGTGAACCAAAAGGCCAACAACTTGCAAAATCATCATTGTGCTTCTACCACTTGATGCATTGGATGCTGCACTTTGGCTAGCCTCTCACCTCACCTTGCTGCACCAGAACCAGCCTTGTACTAGCCTAGATCATAAGCCATGCCTTCCTTACACAATTTTTGACTTTTTGCAAAAGGTGACTTACCAATCAATAAAGGACATGTCTTGTCAACTGACCAAAGAGAGAGGTTTTTGTGGACAAATTGCAAGCCATTTCATGTACAAGGCAAGGCTGAAAACTCTCTCATTCACAACATTCACAAAATCACCTCATCTTGCAATTTGCTTCGAATCTGCCTCCACAGCTTGCAAACACAAAAACCATCTTCACCATTCAACTCTTCACACTTCATAGACCTCAAACCACCAAGAGCCTGGCCTGAAACAAGCAAGAACATCCCATAGCCATTTCTCACCTCAAGCTGCAGTTCCATTCGAATCTCCCTCCCTAGCTCACAAACATCCAAACAAACCTTGCAAAGCTTCTCCATTCACCCTCAGGATCACAAACAACCCCTCACAATGGCCAGAAACTACCAGAATCACCATTGCCATTTCTGACTGAGTTGAAGCAGGAGCTTTCGAAACTCACTATCCAGCCAACATAAACTCTTCTTGAGCATTCAAACACCTTCTGGGGATCAAGTGGAGTGGTTTACACTGAAGGAAGTGGCCAGAAAGTCATCAGGTTGAAAGCTTCAAATCTCAGGTAGCTTGAAATTTATTTTTCCAGAAATCATTTTTCATGTTATAAACTTGTTCTATGTGCTTCACTGATCATCCTGATGTCATTGGTTTCTAAAATGGCTTTGAAATGAGCATTTAATTTCTCTCTGAAACCTGCGTGCCCTAGTTTTCATTTTCTTCGATTCGGCTCATTTAGGAAGTATAAATTTGTTGTGAGAGAGGGTTTTGATTCGTGAGGGGTTGGAGAACATTTCCCAGTTCTTAGGTTTCATTTTTGTTGCGATTTGAGGGGTTTGGGGATTTCTCAGGGAAGATGCTGGCCGGAGAAGACGACCGGAAGTCTTCTCCGGCCGCCTGAGAGTGATTAAGCCCTAATTGCGTGATTAATGACCATTTGAATGTGGACCACTGGATGCGTTGACATGTTTGACTCCCCGCGCGAATGAAAGGCCAGGATCAGTCTGCTTAGCCCTAATCTCTCATTAGTTTTATTTAATTTTTAATTAAGTTAATTAACTCAGGAGCCATTTGGGCCCTTCATTTGCGCGCTGGTCAACAGATTCAAACCCTGGGCTCATCTCAGCCTTCCATTTGGTTTACTTTCCCTTTTATTTAATTTTTATTCATTTTCTTTGCATTAAACTTGCATAATTATTTTAAAATAGCAAAAAATGCGTGAAAATTATGAAACTTTTTCCTTTGAGTTTTATTAATTTTCATTTCACAAAAATATTTTTATTTTATTTTTTATCATTAAAAAAGTATTTTTAAATATTTAAAAGATTATTTTTAATTGATTAATGGAAATTAATTAATTAACAATACTTTTAGGTATTTAAAAATTACAAAAAAATTCATGAAATGTTCTAAGACATTTAGAAACATTTTCCAACCTTCAAACCAAATTTCTTTTTTGATCTTGATGCATTTTAAGAATTTTTCATTGAATTAAATCATTTTTTATGCATTAATTTGATCCTAAGTTCAAAAATTCATTTCTGCCTATTTGAGAAGAGTTGGACATTGATTCTTTTTGCATTGCATTGTGTTTAGCATGTAGTTTCTAGGATTAAATGGCCTTGATTTGATTCCTCATTTTCAATTTGTTTGGCATTTCTTTTGTTTAGGAACCCTAAAAACCCTAATAACTTAGAAAAATCATAACTTGAGATTGGTTAAGAGTTGAGACTTCCCCTTTGGACCTTGGTTTAGTATAGGTTTAGGGTTTCTTAGGGTGGCATTTTCCATTTTTTATCTTAGGATTTGCTTCTGTTTTTGGTTTTGGTTTGATGTTTGATTCATAAACCCTAATTTGAGCTTTCATTTGCATCCTTCTTGCATTCCCTTGCATAACATGACTTGTCTTTGCATTTTATGCATGCTTGTGTTTCATTTGACATCATAAGACATGTAGAAAGTGTGTTTGATCATTGCATTACATATTTGCTATGTCATTTGCCTTGTGTGCTTCATAACTTTCCATGCTTGTTCATGCTCCTTAACTTGCATCATTTGCATAAATGATCTTGCATGAACATCTCCATGCCTTGCCTCATGTTTGCAGCATCTCATAACATCATTTTCATCATCAACATGCTTCTGGTTTTGTGTAGCATCATACCATTTCACTTCATTTAGCATTGCATTGCACTTCTTTCTAACTTTTCAGGTGGTAAGTAAACTTGAGAAGTGAATTTGCCTTCACTTCTCATAACCTTTCTTTTCATCTCTCTTGCATCCATTGCTGCATTTCTATATGTGTTTGAGATTGAGCTTGCTCTTTCTTGTTCCTCCCACTTTCTTTCTTCAAGTGACTCGACTTCTTGAATGAAGCAAGTCACTTTGCTTCTCTTGATCCTGTTCATCTGCTTCCTGATGGTTCCATTGAAGGCTTCTTCTTGTTAAACCTCACAAACCTTAGGAACAACCAAGCATGACAATGAATTAGGGTTTTGATTAGTCTCCCCTTATAGTTTTACCTTTGTGTCTCTCTTTGAGTCCTCTCTTCTCACCTCATAATCAGGGACTAAACCCTAAAGGCTTTAAGGCTTTGTGGTTAAGCTTATGCCTGCATCCTTCTCTTAGGATGGAGTGTATAACTTTAATCCTAAGTGTTAAACCCTTAATGTGTTTAAATCTCTTAATCAAATCACATAATAATCATCAAGACATCACACTTGTAACTTGGGCCTTGCATTAGGGTTCTAATTCTTCCTTAAGTGGTTAAGAAGGACTAACCCTAGTGTTAATGGACAAGTCCCCCTCAAGTTGTCTTACAAACCCTAAAAGATCACTTCTTCATCATATCATTAATTAAAATCCACTTAATCAAAGGCTTGTTTTGTCATGAGTTTAATCCCTAATCATGGATTAAGTTGAGGAGCTTTCCTCAGCTTAAACATCCTCATCTATTATCCTTCTTTTAGGATGGTGTAATGAGTCTGTTTAATCCTTGATTATGGCTTAACCTCATTACTCAGCACTAAACAAAAACAACAAAAACATCTAATTAATCACAAGTAGGTTAATGATCTTAATCCTACACCAAAGGTGTTTAAGTGTGAGAATCTGACTTCACACTTAAGGTATTCTCATTACCCCTAATCAGAGGGAAGATGTGATGAGTTTACTAAATCCATTGGTTTAGACTTAAGCTCATTAACTTATGACAAGAAATCCAAAAACAATAAAAGACTGAAAACTCAAAAACAAACAATAATCGTCTCCTTCGGGATTCTTCTCTCATCCCCTTCATTCACAAACGAGAACTTGCTTCTTCTGTCTAATGCAAGACAGTTTGCACCTGAGCCAGACAGGTCACACACTTGAGCATAGGCAAGCAGGCAGTTCACAAGTCAATTCATCTTTCAGTCTCTTTGGGTCGAACTACGGTGTTCTGACTTCCTCATTGCACGAGAGGATACGTAGGCATAACTTAACAGTTATCGAACAAAAGTCTCTGTGTATTCCCCCTCCTTCCAGCTTTACTCCTTTAAGCCTCATTATCTTGAGCATCTCACTCCATTCTTACACTGACACTTCATACTTCATTTTACACTTCACTTTACACTGACACCTGTACATTCTTTTCCAGCTCTTTTACACACAGATTGCACTGTCACTACCCCTTATAAACACAAATCTTTTAAGCGTGGATCCCGTCGAGTACGGCGGACAATCTGGGTGCTAATACCTTCCCAGGTTGTAACCAACCCCCTTTCTCAGTCTCTCTGGTTCGCAACCGTCTTATCCATCTCTTTCTAGGTCTATGCAGCATTACCTTTCCTCCGGGATAAAAATGCCTAGCTGGCGACTCTATTCATCTCCAGTGAGTTCACGGCTGTGTGTTCTCATTGTCCCTCTCGCCGACCGTTCGCGTCTGTACCTTCATCTGACCCTGTCTCATTTGTCGGGAGCGACAATAACCATTTATTTTCTTAAATGAATTGTAAAAATATGTCATGAGAAATCCTTTGTGTTTAGGACTCATTCTTTGTAGTTTTAAACTTTCTCCGGTCTGTTATAAAACTCTGCCAGACTTCCGTATAAGTCCAGAACCCACCAACTATTTCTTAAACACTTTTTAATCTTCTATACAAAGATTATGGGCCCACTTGTTTACAAGTCTCATCTCCTTTTATTTTTTCATCTTTATGACTAAAGATCTAATACACCAACAACTAGACTGAACTTCACTCCAGTGAACTACTTTCTAGGCTATAGGCAGCTTTTCAGCATCCAAGTCCTACTCTGTGTATGAAATCATCAGATAATTAATCAACAAAACAAATTCCATAGGCATCCTTATGTTTAAGCCCTATTATTGGCTTTTGAGGTATCTTTTCTCTTTCTAACTTCTCACTGTTTTCTTAAACTATTGTGCTTTCTTAGAATATAATTTTTAGCCAAAATTGTCTTTCTTCAACTCATACTAAAGCAAAGATAATAAAATACTTAATGAAAAAGAGAATACAATGTTAAAAAACATCTGTAATCTTTCTCCCTCGAGATTTTGGGCCTCTGGTTCCCAGTGTAACCCCTGGCTTTATTCTTAATAAAAACAACTTAAGAGTAGTCAAACTATAGCAAAAACAAACTAAAAGTTGTTAAACACATTCACTGACACCTTTTATTTGTCTGCATGCATTTCATCTGTATATATTTTCATCTTGCTAGAATCTCTAAGTAGTAGGTTATCTTCATCCAACAGATACACTCTTTCAAAACACTTAAGATTTTATTTTCTTTACAACTTACTAGGGTTTTACAAAGATAAGAAGTTTCCCGGTGAAGGGCTTCTTTGTAAACCTTCCCCAACCTCTTCTTGGGCTTCATCCAAGGACCCATGGGCCTCATAAAGGTAACCTAGCCTCTTCTTGGTCTTAAATAGAAGGAACTTCTCAGGCTTCCTAAAAGCATAGGAATAGACCTTAGAATCAAATACAATACCGTTGTCTCCCTCTCCCTGATGGATGAGCAAGATAACCTCCTATTGGGCTTTGTACAATTGAATCCTCCCCGGACTAAGGAATGTCTGATGACCATATCTCACAAAAATATCCAACCCACAAAACACTTTTATTACAGAGTCAGTCTTTAATAAATTTTCAGCCTCCCATCTTAGGCTTCATATAAGATATAAATAATCAAGAGTCAGTCTCTCACAAATAAGTTTCATACATGGGCCTCTAAATCCGGACACAGATAAAAATTTCCCAACAAAGTCAGTTTCCATCCTTTAGCTTCAACCTCAGGCTTCAATCAAGGCACACATAAATCAAATCTTCCCTCTTTAGAGATGACAAATTCTCTCTACTGAGCACCTTTTATCTTCAACCTTGGGCTTCAACCAAGGCATAAACAGTCAAACACTATACAATCACTCAAAATCAGTCATAGCATTGGACTTTAACTAAGCTAAACAACATCAATACAGTCATAGTCTTGGACTTTAACTAAGATCATTCCCAACAGTGATAGTCTTGGACATTAACTAAGCTAAATTCCCACAGTCATAGTCTTGGACTCTAAATTAGCTAAACATCTAGCCTTTCTTGAGCTATGCAAATCATGATAACCCATTCAGCTTTCTTGTGCTATACAATTCAGGTCAACCATTCAGCTCTCCTTTCGCTATACAATTCAGCGTACCCATTCAACCTTTTTTGAGCTATGCAAATCAAGATAACTCATTCAATTTATGCCTTA
Organism: Lathyrus aphaca; assembly: GCA_963966055.1. NCBI lineage: Eukaryota > Viridiplantae > Streptophyta > Magnoliopsida > Fabales > Fabaceae > Lathyrus > Lathyrus aphaca. The sequence goes on along the minus strand of OZ014519.1, from coordinate 456,197,293 downwards.
AGCTATGCAATTCAAGAAACCAACCAACTAACCAGTTATAAACAACTTTCTTTCAACTTCAATCTTGGGCTTTGATTAGGAAACAAGCAGACATTTCATCTTCAATATTGGGCTTTGATCAAGACACAAAACAAACGTTTTAAGCATCAACATCCTGTGTTTTAACCAGGATACAAATCAATCATTCCTCCTATCTCCAGCCTTTTAGGATGAACTACAATGCTTTGATCCCTCAATTCTCTTTTTGGGGGTACGTAGGTAAAAGGTCGTAAGATCTTTGCGAGCACACCAAACAAAAAAAATAATTAGGTTCTCAAACCTAAGAAAAACATCAGAAAATTATGATAGTACAGAAACAAAAAAACATCAACATCACCCTATCAATCAACACTCGTCTCATACCCAAACCCATATCAAAGAAACCCCCATCAATATCAAAAAGAACAAATTTTGCACTAATACAAAGGTGAAATAAGCTAAAGAAAAACTCAAAACCATGTGGGCATCTGTTAAATAACAATATGCAAAGCGGGTGAATTTAAGATATCTTTTCCCTTCCATAACCAACTTCACTAAGAAAAAAAATCAGAAAGTAGCAAAAATGTGATAGTGATTAAAGACCACAAAACTCGAGCTACACATTGTTCTCACAAAAATGCATGAACTTCTTGACAGTGTATTCATTCTATTATCAGACTGCAAATAATTTATTTTTCTCCCTATTTGGTTCTCAACATCTGCCTTCCACGATTTGAACTTGGCGAAGACCTCATATTTATATTTCATAAAATAAACCTAGACCATACGAAAAAATCATCAATGAATGTCACAATACCTGAAATCTCTTACAAAAGGCTATTTGGTAGGCTCCCATAAATCATAATGGACATAGTCTAAGGTTCATGTGGTCTTGTGTTTCTTGGTACTAAAACGAACTCTACAAATATTTCCCAAGAACATAATACTTGCACAATCCAATTATGAAACTTTAAACATCCTTTGGAGAAATCCTCTTATATAGTTCCATTATGTCATGTTCACTATGATGACCCAAGCGTGTGTGCCACAATTTGTTTGCATCATTATCATTTTTAACAAATGCTACATTACCTATAACGGTGCTCCCTAACAACTTATAAATGTTTCATGTAGTTTTCTTTGTTATCATATTTGTCATTAAAAGCTTGATAAACCTCATGATGTCTCTATCTCCATCTGACCTGAATGGATAACCATTTTCTTGAAGAGTTCCCACAGAAATAAAAATTTCCTCAATTCCGAAACATAACGCATCTCAGTTAATGTGTGCATTCCACTATCATCCAAAGAAATTTTAATTTTCCCATTTCTAATAATGGTATAAGTTTTATCATCACCTAAATAGATAGATCCAAATTCACTTGATTTAAAAGAGTTGAACCACTCTTGGTGTGACATCATATGGTAGGAACACACAGATTCAAAGATCCATGCATTAGTTCACTTTGCAGATGAAACGTAAAGTAAATCCTCTTTACTGCAAGAACCATCTGTCTGAACTAGATTTGCTAAACTACAACTGCCTAATTTGATAAGAAAATTTTCTTACAATCATAACATTTTGTTGTTTTTCTGTCCTTGTACTTGAACCTCTTTTACTATCCAAACCCACTACCTTACCCTTGATAGTGCCACGGTCCCGATCTCATTTAAAAAACAAAACATTTCACCTAAACTTCCTTTACATTCCTCTACACTTTGTCAACGTTATGCGTGTTGCAAAAAGGTAGAACAAATAAAATCCAATGTGATTATTTACATCCTATATGTGAGAAGGATCACCAAGTGATCATAATAACTTGGTAAAGAGCACATCAAAATAGTAGATTTATCCTCATCGTCAACCTTCACACCATTCCGTGTCAAATCAGTGAAGATGTTATTAAAAACGTTGACATGAGCCTGAAAATTGTCCCCTTCATGCATCTTTAGACTATAGAAACACTACTTCGTGAACAATTTGTTAATGAGCATCTTGGACATGTATTAATTTTCCAAATTATCGCAAACATCTTTCGAAGTTGTGAGGTCCAGTATATGATTTATTACGTCATCAAACTTGCGGCCTTCCCCTTCGTCTTGTTCCAATCAATAGTGGCAATGTTTGTTAGTTTCTCATCACGAAGCGCCTTCTATAAACCTTGTTGAACTAACATATCCTTAACCCTCCTTTGTCATAAACCAAAATTGCTTTTTTTTCGAACATAGTCACTTTGAATTTTGAACCTCCAGGATTAAACGTCATTTGATACCAATTGTTGGAATTATGCAAATACATATCAAAGTAAAGCAAAACACACAAAAGCTTTGTTCACGCAGTTCGGCCAAAGTGCCTACATCTACGACTATAAACTAAACTAGCTATAGTTCTATCTTATTGATTTGCTCTGAATTTCACACACTAGTGTTTCAATGTTACAATATATATATATATATATATATATATATATATATATATTAATTGTCCATATTACAATAATACCCCTAAACCGTACCAAGTGGGGCTTTCCCCCCTCACCCAAGTCGCACCCCCACTAAATAGTTAGGCCAAACACAAGTTCAAACTCAAAATATCTACCTTTCCAAATATTAAACTCATATGAAGATTAAATGCATAATATCATATCCTAGCAAATGGGGGTGTGTATTTCCTTCTTAACACTAAGAAACATGTACCAAGTCCAAACAACGTTTTTGAACTTGTCATTGGGGATTGACTTGGTCAACATATCAATTGTATTATCTAATATGCGACCCTTGCCTACTTGACTTGGCCAACAATGGCAATATTTAAGGACACTATGCGGCCCTTGCCTACTTGGAATTACCTATGAGTCAAAAATAACAGGGAATCATGAATCTGGAGAAGAATCACGATGCATAGCTGATTGAGTGATCCCTTTTTGATGAATATGTTTGTAACTCAGACTGCGTGTAAATAAGAACATTTGATTTCTTTTATATTTTAATTTTTTCTTTAAAATTTTCTAAACGACCTCATTTTGACTAAGGTAAAAAAACATTAAACCTGCCGGTTTTTAAAAATAGTCGGTTCATCATTTTTTTTATTATCCAGGTTTAAATTGTTCAATAATTTACTTGATCTGGTAACCACACCAAACTAGTGAACCCTCAAATTTCTTATTTTACCGGCCCGACCGATCAAGCTGATCTGGTTTTTAAAACACTACCCATAAGAGCCTATATGTCATTACATGGGTGAAAGGAAATTTTTTCATCACTCTAATCAATACATTAGAGAATAATCATTTGATTCCAATAATTATAAATTGATTATATGTCTATATATCGAGGTGATTAAAAAAAATAGTGGCATGCCTTTAAAGATGAAATTTGACAACTTTAACATGAATAAATTTCGTAGAGTCAAGATACTACTTCTCCCATTATCTTTTTTTCCCATTCTTTTATTTGAACCATTGTTTATTTCTTATACAGTTTTATATACACCATATATATTTATCAATTCTATTATAAAAGTTCGAAAATTCCAATTCACCATGTCTAGAGGTTATCATTTAGAGGCACCTAAAAATATTTTGCAGCAAATTCTGCAACTTTTGGTGATGTTTACCATTACATGCAGAATATTCTGCATGTAATACTAAGATACATTCAAAATAGAAAAGGGTGAGTCTGGAAGTTAACTTTCAAGCATCACAATTTCCCATGGAAGTTCCTACGTATTATACTCAGGAGTTTCCTACGGATTTCTGTTTCACAGTAATACAAAAAATTTACCATTTCTTGCAGATATATCAACGGTTTTTCAGCAGGTAATAGTATCTAGATGTTAACTTCAGATAAACCCCTATAGTCATTTTTGAGTGAAATTATATGGACAACATGGTATAAACTGCACCGGGAAATTAACTTCTAGACAAGGGCATTATCATTCATTTATAAGATTTGAGAGAAATACAATAACAAACTACTATCCCTATAAATAAAATGTATAAAATAATATGCGGAAATTATCAAAGTACACATGTAGGATGTCACATCCCTTAAAATATCCTGAGGTCTCAAGTCACTTCCATTACTTTACTATTCAAAAAAATAAATTAAAACAACGGAATAATTAAATTGATTCACTTCCACGACACTAAGGCCTTAACAACAACACTCTCCACCAATAAGTGGTCCAATACAAGTTCAAACATCAGATATGTAACAAAATAAAATAATAACTAACATATAAAAATCCCCACATCTCGTGTTACATATCAGAGCGACTCCTAACACTTAATCATGCAATATGAACTCCAAGTGTAACACCCCAAAGTCGATTTTTAATTTAATTGATGTGTTTTCTTGTGAATTTTTGATGTTTATGACGTTATTTGATGTTTTGTGGAGTTTTGGAGTTGGCTTAATATATTATGAATATTAGAAATATTACGTTTAATGGGTTTAGTTTATTATTTGAGATTAAATAAAATAAAATAAAATAAAAGGAACTAGAGGATAAGGGTAAGATGGTCATTTGATGGGAATTAATGAGGGTCTTATGGGGAAAGACTAAAGAGGTCCAAGGGAAAAGAGTGATAAAAGAAGGAAAAATTGGAGAGTACAATCATTTGGGACGATCGCACTTTTGGGAGTAGAGCTCTGAAGAAGAGGAGAAGCTATGGCTTGAAGGTTGGAGAGGTTTTCGGGGAATTCATTGAAAAGCTTACGAAACTTAAGGTATGTGGAGTAATTTCCTTTCGGTATTATAATGTGAAAATAGAATTGGGGGTTTTGTGGTGTAGTTTTAGGGTATAGGGTTTTGATTGATGATTTTGTGTTTTGGTGATGATTACATGATAATTGATGAATATAATGATGTTAGATGATGTATTTGATGTTATGGTAAAGAATGTTGATTTTAAATGTGAATCTTCTGCTATGCTGATATGAAAAGTGGGTTTTTAATGACTTTATCGCAGAAGGAGAAGGCTGGAAATCGCAGAAAAAATTCTGCAGAATTCGCGATGCGCACTTAGCGAGCCACAAGTCGCTTAGCGAGCACAAACAAGGAGTTGGACGCTTAGTGAGCAAGATGCTTCGCTTAGCGAGACTTGGGAAATTTTGAAAAAATTTCTTTTTCCGAAAACCATTTTTTTTAAGGGGTATGTCTTAGATTGCTATGAAGTTTTAGTGTCGTCATGTGACATGTTATATGAGGTATATGATGTAGGATTAGTAATTATATGAAGTATGAAGATTTCCTTGATTTTTATGAGATATGAAGTATGAGTAGAATTAGTAATTAAATGATGTATGATGAATTTAACTGATTTCCTTGAGTTATGAGGTATGAATTACATGATGTAGAGATATGATGACATGAGTGAGTATAAGAATTATGATTAATCATGAATGTGTATGCAATGTTATGATGTTTTGAAGATGATGTGTGTATATTGCGCCTTGCATTCATGCCATTGATTTATGAGGGGACTTCGGTCCTATTGGTAGCTTCAATCCCATTGCGTGAATTGAAGTGATATGATGTTATGATGTGCTCCCTTAGGGGAGGGTTGATGGCCCAGTGTCCATCCATGAGGATGTTTTGGTACCACATGCATTATTAAGAGGTTGCATATCATTCTAAATGACATAGAATGAGTTGCATTGATTTTGTCTAATGATAAGATGTACTCGATGTTGTGTATAAATGAGTTATGATAAATGTTATTATGATGTAATGATAATGATGTTATGTATAATTGAGGTAGTGATGATAGATTGATATTGTTGTTGTGTTTTTAAATTCTCATTTTCTATATTATTTTATTGAATGTGAATTTACTCACCCGACCTGCTTTCTGGTGATGGTCTATTATGCCATCCTGCAGATAATCAAGGTTAGCTCTGTGCGTTCTTAACTCCGAGGTAGTGAGTGGTCGAGTTAGTTAGAAGTGGAGTCCTGCTCTGTGTCCAATAACATCGGGATGGGTTCTTGCTTGAGTTGATTTGTTTTATTTGGATTAAGATGTTAATTTTCTTTGGAGAACTTTTGATTTAAAAGATGTTTGAACTAAATTATGAGGTTTTATTTTACTAAAGAGGAATTTATGACGTAATGTTTTTGCGTTGCATAATTGTTGAAAAGAGATTTAAAGAGTTTTCTTGATTTCATTAACCTGTGTTACGGGATAGGACTCAATGTGTTGCTTATTATATTTTATTTTAAGAAGTAATGTGATTCCCTTTTTCTTGAGTTATACTCTGATATTTGATTTAAATTGCTTAAATTGCGATGGGGTAGAAAGGGTGTTACATAAGTGGTATCAGATCAGGTCGGTCCGTCGGTCGTGTCGTGTCGTTGTTAGTCGTGTCAGTTTTTGCATTTGAGTGTTTGAGGTTGAGATGTTTTTTGATGTTGTTGGTGATTTTTAGAATAGTTTTGAATCGTGCTCTTATAAATGCGGTAGCTGCACTTGCTCAGGCTACGGCGCAGAACAATGTTTGTGATGAATTTCATGCCTTTGGGGTTTTTCAGAGGAATAACCCGCCTAAGTTCGAGGGTTCCCATGAACTGGAGAACGCGCATAAGTGGCTGAAGGAAATTGAGAAGATTTTTAGAAATATGGCGTTCTCCGATGCTCAGAAGGCGCAATTTGGCACCCACATGTTGGATGAAGAGGCTGAGGATTGGTAGGATAATACGCATCAAAGATTGGAAGGAGCTGGGCTGCGATAACTTGGAATGTGTTCAGGAGGGAATTTCTGAGTAAGTACTTTCCTGAAGATGCTCGTGGTAAGAAAGAGGTTGAGTTTTTAGAACTGAAGCAGGGAAGTATGACGGTAGAAGAGTATGCTGCCAAATTTGAGAGGTTAGTGAAGTTTTGTCCTTACTACAACCGTGATGGTGCTGAGTTGTCCAAGTGTTTGAAGTTTGAGAATGGGATGAGACCAGAAATCAAGCAAGCGATTGGGAGTCAGCAGATCCGCAGGTATACTGAGCTTGTGGATAAGAGTAGGATCTATGACGAGGATAGTCGAGCTCGATATGCTCATTATAAGTCGGTGAGTGAGAAGAGAGACAAGGGTCAGTTTCGAGGGAAGCCTTATGCAACTCCAAATGACAAGGGGAAGCCGAAGGGTAATGATGGGAAGAAGCCAAGTGGGGGAGCGAGTTCCACTCCTCTCAAGTGCTATAAGTGTGGCGAAGCAGGTCAAAAATCTGATGTGCGTACTATTACTGTGATAATATGTTATAGATGTGGTAAGAAGGGTCACACGAATAATGAGTGTATGAATGCTGAAACAACTTGTTTCAATTGTGGTGAAGAGGGACATATCAGTACTCAGTGTCAGAAACCGAAGAAGGTTGCTACTGCGGCTCAGACTACTGGTAGAGTGTTCACCTTGAGTGGGTCATATGCTCAGAAGAAAGACAACTTGATTAGAGGTACTTGTTTTATTAATGATGTTGAGTTGGTTTCTATAATTGATATTGGAGTTACTCATTCGTTTATTTCGATTGAGTGTGTGACCAGGTTGAATTTGCCTTTGCCTGTTATGAATGGTAATATGTTGATTGAAATGCTTTTTGACGGTTCAGTTACTACTAACTGTGTGTGTTTGAAATGTCCTTTGACCATCTATGGTAGGGATTTCTTGATGGATTTAGTGTGTTTTCCTTTGCACCATATGGATGTTGTGCTTGGAATGAACTGGTTGGAGTTTAACTTTGTGAATATCAATTATTATGCAAAGACAATGGAGTTTCCAGAGTTTGGTGATGATGAGAGATGGTGTTTCTATCTGCAAAGCAAGTGGAGAGACTTCTAGAAGATGAAGCCCAGATGTTTGCTTTGTTTGCAGCGTTACAAGTGGACCGTTAACAAGTGGGTATTGAGTTACCTTTTCTTAGAGAATTTCTTGATGTGTTTCATGATGACATTAGTGGTTTACCTCCTGAGCATGAAGTAGAGTTTGTTGTGGATTTGGTGCCATGTACTAGTCCAGTGTCGATGACTATTTATTGGATGTTAGCTTCAAAATTGAGTGAGTTGAAGAAACAACTTGAAGAACTTCTTGAGAAGAAATTTGTTCGTCCAAGTGTTTCTCCGTGTGGTGCTCCTGTGCTATTAGTTAAGAAGAAGGATGGTAGTATGAGGTTGTGTGTAGATTATCGACAATTGAATAAGGTGACTATCAAGAATAAATATCCACTTCCAAGGATTGATGATTTGATGGATCAAATGGTGCGGGAGCTTGCGTTTTTAGCAAGATTGATTTGAGGTCGGGTTATCATTAAATTCGAGTTAAAGCGAATGATAATCCGAAGACAGCTTTCTGGACAAGATATGATCACTATGAATATACTTTAATTCCTTTTGGTGTATCCAATGCACCTGATGTATTCATGGAATATATGAATCATACTTTTCATGAGTATTTGGATAAGTTTGTAGTGGTTTTTATTGATGACATCCTGATTTATTCAAAGTAAAAAGAATAACATGAAGGACACCTGAGGATTGTATTACAAGTGTTGAGAGAGAAGAAGCTTTATGGTAAGTTATCGAAGTGTGAGTTCTGGTTGAAGGAAGTGAGTTTCCTTGGCCATGTGATTTCTAGTGGTGGGATTTCAGTGGATCCTTCGAAGATTGATGACGTATTGAATTGGGATACTCCGAAGTTCGCTACCGAGATCATAAGTTTTCTTGGGTTAGCTGGTTACTACCGTAAGTTTATAGAGGGTTTTTCTAAGTTGGCATTGCCTTTGACTCAGTTGACTCGGAAGGGTCAGGCTTATGTATGGGATGTTGCTTGCGGGAAGAGTTTTGTTGAATTAAAGAAGAAGTTAACAACTGCTCCAGTTTTGATTTTGCTGAATCCGAATGAATCTTTTGTGGTGTATTGCAATGCTTCAAAGATGGGTCTTGGTGGTGTTTTGATGCAGAATGGTCAAGTAGTTGCATATGCTTCTAGAAAGCTACGTGTTCATGAGAGGAACTATCCTACCCATGACCTAGAGTTAGCAATCATGGTTTTTGTGTTAAAGATTTGGAGACATTATCTGTTTGGATCGAGGTTTGAGGTGTTCATCGATCATAAGAGTTTGAAATACTTGTTTGATCAGAAGGAACTAAACATGAGGCAAAGAAGATGGTTAGAGATGTTGAAGGATTTTAATTTTGATTTGATTTACCACCCTAGTAAAGCTAATGAGTTCATAGACACTTTGAGTAGGAAGACTTTGTATATGTCGACGATGATGGTGAAATAACTTGAGATGATTAAGCAATTCAAAGACATGAGTTTGTTGTGTAAAACTACATCTGAGAGTGTGAAGCTAGGTATGATGAAATTGACTAATGATATTGTGGAAGAGATCCGTTTAGGATAACAATTAAACTTGAAATTGGTTTATAAAACGAGTTTGACGGAGGAGAGTTCAATATTGATGAAAATGGTATGATGAGGTTTCGGGATCGCATGTGTGTTCCTAATATTCCAGAGTTGAAGAAAAGTATTCTAAAGGAAGGGCATCGAAGCCGGTTGATATCCTGGTGCTACTAAAATATATCATGATTTGCAGAAACTGTTTTGGTGGCTGGGTATGAAGAGAGATGTTGCAAAGTTTGTGTATGCCTGTTTGGTTTGTCAGAAATCGAAGGTTGGACATCAAAAGCCTTTAAGTATGATGCAACCGTTGAGTATTCTGGAATGGAAATGGGATAACATTTCTATGAATTTTGTGACAGGGTTGCCGAAGATGGTGAAGGGAAATGATTCCATTTGGGTGATTCATGACCGATTAACTAAGTCGGCACATTTCTAGCCTATGAAGATTAATTATTCCATGTCGAAGCTAGCAGAGATGTATATTAATGAGATTGTGAAGTTGCATGGGATACCGTCAAGTATCGTATCAGATAGAGATCTGTGGTTTACATCGAGATTTTGGAAGAGTTTATAAGATGCTTTGGGAACCAAGCTCAAGATGAGTTCTGCTTATCATCCACGGACGGAACGGACTATCCAATCTTTAGAAGACTTACTAAGGGCTTGTGTGTTGGATCATGGGGGTGCGTAGGATAGTCATTTTCTGTTGATTGAGTTTACTTATAATAATAGTTTTCATGCGAGCATTGGTATGGCCCCGTATGAAGCATTGTATGGGAGGCGGTGTAGGACTCCATTGTGTTGGTATGAATTAGGCGAGAGTGTTGTACTCGGACCTGAGATTGTGCTGGAGACGACTGAGAGGATTAAAATTATTCGAGAGAGAATGAAGACTTTGCAAAGTCGCCAGAAGAGTTATCATGATAAGAGGAGGAAAGCACTTGAATTTAAAGAAGGAGATCATATGTTTTTGAGGGTTACTCCAGTGACTGGTGTCGGAAGAGCTTTAAAGTCCAGGAAGCTCACTCTGTGTTTCATTGGACCGTATCAGATTTTACAGAGGGTCAGGGAGGTGGCATATAGGATTTCATTACCACCTTCACTTGCAAATTTTCATGATGTGTTTCATGTGTCACAACTGAGAAAGTACATTACAGATCCATCACATGTGATTCAGATGGATGACGTTCGAGTAAGAGATAATTTGACTGTGGAGGTTTCACCAGTGCGAATAGATGGCAGAGAAATAAAGAGATCAAGAGGTAAATAGATTTCCTTAGTGAAGGTATTGTGGGGTAGACCATCTGGTGATAATTGGACTTGGGAGCGAGAGGATCAGATGAGAGAGTCGTATCTGATGTTGTTTGCTTCAGGTACATTTTCGAGGACAAAAATTCTTAAGTGGGGGAGAGTTGTTACACCCCAAAGTTGATTTTTAATTTAATTGATGTTTTTTCTTATGAATTTTTTATTTTTATGATGTTATTTGATGTTTTGTGGAGTTTTGGGGTTGACTTAATGTATTATGAAAATTAAAAATATTAAGCTTAGCGGGTTTAGTTTATTATTTGAGATTAAATAAAATAAAACAAAAGGAATTAGAGGATAAGGGTAAGATGGTCATTTGATGGGAATTAGTGAGGGTCTTATGGGGAAAGACTAAAGAGGTCCAAGGGGCAAGAATGAAAAAAGAAGGAAAAATTGGAGAGTACGATCATTTGGAACGATCACACTTTTGGGAGGAGAGCTCTGAAGAAGAGGAGAAGGTAGGGCTGGAAGGTTGGAGAGGTTTTTGGGGAATTCATTGAAAAGCTTACGGAACTTAAGGTATGGGGAGTATTTTCCTTTCGGTATTGTAATGTGGAAATAAAATTGGGGGTTTTGTGGTGTAGTTTTAGGGTATAGGGATTTGATTGATGATTTTGTGTTTTGATGATGATTACATGATAATTGATGAATATAATGATGTTAGATGATGAATTTGATGTTATGGTAAAAAAAATGTTGAATTTAAATGTGAATTTGTTGCTATACTGATATGAAAAGTGGGGTTTTAATGAGTTTATGGCATAAGGAGAAGCTGAGAATCGCAAAATAAAATCTACACAATTCGGGGCACGCACTTAGCGAGCCACAACTCACTTAGAAAGCACAAACAGGGAGTTGGGCGCTTAGCGAGCATGATGCCTCGCTTAGCGAACCCTGGGAAGTTTTGAAAAATATTCTTTTTCCGACAACTGTTTTTTTTTGAGGTGGTATGTCTTAGATTTCTATGATGTTTTAGAGTCATTGTGTGACATGTTTTATGAGGTATATGATGTGAGATTAGTAATTATATGATGTATGAAGATTTCCTTGATTTTTATGAGATATGATGTATGAGTAGAATTAATAATTAAATGATGTATGATGGATTAAACTGATTTCCTTGAGTTATGAGGTATGAATTACATGATGTAGAGGTATGATGACATGAGTGAGTATGAGAATTATTATTAATGATGAATGCGTATGTAATGTTATGATGTTTTGAAGATTATGTGTGTATATTGCGTCTTGCATTCATGGCATTGATTTATGAGGGGACTTCGGTCCAATTGGTATCTTCAATCCCATTCTGTGGATTGAAGTGATATGATGTTATGATGTGCTCCCTTAGGGGAGGGTTGATGGACCAGTGTCCATCCATGAGGATGTTTCGGTACCACATGCATTATTAAGAGGTTGCATATCATTCTAAATGACATAGCATGAGTTGCATTGATTTTCTGTAATGATAAGATGTACTCGATGTTGTGTATAAATGAGTTATGATAAATGTTATTATGATGTAATGATAATGATGTTATGTATAATTGAGGTAGTGATGATAGATTGATATTGTTGTTGTGTTTTTAAATTCTCATTTTCTATATTATTTTATTGAATGTGAATTTACTCACCCTGCCTGCCTTCTGGTGATGGTCTATTATGCCATACTGAAGATAATCAAGGTTAGCTCGGTGCGTGCTTAACTCTGAGGTAGTGAGCGGTCAAGTTAGTTAGAAGTGGAGTCCTGCTCTGTGTCCAATAACATCGGGATAGGTTCTCGCTTGAGTTGATTTGTTTTATTTCGATTAAGATGTTAATTTTGTTTGGAGAACTTTTGATTTAAAAGATGTTTAAACTAAATTATGAGGTTTTATTTTACTAAAGAGGAATTTATGATGTAATGTTTTTGCGCTGCATTATTGTTGAAAAGAGATTTAAAGAGTTTTCATGATTTCATTAACCCATGTTACAGGACATGACTCAATGTGATGCTTATGATTTTTTATTTTAAGAAGTAATGTGATGCCCTTTTTCATGAGTTATACTCTGATATTTGATTTAAATTACTTAAATTGCGATGGGGTAGAAAGGGTGTTACACCAAGTACTACTCATGTACCTAATTATTTATACTCCCCAAGGATCACAGACACAACAACATAAAAGGGGTGAGAATTACATTCAATAATTAAATGGTGAAATACACATGCTAAGGAGTAATAATTCACATAATTAACACCAATCAGATAATCATGATTCACACACAGTATCATGACATACTCGTCATACTAATTTCACAATCAATCATATAGATAAATATGCAACGTGACTCACTAACACAACACCATGCATGTGATACCAACACAATCCATTCAGTTCATTCATTGAACCTGGTTCTCATTTGAATCTGGATAAGTCTGATACATTCCTATGAACTTCAACTTATCTCCATCACAACTACCACATGGAGTTCGTACAAAATTAGGCACCCATCATGGATTACCACCTAGCTCATTTCCATAAGAGACTTCATGAAAGCATGACATACAATTATGCATAATAAATTATCATTCATGCATAATACATGATCCACATTAATCACACGTGAGCCATATACTCACAGTAATTTCCACTAGAATTTCCATTCCTGTAACAAGACTATTCACACAAACAACATCAATCTATCATATAGGCATTAATCAATCACCATTGAATAATCCACCCAATTCCATGTTTAACTGTTTTTCCTATTATTAATAGATTCATTATGTCCTACTAGTTTCACAAACCTAGAGAAATTTCATTAGACGCGAAATTAGGAAAGAGATCGTGAAAATGAGAAATTTTTTACCCAAACATGCCCATACGCATAATGCCTCCTATGTTACGTGTATTTCCTTGATCCTTCACCCATGCACTACTTATGATACGTTTATTGCACCAAATTTCCAAGTATCATACACATATTTCTTTGTGCCTTACGCAAATGACCAAAGGTGATTTTCCATCAAAATCCTTCCAAAGCTCCTCATACATGTAATTACCTTGGCATATGCATAGTGCCCCTGGGAAGTGTCCCCCTATTCGCACATGGTTTTCGCGCGAACAATCTCTTGCCTCCTATCGTAGGTTTACTTGCGGGATCGACCACAAAAATCCCAGAACAATGGTTGATTTTATGTGATGTTTATAAGATGGTGTTGATTTGAAGAGAATTGAATAAAAACTTGTAAAGAAAAGGTTATGCAAAGTGATCAATAAACAAACAGTAAATAAATAACAAGGTATATTAAACATGGTAATGTAAATTTCTTAAGGTGAAATATGGATGATATCTTACATTTTGTAGGAATGAAATCTTTTTTCATAAATGCTAGGTACTTTGAGCGTATTACTTTGACAATGTTATGAAATTCACCCTCTATAAATGAAAATGAACAATGCTTAAATAGGAAAATAGAATAATTGCTACTCTATTATTGTTGAATTTGAGTGTGAGACGTGTCTCCCCACTATCTGCATAACTTTCACACATGTTCTCACCATTCTCCACCTTTCATGTGCAAAACTGCTTAAGCTTGATAGTGATTCATCCTGCTCTCTACCGAAGCCCTTCGATAACATACCTTTCGCATCCCTCTTTGACAATATTTCATCTCCTGTTGACTGGTACTTCTTGTTACCTTTTCCTTTTATCATTTAGTCAAAATATTACAGCCAATAAATTGCCCCCCAAAAGGTAATTTCGACTAAGAACCATTTCGACCGAGAAATCTGGAATTTTGTTTCTCTCTTGTAAAATTTCGACATTGCCTTTGTTATGACTCAACAGCTTAATCGTTTCATCTCCTATTGGATTTTGATTTCATGTCAAATTTATAATGATGGGGCATTTCTACGCCACAACTTCCAAGAAAAGTGTGAACATGGCTAGTTGCTCCCTTGGTCGTGGGTTTTTAACTACCCCAAATAACTTACCTTCTATAGAATCACAATAGTCACCTCCACTGACTTTTGAGTAGCATGCATTTTTCCTATAAATACCTCCATAAGTCTCAAGTTTTCTTTTTTCCATTTCTCTCATACTTTCATCTTCTCCATGAACTTTCTACTTCCAAAGTACACTTTTCTTCTTTTTCCATTACAATGGCTTCTGCAACAACCCTCACTAACTCTGCTACTCAACAAACTGGTAAAAACTCAATAGCCTATATACTTTCTGAAACTGAGGCTCTGAAGCCTCTTCCTCAACCAACGTCCGCTGATGATGTGGTGGTAGCAACTTGGCAATGCCAAATGATTATTCCTTTGTGGTGGCTGATAACTTCGACGTTTTTCATGACCATATCCCGACACCACATTGCACCACAAAGAAATCCAATCTTTCTTTCCTTGCCATTCCCATACCATACCACCTGCTTTTTGAGAAAAATGGTACTTTCGATCTCAAGTTCATGGGGCCCAAGGAAATGTTCTTTAGATTGATACCTACTCCAAGCAACAAAAACTACATTGCTTGGCTTAACAAGGTTCAAGTGAAACGCCAAAACCAATGGAAAGCAACTGGCATCTCTGACACCATCCAAATCTCCAGGAATGCTCATAGGGTTAACCCTTGTATGTTGCTTGCATCGATGTACTTCTAGGAGGGGTCGACTAACACATTCCACCTCCCATGTGGTATGTTGACGCCTACCCTCTTCGACATGGCGGCTATCACTGGTCTCTCACCTCTGGGTGAGACTTTCGACCCAAACCTGGAAACGACCAGTACCTTCGACTTCGACCGTGCCAGTTTTCAAAATTACATAGAAGACTACTATGATCAAGACTCCGTCGAAGTTTCTAACAAAGAGCACATTGCTTTTCCGACTCTTTGGATATCATACTATCTCTTTTGTCCTGGCTCTCTGCAAATAGCTAAAAGCTTTATCAACCTGGCGATCCAAATTCATGAAGGTCGACATGTATCTTTGGCTAAGCTTTTGTTATCCCACCTCTATCACACCCTTGGGTTATCAACACTAAAGCTGAAACTTCTCCATGAGACTCTTAAGGCCTTGAATATTTTAGGGCCTTTATGGCTGCTGTACCATTTCCTTAATGCCACGTTCAAATATCAGTTGGGTTATCTTGCTTCTGCAAGGATAAAATGTTTGAATGAAGAACGCCCTACAAAAGGTATTCGATTTTCCCTAATGACTTTTCAGGAAACTCCCAACAAGACTTTCTTAATGAAGTACCACAACATGTTTGTGGAGGCCACATTGTTTGTCCAAGGTATGGAACCCTTCGTGGATCGAAGGTTTGGTCCAATGTGGTTCAGAAATCCATTTCTTGGTTCCTCTCCACAAGAGTGAATCTGAAAGGTTTATTTGATTGTCTTGTTTAAAGCCCAAGAGTAAAGTTGAAAGGTTGTTTGATTGTCTTGTTCAAATCCCAAGATTGAAGCTAGAAGGTTGATTTGTAACTGTCTTGACTTGAGTCCAAGAGAAAGTTGTTTGTGAGTGGTAGTAGTCTTGATTTGAGTCCAAGAGAAACTGTTTGAGTCCAAGAGAAGAATGTATATTGGGTGTTGTCTCTCTCGGGATTTTCATCCTAGTATTAACGGGAAAGTGACGTGGAAAAAAGAAGAGTCACCAGCCAAACATTTTATCCTAAGGAAAGGGAAAGGTAATGTTGCACAAACTAGGGAGAAAGGAAAGAATAAGGTCTTGCGAACCTGCGAGAACGGGTAAGTGAGTCGGTTACGTGAAGGAAACATATTAGCACCCCTTCGTGACCGTCGTACCCGACGGGATCCATGCTTGCTTGTACTGTTCAAAGGATGTTGTGATCTACTTCATATGCTTCTAGGCTAGAACTGGAGAAAGAACGGGAACAATGTAGGGAAAAGAAAGAAGTATGCTTGAATGGGACTTACCCCACTGCCTACATATCTCATCGGAAATGAGAATTAGAGTCAGAGTCAGGTGTTGCAGGCTCTTCTGGAACGAGTGTGTTTACTGTCTTGCAAAAGACAATTCGAAGCGAGTTCACTCATTAAGAGTAAAGGAGATGAGAAGATAATTCCCGCAGGAAAGACACTTATTGTTGATTTGGAGCTTTTTAGAAGCTTTTTTATTTGAGTGCTTTGTGTAGGAGAGTGTATGCAAGTCTCATTCAATGGAGAATGTACTTCTTACATCACTCCGAGATGGAATGAATAAGAAGCACACCTAAGTATGGAAGAGATCTCCAAACTTAGTTTCCATGACTAAGGCTCAAGCACACTAGCCTACTTTATTTATTAGATGTTTTTGTTGTTTTTGAATGAAGAAGTATTTTTGGATTATTTGTGAAATAAGTTCATGCTAAGACTTGTTCCACATGCTAGATGACTTACAACTCACCCCGAGATGGGATGAATGCAATAACCCCATGGCATAAGGCTCTTGGAACATGAAGAGGTACCAACCTTTATTATGTGTTCTTGAGTTGTTTTGAGAGGAGGGAGAGAAGACTCAAATGAAGAGAAAAGGAAAACGCTAAGGGGAACTAAGAGTCACCTTATGTTATCATGGATGGAGATCCTAATGGTTAAATGTGGTATTCTAATACTAAAAGAAGAAAGAAGAGGAAGTTCTAACTCACTTAAAGGATTGAAGATGATATAAGAACTCAAAGGGATAAAGATAAATGAAATGTCAAATAAGCATAAAATGCTTGTTGCAATCACACAAATTGAAAGCTTAAAAGAGGAGGGAAGAAGGTAGAATGTGGATGCACACCCACATTCTTCATACTTACCCTTATCCCCTGAAAAGGTTAGCAAAATCAATGATATATGAAATCAAAATGAGAAAAAAAAAGAAAATTAGGCATCAAACATCTTCTAAAATTTAACTAGGGTTCTAAACTAGACTCAAACCTAAAGCTAAAGGCACCTAAAGGTTTGATAAATAACAAAGTCAACAGCTACAACAAAGCTTCAACACACAATCAATTATCACATGTGAATTGCATACAAATAACTTATTATAACTACCTAACAACATGGCAGTAGGTGTTAAAAGTGCAAAAATAGGTCATGACAACATACATTTAACAACTATTGTTCAGAAATGCAGCAGTGAAATGCATGGCAGAATTAAGTCTTTCAACATGTAAATGTATATATCACAATACATGGATATGCACCAAATAACAACATCAAAGAATGCAACATGATTAATATGAACATGGACATCTGTAAATGCACATATTTTAACCATTTTTGTATCAAACGATTTGTACAAAAAATGATAATTCATATTTTCAAAAGTGAACGTTTAATGCAAACAAGAAATCATAAAGTGAGAACATGCATTGTATCTAATGCAAGTATTCACACCAGAAAGCAAACATAGAGCAACCATGCATCAAGAATGTGTGCATGCATACATGGATTATGCACCTTTATCAAACAATATGCAACATTTTCAATTATGCATATGAGTGTCCAAAATATGCATCGAACATGAACGCAACATAAAACAGAACTTCGATCAATTATTATCATGCCAACAATGATATTCAAACATGGGAACAACATTCACAACACACCATGAGCACACATACACAATTATGCCAACAATTGGAAGTAAGAAACATGTGTGTCGAAAGATGTCAAAGATGCATGAACCTACACCAAAACAGCTCCTAAAAATTTGAAAAAATGATATCATAATGATCCATGGTGATTAGGTATGGAATGAAATTCGAACATACAAGAAAAAGTTCAAAAAACATAATCCGGCTCAGTGTTAACCGGTTAACAGACCCAAAATCTACAGAATTACAAAAAATTGCACTATGTTAACTGGTTAACCAATGTGTTAACCGATTAACACTGAACCAGTAGCAAAAAACATGCAAAAAAAGCACTTCCAGCAACAGTTTATTTCCAAAAATTCCTAATACAATCCTTATCAAATGAACACGAAATTTACACCTAAATGCACCAATACATCATCAATTGGAACCACAAACACATCAAGATCCTAAAACCTAATGATCCAATTAATTAACGCATCAATAATCAAGAAAACGTGATGAACACACATGTCGAGAAAATGTGAATTAACTTAAAACATAAGTGATTATGAGTTTCACAACCTACAAAGCTGAGGTTTTCTTTGATAATTGTTGCAAAGAGAGATCAACATGCTATTGAAGAGAAATTTGTAGATCCGAAGCTCTTCCGCAAGAATATGAAAAATAAATGCAATTTGACTAAAACCCTGATGAACTCTTCCAAGAGTCACTTCCAAGATTTGAATTCAACACCAAAACTATAGAAAATCCTTCAATAATCCATGAAATCAATGCAATAATGGAGGTTTAGCTTCAAATTCTTCAAGTTTCAATGAAAAACTTGAAGAATTTTGGAAGGTAAAGCTTGGTGTGAGGTTTTGGAAAATGAGAGAAAAGTGAGAGAAAAATGAGAGTGATGAGAGAAAATTGTGATAAATGAAGTGTTGATCTTGAGGTTTGGAGCAAAAAATGCTTATATACACCGTAGGCTTGGAATATGCTTTGGGATAGGAGTAAGGTTACTTAGCTTAGGAGTGAGGTTTGGAAATATGGTTGTGAGTTGGTTGAGAAAACTTCTAGAACCCTCCCTTGGAAAGTAGTGGGTTGTTCATATTCCTTTAGGAAAGTTATAATGAAGTGCAAAATTTAAGGGAAAAAGATGTGAAAAATCCCTCCATGTTGAAAATTGAGATTTTGGCCAAAAACACACGCATTACCAGTTAAATAATGTGTTAACCGGTTAACACAAACAATATTTTAATTTTCCCTCCTTTGGTGGGAAACCTTGGAAATGTACTTGTCTCGTCCGTTTTGATCCTGCCTTGATTCTGACTGATAATTGATATTGCCACTAGAAAAAACACCTGATCCCATGCCCCATGCTTCGACTGATGATGTATGCTTTATTTTTTTCACTATGATTTATGATTTGAAGACAATGCAATGTATGAAAGGATATGCTAAATGATGTGGAAAAGAAGCATAAGCTACTTGAAACTGGTAATAAATAAGAGGGGAAATTTTGGGGTGTTACAGGTGTGTCTTAGTTAAAGTCCAAGAGAAGACTGAAAAAGTTTTCAATAGAGAGAATTTGTCATCTATAAAGAAAGAAGTTGATTTTTATGTGCCTTGATTGAATCCTATGGTTGAAGCTAAAAAAATAAAACTGACTCTTCTGAGAAAATATTATTTGTCCAGTACAAAGCCCAAGATTGAGGCTGAAAAGTTTATGAGAGACTAACTCATGAGGGGAGTTTTATCTATCTTGTACAAAGCCCAAGATTGAGGCTGAAAAGTTTGGAAAGTTGTTAGACAAGGCTTGAGAGTAGGTTGTCTGGGGGAAGATTATTATACAAATCTTAAGAGGAGGTTGACCACTATGGGAAATCTTTGTACAAAGCCCAAGAGGAGGCAGATTATTGGTTTATATACTTGAATGATTGTAATTGGATATTTATTGGTGAAAACTCAATTATATAAAGCCCAAGAGGAGGCTAATCCAATGGTAATTTCCTTGTGCTCAAGGAATCTTTGTGGGTGAAGATACTTTCTTTTTGTGGGAAAATGTCTTTGTACAAAGCCCAAGAGAAGGCTGACCATTTATGGGGAAGTCAATTATATAAATCCCAAGAGGAGGCTATCTTATTATGAAAATCTATTGTACAAAGCCCAAGATGAGGCTATCTTTCCGTGGGAAATGATTTATTGTAAAAAGACCAAGTGGAGGTTATCTTATCCATTGAGGTGTAAGAGGTTGCCCTGAGATTTTTTGATCTGCTGGGAAAATTCGATCTGTGGTGGAGAGTTAGACTAAGGTATATGCTATGCTTTTAGGAAGCTTGTGGGTACTTGTACAAAGCCCAAGAAGAGTCTAGCTTTAGGTTATTTCTATGGGATGACTATTTGAAGAGTCATACAGGTTTTGATGCTTCTGATGATCTATGGTTATAATTGACTAAAGATCTATCCCATGCTTTGTAGGAAGCCCGAGGATCCTTATATAAAGCCCTAGAGAATATTGTGTACTTCTAAGAAGCCTAAAGTTTCCTTCCATAAAGCTCAGTGGGAGGCTATGGGGAAATTGGTGATAAGATTATTAGGATCTAAAAATGTTGTAAAATAATCCTAAAACAATCTAAGAGGTTCACAAAGAATACTGATCTTCTTATGTCCATATTGTTTATGCCCAAGAGGAGGCTAGATTGTATGGTTGCTCCTATGGGGTTCTAGTTTGACTAAAATATGGTTGTAATAGGTGAAGGTATCCTAATGTTTAACTAAAATTAGGATGAATATTCTAACAAATATTCACAGGTATATATAGTTATATGAAAACAAATATAGAGATATATAAATGCATTGAATTGAAAAGAAAATGTGTTGGATCTTACAACTTTGGGAGAGGCCCAGTGTATTGTGATATGATTGATGTATTTTAAGATTGAGAATGTTTTGATTATTCTTGAATTTGATATGAATATTGGGAAGAGATTAAGAATTGAGAATAACAGTTATCGTGTCGTTATTTTGAAAATGGATATGGGACTTATACAAAGGATGAGACCCGTATAGGTGGAAAATAAAAAGATAAGGGTCTTACACTCTAAAAAGAGGCCCATGGAGTGTTTTTGAAACAAATATGGGGCTTATACAACAAAGGAGGCCCAACTGAAGATTTTGAAAAAGGCGATCGCGCCAAGATTTTGAAAACATAAGAGGGAGATTTGAAAACCCTAAATTTATTCTATTTACAAAAGAGATGAGACTTACACTCTATTAGAGGCCAAATAATGCTTGTGATTTTGATTTTTAGGGAAAAAATAATTAAACCATTATTTTGATTTAAAATACATTTTATTTTAAATAAAAATCAATTAAAATGATAAAAAAACATCAAACATGTGTGAAAAACAAATAAAAAAATTCTTTACAAAAATATTAAATATATAAAATAAATAATATTTTTGTGAATGTTTTGGGGAATAAAATATTTTAACATATTTTTGAATTTTGAAAAAAAGAATTAATTCAAAAACATCAAAATTGAGAGAGAAATTAATTTTTGAAATCAAATAAAAAATATAAAAAATTTGAAAATTTGAAAATTTGAAAATTCAAAAAAGGCACCAAAAACAACATGAATGGCTCGCGCGTGTTCTTTAGTAGCAGATTTGCAAAACCCATGGTATCTCACGAATTACTTTATGAAATTAGATGAAACTCGTGCCAAACTTGTTGGATTTTAACTCACAAACATGATTTTGGCAATTAATTTCATTTATTTTTAGTGTGCATTGATAAATCTGGATGAATCAATGATGAAACCTAATTTTGCAAAACTAACATGAAATTATAAACGCAAATGAAATCATACAATTGATTGAGGGTTATTACTCTATAAACTACCAGAAACATGTTGGTAACTTGCAAATGGATTTATGATGCATGCAATATATATTTTGAGGGTGTCAGACTTACTTGTGCTTTCTTGTGCAAGAGAACTTCAAATTTTTAGTTGGAGGTGTTACAGATGTTGCTTGATGATTTGAAAATCTTCAATATACCTTATGTAAGGTGTGTGGATGCTTGGAATTGATTGAAAACCCCTAGATCACTTTGTGGTGCTTAAATTGCAGATGGCCTTGGGATGGCTATGTTGATTCATGATTTTGGTGTTATAGATGATGGATGAGTGTTTGGATAGTTCATATATGATGTATATGTGGTGTTAGTATCATTGGTTTGAGTTGCATTGGTTTGAGTTGCATTGGTCTCCAACTCAAAACCCAATAGTGACTTCTCAAGAAGATGGAATTTTGTGCTTAAGAAGGGAATGAGAGAAAACTATGTTATGAGAAGCTTTGGTGTAGTTTAAATGATCAGAGAGAGGATTTATTTATATGAGAAGAGTTGTTCTAAGTCTTATATCTTGAAGCTCAAAGATAAGGATGGAATTCAATGGTCTTTACCTTTCGTAAATGCTTCTTACACAAGGTACAATAATTTCTCCAAATAGCTCAGTTATGCCTTGAGTAAATTCACATTCCTCTATCCTTTTAATTGTTGTTAATGAGAGCATATTGAATAGGGAGAGTGAACATCTTGAATATGCACTATTCTATCATTATTGCCTTTAAATCCAAGGTATATGTGCCAAAGCTCATGATTTCAAAAAGAGAAGCTTCTTGGCATTTGATCATTATTTGGCAGGTTGGATTAGATTTACGATGATCACATTGGATGCATTTGGCTCATTGATCATTGCTTGATGACTCAAAATCATGGATAGTAAGTAAATGTCCAAATCTGTTTTTGAAAACAGTTGCAGCAAGGTGTCGGTCCCAAAGATTTGCATCCCGGTACAAGCGCGAACGGTCGGCGAAAGGAGAAAATGAAATGAACTGAATAGAGTCGCCAACTAGGCATTTTTATCCCGAAGGAAAGGTAATGCTGAATAAACCTAGAAAGATATGGATAAGACGGTTGCGAACCAGAGAAACTGAGAAAGGGGGTTGGTTACAACCTGGGAAGGTATTAACACCCAGATTGTCCGTCGTACTCGACGGGATCCACGCTTAAAAGATTGTGTTTAAAGGGGTAGGTGTATGTGCTATCTGTGTGCAAAAGCTGGAAAAGAATATACAAGTGTCAGTGCAAAAAGGTGAATGCTCAGGAACTGAGATTTTTAAAGAATGCTGGAAGAGGGGGAAGACAAAGAGACTTTTGTTCGATAACAGTTAAGTTATGCCTACGTATCCTCGCGTGCAATGAGGAAGTCAGAACACCGTAGTTCGACTCAAAGAGACTGAAAATAAATTAACTGTGAACTGCTTACTTGCCTATGCTCAAGTGTATGACTCGTTTGGCTCGAGTGCTAACTGTCTTGCATTAGACGGAAGAAGCAAGTTCTCGTTTGTGAATGAAAGTGATGAGAAAAGAATCCCGAAGGAGACGATTATTGTTTGTTTTTGTGTTTTCAGTTTTGTTATTGTTTTTGGTGTTTTTGCATAAGTTAATGAGCTTAAGCCTAAATCAAAAGCTTGTAAACTCGTTATATCCTCCCTGATTAGGGATAATGAGCCTACTTAAGTATGAGATAAGCATCTCAACTTAATTGTCATGATGATGTAGGATTAAGATCATTAACCTACTTGTGATTAATTAGATGTTTTTTTTGGGTTTTTGTTTAGTGTTAAGTAACGAGTTTAATCTCTAATCACAGATTAGTGAACTCATTACACCATCCTAATAGAAGGATAATAGATGAGGACACTTAAGCTGAGGAAGATACCTTAACTTAATCCATGGTTAGGGATTAAATTCATTATATAACAAAGCCTTTATTAAGTGGATTTTAATTAAGGGATGAGATTAAGAAGTGGATTTTATGGTTTGTAAGACAACTTGAGGGGGACTTGTCCATTAAACACTACGGTTAGTCCTTCTTAACCATAAAGGAAGAATTAGAACCCTAATGTAAGGCCCAAGTTACAAGATGAAGTCTTAGTGATTATTAAGATGATTTTATTAAGAGGTTTAAACAAATTAAAGGTTTGACACTTAGGATTAAAGTTATACACTCCATCCTAAGAGAAGGATGCACGCATAACCCTAATTCCAAAGTCCTAAAACTTTAAGAGTTTAGTCTCTGATTATGAAGATGAAAAGAGAGACTCAAGGAGACTCAAAAGTAAAAGCTAAGGGGGACTAATCACAACCCTAATTATTAACATGCTTGGATGTTCCTATGGTTTGTAAGGCTTGAGAAAGATTTTCAAGGAAGCCACCAATGGAAGAACCAGATGAAAGGGGGATGAAGCAGAAGAATAAGTTACTTACTTCATTGAAGAAGATAAGTAACTTAAAGAAAGAAGGTGAGAGAAATGGAACACAAGTGAACACGTTATTTAAGAGACAAGAAAAATGCAAATGAAAGAGATAAAGAAGAAGTGATAAGTGAAAGCAAATCCACTTCTCAAAGTAACTTACCACCTGAAAATGTTAGTATGAATGCATAAGGAACAAAGCATAAAGAAATGAAATGAAATGAGATGAAATGAAATGACCAAAGTCAGAAGTGTTTATGCAATGTTAATGTCATGTGAGATGATGCAAAGGCATAAAAGTGCATATGTGTGATCATACAAGAATGAGATGTCATGTAAGCATGTTTTGAAGTTTGAAAACACAAGAAAGTTAATGAAATGAAATGAATGCAAATCATGGAAAATGAATGAAGAAAGGATCAAGCATGATTCTAACATGTCCTAAGATGTCTAAGATGACATATTAATGCAAGAAATGTCATGGCAAGTTCATGTATTGATGCATATGCAAGGTGAATGCAAGTGAACATGAAAAAATAGGGTTATATGGACAAGCAAGATGCAAATGAACAAAACAGAAGCATATGACATGATAAAAATTTTAAACCAAGCTCAAACAACCCCTAACCCCATACTAGGTCACACCCCAAAGGAGAAAGTCAGAAGCCTAACCAATCAAAAGTTATGAATTTCCTAAGTTTTCTAGGGTTTTTTGGATGGTTCAAAGGAAAAAATGCAAATCAAATTGAAAATGCAAGATATATTTATAAGGGAAATGTCCTATAAACTACATGCAATATACAACACAATGCAAAAAGAATCATCTTCAAACTCTTCTTGGTTAGGCAGAAATGATTTTTTAAAGTTAGGGTTCAAAAAATGAAATTTAATGACCCTTGATTCAAAGAAAATTCACAAACTATGATCAAACCTAAAAAGAAATTTGTGTGGAGAGTTTGAAAATGTTTCTAAATGCATTGGAATGATTCATGATTTTTTGGTGATTTTTAGAAACCTAAATGTATTTTTAATTAATTAAAAGACTTTAATTAATTAAAAATAACATTTAAATATTTTAAAAATACTTTTTTAATGCAAAAAATAAAATAAAAATCATTTTCAGGTTGAGAAAAATATTTAAAACCAAAATGCAAAAGGAAATATTTTTTGAAGTTTTTTAACTATTTTAAATAAAATATGCAAAAGAAATGAATAAAAAATGAAAATAAAATGATTTAAATGAAAAGTTAACGCATCTGAGGGTCAGGATTTGAATGGAAATGGAGTGAGTTTACTGGTGCGTGAATCAAGGGCCTGGATCAAATCTGACTAAACCAATATTTATTTAATTAATCCAGAATCAATGTTAATGATCTAATCTGAGCCACACACACGCGCGCGAAAGACAAGATCTAAGGGCCTACATTTAAACTGAGCCTAAACCCTAATTAAACCCTAAGTACTTTCAGGTGATCGAAATCGTGTTCCGGTCATCTTCACCGGCCAACCAAAATTGTTATCTCTCTCCCTAGGCTATGAGAACCTCCCAAACTCTCCAGAATCACTTCGCAAACATCAATAAACAAGAATCATCCATCAAAAACAATTTATCATTCACCAAAAACAAGATTCAAAGCAAATCGTGAAACTGAACAAAACTTTCAGAAGTTCAATACATGCTCATTTCTCAATCATTTTCAAAACAAAACATATCAGGGTGATCAGTGAAGCATGTAGATTCATTTAGAAACTTAAAATGTCTGTTCTGGAAAAAAAGTTCATGAAGCTACCTGAGTTGAAGCTTTGTGTTCTTGAGCTTTCTAGCCTTCCTCTTGGTGAAAAACCACTCCTATGACCTCCCTTGTGCTTCTGAAAGGCTTAGAGCAAGTTTATTTTGGCTGGTTTGAGAGGTTTGGTTCTGATAACTCCACAATTGTGTTTGTGTTGTGGGGTGTTTTAGGCCATTGTAATGGTTGCTTTGTGATCCTTATGATGTGTATGATTGAATGGTGCAAATATTTTTGAGGTTTGATGGTTGTGCCGAGAGATTCGAAGATATGAAAGTTTTGGGGATTTTTGTGAAACTCTGCTTGTGGAATGATTCAGGCTTGTGTGTTATGTGAAATGAGGTCCATAAGGTTAGTATAGGCCAATGAGAGTGTTCAGAAAGTGGGTGGTGGCATAGTGTGATTGGTATGGGAGCTTTTGAAAAAAGTCAAGATTTTGTACTTTGAGGTATGGGCATGGTGCAGGTCTGATTTCTTGGGGTGTCTGGGCTCAGCTGACTTTGTGGAGAGCCATGGAATTGGTTTTGATGTGCTGGATGGCTTGGATGAAGAGTTATCACATGTTTTGCAAAATTCCCCCTTTGAAGTTTCTTGGATCATAAGTCATGGAAATCCTAAGTTTAATGCACAATTATGATCCTTTGAGGTTTGTTTGACATATGTTGAAGTGTGTGTGTACATTTGAAGTCATTAGAATGCTTGAATATGCCAATTTGCAAAATCCCTCTTTGACATGAAACTTGAAATTATAGGATTTTTTCCAACTTTAAAAGGCCATATCTTGAGTTCTAGGATGAATCAAGACACGTTCTTGTACTTTTTGAAAAGGGAAAGACCCAATCTACAACTTTCATGACCAAGAATTTTTCATTTGAAGCATTTTTGGTTGAGAAAGAGGAGGTTGAAAAACTTTCCCAAAATGGAAAGTTTGCATTTCAAGTCATTTCCATTTTGGCAAGTTTGCAAATGGCTCAAAGTTATTCAATATTGTGAGCTTACAACCTCTTCTAAGATCAAATAAATATCAAATAACTTCAATTTGATGAAAATACCCCTTTGGTTCCATTGTTGGGGGCCTCAGATGCCCTGATTTTGACTTAACTTGCTCAAGAAGTTACCTAGTGAACAAATGACTTCCACAATGAATTTCTTCATCAAACTTGGTACACATGATCCTTATAAAATCTTAAGAACAGTAGAAACAAGAATGGCCCAAAAATTTGGAGTTAAGGCCTCTGAAACCAAAACCCTAATTTTGGTCATTTGTGTAGTGAAAACCCTAGCTCTGCCTTCATGCCTTGCCAGTTCTTGTGATTCCTTGACTTCCATGAACTTTGAGGAGCATAATATGATGGTAGAACACACATGGACCCTCTTGGAAAGCTTTGAGGCCCTTGAGATGGCTCAGATGGATTCTTGGATTGCCCAGATCACAAACCCTAGATGCAGATGAACTTGAACTTATGCAGATGAAACAAATATGCAATATGAGGTGGTATGCTTATGCTTATGCAAAAATGAAATATCACAAGCCATGGTGTGAGAAAAAGTGAGGGCAAATTTGGGGTGTTTACAGCTGCCCCTATTCAAACATGAGTTAGCTGTGCAAGATGTAAGTGCCTGGCTTAACAGACAAACAAGATAACTTGTGGTTGAATACCAAAGACAGTCCAAAATTTGCACTTGCTGGATAGAAGAAGAAAAGGGATATAAATTGTAAAAGGTAGTATAGTATGATTATCAAATGAAGGCGATGGAGGACGGCCATCGAGCAGAGGACGACTGCTGAGGGTAAAGCGGTAAGTAAAGCAATGACGGGGACGACCGACAAGCTGGGGAAATAAAGAGACCATGACGGGGACGGCCATCAGTTAAAGAAACAAGATTCTCTGGGGATTAAAGTAAAGGAAATGATGGGGACGACCATCAGGTTTGCAAAGTAGAGTAAACAATGATGGGGACAACCATCGGTTTAAAGAATAAATGAAATAATGATGAGGGACGGTCATCAAAGGTGAAGGACTATCACCTAGTAGGGGACGGCTGCTCTTTGTCACGACATAGGACGAATGTCGGACAGGAAAAGGTTGATGATGGGGACGGCCATCGGATAAGCATGATGAAGGACGATCATCAAGAGGTGAAGGACGATCACCTAGCAGGGTACGGCTGCTCTCGGGGTTTATCACGACATAGGATGAATGTCAGACAACAAGATCAACGATGGGGACGGCCATCAGATAAAATGATGAGGGACGGTCATCAGAAGGTGAAGGACGATCACCTAGCAGGGGACGGCTGCTCAAGGTATCACGACATAGGACGAATGTCGGATAGAAAGGTTCCACTAATGGGGACTCCACTGGGGAAAGGGATGAGGGACGGTCATCCAAAGGTGAAGGACGATCACCTGGCAGGGGACGACTGCCGAAAGTACCACAACATAGGACGAATGTCGGATAGAAGAAAATTGCTTTGTTGGTTACTTACTGGGGAATAGTAAACACGGTCGAGTGCTTACGCTTAAGAATAAAATGTTATAAGTGTTTGACGATGTGTATAGATTAAAGATGCGGACGAGCATCCTTAAGATCATGATACAGACGAGTATCAATAGAAACAAACGCTGACGCGTGTTCAGAGATGATGATACGGACGAGTATTAACTGGTTAATAAAGAACACGGACGAGTGTCGAATCTGTTTGAGGAGTGATATATATATATACAAGATACGGACGAGTATCAAAGACATCTGTATAAGTGAGTACATATTTGTTGGTGAAGTATGAGCAAGACACAGACGAGTGTTTGATCTGTTGGGGAATGTATGACATGGACGAGTGTCAAAATATGTACTATATAAACAGGCATTTGTAAAAGATATGTTTCGGCTTTTCGTGGGGATAGGATGACACGGAAGGGTGTCAAAAAAGAGTGTGTTATAAATAAACATTTTGTTTGCAGAAGGTGTTCTGGCAACCATGCTGGGGAAGGATGACACGGATGAGTGTCAAAAGAGTATGTATAGGTATCTTTATTTGAGAGTGCAAAAGGTATTCTGGCGATCTGCGGGGGATAAGACGACACAGACGAGTATCGAAAAGAGTATATATGAATATGAACAGGCATTTGTGTTTGAGAGTGCAAAGGGGATGCTTTGGCTTTTATTTGTAGGGGATGTGAGTTTTTATATACTGACGGAACAATGATGGTAATTGCAGGTGACTGGCTCGAACCTGGATTGTGATCATGCAAATGTTTGATTTTTGCCGTAATGCTCCGTATTAGACGGAATGTTACGCTTATTTGGTGAATATGATGCCAATGCTATGATTATATAAAAAAAGAAACTGATCCGGGATTCGGATCCCGCTGAGGATCTCTGGCTGATCTACTTGGAAGAATAACCCAGCTAGGGAAAGAGATCATTGGTAGATCTACCAGGAGGGAGAACTCTGCTTGGGAAAATAGAACTTTGGTCGATCTACCCGTAAGGAGAACTCAGTTGGGGAGAAGGAAACTTTCGTCACTTTTTTGTGTAAGAGTTTTAGGCATTGCTCTTCTGGGGAGAGTGTCGCTCCCACCAAATGAGGCCTGGTCATAGGGGTACAGACGCGAATGGTCGGCGAAAGGAGGGAGTACACACAAGGGTGAACCCAAAAGACAAGAGTCGCCAGCTAGGCATTTTTATCCCGGAGGAAAGCTAATGCTACATAGAACTAGAAAGATATGGACAAGACGGTCGCGAACCAGAGAAACTGAGGAAGGGGGTTGGTTACAACCTGGGAAGGTATTAGCACCCAGATTGTCTGCCGTACTCGACGGGATCCACGCTTAAAAGATTTGTGTCTTAAAGGGGTAGTGTCAGTGCAATCTGTGTATCAAATCTGGAAAGAATGCAAGTGTCAGTGTAAAAGAAGTGTGAAGTGTATAAGAGAGGTGTCAGTGTAAGAACAAAAATGAAATGCCCAAGATAATGAGGCTAAAAGAATAATGCTGGAAGGAGGGGGAATATACAGAGACTTTTGTTCGATAACTGTTAAGTTATGCCTACGTATCCTCTCGTGCAATGAGGAAGTCAGAACACCGTAGTTCGACTCAAAGAGAGTGAAAGATAAATTGACTTGTGAACTGCTTGCTTGTCTATGCTCAAGTGTATGACCTATTTGGCTTAGGTGCAAACTGTCTTGCATTGAACGGAAGAAGCAAGTTCTCGTTTGTGAGTGAATGAGGTGAGAAAAGAATCCCGGAGGAGACGGTTATTGTTTGTTTTTGTGTTTTCAGTTTTGTTATTATTTTTGTATTTTTCATAAGATAATGAGCTTAAGCCTAAACCGAGGGTTAGCAAACTCATCACATCCTCCCTCTGATTAGGGGTAATGAGAATACCTTAAGTGTGAAGTAAGCACCTCACACTTAATCACCATGATGTAGGATTAAGATCATTAACCTACTTGCATTTATTTAGATGTTTTTGTTGTTTTTGTTTAGTGTTAAGTAATGAGTTTAAGCCATAATCAAGGATTTAATGGACTCATTACACCATCCTAATAGAAGGATAATAGATGAGAGCATTCAAGCTGAGGAAGGCTCCTCAACTTAATCCATGATTAGGGATTAATCTCATGACAAAACAAAGCCTTTATTGAATGGATTCTAGTTAATGGTAATATTAAGAAATGGATTTTATTGTTTGTAAGACAACTTGAGGGGGACTTGTCCATTAACACTAGGGTTAGTCCTTCTTAACCAATTAAGGAAGAATTAGAACCCTAATGCAAGGCCCAAGTTACAAGCTTGATGTCTTAGTGATTATTAAGTGAGTTGATTAAAGGATTTAAACACATTAAGGGCTTAACACTTAGGATTAAAGTTATACACTCCATCCTAATAGAAGGATGCAGGCATAAGCTTAATCACAAAGCCTTAAAACCTTTAAGGTTTAGTCCTTGATTATGAGGTGAGAAGAGAAGAATCAAAGATGACACAGAGGTAAAACTAATGGGGGGGACTAATCAAACCCTAATTGTTATTATACTTGGAGATCCTAGGGTTAGTGAGACTTAAGAGATAAAGAGATCTTCAAAGGCAACCAAGGAAGGACAAGATGAAAGGAGAAGGAAGCAGAGAGAAGCAAGACAACTTGCTTCACTTAAGAAGACAAGTTGCTTGAAGGAAGAAAGTGGGAGAGAAACATGAATGAGCAAGCTCACTCTAATACAAAGACAAAATGCAGCAATGATGCAAGAGAGATGAAAAGAGATTGTGAGAAGTGAATGCAAATTCACTTCTCAAAACAACTTACCACCTGAAAAGTTAGCAAAAGAAATGAAATGCAATGAGAATGAGATGAAATGCCAAGATGCAAGCCAAAATCAGAAGCATGCACATGATGTAAATGATGCTAGGAGATGATGCAAACACATGACAAGAGATGAGAATGATCATACAAGGGTAAGGATGCAAATGAGGCATTCTTTGAACCATAAAGATCCATGAATGTTTATGAAATGAAATGAACATATAACATGGAAAAGGAATGATGCAATGATCAATCATGATTCTAATATGTCCTATGATGTTTTATGGATCATGAGGATGCACAAAATATCATGGCAAGTTCTTAAATGCAAGCAAATGAGAAATGGATGCAAAGGAAGGCAAAAATTAGGGTTTACATACAACATGCAATGCAACAATTCAAAACCAGAAGCAAATGATGTGATAAAAAATTGAAAATGGGAACAAGGGAACCTTAACCCTACACAAGTTCACTGCCCAAAGGAGGGGACCTAACTCTTAACCTAGTGCAAGTTATGAATTTCTCAAGTCAATTAGGATTTCAAGGTACCTCAAAAGGAAAAATGCTCATTAAATTGAAAATGGAAGATAAATGCAAACCAATTTTACCCTAGAAACTACATGCTATGAAGGATGCAATGCAAGAAGAACCATCATCAAACTCTCAATGGTTAGGCAGAATGGAGTTTTCCAAGTTTGAACAAAAATATTGCCTTTAAAAGAATTTAATTCCAATGAAAATTGCCAAAATGCATCAAGAACCAAAAAGAAATTTGTTTGGAGAGTTTGATAATGTTTCTAAATGTTTTAAAATGCAATGTGAATTTTTTTGTGATTTTTAAATACCTAAATGCATTTTTAATTAATTAATTTCCATTTACTAATTAAAAATAAACATTTAAATGATTTAAAAATAATTTTTAATGCGAAAAATAAAAATAAAAATATTTTTGGGTTCTGAAAATTAATGAAATGCTTGACAAAAAAATTCAGAATTTTAAAATATGATTTGCTATTTTTAATAATTCGTGCAAATAAAATGAAAAAGAAATGAAATAAAAATAAAAATAAAAGAAAGTAAGCTAAAGGAGAGGTCAGGATTTGATCTGGGTTTGAAGGTGTTGACTTGGCGCCACATCCAATGGCCCAAGTTCAAACCTGACTAAATTTTATTTAACAATTAATTAAACCTAGGTTAAGTTAATTAATTACTGATTAGGGCTTAATGAGCCATCTGGACCATCCAAGTGCGCGCGGGAAGCAAGATCCTAAGGCTATTATTCAAAGTTGCTAATTAAACACAATTAGGGCAAATGACTTTCAGATGACCGGAACAGTGGTTCCGGTCATCTTCTCCGACGAGCATAAACCCTAGATTCTTCTACAGGTTACCAAACATGAAATTTCTTCCACCAAAATGATCCTCTCATCAATCTAAGCCTAACCCTCATCTCAAATTCATTTATTTTCTCTCACAAGCCTGAATCGAAGCAAAGTACAAAACACAGGCAAATGTTCAGAGATGTCATACATGCTGGTTTCTTCATCATTTTCAAAAATAAATGCATATTCATGATCAGGAGAACATATAGCATCATAAAAGAACTTAAAAATTAACATCTGGGAAAAATGTTCTTCATGTTACCTGAGATGGAACCTCTCTGACTTTGAGCTTTCTGGGCTTTTCTTTTGTGCAAGCCTGCTTCCTTGAACCTCCTGATGATGGAATGAAGCTTAGAAAACTTGGGGAGTGGATAGTTTAAATTATTCAGCTCTGGTGTAGCAGAAATGGAGGTCTTTGTGTGTGATGTTTCAAGCTGTTTTAGGGGGTGATTCTTGTTCTATGAGTGATTTGTGGTTTTTGGGTGAAGAAATTTTTGATGTTTTAAGGCTGTGTGAAGAGATTCGAAGAGGAAAAGTTTTTGACAGATTTTATGGATGCTGGATTGTGGGAGCTTTATGGCTTGTGTATGGCTTGCTTTAGGATGTTTGAAGTCCACATATTAGACTCTGATTGGGCAGAGAGTTGTTGGTGGCACAATGTGATTGGCATGGTTAAAAATGAAAAAGTCAAAAGTTTGTGTACTACAAGTATGGGCTGGGACAGAAGAGATCTAAAGGGGTGTCTTGCCTCAGCATGATTTATGGTGAACCATAGGATCAACAAGATGCAGTTGGATGGCTTGGATAGCAAGATGGCATGAGTTTTGCATTTTGCCCTCTTTGAAGTTTCTTGTGAATCAAGGCATGAAACCTCATGATTTCTTGGGTAATTTGTGACAAAATGAGTTATGTGATATTGTTATGATGTTTTGATACCAATTGGAGTTCAATCCAAGCATGAAAGATCCCTTTTGCAAAGTTTCAATTTTGAAGCCTTCATGAAAAAG
Organism: Lathyrus aphaca; assembly: GCA_963966055.1. Taxonomy (NCBI): domain Eukaryota; kingdom Viridiplantae; phylum Streptophyta; class Magnoliopsida; order Fabales; family Fabaceae; genus Lathyrus; species Lathyrus aphaca. The sequence goes on along the minus strand of OZ014519.1, from coordinate 456,163,216 downwards.
GCCTTATGCAACTTGTAATCCAAGGCATGGAAATGAAAAATTCTTGGCACAAATATGACTTTTAGGCATTGAAAGGTGTTTGTATGATGGTTAGAAGCCATTTTGAAGTCATGAGAATGCTTGGCATGTGAAATTGCAAGTTTCCCTCTTTGTGCAAAAGTGAAATTTCAATGATTTTATCCAACTTTGACAAGCCATAACTTTTGATCCAAAATGAATTAGAATGAGTTCTTGTACTTTTTGAAAATGGAAGGATCCATTATACAACTTTCATGACCAAAGTTTTCTCATTTGAAGCATTTCTTAATCAATTTGAGGAGGTTGAAAAACTTTCCCAAAATAGCAAGTTTACATTATAAGTCACTTTCCAAAAAAAGAAACTTTGCAAATGGCTTGAAATTCTTCAATTTTGTGAACTTCTAACATCTTCTATGACCAAATAAAGATCATACACATTCAAAATGATGGAGAATACCCTTTGGTTGGTCCATTGGGGGCCTCAGATGCCCTGATTTTGCACTGACTTGCTCAAGAAGTCATCTCTTGATCAGATGCCTTCCCCATTGAATTTCTTCATGAAAATTGATATGCATGATCCTCATATCATATAGAGACCAATAGAAACAATAATGACCAAAAAATTTGTAGTTATGGCCTCTGAAACCAAAACCCTAATTTTAGGTTATCTGTGTAGTTAAACCTGGCTCTGCCTCCATGCCTTTCTCAGTTCTTGTGATTCTTTGACTTCTTTGATCTTGAGAGGATATAATATGATGCTATAACATACATGGACCCCTTTGAAGTGATTGATGACCTTTGGAGTGGCTCAAATGGCTCTTGGACTGCTCAGATCACAAACCCTAGATGCAGATGACCTTGAATCAATGTAGTGAATCAAAAATATAATATGAGATGTTATGATTGAACTTATGCACATGAAAAGATCACAAGCCATGGTGTGAATGGGTGAGGGAAAATTTGGGGTGTTTACAGAGAGGATAGAAACTCTGTGGGAGATAGTTCCAGTAGCTCTGCGGAGGATGAGAAATTTGGCACTCCGATGGGGGATCTTGGCTGAGGAAGCTCCTGTTGAGTAGACTTGTGCTGGGGAAGGAGGCTTTGGCAACTCTGTTAGGGAAAAGCAGTTCAGATATTGCTCGGGAGATCTTGCTTGAGGAGGAGGTAACTTCCGGGAAGTAGCATGTTAGGGATGTGATGCTTGATATGCCCCATGTTGTGTATTGAATACCTGCAATCTGTTAAGACAAAAGAAACGCACAAGTATCCCGAGGTATCCCTCACCGGATTCCGTCATAGGAGTTAGGCTTTCTTGAAAGTAAATTTATTTCCTGCAAGCATTTATTAAAAATGGCTCATTTTTTTTATGCAAGTACTGTATCATGAATATTGGACATTTTGCAAGCGAAACAAAAATGTACAAAACAAGGTGTGACTGAAAACTCTGATTTTATTAATCCGGGTGCCCTGAATTTGCAAATACAGTCAAAGAAACAAATCCCCTGGAATGAGGAGATTGCTATAAATTGAGAAAAGTAAAAGTGTTGGCAGTATTGACGATGACGCTCCAGTGAGCTTCCTTTGCTATGACCTGTATGACCTTGACGTTCTTCTCATCTTGCTTTCTAAAGAAGGTTGATTTTGACTGATGCTTTATCCTTTCGAGGCTTACCATGTTGTGAATGATACAGACGAATTCAGAATGCATTTGTTCTCTTATTCCCTGATTTTGTATGGATCGCCCTTTCGGGTTTTCAATCCACCGGGATACCCAGTTTTGCCTGAGCTGTCCAATGCGGCTTTTCAACTCAGTGGGTGTACACATTTTTTTTAATTTTCCCTTATTTTTTCCCGAGTCTTTTATTCTGTTTATGACTCGCCGGAATGCCCTAGTTTTGCCTGGACTTACATTCTGTTTTTATGTCCAGCGGGTTATTTTATGCGAAGTATTTTTTAACTGCATCTGAATTCACAGGGGATAAGAAATCTTCACCATCCATAGTAGTGAGCATCAATGCTCCACTAGAGAAAACCTTCTTTACTATGAATGGTCCGTCGTAATTTGGAGTCCACTTGCCCCTGTGGTCTGTATGAGGAGGAAGAAGTCTTTTCAACACAAGATCTCCCACTTGATATTCCTGAAGCCTGACTTTCTGATCGAAGGCTTTCTTCATCCTTTTCTGATATAACTGCCCATGACATATGGCAGCTAGCCTCTTCTCTTCGATCAAATTCAGTTGATTGTACCAAGATCGGACCCATTCTGCTTCATTCAGCTTTACATCCATCATAACCCATAATGAGGGTAGCTCAACTTCAACAGGTAGGACAGCTTTCATACCGTATACCAGCTGATAAGGTGTTGCCCTAGTGGACGTTCTGATTGAGGTTCGATACCCATGCAAGGAAAATGGTAGCATTTCATGCCAGTCTTTGTAAGTAACCACCATCTTTTGCACAATCTTCTTAATGTTTTTGTTAGCTGCCTCAACAGCGCCGTTCATCTTTGGCCTGTAAGGAGAAGAGTTGTGATGTTGGATTTTGAAGTCTCGACACAGTTCTGCCATCATTTTGTTGTTCAAATTGGAACCATTATCAGTAATGATTCGCTCGGGTACTCCATATAGACAGATGATGTCTCTTTTCAGGAATCTGGCTACCACTTGTCTAGTGACGTTTGCATACGAAGCTGCTTCAACCCATTTGGTGAAGTAATCAATGGCTACAAGGATGAATCTGTGGCCATTTGAAGCAGTCGGTTCGATCTTTCCAATCATGTCAATGCCCCACATGGCAAAGGGCCAAGGTGAAGACATCACGTTCAAAGGATTTGGAGGCACATGCACCTTGTCTGCATAGATCTGGCATTTGTGGCACTTTCTGGCATAGGCACAACAGTCTTCATCCATTGTGATCTAGTAGTAACCTGATCGTAACAATTTCTTAGCCATTACATGTCCTCCAGCATGGTTACGGAAAGATCCTTCGTGCATCTCATGCATCAGCAAGTCTGCTTCTTTCTTATCAACACATCTGAGCAAAACCATGTCAATGTTTCGCTTGTATAATGAACCATCAGCATTAAGGAAGAAACTACCGTCCAGCCTTCTTAATGTCTTCTTATCATTGGATGATGCCCTAGGTGGGTATGTTTGATCCTCTAAGAAGCATTTGATGTCATGGAACCAAGGCTTGTCATCTTTAGCAGCGTCCACAGAGAATACGTATGCTGGTCGGTCTAGTCTGGATATCGAAATCCGAGGCACGTAATTTGCAGTTTGAACTTTGATCATGGAGGAAATGATAGCTAAAGCAACTGCGAACTAATTTTCGTCTCGAGGGATATACTCAAGTTTGACTATTGTGAAGAAAGTTAATAATCTCCTCGTATATTCACGGTACGGAATCAGATGCTCCTGGTGAGTGTACCATTTGTCGTTGGTCTGATTGATCACCAAAGCTGAATCTCCGAAAACATTCAAAGTCTTGATCCTGAGGTCAATGGCTTCCTCAAGACCCATGATACATGCTTCGTATTCAGCTTCATTGTTAGTGCAGGCAAAGGTGAGTTTTACCGAGAAAGGCATATGAACTCCTTTAGGTGTAATGAGCACTGCACCAACTCCACGACCATTCATATTGGCAGCCCCATCAAACATCATTGTCCACTCTTCTTCTGGGTCAGGCCCTTCAGTGTGAACAGGCTCTTCATGATCTTTTGCTTTTAGGTACATGATGTCTTCATCCGGGAAGTCAAATCTCATTGGCTGGTAATCATCAATGGGTTGCTCAGCTAGATAGTCAGACAGTACACTGCCTTTGATGGCCTTTTGAGATGTGTACTGAATGTCATACTCCATCAAAATAATTTTCCATCTTGCAACCCTTCCGGTAAGAGCTGGCTTCTCAAATATGTACTTGACGGGGTCCATTTTTGAGATCAACAAGGTAGTGTGAGTCAGCATATACTGTCTTAGTCGGCGAGCAGCCCACGCTAAAGCACATCAAGTTTTCTCGAGCAGTGAATAACATTGTTCACAGTCGGTAAACGTTTTGCTTAGGTAGTATATTGCATACTTTTTTCGACCAGAATCGTCATGCTGGCCCAACATACACCCCATTGACCCTTCCAATACTGTCAGGTAAATTATCAGAGGTCTTCCTTCAATTGGAGGCATGAGAATTGGAGGCTCTTGCAGGTACTCCTTGATCTTGTCAAAAACCTTCTGACAATCTTCGTTCCACATGACTGTTTGTTCCTTTCTTAACAATTTGAAAAGGGGTTCACAGGTTGCAGTAAGATGAGATATGAACCTTGATATGTAGTTCAATCTACCTAGGAACCCTCGAACTTCTTTTTCAGTCCTAGGTGCAGGCATCTCCTAAATGGCTTTGACTTTATCGGGATCAACTTCAATTCCCTTTTCACTTACGATAAATCCTAGCAACTTACCAGAATGTACCCCGAATGTGCATTTGTTGGGGTTTAACTTCAATTGATACTTTCTCAGACACTTGAACAACTTCAGTAGATTTACCAGATGGTCTTCTTCAGTAAAGGACTTGGAAATCATATCATCCACGTAGCATTCAAATTCTTTGTGGATCATATCGTGGAATAATGTTACCATAGCCCGTTGATAAGTGGCACCTGCATTCTTCAGTCCAAAAGGCATTATCTTGTAACAAAATGTGCCCCAAGGTGTGATGAAGGTTGTTTTCTCCATGTCTTCGGGTGACATCTTGATCTGATTATACCCAGAAAATCCATCCATGAAAGAAAATACCGAGAACTGAGTTGTGTTGTCGACCAATACATCAATGTGAGGTAATGGGAAATCATCCTTCGGGCTAGCTCTGTTCAGGTCCCGGTAATCTACACACATGCATACTTTGCCATCCTTCTTAGGCACTGGTACAATGTTAGCAACCCACGGAGGGTAACTAGTTACAACAATGAAACCGGCGTCCCACTGTTTCTGTACTTCTTCCTTAATCTTCATGGCCATATCCGGGCGAGTACGGCGTAGCTTTTGCTTCACTGGAGGGAAATCTTCTTTCAAAGGTAGCTTGTGCATAACAATATCCCTATCTAGACCTGGCATGTCCTGATAGGACCAAGCAAAGACGTCGACGTATTCTCGAAGCATGTCAATGAGTTGTTCTTTTACTGAAGCTTGCAGACCGGCCCCAATCTTCACTTCTTTCAAATCCTCTTCGGTACCAAGATTAATTGTTTCAACCTCCTCTTGATGAGGAGTAATCACTTTCTCTTCTTGCCTCAACAACCTGGCTAACTCTTCAGGTAACTCATAGTCTTCTTCAACCCCTTCATCAGCTTGATCAATTGGATTGTCGAAGTCATACAAGGTCATAGCAGTGCTGTTGTTGGTGCAATCTGGAGGATAATCTCTGCAAGGGTTGAGATTTGTTCGTTTTAGTGATCAATTTTAATCTTGTTTAGAAAAAGTGAAAATGAAGTTGTTTATTTTGAAAACATTGCCATTTTATTGTTTTGTACAAAAGTAAAAAATGAAAAGACAGTGAGCAAAAAAGAGACTTGTTTGCAAAAGATGTCCGATATTCATTGATAATCCATTTGCACAAAATTACAATATGGCCCTATTACAAAATGAGTCCTGACACCTTGGGCAAGATGCAGGACTTGATGCATGCTGAAAAAAGCAGGAAATAATAATTACTCTACAGGAGTAACCCTTATAATTTCCTGGGAAGACCAGTTAAGGACTTGGTGACCCGGGATCCTTAGACGAATCCAGCTCTCCAGGTTGAGGTCGCTTTCCGCCTCGTCTTCCAGGTTGTTAACAGCATCTGGGGTGAGCATCCCCCCACTGATGAACTTGGGCTCTTTAGCAGCCTCCTTTTGATCTTGTCGGAATGGTTTGTAACCCAAACCGAATCTATCCTCCTTCTTCTCCACCGGTAGCAGCTTGCCCCAGCCTTGGGCATTTCCATCTTCAACAAACTTTCGGGCTTGCTGATAGGAGACAATCGAAGTACCCATCCTATCCTCCTGGGATGCAGCAAATACTTTAGTCGTCGCCTCATTGACGTTCAGTGCTTCGAACCCCTGACTCATAGTTTCATGGATTTCACCATCCATCTCAATGTATTTGTATATAGCCAGATGGCTAACAAAGATATTCTCTTCACCATAGATGGTGATAATCTGTCCTTCCCACTCATATTTCAATTTCTAGTGAAGGGTCGACGTAATTGCGCCTGCGGCGTGAATCCATGGTCGACCCAACAAACAGCTGTAGGTCGGCTATATGTCCATCACATAGAAAGTAGTCTGAAAGACATGCAGATCGATTATCACCGGCAGCTCCACCTCTCCAAGAATAGACCTCTTGGAGCCATCAAAAGCCCTGACCACCAGATTGCTTGGTCGGAGAGCTATACCATCATATTCGAGCTTGACAAGAGCTTTCTTTGGCAGGACATTGAGTGAGGACCCAGTGTCAACAAGAACATGAGAGAGCACAACTCCTTTACACTCTAGGGTGATGTGTAAAGCTTTGTTGTGGTGACGTCATTCCGTTTTTAAGTCAGCATTGGTGAAACCTAGCCCATGGCTAGTATTAACATTGGACACTACTGTCTCAAGCTGATTCAGTGTGATCTCCTCCGGCACGTAGGCAGCGTGCAAGACTTTAAGTAGTGCATCCCGATGAGCTTCGGAACACAATAGCAGGGATAAGATGGAGATCTTAGAAGGAGTCTGGTGGAGCTGATCCACAACTTTGTAGTCACTTCTTTTAATTATCCTCATAAATTCATCCACATCCTGATCAAAGGATGATTTATGAGTCTCTTTTGGTGCAGGTTCTTCAGGTGCCACACTTTTTCCTTTGGCTTTGGCAATAGCTTCTGCCTCAGTATTGGTCTTTGGAGCTTGTGACGTGAAGAGGCGTCCGCTTTGGGTGAAGCCTCCGCCTCCCCCGACATTATCCACTTGTGATGTAGGAATTGAAGAATCAAGAAGGACCTTTTCTCCGTTACAGTAAAGGTCTGCACCATAATGCCATGGTACAACATTGTCTTTAACATATGGAATGGGCCCTGCCACCGTGATGGTGATTGGGCTTACTGCAGCAGAGGTTGGAACCATTATTTTATGTGGATCATAGAAAATGGTGACAGGACTTCTGGTGGATGTTGGTGGTGATTGATTGAAGCTTGGTTGTTGCTGAAACTGTTGCCGAGATTGTTGCTGATAATTGTTGGAATCTGGGACCGTTGCAGGGTCATAATAGATGGTAATTGTGGAGACGTCGTTGTTGGTGATTGTTGTAGTTGTAGAAGTAGATGGGATGGAACTGTTGTTTGCTGAAGTGATGGAAGAAGTGGTTGTTGTAGTTGTAGACGAGTCTGTAGGGACAATTGTCTTTGTAGTTGTAGGAGAATCATTTGTTGTTAAAAAAGGAGTTACTGGTGTTGTATAAGCTGTTGCGGTTATTTGCAGAATGCCTTCTTTGATTAAGCCATTGATGCCATTCCTCAAGCTTGCACACCCGTTCACGGAAACCTTGCAAGGTTCACAACAGGCCTCACAACCAGGAAACACTTGGCATTTCAAAAGCTGAGCTTTAACCTTTTCCAAAGGTGTCTGAATACTTGCAGTATCTTCAATCAAACTCATGAGTGAGCCCTCCTCTATAGTGTCGCTCCCACCAGATGAAGCCGGGTCAAATGGGGTACAGACGCGAACGGTCGGCGAAAGGAGGGTGCGAGAACACACAGCAGTGAACTCACAGGGAATGAATAGAGTCGCCAGCTAGGCATTTTTATCCCGGAGGAAAGGCAATGCTGCATAGACCTAGAAAGATATGGATAAGACGGTTGCGAACCAGAGAGACTGAGAAAGGGGGTTGGTTACAACCTGGGAAGGTATTAACACCCAGATTGTCCGTCGTACTCGACGGGATCCACGCTTAGAAGATTTGTGTTTTAAAGGGGTGGTGTCAGTGCAATTTGTGTATAAAAGGGCTGGAAAAGGATGTACAGGTGTCAGTGTAAAGGAAGTGTGAAGTGTATAAATGATGTGTCAGTGTAGGAATGAGAATGAATTGCTCAAGATCATGAGACTAAAAGAATAATTGCTGGAAGGAGGGGGGATATACAGAGACTTTTGTTCGATAACTTTTAAGTTATGCCTACGTATCCTCTCGTGCAATGAGGAAGTCAGAACACCGTAGTTCGACCCAAAGAGACTGAAAGTTGAATTGACTTATGAACTGCTTACTTGTCAATGCTCAAGTGTATGACCTGTCTGGCTCAGGTGCAAACTGTCTTGCATTAGACGGAAGAAGCAAGTTCTCGTTTGTGAATGAAGATGATGAGAAAAGAATCCCGGAGGAGACGATTATTGCTTTGTTTTTGAGTTTTCAGTCTTTTATTGCTTTTTGGAAGTTTGTCATAAGTTAATGAGCTTATGCCTAAACCAATGGATTTAGTAAACTCATCACATCTTCCCTCTGATTAGGGGTAATGAGAATACCTTAAGTGTGAAGTCAGCTTCTCACACTTAATCACCTTTGATGTAGGATTAAGATCATTAACCTACTTGTGATTATTTAGATGTTTGTGTTGTTTTTGTTTAGTGTTGAGTAATGAGATTAAGCCATAATCAAGGATTAAACAGACTCATTACACCATCCTAATAGAAGGATAATAGATGAGAATGTTTAAGCTGAGGAAAGCTCCTTAACTTAATCCATGATTAGGGATTAAACCCATGACAAAACAAAGCCTTTATTAAGTGGATTTTATTTAATGATATGATGATGAAGTGAGTTTTAGGGTTTGTAAGACAACTTGAGGGGGACTTGTCCATTAACACTAGGGTTAGTCCTTCTTAACCAGTTAAGGAAGAATTAGAACCCTAATGCAAGGCCCAAGTTACAAGCTTGATGTCTTGATGATTATTAATATGGATTGATTAAAGGAGTTAAACACATTAAGGGTTTAACACTTAGGATTAAAGTTATACACTCCATCCTAATAGAAGGATGCAGGCATAAGCTTAATCACAAAGCCTTAAAGCCTTTAGGGTTTAGTCCCTGATTATGAGGTGAGAAGAGAAGACTCAAAGAGACACAAAGGTAAAACTAAATAGGGAGACTAAACAAAACCCTAATCATTGTCATGCTTGGTTGTTCCTAAGGTTTGTGAGGTTAACAAGAGAAATCTTCAGTGGAACCACCAGGAAGCAGATGAAAGGATCAGGAGAAGCAAAGTAACTTGCTTCATTTAAGAAGACAAGTCACTTGAAGAAAGAAAGTAAGAAGAAGAAGAATGAGCAAGCTCAATCTCAAACACATAACAAAATGCAGCAAGGATGCATGAAAGAGATGAAAAGAAATTGTGAGAAGTGAAGGCAAATTCACTTCTCAAAGTTGCTTACCACCTGAAAAGTTAGTGAAAGGAATGCAATGCAATGCAAAATGGAATGAAATGGCATGATGCAAACCAAAACCAGAAGCATGTATGAGATGATAATGATGCTATGAGATGATGCAAACATGGATCAAGACATGAGAATGATCATACAAACATGTGGATGCAAATGAAACAAGTTTAGAACCATGAACATACATGAAAAGTTATGGAATGCAAATGGCATACAACATGACAAATACATGATGCAATTATCAAACATGCTTTTAATATGTCTTAAGATGTCCAATGAATCAAATGAATGCATAAAATGTCATGGAAAGTCATGTTATGCAAGCAAATGCAAGATGTATGCAAAAGGAAGCCCAAATTAGGGTTTATGATCAATGCATCAAACAAAAACCAAAATAAGAAGCAAACATCAAGATAAAAAATTGAAAATTCATTCAAAGGAACCCTAATCCTATACAAACTCATTGCCCAAAGGAGGGGTTCTAACTCTTAACCTAATTAGGGTTATGAATTTCCTAAGTTTTCTAGGGTTTTAGGGTACCTTAACAAGAAAAATGCCAAACAAATTGAAAATGAAAGATCAAATCATGCCAATTTAATCTCACAAACTACATGCTAAACAAAATGCAATGCCAAAAGAATCAAAGTCCAACTCTCAATGGTTAGGCAGAAATGATTTTTTGAAGTTTGGATCAAAATAATGCCTTGAAATGATTTTAATTCCATGAAAAATTCTCAAAAGACATCAAGATCAAAAAGAAATTTGGTTTGAGGGTTGGACAATGTTTCTAAATGATTATGAAGGTTTCATGAATTTTTTGGTGATTTTTAAATACCTAAAAGTATTTTTAATTAATTAATTCTCATTAATTAATTAAAAATAAACTTTTAAATGATTTAAAAATATTTTTTAATGCAAAAAATAAAAATAAAAATGTTTTTGGTTTCTGAAAATTCATAAAAGTTTATATAAAAATTTTCAGAATTTTTGAATAATTTTTGCTATTTTAAAATAAATGTACAAATTAAATGAAATAAAATGAGAATAAAAATGAATTAAAAGAAAAGTCAGCGCATCCAATGGCCTGCATTCAAACTGGAGAAGGAGGGAAAGACTTCGCGCGTGATCCTAGGGCTGAGATTCAAACTTCCCCAATTAACCTAATCTGACTTAATTAAATTAAATAATTATGATTAGGGTTTTAATGTGAAATCTGGTGCGTTCATTCACGCAGGAGTCAATGTCAGTCAACCCATCCTACGCTCAGAATTCAAACCTAGCCCTAATCCTCATTAATGCACTAATCACTTTCAGGTGGCCGGAAATGACCTCCGGTCATCTTCTCCGGCCACACTCTCCCCTGAGAATCTCAATCTCACTCCCTAGGCATCTAAAACAAAATCTTTCTGCCCAGAATCCATCCCCAAACATCATACAACACGAATCAACAAACAAAATGCATTTATTTTTCGTATCCAGGCTGAATCGAATCAAAAGGGGTTTAGGTCAAAAAGTTTCAGGAACAACATACATACTCAATACTCAATCATTTTCGAAACAAAACATATCAGCATGATCAGTGGAACATAGAGAATCATTTAAGAACTTAAAAACATGTTTCTGGAAAAAATGTTCTTGAGCTCACCTGAAATGGAGCTTTTATTTCTAACACTTTCTGGCTGGCCCTTTGATCCAAAATGCCTCTAATGAACCTCCTGAGAAGCTTGCAATGCTTGGTTGGAGTTTAAAAGGGCTGGTTTGTGAGATTGAGCAAGTTCTGTTCAGTGAAGTGAGGAAATCGTGTTTTTGATTCTTTGAGTTTCAGGCTGTTTTGAAGGGTGCTTTGTGACCAGGAAGATGTATTGAGTTGGTTTATGAAGTTTGTTTGTGGCCTGTGGGATGAGTTTCGAATGCTTTTGCTCAAGAGGGTGAAAATGAGAATGCTGTCTTGTGTGTTGCTTCAGGCTTGCTTCTTGTTGTGTTTGGCTTGCATTTTCTTTGTATAAACAAATGCCATTGGTCAGAAGAAGTGACATGTGCTTTATTGATTGGTATGGGTGCTTTTGCCAAAATGTCAAAGTTGGTGTAAGAAGGCATGGGCTACTTTCTAGAAAAGTACAAGGAGTGTGTCCTGCGCAACATGATGAGGGGAGAGGCCTAGGGTGGCTCAGCAGGCTAGCAAGCAAGTGGGTTGTGTCTTATGATGAGTTTTGCAACTTGCCTTGCCTTTGCTTTTCATGAAAAAGTCTTGCTCCATAGGCCACAAAAGTGAATGATCTCTTGGCCCATTCTGATTTTTATGTGTTGTATGATCATATGGTGAAGTTTAGAAATGCATTTGACAGCCCAATTTGCCTTGAGAAGTGAATTTGCAACTTTGCCTCTTTGGTGCATAACTTGAAATTTAGTGATTTTTGCCAACTTTGACAAGCCATAACTTTTGATCCAAAATGAATTAGGTCATGTTCTTGTACTTTTTGAAAAGGGAAAGATCTATTCTACAACTTTCATGACCAAAGTTTTTCCATTTGAAGCATTTTTGGATCAAAAAGTAAGGGTTGAAAAAGTTGCCTAAAATGGCAATTTCATTAAAAGTCAAACTTGCCCAAAAAGTCAACTTTGCAAAAACTTGAAATTCTTGAATTTTGTGAACTTCCAACCTCTTCTATGATCAAATAAAGATCATATACAATCAAAATAATGAAGAATGCCCTTTGGTTGGGTCATTGGGGGCCTCAGATGCCCTGATTTTGCACTGACTTGCTTGAAAAGTCAACTCTTGATCAGATGACTTCCCCATGGAATTTCTTCATGAAAATTGATATGCACACTCCCTATACCATATAGAGACCAATATAAACAAGAATGACCAAAAAATTTGGAGTTATGGCCTCTGAAACCAAAACCCTAATTTCAGGTCATCTGTGCAGTTAAACCTGGCTCTGCTTCCACACCATTTTCAGTTCTTGTGATTCTTTGACATTCTTGACTTTGAGAGGATACAATATGATGCTTGAACACACATGGACCCATTTGAAGTGATTGATGACCTTTGGAGTGGCTCAAGAAGCTCTTGGATTGCTCAGATCACAAACCCTATATGCAGATGACTTTGAATCTATGCAGTGAATCAAAACTGTGATATGAGATGCTATGATTGTGTTTATGCATATGAAATGATCACAAGCCATGGTTTGAATGGGTGAGGGAAAATTTGGGGTGTTTACAGCTGCCCCTATTCAAACATGAGTTAGCTGTGCAGGATGTAAGCAACGGCTTAACAGGCCAACAAGATAACTTGTGGTTGAATACCAAAGACAATCCAAAATTTGCACTCACAGAATGAAGAAGAAAAGGGATATAGATTGTAAAAGGAAAATAAAGTATATTGCAAAGTATGGGCGACGGAGGACGACCGTCGAGCAGAGGACGACTGCTGGGTAAAGAGCAATGACGGGGACGGCCGACATGCTGGGAAAAGTGCGGGAAATGAAGCAATAACGGGGACGGCCGACATGCTGGGGATGAAAGGAATTATGATGAGGATGGCCATCAAGATAAAGTTGTAAGATTCTCTGGGGATTAATGAAACATGACGGGGACGGCCATCAAGTTCATAAAGTAAAGTAACCAACGATGGGGACGGCCATCGGGCTAAACTGATGAAGGACGATCATCAGGAAAAGAAAAAGGGACCACGACGGGGACGGCAATCGGGTTAAAGAATAAATGAAATAAACAGATGATGAGGTACGGTCATCAAAGGTGAAGGACGATCACCTAGCATGGGACGGCTGCTCTGTTGGGTATAAGATGAGGGACGGTCATCTAAGGAGGAGGACGACCACCTGGCAGGGTACGGCTGCCGAAAATATCGCGACACAAGACGAATGCCGGATAAAAGGTCAACGATGGGGACGGCCATCGGACAAGCATGATGAAGGACAATCATCAAGAGGTGGAGGACGACCACCTAGCAGGGGACGGCTGCTCTCAAGGTTTGTCATGACATAGGACGAATGCCAGATAACCAAAATCAACAATGGGGACGGCCATTGGATAAAATGATGGAGGACGACCATCAAAAAGGTGGAGGACGACCACCTAGCAGGGGACGGCTGCTAAATATCACAACATAGGACGAATGCCGGATAGAAAATCAACGATGGGGACGGCCATCGGATGAGCATGATGAAGGACGATCATCAAGAGGTGGAGGACGACCACCTAGCAGGGTACGGCTGGTCTCAGGGTTTATCATGACATAGGACGAATGTCAGATAAAAAGAGAATTGCTTTGTTGGCGATTTACTGGGGAATAGTAAACACGGACGAGCGTTTACATCCAAGAAATAAAGGTATAAGTGTTTTGACGTTGTGTATAGATTAAAGATGTGGACGAACATCCCTAAAACTACGATACGGACGAGTATCGGGTAGAAATAAATACTTGACGCATGTTCGGAGATGATGATACGGACGAGTATCAACTGGTTAACAAGGAACACAGACGAGTGTTGAATCTGAGGGAACTCTTCTGGGGAATGATAAACACAGATGAGTGTCTATATTCAAGAAAACAAGAGTGTTTGGCACGGTGTATGGATTAAAGATGCGGACGAGCATCCTTAAGACTATGATACGGACGAGTATCAGGTAGAAACAAACGCTTGACACATGTTCTGAGATGATGGTACGGACGAGTACCAACTGGTTAACAAAGAACACGGACGAGTGCTGAATCTGCGGGGATATATAAACGGTGTATACAAGATACGGACGAGTATCTGTATAAGTGTGAGTGGTGAGTGTTTATCTGCCGGGGAGAGTGACACAGACGAGTGTCAAAGGAGAAAAGTATGGTATAAACAAGTATCTGATATACAAAGTGTTTATGTTGCTGTGCGGGAGAAAATGACATGGACGGATGTCAAGGAATTGTATAAGTATATGTGAATGCAAAGAGGATGTCTTTGGCTTTCTGCTGGGGATATGACACGGACGGGTGCCACAAGGAGTATATACTGGTGTTTGGGTATGTAAGGCAACTGTGTTTGCTGGGGAATCTCCGTTGGGGATTTTGGGGAGAGTTTTCTGTATGTTGATGGATTGTCATTATTCACAAGTGTTTGATTCAGAACATGGCTCATGATTATGCAATATGTTGGATTTTTGCCGTAATGCTCTGTATTAGACGAAATGCTATGCTTTGTGGGTGAATATGATGCGAATGCCATGATTATGCAAAGATACCAATCCAGGATTCGGATCCCGTTGCTCTGAAGATCTCTGGCCGATCTGATTGAAAGGGACATCCCAGCTGGGGATGAGATCATTGGTAGATCTGATGAGATGATATCTGCTTGGGGAAACGGGTCAATGATAGACCTATTCCAGCAAATGAGAGACCCAGCTGGGGTTTGGAGAAGCCTTCTTCACTCTGTTGTGATACCTTCGTGCGTTGCTCTTCTGGATAGAGGCTGAAGCTCTGCGGGGAAGTGGTTCCCTGACTTTTGTACTTAGCTGAGGAGGAATGATTGGCACCTCGGCTGGGAGAAGTAACAAGTGGCAACTCAGCTGGGGAGAAAATACTTTGAGTGCTAAGACTGAGTGTCGATTTGTCAGCTTGCTGGGGTGAAGCTTTCATTCCCCAAGTTGCGTTCTGGATACCTGCAATCCTGCAAAGATAAGGAAGTGCACAAGTGATCCCGAGGTATCCTTTACTGGATCCCGTCATAGGAGTTTAGACACTTTTGAGAGTAAGTATACTTCCTGCAAGCATGTAACTTTTATTTTTGAAGATAAGCATCTGTATTTATGCAATCAGTTTTTCTTAAGACATCAGACATCTTTGCAAATAAAAATGTACAAGACGAAACATGACTGAAAATCTGATTTTATTAATTCATGTGCCCTGAATTGGCAAGATACAGTCAAAGAAACAAGTCCCCTGAAATGAGGAGATTGTTACAAAATGAGAAACAAAATGCTGGCAATGTTGACGACGCTTCAAGGAGCTTCCCTCCTGCTATGACTCGTATGACATTTGACGTTCTTCTCGTCTTGCTTTTTGAAGAAGGCTGATTCTGAAAGAGGCTTGATCCTTCCGAGGCCTACCAAGTTGTAGGCGATACAGACGAATTCAGAATGCAGTTGTTCGCTCATTCCCTATTTTGCATGGATCGCCCTTTCGGGTTTTCGATCCATCGGGATACCCATTTTTGCCTGAGTTGTCCAATGCGGCTTTTCAACTCAGCGGGTGTACATTTTTTGTTTATTTTTCCTTATTTTTTCCCGAGTCTTTTATTCTGTTTTTGACTCGCCGGGATGCCCTATTTTTGCCTGGACTTACATTCTGTTTTTATGTCCAGCGGGTCATTTTATGCGAAGTATTTTTTAACTGCATCTGAATTCACAGGGGACGGGAAGTCTTCACCATCCATAGTACTGAGCATGAGTGCTCCACCTGAGAAAACTTTCTTTACTACAAATGGTCCTTCATAATTCGGAGTCCACTTGCCCCTGTGGTCTGTATGAGGAGGGAGGATTCTTTTCAGCACAAGATCTCCTACTTGGTACTCTCGGTGCCTGACTTTCTGATCGAAGGCTCTCTTCATTCTTTTCTGATACAACTGCCCATGACAGATTGCAGCCAATCTTTTCTCTTCAATCAGACTTAGTTGTTCGTATCGGGACCGGACCCACTCTGCTTCGTTCAGCTTAACATCCATCAATACCCGTAGGGAGGGTAATTCAACTTCAACAGGTAGGACTGCTTCCATACCATACACAAGCTGATACGGTGTTGCCCCAGAGGATGTTCTGATTGACGTGCGGTACCCATGCAAGGCAAACGGTAGCATTTCATGCCAGTCTTTGTAGGTGACTACCATCTTCTGCACAATCTTCTTGATATTTTTATTTGCTGCCTCAACAGCGCCGTTCATCTTTGGCCTGTAAGGAGAAGAATTGTGGTGTTGAATCTTGAAGTCCCGACACAGCTCTGCCATCATTTTATTATTCAAGTTAGAACCATTGTCAGTAATGATTCTCTCGGGAACTCCATATCGACAGATGATATCTCTCTTCAGAAATCTGGCTACCACTTGCCTTGTAACGTTTGCATAGGAAGCTGCTTCGACCCACTTGGTGAAATAGTCAATGGCGACCAGGATGAATCTGTGGCCGTTTGAAGCAGTCGGTTCGATCTTGCCAATCATATCGATGCCCCACATGGCAAAGGGCCAGGGTGAAGACATCACATTCAAAGGATTGGGAGGCACATGCACCTTATCCGCATAAATCTGGCATTTGTGGCATTTTCTGGCGTAGGCACAACAGTCGGCATCCATTGTGATCCAATAATAACCTGATCTTAGCAAATTTTTAGCCATGGCATGCCCTCCCGCATGGGTACCAAAGGATCCTTCGTGCACTTAATGCATTAGCAAATCTGCTTCTGTCCTGTCGACGCATCTGAGGAGTACCATATCAAAGTTTCTCTTGTACAGGGAACCATCAGTGTTCAGGAAGAAGCTACCAGCAAGCCTTCTCAAAGTCTTCTTATCATTGGAAGATGCCCCAGGTGGGTACGTTCGATCCTCCAAGAAGCACTTAATGTCATGTAACCAAGGCTTATCATCCTTGACAACATCTGCTGCGAACACATATGTTGGTATGTCAAGTCTGGACACTGAAATCTGAGGTACAAAGTTGGCAGTCTGAACTTTGATCATGGATGAAATGGTAGCCAGGGCATCTGCAAACTGATTCTCATCTCGAGGGATATACTCGAGCTTGACTGTTGTAAAGAAAGTCAATAACCTCCTTGTATAATCCCTGTAAGGTATCAGATGATCCTGGTGGGTGTACCATTTGCCGTTGGTTTGATTGATTACCAGAGCTGAATCTCCGAATACAGTCAATGTCTTGATCCTGAGGTCAATGGCTTCCTCAAGACCCATAATGCAAGCTTCGTATTCAGCTTCATTGTTAGTGCAGTTAAAGGTGAGTTTTGCCGAGAAAGGCATGTGAACTCCTTTAGGTGTAATGAGTACTGCACCAATACCATAACCATTCATGTTAACAGCCCCATCAAACATCATAGTCCATTCTTCTTCCGGGTTAGGCCCTTCAGTATGAACAGGCTCTTCATGATCTTTTGCTTTTATGAACATGATGTCTTCATCAGGGAAGTCAAATTTCATAGGCTGGTAATCATCAATAGGTTGCTCAGCAAGATATTCAGACAATACACTGCCCTTGATGGCTTTCTGAGATGTGTATTGGATGTCATATTCTGTGAGGATCATTTGCCATCTTGCAACCCGCCCGGTGAGTGATGGCTTCTCAAAAATATACTTGACTGGGTCCATCTTTGAGATCAATAAAGTAGTGTGGGTCAACATATACTGTCTCAGTCGGCGAGCAGCCCACGCTAAAGCACAGCAAGTTTTCTCGAGCAGTGAATAACGTTGTTCACAGTCGGTAAACTTTTTGCTTAGGTAGTATATTGCATACTCTTTTCGACCAGACTCGTCATGCTGGCCCAACACACACCCCATCGACTATTCCAATACTGTCAAGTACATGATCAGAGGTCTTCCTTCAACTGGAGGCATAAGGATTGGTGGTTCTTGCAAGTATTCTTTGATCTTGTCAAAAGCCTTCTGACAGTCTTCGTTCCACCTGACCGTCTGTTCTTTTCTTAGCAATTTGAACAAGGGTTCGCAAGTTGCTGTAAGGTGAGATATGAACCGTGAAATGTAGTTCAATCGTCCTAAGAACCCTCGAACTTCCTTTTCAGACTTCAGTGCAGGCATTTCTTGGATGGCTTTGACTTTATCAGGGTCAACTTCAATCCCTTTCTCGCTCACAATAAAACCCAGCAGCTTACCAGATCGCACCCCGAATGTGCACTTGTTGGGGTTCAACTTCAGTTGGTACTTCCTCAGACGCTTGAATAGATTTAGCAGATTTACCAGATGGTCTTCTTCAGTGAGGGACTTGGCAATCATATCATCCACATAACATTCGATTTCTTTATGGATCATATCGTGGAATAATGTCACCATAGCCCGTTGATACGTTGCACCAGCATTCTTCAGTCCGAATGGCATCACCTTGTAACAGAATGTGCCCCAAGGTGTGATGAAGGTTGTCTTCTCCATGTCTTCAGGTGACATCTTGATCTGATTGTATCCTGAAAATCCGTCCATGAAGGAGAATACCGAGAACTGAGTTGTATTATCCACCAATTCATCAATGTGAGGTAATGGGAAATCATCTTTCGGACTGGCTCTGTTCAGATCTCGGTAGTCAACCCACATCCTTACTTTGCCGTCTTTCTTAGGCACAGGCACAATATTAGCAACCCACGGTGGATAGCTAGTTACAGCAAGGAACCCGGCGTCCCACTGCTTTTGCACCTCTTCTTTGATCTTCATTGCCATGTCTGGGCGAGTACGGCGCAGTTTCTGTTTAACCGGTGGGTGGTCCTCTTTTAAAGGCAGCTTATGCATAACAATGTCGGTGTCCAACCCTGGAATATCTTCATTGATCGTCTCTACCTCCTCCTGATGAGGAGTGATAACCCTTTCCTCTTGTCTCAACAACCTAGCTAGCTCTTCAGGAAGCTCATAATCTTCTTCAACCCCTTCATCTGCTTGATTGATTGGATTGTCAAAGTCATACGAAGTCATAGCCGTGCTGTTGTCGGTGCAGTCTGGAAGGCACTCTCTGCAAGGGTTCAGTTTGTTCATTTTAGTGATTGATTTTAATCTTGTTTAGAAAAGTGAAACAAAGTTGTCATTTTGAAAACATTGCCATTTATTTTTGTACAAAAAGAAAAATGGAAAAACAGTGAGCGGAAAAGAAAAAGACTTATTTGCAAAAGATGTCTGATATTTCATTGATTAATCTTGTTGCACAAAAATTACAGATGGCCCGATTACAAAATGAGTCTTGTCATCTTGGGCAAGATGCAAGACTTGATGCATGCTTAAAATATACAGGAAATAATAATTACCCTGCAGGAGTAACTCTTATAATTTCCTGGGAAGACCAGTTTGAGATACTGCTCCCCGGGATCTTTGGACGTATCCAACTCTCCAGGTTGCAGTCGCTTTCATCCTCGTCTTCCAAATTGTTGACAGCATCAGGGGTGAGCATCCCTCCACTAACAAAGTTGGGCTCCTTAGCAGCCTCTGCTTGATCTTGTTGAGTTGGTTTGTAACCCAACCCAAATCTATCCTTTTTCTTCTCCACAGGCAACAGCTTGCCCCAGCCTTGGGCAGTCCCTTCTTCAACAACCTTCCGGGCTTGTTGATATGATGTCATTGAGGTTCCAGGTACAGCAGATGTTTCATCTATGTTCAAGGCCTCAAACCCTTGACTCATCGTTTCATGGATCTCCCCGTCCATCTCAATGTATTTGTAGGTAGCCAGATGGCTAACAAAAATATCTTCCTCTCCACAAATAGTAACGACTTGGCCTTCCCACTCGAATTTTAACTTCTGGTGAAGGGTAGACGTAACTGCGCCAGCGGCATGAATCCATGGTCTACCCAACAAACAGCTGTAGGCAGGCTGAATGTCCATCACGTAGAAGGTCGTTTTGAAAGTTTGTGGGCCAATTGTTATCGGCAACTCAATTTCCCCCAGAACTGATATCTTAGAACCGTCAAAGGCTCTTACTACCAAGTTGCTGGGACGCAACGCCAATCCTTCATACTCCAGCTTCACAAGGGCTTTTTTAGGTAAGACATTTAGGGATGATCCTGTGTCTACCAGCACATGGGAAAGAACTGCACCCTTACATTCCATGGTAATGTGCAAAGCCTTGTTGTGATTGCGTCCTTCCGTAGTCAAATCAGTGTTGGTAAATCCTAGTCCATTACTAGCATTAACATTCCCAACCACGGCTTCCAACTGATTGACGGTGATCTCTTCTGGCACATAAGCTGCGTGCAAGACTTTTAGTAGTGCGTTCCGGTGAGCCTCGGAGCACATTAATAATGATAAAATGGAGATCTAGGAAGGCGTCTGGGGAAGCTGGTCCACTATCTTGTAATCACTTTTCTTGATGATTCTCATGAATTTATCAACTTCTTGATCAAAAGGTGTTTTCAAAGCTTCCTTAACAATTTGCTCTTCTTGCACCATGCTCTTCCCTTTTGCCTTGGCAGCAGCTTCTGCTTCGGCACTGGGTCTTTGAATTTGCGGGGCAAAGAGACGTCCACTTCGAGTGAAGCCTCCGCCTCCCCCCACATTTTCTATTTGTGGTGAAGAAGATGATTCCAAAGTGATTTTCTGTCCTTCGCAGTATAGATCAGAGCCGTAATGCCAAGGGATGGCATTACTGCTTTCATAAGGCACTGGCCCAGGCATTGTGATAGTGACTGGACTGATAGCAGCTGCAGAAGGGACCATGATAGTATGTGGATCATAGTATATTGTGACTGGCGCTCTGATAGGAGTGGCGTTTTGTGAGTTGTAGGCAGAATCATTTTCAGGATCATAATAAATTGTAACCGTTGAGACATTTGCTGTTGAAGTTGTAGGAGACATTGTTGACTGGATGGGTGTTGTTGTTGTAGGAGATTCTGAATGAAGGGGTGCTGAAGTTGTAGAAGGGATGTTTGCTAATATGTGGTCCGTTGAAGTAACAGATGAAGCATTTGTTGATGAGATTGATGAGTTATTTGGAACAATGGTTGTTGCAGTTGTAGAAGACTCGGGAACTGTTGTTAAGGAGATTGCTGGATTGGTAGGTATTGATGTTGTGATTTGAAGCAGGCCACTCTGGATGAGACCATCTATGCCATCTCTAAAGTTATCACAGCCATTCACTGAAATGTTGCAATAAGCACACCCTAGCTCGCATCCAGGGAACATTTGACATTCAAGGAGTTGAGCTTTAATCTCTACCAAGGGTGTCCGAATCTGACCCACACTGGTTATCAAGTAAGACGGCTTGTCTTCTTCAATAGCATTGATTCTGGGGCCACCATGGTTTGGCATAGGGTTCTTGTTAACATTTGGTGGTGGTGCAAAGTTTAGAGCCTTAGAATCTACCAAGTCTTGTACCTTCATGTGCAAAGCTCTGCACTTCTCTGTACTATGGCCAGGTGCATTTGAGTGAAAAGCACATCTGGCGCTGGCGTCATAATTTCTGGGTAGACTGGCAGGATCTGGAGGTGCCAACGTCCTTAGCTCAACCAGGTTGAGTTTTAGGAGTTGTGGCAATAATGTGGCATAGGGCATAGGGATCGGATCAATCACCCTATTGGCCTGAGATGGTCTCTGTTGATATGGTCTTTGCTGATTGTTGTTGGTGTTGTTGTAGTTTCTCTGAGGAGGATACTGAGTGTGTTGCTGATAACTTTGTTGCTGTGGTTGATAAGCTGGTTGTGGATGAACTGGAGCGGGAATGGTGACTGCTGCCACAGACCTATGAATATATTGGGGTCTACCCCTGCTGGTATGGATAGCATTGGTCTCACCAGTTCTTCTTGGGCCCACAAAAGGCTTCCTTGTGTTGCTGGATGAGCTGGCACCGTTGTCAGAAATTTTGCCCATTTTTAATAGGCTCTCAATTCTTTCTCCAGCTATGACGACATCTGCAAAGCTGGTAGAAGAAAAGGCAGCTAGCCTATCAATGTATGTCCCTTGGAGGGTGTTCATAAACATATCAGCCATCTCCCTCTCTGACATAGGTGGCTGGACAGCAGCAGCCAGCTGTCTCCACCTCTGGGCGTACTCCCGGAAGCTTTCTCTGGATGATTGTGACATTCCCATCAGGAGGGTCCTGTTGGGTGCCATATCCAAATTGTACTGGTATTGTCTAATAAAGGCCTCAGCCAAGTCCTTCCAACACCTGATGGTTGCTCTAGTCAGATGAGAGTACCATTCCCTTGAAGCTCCTGTTAAGCTATCCTCAAAATAAAACATCCATAGCTTTTCATCCATGGTGTATGCCTTCAACCTCCCCAGAAAGGATTGCAAGTGGGTCCGTGGGCAGGAAGTCCCGTTGTACTTCTCAAAGCACGGTGGTTTAAATTTGTGGGGAATCCTGACCCCGTCCACTAAGCCCATGTCCATAACATCAAAACCCAAGGAGTTTTGAGACTCCAAGGATCTTAATTTTTCAGCAATTTCATCCATCCTTCTGTCATAGGCCTCATCCCTGGCTCCCATCACTGTGAACTGATCTTCCTGGGGGTCTTCTTGCAGCATTCTGCCTGTGGTAGCATTCCCTTGTACATTAGCAGGGATGTTGATTTCCAGATGAAGGTGGGGTCCAAATACAGGTGGGTTGATATGAGGCTGAACCCTCTCATTGTTGCTTGTCCCACCAGTCCCTAGATGGGGATCTTCCTGAGTCTGCCTTTCAACTAAAGCCCTCAATCTCTCTTGGCTCTGTGCCAATCCATTCATCACCTCCATAAATTGTGTCATCTGATTCCTCATTTCCAACCTCTCGTTGGCCATTTGGTTCCTGACCTCTGTAAGGTCCTGTTGTACCTGGTCCATATGTATATCCGGAAGGTTGTTGCGGGTTGGATATCTGTGTGGACGGTTGAGTGGGAACACCCGACGTCGAGCAATAGTTCCTGAAATCACAACAGAGTTAGTAACAAAAACAAAACAAACCTACAAAACAAACAAAGGTTAGCATGCAATGCAGTATGCCTATTTGTTTCCAAGGTATCCGGCTTGGCACTTGGTTTTGACCTTTCCAGACCCTTGAGGAAGATGCTTGTGATGTTGCTTGAAAGAAACTCTGATAAAACAAACTAATACATATATTACAGAAAGTGAATAATACATAGTTTGTTTCTTACAAAAAATGCCCTCTGAGGGGTCAAAAATACAACATAAAAGGTAAAAGTACATGAAATGAAAGCAACAACAAGCAAAAGTCAGACTCCAAGACCAAATTCATCCTCCTGAACTTCCTTGAGAAGTGCTTCAGTCACAGGATCAGCTGGACGCTCTGTGAGATTCCTGATAAGGAGATTCCTGGTAGTAACAGCTGCAGTTAGCTTCTTGTGTTGACTCTGGTCCTTTGACCTCTTCACACCAGCTCTAATCTTTAACTCTGAGATCTCTCTCTGGGCTGCTAGCAGGGCTTCCTGCTGCTCCTTTGCACTAGCCTCCAACTGCTCAATCTTGTCCTGAGTCCTTTTATCTTCCAGAGTACGAGCTTCGGTGATCCTGACCCACCTGGCTTGACTCTCTTTCAGATACAAATCAGTCCTGGCCTTCTGGAACTGAGCCTCCTTGCAGGCATTCTTCAAGATCTGCTCTCCAGCCCTCGACTTCTTGATGTAATCCTCTGACTTTTCAATCCTGGCCAGATGCTCCACCTTAAGCTTTTCCAACCTTTCAATGTCCAGCCGACCATCACTCCTCTCCCAAAGGGTCTTCTGCAGAGCCTGAGTCAACTTCTCATTTCTTTCTTTCAAATTCTCAAACTCCTCTAAGTTGACAGTGGCAGGAGGTGGTGCTGTGGAGGGCCCAGGTGCATCCTCAATGGTGAAGGGCATCCCAGAAAATTGAGCTCTGGCATGGGACCACTCATAGTACTATGCTGAGGCCACATTGTTGCATCTTCCCAGAATGGTTACCCCTTTAGTCTGGACATTGTCCCAAGCCCAGGATGCTTGCCTGACAATAGCCAGATTAGGCTTAATCTCACAGTAAAGGGTCTCAGCCAAGTCTTGTGCCTTAGGAGTGTGGAACAATGCATAGCCCAATTGTCTTTTGAATAGCTGAGGGTTGTAGTTGATGCAACCCTTCACTCCTATCAGGGGTACATTGGGGAACTACCCACAACTAGTGATGATGTCCCTGCCCTTGGTGCTCTGAGTGCACCACCTGATATCAGCTGCAGTTAAAGCAGTGAGTCTTCTAGCCCAGTTCCTCTGCTGGTGAGGATTCAAAAATGCATCAGTCTTGGGCAAGTGCCTGAGCAACCAGGTATGGAAAAGGGGAGCACAACACCTCACCAATCTTCCTCTCTGCTTTTCATTCCTTTGGTGGACAGAGTAGTAGAAATCTCCCAGTAGGGTGGGCACTGGGTTCCTCAGGATAAAAAGATGGATTGCATTCTTGCTAACAAACTTAGGCTCATCTGCAAATAATAGGACCCCATATATGCTAAAGGCCAATAATGCACAGACTGCCTTCCACTCCCCCAAGGAGGCTTTCAGAATAGCCTGAGAAGTCAAGAAATCCAAGTGTAGACCAGAGATTCCAGCCTTGGTAGTCATATTCTGCCCAATCAGAACTGGTTCCAGATGTAATGCCTTTGCTATCTCTTCATTACTGGGAAAAGCCATCTCAGGGTTGAAGGGGACTCCACCCCTGATAGGTACACCAACCAATGATGAATACTCCTCTAATAAAGGCCCCAACTAAAAATCCTGAAAGGTAAAGCACCTCAGAGGGGGGTCATAGAACTGCAGGCAAGTATGAATCAGGCTCCTCTGTGAAGGGTCCAAATCCATAACCACATCAAGTATGGCTCCATAGTGTTCTCTGAATAGTGGTATATGGTCTGGAGTAATCAGGGTCTGAATCTTCCTGATGTTAGCCAACTCAGGTTCAAAGAAATGGTAGGAGATATTACTCTTCTTGGGTGCCATGTTGCTGAAGAAGAGCTGAGACAGATGCTGAGAATAACACTGAAAGTGGGCCACTGACAGGCTGGTGCAGGTGACTGAAGCAGGTAGATGATAGCTGAAGTAGATACTGATGAGGATAGGTCTATGCTGATGAAGGGGTCAAAACCAAGCCAAAATAAAGTATGGATACCCTGAAAAACAAATAAGCAAATGTTAAAATGATGCAATGATGATGTATGCAAATGATATGCAAGGGTTTGTGACTGAGCTGGATCTGATCAAGTGCTCTAATATAGGTCCAGGTATGTTCAAGAAATCCAGATGGAGGTTCATAAGTCCAGTAACCAAGGTGGGGGCTCAAATAAAGAGTCACATGTACTGGGTTAAGAATCACAAGAACTGTTCCAAAATGGATTACTCTTAATCAAAACAAAGTAACAGGGCATGCTGAGGTCAAGGGTTCCTGCAAACCTGTAAACAGCCCAACCCCCTCACAGGTAGTGTTCTAAAACAAGGATCCTCAGACTTGGATCAGTTATGAGAAGTGTAAACACTTCTAACCCGGAGGTACAGTGTTTACAATAACCATAAAAGATCCTCCTCTAATTCACCTCAGTTTCTGAAGGTCAATACTGAAGGTCATCCAGACTTAGCAGGCTTCCCAGATAGCCCTAGCACTACAGGAAATCTGTAGCACAGAGTTCTCAAGAAGAAACCCATATCTGAACCGTGTTTCATATTCCCGCACCAGACCGAAATGGAATGGGAAAGAACATGAACCACTCTAGCCTAGGTGTCACTCAGGTCCCAAGTATAGGACCTCAACTCTCAATAGAACACCCACCCACCAAAGCAACAAAACAGATCCAGCCAGCACAGTATGATAGTATGATATATGTAAAGCTATAAAGAAAGCAATAAAACAACTGTTCATAAAGCAAAAATAAAAACAAATATACAAACACAATTAGCACATAACACCCCAGTAAACACAAATCAATCAAGCGCTAGGAGGAACCCACAAAAAGAACCAGAAGCCCTGGTCACAGTATAGGGATCCCCAGCAGAGTCGCCAAGCTGTCGCTCCCACCAGATGAAGCCGGGTCAAATGGGGTACAGACGTGAACGGTCGGCGAAAGGAGGGTGCGAGAACACACAGCAGTGAACTCACAGGGAATGAATAGAGTCGCCAGCTAGGCATTTTTATCCCGGAGGAAAGGCAATGCTGCATAGACCTAGAAAGATATGGATAAGACGGTTGTGAACCAGAGAGACTGAGAAAGGGGGTTGGTTACAACCTGGGAAGGTATTAGCACCCAGATTGTCCGTCGTACTCGACGGGATCCACGCTTAGAAGATTTGTGTTTTAAAGGGGTAGTGTCAGTGAAATTTGTGTATAAAAGGGCTGGAAAAGGATGTACAGGTGTCAGTGTAAAGGAAGTGTGAAGTGTATAAATGATGTGTCAGTGTAGGAATGAGAATGAATTGCTCAAGATCATGAGACTAAAAGAATAATTGCTGGAAGGAGGGGGGATATACAGAGACTTTTGTTCGATAACTTTTAAGTTATGCCTACGTATCCTCTCGTGCAATGAGGAAGTCAGAACACCGTAGTTCGACCCAAAGAGACTGAAAGGTGAATTGACTTATGAACTGCTTACTTGTCAATGCTCAAGTGTATGACCTGTCTGGCTCAGGTGCAAACTGTCTTGCATTAGACGGAAGAAGCAAGTTCTCGTTTGTGAATGAAGATGATGAGAAAAGAATCCCGGAGGAGACGATTATTGCTTTGTTTTTGAGTTTTCAGTCTTTTATTGCTTTTTGGAAGTTTGTCATAAGTTAATGAGCTTATGCCTAAACCAATCGATTTAGTAAACTCATCACATCTTCCCTCTGATTAGGGGTAATGAGAATACCTTAAGTGTGAAGTCAGCTTCTCACACTTAATCACCTTTGATGTAGGATTAAGATCATTAACCTACTTGTGATTATTTAGATGTTTTTGTTGTTTTTGTTTAGTGTTGAGTAATGAGATTAATCCATAATCAAGGATTAAACAGACTCATTACACCATCCTAATAGAAGGATAATAGATGAGAATGTTTAAGCTGAGGAAAACTCCTTAACTTAATCCATGATTAGGGATTAAACCCATGACAAAACAAAGCCTTTATTAAGTGGATTTTATTTAATGATATGATGATGAAGTGAGTTTTAGGGTTTGTAAGACAACTTGAGGGGGACTTGTCCATTAACATTAGGGTTAGTCCTTCTTAACCAGTTAAGGAAGAATTAGAACCCTAATGCAAGGCCCAAGTTACAAGCTTGATGTCTTGATGATTATTAAGATGGATTGATTAAAGGAGTTAAACACATTAAGGGTTTAACACTTAGGATTAAAGTTATACACTCCATCCTAATAGAAGGATGCAGGCATAAGCTTAATCACAAAGCCTTAAAGCCTTTAGGGTTTAGTCCCTGATTATGAGGTGAGAAGAGAAGACTCAAAGAGACACAAAGGTAAAACTAAATAGGGAGACTAAACAAAACCCTAATCATTGTCATGCTTGGTTGTTCCTAAGGATTGTTAGGTTAACAAGAGAAATCTTCAGTGGAACCACCAGGAAGCAGATGAAAGGATCAGGAGAAGCAAAGTAACTTGCTTCATTTAAGAAGACAAGTCACTTGAAGAAAGAAAGTAAGAAGAAGAAGAATGAGCAAGCTCAATCTCAAACACATAACAAAATGCAGCAAGGATGCATGAAAGAGATGAAAAGAAATTGTGAGAAGTGAAGGCAAATTCACTTCTCAAAGTTGCTTACCACCTGAAAAGTTAGTGAAAGGAATGCAATGCAATGCAAAATGGAATGAAATGGCATGATGCAAACCAAAACCAGAAGCATGTATGAGATGATAATGATGCTATGAGATGATGCAAACATGGATCAAGACATGAGAATGATCATACAAACATGTGGATGCAAATGAAACAAGTTTAGAACCATGAACATACATGAAAAGTTATGGAATGCAAATGGCATACAACATGACAAATACATGATGCAATTATCAAACATGCTTTTAATATGTCTTAAGATGTCCAATGAATCAAATGAATGCATAAAATGTCATGGAAAGTCATGTTATGCAAGCAAATGCAAGATGTATGCAAAAGGAAGCCCAAATTAGGGTTTATGATCAATGCATCAAACAAAAACCAAAATAAGAAGCAAACATCAAGATAAAAAATTGAAAATTCATTCAAAGGAACCCTAATCCTATACAAACTCATTGCCCAAAGGAGGGGTTCTAACTCTTAACCTAATTAGGGTTATGAATTTCCTAAGTTTTCTAGGGTTTTAGGGTACCTTAACAAGAAAAATGCCAAACAAATTGAAAATGAAAGATCAAATCATGCCAATTTAATCTCACAAACTACATGCTAAACAAAATGCAATGCCAAAAGAATCAAAGTCCAACTCTCAATGGTTAGGCAGAAATGATTTTTTGAAGTTTGGATCAAAATAATGCCTTGAAATGATTTTAATTCCATGAAAAATTCTCAAAAGACATCAAGATCAAAAAGAAATTTGGTTTGAGGGTTGGACAATGTTTCTAAATGATTATGAAGGTTTCATGAATTTTTTGGTGATTTTTAAATACCTAAAAGTATTTTTAATTAATTAATTCTCATTAATTAATTAAAAATAAACTTTTAAATTATTTAAAAATATTTTTTAATGCAAAAAATAAAAATAAAAATGTTTTTGGTTTCTGAAAATTCATAAAAGTTTATATAAAAATTTTCAGAATTTTTGAATAATTTTTGCTATTTTAAAATAAATGTACAAATTAAATGAAATAAAATGAGAATAAAAATGAATTAAAAGAAAAGTCAGCGCATCCAATGGCCTGCATTCAAACTGGAGAAGGAGGGAAAGACTTCGCGCGTGATCCTAGGGCTGAGATTCAAACTTCCCCAATTAACCTAATCTGACTTAATTAAATTAAATAATTATGATTAGGGTTTTAATGTGAAATCTGGTGCGTTCATTCACGCAGGAGTCAATGTCAGTCAACCCATCCTACGCTCAGAATTCAAACCTAGCCCTAATCCTCATTAATGCACTAATCACTTTCAGGTGGCCGGAAATGACCTCCGGTCATCTTCTCCGGCCACACTCTCCCCTGAGAATCTCAATCTCACTCCCTAGGCATCTAAAACAAAATCTTTCTGCCCAGAATCCATCCCCAAACATCATACAACACGAATCAACAAACAAAATGCATTTATTTTTCGTATCCAGGCTGAATCGAATCAAAAGGGGTTTAGGTCAAAAAGTTTCAGGAACAACATACATACTCAATACTCAATCATTTTCGAAACAAAACATATCAGCATGATCAGTGGAACATAGAGAATCATTTAAGAACTTAAAAACATGTTTCTGGAAAAAATGTTCTTGAGCTCACCTGAAATGGAGCTTTTATTTCTAACACTTTCTGGCTGGCCCTTTGATCCAAAATGCCTCTAATGAACCTCCTGAGAAGCTTGCAATGCTTGGTTGGAGTTTAAAAGGGATGGTTTGTGAGATTGAGCAAGTTCTGTTCAGTGAAGTGAGGAAATCGTGTTTTTGATTCTTTGAGTTTCAGGCTGTTTTGAAGGGTGCTTTGTGACCAGGAAGATGTATTGAGTTGGTTTATGAAGTTTGTTTGTGGCCTGTGGGATGAGTTTCGAATGCTTTTGCTCAAGAGGGTGAAAATGAGAATGCTGTCTTGTGTGTTGCTTCAGGCTTGCTTCTTGTTGTGTTTGGCTTGCATTTTCTTTGTATAAACAAATGCCATTGGTCAGAAGAAGTGACATGTGCTTTATTGATTGGTATGGGTGCTTTTGCCAAAATGTCAAAGTTGGTGTAAGAAGGCATGGGCTACTTTCTAGAAAAGTACAAGGAGTGTGTCCTGCGCAGCATGATGAGGGGAGAGGCCTAGGGTGGCTCAGCAGGCTAGCAAGCAAGTGGGTTGTGTCTTATGATGAGTTTTGCAACTTGCCTTGCCTTTGCTTTTCATGAAAAAGTCTTGCTCCATAGTGTAAACACCCCAAATTTGCCCTCACCCATTCACACCATGGCTTGTGATCATTTTCATATACATAAGCACAATCATATCATCTCACATTTCATTTTTTGATTCACTGGATAGTTTCTAAGTCATTTGCACCTAGGGTTTGTGATCTGAACAATCCCAAAGCTTCTTGAGCCACTCCAAAGGCCACCAATCAATTCAAAGGGGTCCATGTGTGTTCTTATATCATATTTCATCTCCTCAAAGTCCAAAATGCAGAGGAATCACAAGAACTAGGGTTTGAGTGGATGCAGAGCCAGGATGAACTGCACAGTTGACTGAAAATTAGGGTTTTGGTTTCAGAGGCCATAACTCCAAATTTTTTGGTCATTCTTGTTTCCATTGGTCTCTATATGGTATAGGGAGTATGCATATCAATTTTCATGAAGAAATTCCATGGGGAAGTCATCTGATCAAGAGTTGACTTTTCAGACAAGTCAGTGCAAAATTAGGGCATCTGAGGCCCCCAATGACCCAACCAATGGGTGATCTTCATCATTTTGAGTGTATATGATCTTTATTTGATCATGGAAGAAGGTTGAAGTTCATAAAAATCAAGAATTTGGGGTTTTTGCAAATGTTGACTTTTTGGGCATAGTTGACTTTTCAAGAATGCACCATTTTAGGTCAATTTTCAAGCCTTGATTCATGATCCAAAAAGGCTTCAAATGGAAAAACTTTGGTCATGAAAGTTGTAGATCTCATCTTTCCCTTTTCAAAAAGTACAAGAACATGATCAAATTCTTCTTGGATCAAAAGTTATGACCATACAAAGTTGCCAAAAATCACTTATTTTCAAGATGTGCACTAAGTGGAAATTTTGCAAAACCTTGGATCAATGCATTAAGTGACCTCTAGTTCATCTCAAATCAGCATGTGAACATTCTCTAAGTTACAAAAATCAGATTTGAACTAAGTTTGCCCTTGATTTCATGCTTGGTTATGCAAAAGATCACATGTGAAACATAAGCTAACCAAGTTGCAAAACACTCATGAGCTTTTCACCAACTTGCTGCATTGAGCCTTGGGTCAAGCCAGCCTCTCACACTCACCATGCTGCACCAGAACCCATCTTGTACTTGCCTAGACTTTGAGCCATGCCCTATCTTACAAAAGTGGACTTTTTTTGCAAAAGTAGTCACACCTATCACTGCAGGCCAGGTCACATCCACCAGCCACTTGCAATTGTTTATTGAATCAGTTTGCTGGCCATAACACATGGGAACCAAGGCTGAAACAACACCATTCATCACTTACACAAAAAACCTCCCACATTGCAACTTCATTCGAATCTGCTCACACAGCCATCAAACACTAAAACTTTCTTCATCACTCAACTAAACACACTTCATAGATCACAAAGCACCCAAAGCCCAAGCCTAAAACAGCCAGAAACTCCTACTGCCATCTCTCACCTCAGTTTGCAGTTTCACTTGGAACTATCACCATAGCCCACAAACATCAAAACAAACCTTGCAAACCTTCTCAACACACTTCATGGATCACAAACAACCCCTTTTCACAGCCTGAGAGTGCCAGAATCTCATCTGCCATTGTTGACTGAACTGAAGCAGTTCCTTTCGAATCTTCTTTTCCAGCCAACACAAACTCATTTTGAGCATTCAAACACACTTGGGGGACCAAGAGGAGCAGCTTGCACTGAAGGAAGAGGCCTGAAAGTTCCTAAATTGAAAGTTGCAAATCTCAGGTAGCTCGAAATTAATTTTTCCAGAAATGATTTTTCTTGTTACAAACTTGTTCTTTATGCTCTTCTGATCATCCTGATGCTTTTAGTTTTTGAAATGGTTGTGTTTTGAGAATTTAATTTGTGTTTGAAGCTTACGAACCCTAGAACTTTCCCTCTTCGATTCAGATGATTTAGGAAAGATAAATTTGTTTTAGGTTAGGGGTTTGATTCGTGAGAGTGAGAGGATCATTTCCATGTTTTTGGTTTTCATTTTTGGTACGTATTGAGAGGTTTTGAGATTTTCAGGTGAGCTTCTGGCCGGAGAAGACGACCGGAAGTCTTCTCCGGCCACCTGAGAGTGTTTATGCCCTAATTATGTAATTAAGTCAAGTTTGAATTCTGAGCGTTGATGAGCGTTGACCGGTTGACTTCCCTCCAGTTTGAATGGCCCAGATGCGCCTGATTAGCCCTAATTCTTCATTTAGTTTTAATTAATTGTAATTAGCTCAGATGCAACCTGGACCCTTAGATCACGCGCCAGTCAACCAGTTCAAATCCTGGGCGCATCCTGGCCCTCCATCCCTCTGACTTTTTATTTTATTTGTTTTAATTCATTTTTATTTCAATTAACTTGCACATTTAATTTAAAATAGCAGAAAATCCTTAAAAATTATGAAACTTTTTCTTTAAAGTTTTATTAATTTTTAAGACACAAAAATATTTTTATTTTATTTTTTATCATTAAAAAAGTATTTTTAAATATTTAAAAGTTTATTTTTAATTGATTAATGGAAATTAATTAATTAAAAATACCTTTAGGTATTTAAAAATTACAAAAAAATTCATGAAATGTTCTAAGACATTTAGAAACATTGTCCAACCTTCAAACCAAATTTCTTTTTTGATCTTGATGCATTTTAAGAATTTTTCATGGAATTAAATCATATTTTGTGCATTATTTTGATCATATGTTTGAAAATTCATTTCTGCCTATTGGTGAAGGTTGAGACATTGATTCTTCTTGCATTGTTTTCCATTTGACATGTATTTTCAAGGGTAAAAAGGCCATGAGTTGATCTTGCATTTTCTAATTGATGGGCATTTGTTTTGATAAGAACCCTAAAAAACCCTAATAACTTGCAAAATTCATAACTTGAGTTTAGTTGAGAGTTGGAACCTCCCCTTTGAACCTTGGTTTAGCATAGGATTAGGGTTTCTTTGGGTGCCATTTTCCATTTTTTATCTTAGGGTTTGCTTCTGTTTTGAGTTTTTGTTTGATGTTTGATCCATGAACCCTAATTTGGGCTTCCATTTGCATCCTTCTTGCATTCCCTTGCATAACATGACTTGTCTTTGCATTTTGTGCATTCTTGTGATCCATTTGACATCTTAAGACATGTAGGAAGCATGATTGATCATTGCATTACATATTTGCCATGTCATTTGTCTTGTATGCTTCATAACATTTCATATTTGTTCATGCTCCTTAACTTGCATCATTTGCATCCATGATCTTGTATGAACATCCCCTTTGTCTTGCCTCATGTTTGCAGCACCTCATAACATCATAGTCATCATGTGCATGCTTCTGGTTTGGTCTAGCATCATGCCATTTCATCTCATCTTGCATTGCATTGCATTTTCTTTCTAACATTTCAGGTGGTAAGTAAACTTGAGAAGTGAATTTGCCTTCACTTCTCATAACTTTTCTTCTCATCTCTCTTGCATCCATTGCTGCATTTCTATTTGTGTTTGAGATTGAGCTTGCTCATTCTTCTTCCTCCCACTTTCTTTCTTCAAGTGACTTGACTTCTTGAATGAAGCAAATCACTTTGCTCCTCTTGATCCTGTTCACCTGCTTCCTGATGGTTCTTCTGAAGATTGTTCTTGAAAACCTCACAAACCTTAGGATCATCCAAGCATGATAATGAATTAGGGTTTTGATTAGTATCCCCTCATAGTTTTACCTTTGTGTCTCTCTTTGAGTCTTCTCTTCTCATCTCATAATCAGGGACTAAACCCTAAAGGCTTTAAGACTTTGTGCTTAGGGTTATGCCTGCATCCTTCTCTTAGGATGGAGTGTATAACTTTAATCCTAAGTGTTAAACCCTTTATGTGTTTAAATCTCTTAATCAATTCATCTAATAATCATCAAGACATCACACTTGTAACTTGGGCCTTGCATTAGGGTTCTAATTCTTCCTTAAGTGGTTAAGAAGGACTAACCCTAGTGTTAATGGACAAGTCCCCCTCAAGTTGTCTTACAAACCATAAAAAACACTTCATCATCATACCATTAAATAAAATCCTCTTAATCAAAGGCTTGTTTTGTCATGGGTTTAATCCCTAATCATGGATTAAGTTGAGGAGTTTTTCTCAACTTAAACATTCTCATCTATTATCCTTCTTTTAGGATGGTGTAATGAGTCTGTTTAATCCTTGATTATGGCTTAACCTCATTACTCAACACTAAACAAAAACACCAAAAACATCTAAATAATCACAAGTAGGTTAGTGATCTTAATCCTACACCAAAGGTGATTAAGTGTGAGAATCTGACTTCACACTTAAGGTATTCTCATTACCCCTAAACAGAGGGAAGATGTGATGAGTTTACTAACCCATTGGTTTAGACTTAAGCTCATTATCCTATGACAAACTTCAAAAAAGCAATAAAAGACTGAAAACTCAAAAACAAGCAATAAACGTCTCCTCCGGGATTCTTTTCTCATCACCTTCACTCATAATCGGGAACTTGCTTCTTCCGTCTAATGCAAGACAGTTTGCACCTGAGCCAGACAGGTCATACACTTGAGCATAGACAAGTAAGCAGTTCACCAGTCAATTCATCTTTCAGTCTCTTTGGGTCGAACTACGGTGTTCTGACTTCCTCATTGCACGAGAGGATACGTAGGCATAACTTAACGGTTATCGAACAAAAGTCTCTGTTCATTCCCCCTCTTTCTAGCTTTATTCTTTAGCCTCATGATCTTGAGCATTTCACTCTGTTCTTACACTGACACTTTCATACTTCATATCACTTATACACTATACACTGACACCTGTACATTCCTTTCCAGCTCTTTATACACAAATTGCACTGACACTACCCCTTTAAAACACAAATCTTTTAAGCGTGGATCCCGTCGAGTACGGCGGACAATCTGGGTGCTAATACCTTCCCAGGTTGTAACCAACCCCCTTTCTCAGTCTCTCTGGTTCGCAACCGTCTTATCCATCTCTTTCCAGGTCTATGCAGCATTGCCTTTCCTCCGGGATAAAAATGCCTAGCTGGCGAATCTATTCATCTCCAGTGAGTTCACGGCTGTGTGTTCTCATTGTCCCTCTCGCCGACCGTTCGCGTCTGTACCTTCATCTGACCCTGTGTCACTTGTCGGGAGCGACAGCTTGGCGACTCTGCTGGGGACCCTTATACTGCAACCAGGGCTTCTGGTTCTTTTTGTGGGTTCCTCCTAGCGCTTGTTTGACTTGTGTTTACTGGGGTGTTATGTGCTTGTTTGTGCTTGTATTTATTTTTGTTTATTGCTTTATGTACAGTTGCTTTACTGCTTTCTTTATTGCATTTATATATATCATACTGTCACTGTTGCTGGCTGGATTTGGTTTCCTTGTTTTTTTGGTGGGTGGGTATTTCATTGAGAGTTAAGGTCCTACACCTGGGACCTGAGTGACACCTAGGATAGAGTGAATCATATTCTTTCCCATTCCATTTCGGTCTGGTGCGGGAATATGAAACACGGTTCAGATATGGGTTTCTTCTTGAGAACTCTGTGTTGCGGATTTCCTGCAATGCTAGGGGGATCTGGGAAGCCTGCTAAGTCTGGATGACCTTTTAGTTTGACCTTCAGAAACTGAGGTGAATTAGAGGAGGAATTGTTATGGTTATTGTAAACACTGTACCTCCGGGTTAGAAGTGTTTACACTTCTCATAACTGATCCAAGTCTGAGGATCCTTGTTCTAGATCACCACCTGTGAGGGGGTTGGGCTGTTTACAGGTTTGCAGGTACCTTGACCTCAGAATACCCTGTTACTTTGACCTTGTTAAGAGTACTCCATGTTGGATAGTTCTTGTGATTCTAAACCCTGGACATGTGGCTCTTTATTTGAGTCCCCTACCCTGGTTACTGGATTTATAGACCTCCATCTGGAATTCTTGAACACACATGGATCTATACCAAGGCAGTTGATCAGATCCAGCTCAGTCACAAACCCTTGCATTTCATTTTGCATACATACTCATTGCATCATATTAACATATGCTTATTTGTGTTTCAGGGTATCCACATTCATCTGGTTTTGGTTTTGACCCCATCTGCAGTTTTGACCTGTCTCCACCAGTACTTGCTTCAGCTTGTCAGCTATACTTCAGTTACTTGCACCAGCCAATCAGTGGTTCATTCTTTCAGCATCTTCATCAGCACTCTACTCAGTCTTCAGCATCATGGCTCCAAAGAAAAGCAACATCACTTACCATTTCTTCCAACCAGACTTATCAGACATCAGGAGGATCCAAACCCTGATCACTCCAGAGCACATACCTCTGTTCAGAGAGCATTATGGGGATATACTTGACTTGGTTATGGATATGGACCCATCTCAGAGAAGCCTAATCCATACCTGCATTCAGTTCTATGACCCCCCATTGAGGTGTTTCACCTTTAAAGACTTTCAGTTGGGACCTCTTTTAGAAGAATACTCAGCATTGGTTGGCTTGCCTATCAAGAGAGAAATTCCTTTCAATCCTGAAATGGTCTATCCCAGCAATGGAGAGATAGCAAAAGCTTTACACCTGGAGCCTGCTTTAATAAAACAGCATATGACCTCTAAAGCTGGGATCCTTGGATTTCATCTGGACTTCCTGATTTCTCAAGCTAGTTTGAAGGCCTCCTTGGGGGAGTGGAAAGCTGTTTGTGCTCTGTTGGCCTTAAGTGTATATGGAATTGTGCTGTTTGCAGATGAGCCTCGATTCATCAGCAAAAGTGCAATCCATTTGTTCATCCTGAAGAACCCAGTGCCAACCTTGTTAGGAGATCTCTACTACTCAGTGCATCAGAGGAATGAGAAGCAGAGGGGTAAGTTAGTGAGGTGTTGTGCTCCACTATTCCATGCTTGGCTTCTCAGGCATCTGCCCAGGACAGATGCATTCCTAAATCCTCGTCAGCAAAGCAATTGGGCTAAGAGGCTCACTACTCTCACTTCAGCAGACATCAGATGGTGTACTCAGAGCACCAAGGGCAAAGATATGATCACCAGCTGTGGGCACTTTCCCAATGTGCCTCTAATAGGAGTTAAGGGAAGTATCAATTACAACCCTCTGTTGTTCAGAAGGCAATTGGGCTATGCACTAGTTCATACTCCTAGGGAACAAGATTTGGTTGAGACCCTCTACTGTGAGAACAAGATTAGTTTGGCTGTTGTTAGGCAGGCTGCTTGGGCCTGGGATCATGTTCAAACCAAGGGAATCACCATTCTGGGGAAGTGCAATAATGTGGCCTCAGCCCAATATCATGAGTGGTCCTATGCCAGGGCCCAACTCTCTGGATTGCCTTTCACCATAGAAGACAGGCCTGAGTCATCTTCAGCACCACCCCCTGCTACTATCAGTTTGGAAGAGTTTGAAAGCCTGAAGGAAAGGAATGAGAAGTTATCTCAAGCCTTACAGAAGACCCTCCGGGAGAGAAGTGAAGGTGTGAGGGAGATTGAAAGATTGGAGAAGTTGAGGTTGGAACACTTGATCAAGATTGAGAAGTCTGGAGAATATATCAACAAGTCTAAAGCTGGTGAGCAGATTCTGAAGAATGCTTGTAAAGAAGCCCAGTTTCAGAGAGCAAGAACAGACTTGTATTTGAAAGAGAGTCAGGCCAGGTGGGTCCGGATCACTGAGGCCCGTACTCTAGAAGACAAGAGAGCTCAAGACAAGATGGAGCAGATGGAAAAGGCCCTGGCAGCAGCCCAGGAGGAAATATCAGAGCTGAAAATCAAAGCAGGATTGAAGAGGTCTAAGGACCAAAGTCAGAGCAGGAAATTGACTGCAGCTGTTGCAACAAGAAACCTTCTCATCAGAAGTCTCACGGAGCGTCCGGCTGATCCTGTGACCGAAGCACTTCTCAAGGAAGTTCGTGAGGATGAGTTTGGCCTTGGAGTTTGATCATTTGCTTGTTGTTGTTCCTTTTCCATGTACTTTTGCTTTTTGTGATGTATTTTGGCCCCTTTGAGGGTTTGTGTTGTAAAAATGAACAAATTGTATTATTTCACCTTTGTAATGTATTTGTGTTAGTTTCTATCTGGGTTCACATCAAAAGCAACTTCAACAGCATCACCTTCAAGGGACTGGAAGGGTCAAAACTGAAGACCAAACCGGATACCTTGAGAGCAAATAAGCATAACTGCATTGCATGCTAACCTTCTTTTTGTTTTGTAGGGTTTTGTTTTGTTGTTGCTAACCTCTGTTGTGATGCTCAGGAATTATTGCTCGCCGCCGGGTATTTCCTCTCAACAGGCCACACAGGTATCCAACTAGAATCAACCTTCCGGGAATTCAGATGGATCAAGTTCAACAAGATCTTGCTGATGTCAGGAATCAGCTAGCCAATGAAAGATTAGAGATGAGAACACAGATGACGCAGTTCATGGAGGTTATGAACAACATGGCTCAGAGCCAGGAGAGACTGAGAGCTATGGTGGAAAGGCAGAACCAAGATGAGCCTCATGTGGGGACTGCAGGCACCAGTAATAATGAAAGGGTGCAACCACATGTGAATCCCCCTGTGTTTGGTCCACATCTACATCCTGAGGTTAACATCCCTGCAAATGTTCAAGGAACAGCCACCGCAGCCAGAGTACTTCAAGAGGATCCTCAGGAGGACCAATTTACAGTAATGGGTGCTGGAGAGGATGCTTATGATAGGAGATTGGATGAAATAGCTGAGAAGTTAAGGTCCCTAGAATCTCAGAACTCTTTGGGCTTCGACGTCATGGACATGGGGCTGGTAGACGGGGTTAGGATTCCCCACAAGTTCAAGCCTCCATGTTTCGAGAAGTATAATGGGACTTCATGCCCCCGGACTCATCTGCAATCATTTCTGGGAAGGCTGAAGGCCTATACAATGGATGAGAAACTTTGGATGTTCTACTTTGAAGATAGCTTGACTGGAGCTTCTAGGGAATGGTATTCCCATCTGACGAGAGCAACTGTGAGATGCTGGAAGGACCTGGCAGAGGCCTTCATCAGACAGTATCAGTATAATCTAGATATGGCACCCAACAGGACCCTCCTAATGGGAATGTCACAGTCATCTAGGGAGAGCTTCAGAGAATATGCCCAGAGATGGAGACAGCTTGCTGCTGCTGTCCAACCCCCAATGTCTGAAAGAGAAATGGCAGACATGTTTATGAACACTCTCCAAGGAACGTATATTGACAGGTTGGCCGCTTTCTCTTCCACCAGCTTCGCAGATGTTGTCATAGCTGGGGAGAGAATTGAAAGCCTGTTAAAAATGGGTAAGATATCTGATAATGGTGCAAGCTCGTCCGGTGGTACAAGAAAGCCTTTTGCAGGCCCGAGAAGAACTGGCGAGACCAATGCCATCCACACCAACAGGGGTAGGCCCCAATATGCTCAGAGGTCAATAGCAGCAGTCACTATCCCTGCTCCAACTCATCCTCAGCCCGTCTATCAACCTCCGCAACAAAATTTCCAACAACAACCTCAGTATCATCAGAATCAATATCCTCCAAGAAACAACTACAACAACAACTCCAACAACAACAATCAACAGAGGCCATTCCAACAAAGACCATCCCAAGCTAACCGAGTGATCGACCCGATCCCCATGCCGTACGCTGCTTTGCTGCCACAACTTCTGAAACTCAACCTGGTTGAGCTAAGAACGTTGGCACCTCCGGACCCCAACAGTCTACCAAGAAACTATGACTCCAACGCTAGGTGTGCTTTTCATTCGAACGCACCTGGTCACAGTACAGAAAAATGCAGGGCTCTGCATATGAAGGTACAAGACTTGGTAGACTCCAAGGCTCTGAATTTTGCACCTCCGCCCAATGTCAACAAAAACCCAATGCCAAACCATGGTGGTCCTCGAATTAACGCAATTGAAGAAGACACACCGTCTTATTTCATAACCAGTGTGGATCAGATCAGGACACCATTGATGGAAATCAAAGCTCAACTCCGTGAAAACAATATATTTCCAGGGTGTGAACTAGGGTGCCCATACTGCAATATTTCATGGAATGGGTGTGAGGACTTGAGGAATGGCATTAACAGCCTTATTCAGAGTGGCCTACTCCAGATCACTACATCATTCCCGACAAATCCGGCAACTTCATCAACAATGGTTTCAGAACCTCCTACAAATGCAACAACTATTGTTCCCGACAATTCATCAGCACCATCAACAAGTACTTCACCTGTCCTTCCGAATGATCAGTTTTCAACAGTTTCTCCTGCTACAACTTCAGCTTCATTCCATTTCGACTCTCCATCAACAACAACAACGTTCTTCCAACGGAACCTCCTACAACACCAGCAATCAATCACGAAGATGTCTCCACAGTTACCATATTCTACGATCCAGAAAATAACTCCGCCTACCATTCAGAAGGTGCTGCTCCCGCTAGAGCACCAGTTACAATCTTTTATGATCCACAAACAATAACAGTCCCTTCAGCAGCAGCAATCAGTCCAGTTACCGTCACGGTGCCTGGACCTGTACCATATGAAAGCGATAGGGCCATCCTTGGCACTATGGGCTCTGACGTGTACTGCGAAGGAAAAAGAATCACTCTTGAAACATTAGCACCTGCACCACAAATTGATAATGTGGGCGGAGGCGGAGGCTTCACTCGAAGCGGACGTCTCTTTGCTTCACAAGTCCAAAGACCTACTGCCGAAGCAGAAGCTGCTGCTAAGGCAAAAGGAAAAAGCCCGGTGCAGGAAGATCTAGCTGCCAAAGAAGCCCTGAAGACTCCATTCGATCAGGAAGTTGACGAGTTTATGAGGATCATCAAAAAGAGTGATTACAAAATTGTGGATCAGCTTCACCAGACGCCATCCAAAATCTCTATCCTCTCACTGCTTATGTGCTCCGAAGCCCATCGGAATGCACTACTTAAAGTCCTGCACGCAGCTTACGTGCCTGAGGAGATTACTGTCAACCAACTGGAAACCGTGGTTGGAAATGTTACTGCTAGCAATGGGCTAGGGTTTACCAATTCTGACTTGACAGCGGATGGCCGTAACCACAACAAAGCCTTGCACATAACCATGGAATGCAAAGGAGCTGTCCTTTCTCATGTGCTGGTGGACACAGGTTCTTCCCTGAATGTTTTACCAAAGAAGGCTCTGGTGAAGCTTGAATATGATGGACTGGCATTGAGACCCAGCAACCTGGTGGTTAGAGCTTTTGATGGCTCGAAGAGATCGGTTCTGGGAGAGATTGAGCTGCCCGTGACAATTGGCCCGCAGACCTTTAAAACTATCTTTTATGTGATGGACATTCAGCCCGCCTACAGCTGTTTGTTGGGTAGACCCTGGATTCACGCCGCCGGCGCAATAACGTCTACCCTTCACCAAAAGTTAAAATTTTAGTGGGAAGGCCAAGTTGTCACTATCTGTGGAGAGGAGGACATTTTTGTCAGCCACCTGGCAACCTATAAGTACATTGAAATGGATGGAGAGATCCATGAAACAATGAGCCAGGGGTTTGAAGCCTTGAATGTGAATGAAGCATCTGCTATATCTGGCACCCCAATGTCATCTTACCAACAAGCCCGGAAGGTTGTTGAAGAAGGAACTGCCCAAGGCTGGGGCAAGGTCTTAGCTGTGGAAGAGAAGAAGGACAAATTTGGGTTGGGTTACAGACCAACTCAACATCAAGTGAAGGCTGCTGGAGAGCCTGGTTTTGTCAGTGGGGGGATGCTTACCCCTGATGCTATCAACTGTCTGGAAGACGAGCTGGAAGAGGAGCGCAATCTGGAGAATTGGATTCGTCCGAAGATCCCGGGGAGCAGTGTCTCGAACTGGTCTTCCCAGGAAATTATAAGGGTTACTCATGCAGAGTAATTATTATTTCCTGTATTTTTTATAGCATGCATCCAAGTCTTGCATCTTGCCCAAGATGACAAGACTCATTTTGTAACCAGGGCCATCTGTACTTTTGTGCAAACAAGATTAAATTAATGAAATATCAGACATCTTTTTGCAAACAAGTCTTTTTCTTTTCTGCTCACTGTTTTTCCATTTTTCTTTTTGTACAAAAAATAAATGGCGGTGTTTTCAAAATGATAACTTCATTTCACTTTTTTCTAAAACAAGATTAAAATTAATCACTAAAATGAACCAACTTAACCCTTGCAGAGAGTGCCTTCCAGACAGCACCGACAACAGCACGGCTATGACATCGTATGACTTTGACAATCCAATCAATCAAGCTGATGAAGGGGTTGATGAAGAGTATGAGCTTCCTGAAGAGCTAGCCAGGTTGTTGAGACAAGAGGAAAAGGTTATTACTCCTCACCAGGAGGAGATTGAAGTGATTAATCTTGGTACAGACAAAGACGTGAAAGAAGTTAAAATCGGGGCCTGCCTGCAAGACTCAGTGAAGAGACAACTGATTGATCTGCTTCAAGAGTATGTTGATGTGTTTGCTTGGTCGTATCAAGATATGCCAGGGTTGGATACCGATATTGTTATGCACAAGCTGCCTCTGAGGGAAGAATGCCCACCAGTCAAACAGAAGCTGCGCCGAACTCGCCCAGACATGGCTATGAAAATCAAGGAAGAGGTACAAAAGCAATGGGACGCCGGGTTCCTTGCTGTAACTAGCTATCCACCGTGGGTTGCTAATATTGTACCTGTGCCTAAGAAGGACGGCAAAGTAAGGATGTGTGTTGATTACCGGGATCTGAACAGAGCCAGCCCGAAAGATGACTTCCCATTACCTCACATTGATGTATTGGTGGATAACACGGCTCAGTTCTCGGTATTCTCCTTCATGGATGGATTTTCAGGATATAATCAGATCAAGATGTCACCTGAAGACATGGAGAAGACAACATTCATTACACCTTGGGGCACTTTCTGTTACAAAGTGATGCCATTCGGACTGAAGAATGCTGGTGCCACATATCAACGGGCTATGGTGACATTATTTCACGATATGATCCACAAGGAAATAGAATGTTATGTGGATGATATGATCGCCAAGTCCCTTACAGAGGAAGATCACCTGGTGAATCTGCTCAAGTTATTCAAGCGTCTGAGGAAGTATCAATTGAAGTTAAACCCCAACAAATGCACATTCGGGGTGCGGTCCGGTAAG
Organism: Lathyrus aphaca; assembly: GCA_963966055.1. Lineage (NCBI taxonomy): Eukaryota > Viridiplantae > Streptophyta > Magnoliopsida > Fabales > Fabaceae > Lathyrus > Lathyrus aphaca. Next base: position 456,119,964 of record OZ014519.1, on the reverse strand, counting down.
TTGCTGGGATTCATTGTAAGTGAGAAGGGGATTGAAGTTGACCCTGACAAAGTCAAAGCCATCCAAGAGATGCCTGCACCGAAAACTGAGAAAGAAGTTCGGGGGTTTCTAGGTAGATTGAACTACATTTCAAGGTTCATATCTCACCTTACAGCAACCTGTGAACCTTTGTTCAAGCTGTTAAGAAAAGAACAAACGGTCAGGTGGAACGAAGACTGCCAGATGGCTTTTGACAAAATCAAGGAATATTTACAAGAGCCTCCGATCCTTATGCCTCCAGTTGAAGGAAGACCTCTAATCATGTACTTGACAGTATTAGAAGAGTCAATGGGGTGTGTGCTGGGCCAGCATGACGAGTCTGGTCGAAAAGAGTATGCAATTTACTACCTAAGCAAAAAGTTTACCGACTGTGAACAGCGTTATTCACTGCTCGAGAAAACTTGCTGTGCTTTAGCGTGGGCTGCTCGCCGACTAAGACAGTATATGTTGACCCACACTACCTTGTTGATCTCAAAAATGGACCCAGTTAAGTACATTTTCGAGAAGCCAGCTCTTACCGGAAGGGTTGCAAGATGGCAGATGATTCTCACAGAATACGACATACAGTACACATCTCAGAAAGCCATCAAGGGCAGTGTACTATCTGAATATCTTGCTGAGCAACCCATTGACGACTATCAGCCTATGAGATTTGACTTCCCTGATGAAGACATCATGTTCATTAAAGCAAAAGATCATGAAGAGCCTATTCACACTGAAGGGCCTGACCCGGAGGAAGAATGGACTATGATGTTTGATGGGGCTGTTAACATGAATGGCCGTGGTGTTGGTGCAGTACTCATTACCCCTAAGGGAGTTCATATGCCTTTCTCGGCAAAACTCACCTTCAACTGCACTAACAACGAAGCTGAATACGAAGCCTGCATTATGGGTCTCGAGGAAGCCATTGACCTCAGGATCAAGACATTGACCGTATTCGGAGATTCAGCTTTGGTAGTTAATCAGACCAACGGAAAATGGTACACCCACCAGGACCATCTGATACCTTATAGGGATTATACAAGGAGGTTATTGACTTTCTTCACAACAGTCAAGCTTGAGTATATCCCTCGGGATGAGAATCAGTTTGCAGATGCTCTTGCTACCATTTCATCCATGATCAAAGTTCAAGCCGCCAACTTTGTACCTCAGATTTCAGTATCCAGACTCGATAGACCAGCGTATGTATTTGCAGCAGATGTTGTCAAAGATGATAAGCCTTGGTTCCATGACATTAAGTGCTTCTTGGAGGATCAAACATACCCACCTGGGGCATCTTCCAATGATAAGAAGACTTTGAGAAGGCTTGCTGGAAGTTTCTTTCTGAACGCTGATGGGTCTCTATATAAGCGGAACTTTGATATGGTACTCCTCAGATGTGTTGACAAGACAGAGGCAGACCTGTTAATGCACGAAGTGCACGAAGGATCTTTTGGTACCCATGCCGGAGGGCATGCCATGGCTAAGAAGTTGTTAAGATCAGGCTATTACTGGATCACAATGGATGCAGACTGTTGTGCTTACGCCAGAAAATGCCATAAATGCCAGATCTATGCAGATAAGGTGCATGTGCCTCCCAATCCTTTGAACATCATGTCTTCGCCATGGCCCTTTGCTATGTGGGGCATTGATATGATTGGCAAGATTGAGCCAACTGCTTCAAACGGCCACAGATTCATCCTGGTCGCTATCGACTATTTCACCAAGTGGGTTGAAGCAGCCTCATATGCTAATGTTACAAGGCAAGTGGTAGCCAGATTTCTGAAGAGAGATATCATCTGTCGGTATGGAGTTCCCGAGCGAATCATTACTGATAATGGTTCCAACTTAAACAACAAAATGATGGCAGAGTTGTGCCGGGACTTCAAGATCCAACATCACAATTCTTCTCCTTACAGGCCAAAGATGAACGGCGCTGTTGAGGCAGCAAATAAGAATATCAAGAAGATTGTGCAGAAGATGGTAGTCGCATACAAGGACTGGCATGAAATGCTACCGTTTGCCTTGCATGGGTACCGCACATCAATCAGAACATCCACTGGGGCAACACCGTATCAGCTTGTGTATGGTATGGAAACAGTCCTACCTGTTGAAGTTGAATTACCCTCTCTACGAGTTTTGATGGATGTTAAACTGAGTGAAGCAGAATGGGTTCGGTCCCGATACGAACAACTGAGTCTGATCGAAGAGAAAAGATTGGCTGCAATCTGCCATGGACAGTTATATCAGAAGAGAATGAAGAGAGCCTTCGATCAGAAAGTCAGGCACCGAGAGTACCAAGTAGGAGATCTTGTGCTGAAAAGAATCCTCCCTCCTCATACAGACTACAGGGGCAAATGGACTCCAAATTATGAAGGACCATTTGTTGTAAAGAAAGTTTTCTCCGGTGGAGCACTGATGCTCAGCACCATGGATGGTGAAGATTTCCCGTCCCCTGTGAATTCAGATGCAGTTAAAAAATACTTCGCATAAAATGACCCGCTGGACATAAAAACAGAAGGTAAGTCCAGGCAAAAATAGGGCATCTCGGCGAGTCAAAAAAAAAAAAAAAAAAAAAAAAAAAAAAAAAAAAAAAAAAAAAAAAAAAAAAAACAGAATAAAAGACTCGGGCAAAAGTAAGGGAAAATAAACAAAAAATGTACACCCGCTGAGTTGAAAAGCCGCATTGGACAGCTCAGGCAAAAATGGGTATCCCGATGGATTGAAAACCCGAAAGGGCGATCCATGCAAAATAAGGGAATAAGCGAACAACTGCATTCTGAATTCGTCTGTATCGCCTACAACTTGGTAAGCTTCAAAGGATCAAGCTTCAATCAGAATCAACTCTCTCCAGAAAGCAAGACGAGAAGAACGTCATTGTCATACGAGTCATAGCAGGAGAGGAAGCTCCTCAAAGCGTCGCCAACATCGCCAGCACTTTATTTCTCAATTTGTAACAATCTCCTCATTTCAGGAGATATGTTTCCTTGACTGTATCTTGCCAATTCAGGGCACGTGAATTAATAAAATCAGATTTTCGGTCATGTTTCGTTTTTACATTTATGTTTTGCAAAGAGTTGTCTGATATCTCTAAAAATACAATTGCATAAGCACAGATGCCTTTCTCTAAAAAAAATATATATAAAAGCACATGCTTGCAGGGAATATGATTACTCTCGAAAGTACTTATCTCCTATGACGGAACCCAGTAAGGGATACCTCGGGACCTTTTGTACGTTTCATTATCTTTGCAGGATTGCAGGTATCCAGAACGCAACCTGGGGCATGCAGGTTACGTCTCAACAGGTAGGCGAGTCATGATCAACTCGGTCTATTTTCCACATGGCACTAGAAGGTGCCCATTTCCCAAGCGGAGCTGCCGAATCAGCATGCACTCAATCTCAGCATCAGAATGCTCTTCCCCCAGTTGAGTAGCTCCCCATTGCCTTCCCCAGCAAAGTTGCCAAGTCAACCAACAAGCTTAACACTCAGAATGCTCTGTCCCCAGCGGAGTTGCCTCTTGTTGCTCTCCCCAGCTGAGTTATCAACAGCATTCCCCAGCCGAGTTGCCATCCTTCCTCAGCAGAATGCAGAAATCAGGGAATCATCTCCCCACAAAGTCCCCAGCCTCTATTCAGAAGAGCAACGCACGAAGAAGTCACAACAGAGTGAGGAAAGCTTCTACAAACCCCAGCTGGGTTTCTCATTTATGAGGATATGTCGATCAGTGACCTATATCCCCCAAGCAGATACACCAATGATCTCATCCCCAGCTGGGATGTCTTCCTCGGCAGATCAGCCAGAGATCTTCGCAGCATTGGGATCCGAATCCCGGATCCGTGCCCCTTCGCATAATCATAGCATTCGCATCATATTCACCCCCGAAGCGTAGCATTCCGTCTAATACGGAGCATTACGGCAAAAATCAAACGCATAGCATAATCATAAGTCATGTTGTGAATTAAACACTTGTGAATACAGATTACTTTCCCCCAGAATCCCCATCAGAGTCCCAGCAAAAGCAATTGCTCCACAATCATAAACACCAGTATGCACCTTTTGGCACCCGTCCGTGTCATCTTTCCCCGCAGGATGCCTGAATGCACTTTACAAACAAGATCACCAGTATTACAGATACTTTCTGACACCCGTCCGTGTCAAATCACCAGCAGAAAGCCAAAGACATCCTCTTTGCACTCACACAATCTTTGACACCCGTCCGTGTCATATCCCCAGCGTGGTCGCCTGTACTTGTACACCATCTTTGACACCCGTCCGTGTCATATCCCCAGCGCAGTCGCTTACGCCTTTACAACCCATATACTTGTTAATATTATACTTTTCTCTTTTGACACTCGTCCGTGTCACTCTCCCCAGCAGATAAACACTCATCTATACACCACTCGCTCTTATACAGATACCCGTCCGTGTCCCGTATACATCATTACTCATACCCCACAGATTCGGCAGTAGTCCTTGTTCTGTGTTAACCAGTTGGTACTCGTCCGTACCATCATCTCAGAACATTGCGTCTAGTGTTTGTTTCTACATGACACTCGTCCGTATCATAGTCTTAAGGATGCTCGTCCGCATCTTTAATCCATACACTGTGTCAAACACCTTTGTCTTCCTGAATATAGATACTCGTCCGTGTCTATTATTCCCCAGAAGAGTCCCTTCAGATGCAACACTCGTCCGTGTTCTCTGTTAACCAGTTGGTACTCGTCCGTATCATCATCTTTGAACATGTGTCAATTTGTTTCTACATGATACTCGTCCGTATCATAGTCTTAAGGATGCTCGTCCGCATCTTTAATCTATACACAATACCAAACACTTATACCTTTTGTTTCTTGGATGTAAACGCTCGTCCGTGTTTACTCTCCCCAGTAGATTGCCAACAAATTTTCTTTTTATCTAACACTCGTCCTGTGTTATGATACCTCTGAGAGCAGTCGTACCCTGCTGAGTGGTCGTCCTCCACTTCTTGATGGTCGTCCTCCATCATGCTCATCCGATGGCCGTCCCCATCGTTGATTTTAGCAGCCGTCCCCTGCTAGGTGGTCGTCCTCCACCTCTTGATGATCGTCCTTCATCATTTTATCCAATGGCCGTCCCCATTGTTGATTTTGGTTATCTGACATTCGTCCTATGTCATGATAAACCCTGAGAGCAGCCGTCCCCTGCTGAGTGGTCGTCCTCCACTTCCTGATGGTCGTCCTCCATCTTGCTCGTCCTATGGCCGTCCCCATCGTTGACCTTTTCTATCCGATGGCCGTCCCCATCGTCGATATCTTCGGCAGCCGTACCCTGCCAGGTGGTCGTCCTCCACCTTTGATGGCCGTCCCCATCATATTTACTTTTTATTCCCAACAGAGCAGCCGTCCCCTGCTAGGTGATCGTCCTTCACCTTTGATGGCCGTCCCCCATCATCTGTTTATTTCATTCATTCTTTAACCCGATGGCCGTCCCCGTCGTGGTCCCTTTTGCTTTTAGCCCGATGGCCGTCCCCATCGTTGGTTGCTTTACCTTTATGAACTTGATGGCCGTCCCCGTCATGTTTCATTAATCCTCAGAATTCCACAGCTTTATCGTGATGGCCGTCCCCATCATGATTTTATTTCCCCCAGCTAGTCGGCCGTCCCCGTCTTAGCTTTACCTTTTATCCCCAGCATGTCGGCCGTCCCCGTCATTGCTTTATTTTCATACACTTTACTAGCATGTCGGCCGTCCCCGTCATCGCTTTGCTTCACATACCACCTTACCCAGCAGTCGTCCTCTGCTCGACGGTCGTCCTCCGTCGCCCACACTTACAATATACCTTATTTTGCCTTTACAATTTATATCCCTTTTCTTCTTCATTTTGTGAGTGCAAATTTTGGACTGTCTTTGGTATTCAATCACAAGTTATCTTGTTTGGCCTGTTAAGCCGTCGCTTACATCCTGCACAGCTAACTCATGTTTGAATAGGGGCAGCTGTAAACACCCCAAATTTGCCCTCACCCATTCACACCATGGCTTGTGATCATTTTCATATACATAAGCACAATCATATCATCTCACATTTCATTTTTTGATTCACTGGATAGTTTCTAAGTCATTTGCACCTAGGGTTTGTGATCTGAACAATCCCAAAGCTTCTTGAGCCACTCCAAAGGCCACCAATCAATTCAAAGGGGTCCATGTTTGTTCTTATATCATATTTCATCTCCTCAAAGTCCAAAATGCAGAGGAATCACAAGAACTAGGGTTTGAGTGGATGCAGAGCCAGGATGAACTGCACAGTTGACTGAAAATTAGGGTTTTGGTTTCAGAGGCCATAACTCCAAATTTTTTGGTCATTCTTGTTTCCATTGGTCTCTATATGGTATAGGGAGTATGCATATCAATTTTCATGAAGAAATTCCATGGGGAAGTCATCTGATCAAGAGTTGACTTTTCAGACAAGTCAGTGCAAAATTAGGGCATCTGAGGCCCCCAATGACCCAACCAATGGGTGATCTTCATCATTTTGAGTGTATATGATCTTTATTTGATCATGGAAGAAGGTTGAAGTTCATAAAAATCAAGAATTTGGGGTTTTTGCAAATGTTGACTTTTTGGGCATAGTTGACTTTTCAAGAATGCACCATTTTAGGTCAATTTTCAAGCCTTGATTCATGATCCAAAAAGGCTTCAAATGGAAAAACTTTGGTCATGAAAGTTGTAGATCTCATCTTTCCCTTTTCAAAAAGTACAAGAACATGATCAAATTCTTCTTGGATCAAAAGTTATGACCATACAAAGTTGCCAAAAATCACTTATTTTCAAGATGTGCACTAAGTGGAAATTTTGCAAAACCTTGGATCAATGCATTAAGTGACCTCTAGTTCATCTCAAATCAGCATGTGAACATTCTCTAAGTTACAAAAATCAGATTTGAACTAAGTTTGCCCTTGATTTCATGCTTGGTTATGCAAAAGATCACATGTGAAACATAAGCTAACCAAGTTGCAAAACACTCATGAGCTTTTCACCAACTTGCTGCATTGAGCCTTGGGTCAAGCCAGCCTCTCACACTCACCATGCTGCACCAGAACCCATCTTGTACTTGCCTAGACTTTGAGCCATGCCCTATCTTACAAAAGTGGACTTTTTTTGCAAAAGTAGTCACACCTATCACTGCAGGCCAGGTCACATCCACCAGCCACTTGCAATTGTTTATTGAATCAGTTTGCTGGCCATAACACATGGGAACCAAGGCTGAAACAACACCATTCATCACTTACACAAAAAACCTCCCACATTGCAACTTCATTCGAATCTGCTCACACAGCCATCAAACACTAAAACTTTCTTCATCACTCAACTAAACACACTTCATAGATCACAAAGCACCCAAAGCCCAAGCCTAAAACAGCCAGAAACTCCTACTGCCATCTCTCACCTCAGTTTGCAGTTTCACTTGGAACTATCACCATAGCCCACAAACATCAAAACAAACCTTGCAAACCTTCTCAACACACTTCATGGATCACAAACAACCCCTTTTCACAGCCTGAGAGTGCCAGAATCTCATCTGCCATTGTTGACTGAACTGAAGCAGTTCCTTTCGAATCTTCTTTTCCAGCCAACACAAACTCATTTTGAGCATTCAAACACACTTGGGGGACCAAGAGGAGCAGCTTGCACTGAAGGAAGAGGCCTGAAAGTTCCTAAATTGAAAGTTGCAAATCTCAGGTAGCTCGAAATTAATTTTTCCAGAAATGATTTTTCTTGTTACAAACTTGTTCTTTATGCTCTTCTGATCATCCTGATGCTTTTAGTTTTTGAAATGGTTGTGTTTTGAGAATTTAATTTG